>JAKZAO010000011.1:27032402-27632402 GCA_023053555.1 Branchinecta lindahli
GCCAGAAGTACTTCTCGCCACAGTGACATCTTGCCACAGCGACAACCTACCAACCGATAGCTTGCCACACCGATAGCTCGCCACACCGACAACTTGCCACAGCGACAAGCCGACACACAGACATCTTGCCACAGTGCGACATCTCCCCACATTTATAGCATAAAGAACTTCATTCAATTACTACTTATTCGAACAAAATTTTTAACGGAGCAGATAAGTATAGGCAATGCAGCATTGACTTGGGTGTCTTGATCCTGTCAGCTGGTTAAAGCTAAGATGCCAGCCTCCTATGTTGTTGTTGGTTCGTGGAAGATGCCCAGCTATTGGATCGATCATGTCCAAAAGAGAAGGTGGGAAACGAGCCGGTCGTCGAGCATTCCCACGTAGTCTCCCGATGTAGTTGTCCTTATAATAGTCTGTGACGTGGGAGGTTTCTGCTGGAAGTATCGCCAGTAACTCCTCGAAGACGTCTTTGACATAGAGTGGTGGAACAAATGCAAGGGCAGGTAACATGCAAAGTTGCAGAGCATATTATTCGTCAGTGACATAATTCTGGTAGATCTGGTAGAACTTGAAAGAAAGAAAGCAATTCACGAAACGCATGTTGAGCGTACGAGACAGATTTTCGAAAAGCATTTTCTGTGTCAGGCTTAAATTTATTTGTGACGCCTTCTACGATGGTTAGATGGCGACGATGAACATGAAGACGGAGAGCTCTTCGATGTAGAACTATTTTTGAGCTTGAACTTCGCGATAATGAAGGTTGTCTATTCCGCTTTTTCTTCTGATCAGCAACATTGGTTACTTCCAGGGTGATATACAATCAACTGTTGACGCTTTTCCGGGGACAGTCGACCCCTCCGCAGGCTCTGCTTTCTCGATTCTTTCTCGTTTCAAGTCGGCCATAAGTTTATTGCCGCTGTATTCCACCGGCGTGATCACTTAAAAGGAACATAGCTTGACCAGGATTGTTACGGATAATGCAGATTAAGGCCCAGGAATTCGGAGGGCAGTTCCTCAGGGAAACACGCAGACTGCAAGTGAGTGAACTTGAATCGGGACACTCTCTTTTTTATACTTTCCCGTTCCTAACTTTTTCTTCTTATCAGCAGCAGCCGTCACTTCCACGGTAGACGGGAATTACAAAGTAAGTGACGTTCTTATAGGCAAAAAATCAATTTTCTGAAGTGACAAATTTACCGAGACGTTTTGTGTAGAAGGAGCAACACGCGAAGGACTCTTACCCAGGACTCATACTTTCTTCATTGCATCCCCATTCAGGGCAATGTATCGTCGAACTGCTTCGATGACTACTTCCTTGGGATTTAAAAAAAAATCGGATCCCCCCCCCCCAATCCCAACTTGAAATATAATTCTTCTCCCCATGTCTCTTTGGCCGTACCATACAACTTCAGAGAGTGGTGCTCTGATACACCCCCATGCCACCTCTGAATCTCTTGATCTCTTAGCCTTTCTTTCACTAATTTGGCTACCTTACCTAGGGGGTAACCTGGTCCCACTCCGTCACACCACAGACCCCCAAAACCACAATCCTCCAATATTTAATCACTCTTGGCAAACTCGTAACTTTCTCCCAATATCTCATCATAGCTACCAACCTACTATTCCGGAGCAACCCTAATTCTAAATCCCTCTAACTACTAAAATATTTGTTCTCACGCTAACCCCTAATACCCTCTTAAAATATTGTAACTGTACACTCTCTAGCTTATCCCCCATATGAAAGCCCCAAATCTCAGTTCCGCAACGTGTGAGAGGGATTCCTGAAGAACCTGCTCGGCCCTGCTCTTTGGGGCAGCCCGGGACTTCACCACCCAGAACATGGCACTTTTCCCCTGGCACTTTTGCTCAATTCGTTCTAGCCAGGAGCGCGCCTTCGCTAACGGGAGATCCTTCTGCATTACAAGCACCTCTTGCAACCTCTTGTAGCATGGGTGCTACCTCCTCACGTTTTCACGAGAAAAGTCTATCACGAGAAAAAATTTCTAGACAATTTCACGAGACAAGTCAGTCATTTGGCAATTTTTCACAAGAAAAATTACCAGGAGAAAAATTTTCACGAGGCAAGTCGTCTCAAGAAAAATTCCCGTGAGGCAAGTGCGGCATAAAGACTTTACTATTGAATTTTATTTGAACTATACACACACACAAAACTGAACTATAACATAAATTAGGAAATTAAAATGGAAATAGATCAAATGCCAGAGAACCGGGATGCCTGATTAACAAAATCTTCCAAGTTCATGGAGCTGTTTGGAGCCAGGAGCCGATCTTTCAGTTGCTGCAGTTTAAGATCCTTTTCAATCCATTTTTTCCGCCGCGCCACGTGGGCTCCCCCATTTTCCAGTTGCTTGACAAATAACATGTCATCTGCTTCTCTGGTGATGAAGATGCCGAGAATCTTGAAGATGTTTGGGTGGGCTCTCCCTACTTCCGCGTTAAGTGACCGGTGGTAGGCTTCGAGGTAATTGTTGGTCCGAGGGCCCGAGTTGGTGTGCTGGTTCCAGTGGCATGGTGCAAGTTGGCCACCATGCCATTGACTGGCGTTTGCGGAGACTTCTCGAAGGGCTTCTTTGTAGGCTTTCTTGATAGGCATACTCGTCGATCTGTCAATTTTTCTCTTTGCTAACTCTCGTACTTCGTCGTCGACAGTTGCTGCGGGGTTACTTATGTGGCTATGGTCAGCCGTGGAAGTTAGAGTAAACTTTCCATTACATTCTTTTCCTCGTACTGGACAGCCTTTGTCAGAGCATCTGTAGAAGGTGCTTTCTGCAGATGTTGAAAGCCGAATGAACTTGTAGCCACTAGTATGGAGTGCAGTCCCGCCTCTTGCAGTTTGCACCATTTCGAACTGGATTTGGGTTGACATTCTATTCACAAAATCAAAACTGATTACGGCCGGCGTACGGGACAGATTTTCGAAAAGTATCAGGTATTAGGCTTACATTTATTTGTGACGCCTTCTAGGATGGTTAAATGGCGACGATGAAAATGGAGAGCTCTTCGGTGTAGAACTATTTTGAGCTTGAACTTTCCGATAATGAAGGTTGTCTCTTCCGCTTTTTCTTCTTATCAGCAACAGCGGTTACTTCCAGGGTGATAGACAAGCAACTGTTGATGCTTATCCGAAGACAGGCGACACCTCCACAGGCTCTGCTTTATCGATCCTTTCACGTTTCAAGTCGGCCAAAAGCTTATTGCCGCTGTATTCCACTGGCGTGATCACTTCAAAGGAAAGCCATTCTTCCTTCCCTTGGACGGGAATGGACACGGTGTATTTTACAAATAATTCTTTGCGAGGAGCGGTAATGACTTTTCGGTTCATGGTTCCATAGTGATATTATAATTTGAACTAACAGTATAAGTCGAAACAAACAATATACAGGTTTAATTAAACCCTGAGTTAATACAAATTGGGATATGCTATAATTTGAACTAACAGCATGAGTTGAAACAAATAATAAACAGGAATAATTAATCCCTGAGTTAATACAAATTGCAATAACCCTGTCAGTAATGCAGACTTTCATTATTTTTCCCCAAGGAGAACATAGCTTGACCAGGATTGTTACGGATAGTACAGATTAAGGCCCTGGAATTCGGAGGGCAGCTCCTCAGGGAATTACATCTACGCAGCACATCTCGCAAACCAAAACAGAAAGTGTAAACCCAAAAAGCAAAAACTTTAATGTGTAAATTATTCAACACAAGTAAAACACAAAACTGCAGAATAAAACTGATATGCTGCTTTAGCGGAAACACAACGCCACTGTCATGAAATTGCACGCTGCTTTATCGGAAAACACAACGCCTTGTCATGATCATAGGCAAGGTAAACTAAAAGGGAAAATCTAGAAAAAGGCTCTGCTTGATGTAGAACTGTCTGAAGTTGAGCTTTCTAACGTAATATTTCTAACAAACATGCAAAAAGCAAAAGCAAACTTTCGCATGCAAACCGATTAGGGTTCGCGTAGCGCAGGTGCCGATCTCCTGCTTCTCTGCCCTCGGCCGGGGTGCAATGTGTGGTTGGGGGCAATTCATCCGACGCTTTCCCGTGCTTTTCCCTAGATTTCTCTAGGTACCCATTTGAAGCTGGGTGGACTTTTGGCTTGTCTTATGGGGAAACGCCACTAACCCTCGCCCTAAACCAAGCGGTCGGCACAACCGAGACTCGAACCAGCGACCCTTCACTCGTGAGTTCGGCGCGATAACCATTCGGCCACGGACGGACGTTCTGGTAATATCTGACACCGTCCCATAACGCGTCGCCAAGAAGCGTTGTGCAGAATCGTACCTCTCCTGTGAGCAGTCTTTGTCTTTCAGTGATTCGTTTACTAACGTCTGGCAGTTTAGTGTCGTCAAACTTGTCAAAGACCCGTACGGGTAACAATCCTTCTGAACACGCAAGTCGTACAGTTCAGCTGTGTCTTGAACCCTCTGGGGACTGTCTGAGTGGACTAGAACTTTCTGGGTCATCGTCAGCTCTTCCAAAGATTTGGGATAGAAAGCCATAAAATCCAGAAGACTTAACTTGTTTGCAACCCCAACCCCGTTATTTTCCTCGCCACGATACATCAAAGAGTCAATTTTCTCGGTCGATTTTGAAACAATCGTGATATGGAAAGAATCCTTGACCCATACCGAATCATTTTGACCCCCCCTTCATATTTGCAAATGTTCGAATGAGAAAGTTTTTATCGTACTGGATGTTTTGAACGTACACATTCACTAACATTTTAGCCCGAAGATTCAAGTTAGCCGATTAAGTGATAGCCGACCCCCCCCCCCCAGACTAAGTATGAATGGTCACGAAACAACGTCAATACTCTTGAAGTTTTCCTTACCAACACGTGTCTTTTCAATCTCTCAGTGTCTGCACTCAGCTGGACTTATTTTCATAGGATAACCGAAATTGCGGTAATCTGCCAATATCCCATTATCAACTTCGTTGCTGTTTTGTCCATGCAGTCTTCCCCAAAGTATTCGTGGTACCCAACCAAAGTCGTTGGAGTGTCGATCATACCATGTCGAATGTATGTGAAAGGTGCTTCACATGGTCGTTTTTGTCGGTCAGTATCGTCATCAGTATCCTGTAAGACTGCCTCACAGTCAGCAGTTAACCCTTTCCGCGTTGAGATAGGTAATTAATTTTCGGCTGTGTCAATTACAATTGAACTCATATTCATCAAACGTCCTTTCCGTGCGGAAGGCGTTTAACCAGAAGGGACCGTAAAAATTTGACTATTGTATACATCCTGCGTTGAACAACCGACCTGGGTGAACAATGGGAAAACATCCTAATACTGATCTTCCTGTGTATCGTCACTCCACGGCGGTGACTCAGAGGAGAGCAAAGTGTTGTTTCGGTTTTAAGATGGAAGGGGTACCGACTGGGAAAAGCAAACTTTTGGCACGTTTCTTTTTAGGTTAAATTAAAAAATAATCCATTCAGATGACTGGTCAGTGGCTCATACCGTAAAACCGAAATAGCTGATATTTCGAAATCCAACTTAAAAATTAAATGGGTAGGCTACTTTCAAAATTCTCCTATGTGTGCAAAGCGATTCGGAAACTATTTCATAGGACCCATGACGGGTAGAAGATAGTACACAAGAGGAACGACAGTCGGAATTTCATGCTTCCGATCCTTCTTTTTTGACAGCATGTAACAATGTGTAAATCTGCAAATACTGAAGGATTTGATTTGAACGATCCGTCACCAAGTTTTGGTCCTTATGTGTCCTTTATAGAGCTGAAAGCTACATGGCACTTGTAAGAATAAGAGAAATCGGAATGGGAGTTGTTTGGTTGGGAGTTGTCAACAAAAAACATGATTTTACTGAACATTTAAAAGTAAAAATAACACGTTAAAAGGTTGTGGTCGTTGGTCTGTGGTCATAAGTCCTCTTCTCCATCTTGAAGGGGCTCAACGGTATTGAGAATGGTTTCAACGTTGTTGCCGAGAATGTCCCTCTTTGGTAATGTTGCTGTGTAGTTGCCATTTCGGAGTAGTTGTATATCGGGTGACAGTCTATTGGTGACCGTACGTCTTGACGGTCCTTGCACCATGCGGAATCACTGCTCTACCCTCTTCCACACAGGACATTGCGGTTACAACCTTATTTGAACGCTTATTCATTGTCTGCACAATTGGTATGGATGAAAAACGGCGAAGAGCAACCTTTATACTGCTTTATATTAATTCAAAATGACCCATTATAAGCGGATTACAAAATTTCATTCATAGATTGAACATGGTGTCCCTAAGTTGCTTGATTTTCTTTGAGTTTTTCTTTTTGTTGATTCTTGACGTTTATTCCGAATCGAAGAAGCTACCCGTTCCTTCACTAGGTTTTTGAGCGACATGCTCGATAACGGTTTCACTACATTCTGAAAAGATCCAGTCTAGACGTCTGTGTTTTTGAAAACGGAATTCAGGCTGCATGTACGCTACTCGAGCGTTGTACCTCCTACTTTTGCTACCCATATTGTTTTTACCCACAATTAGCCTTGCATTAACAGGCCTTCTCATGAAATACTAAGTTCAACTAAGTTGATAGTCGTATTTCCAATCAGCCGACGAGCTCTTCGTGTTAGAGTTTCGAAGGCACTAAGCAAGTGACTCATAAATAGCTTGCTAACAACTCTATTTGGAAGAACAATTATACCACTCTGTTTACACATTTTGGGGCACTCCGTATGGTCACCAGTAAAGAAATGCTTTTGAATCGCTGTCAGAGCCACCATAAGGACTTCCGCCGCTTTTTTTATCGTGTGACCCTTGGAATATTGTTTCGCGCCAAGTCGCATATTTTCTTTATCACTCGTCCTGTAAACCTGCACATTCAGTATTCTCCTACCATTTTTGGTAAAGGATGGATTTCAGGCAATTATCTGCGTGATTAGCACACTCAACTTATACCACTGTTTGGCCATATGGAACAGGGGCGATTTCTTCACTGTAAGTGCTGGCGTCACCACCGAACCTTACATAGAATAAGCCCATGTATGCTAGGCGGAAATCCTCCACAATTATGTCCGATTCCATGTCAATGCTTGGACCAGACTAGTTGAGGAAACATGCATGTTCTGGTTTGTCTTGTCGCCCCCGATACTTTCTACAGGTTATGCAGACTTGTTTCTGATACCAACACTGAGTAACTTCTTGGAGTAGAAGCCTCTCCGCACCCACAAAGTGCACTGTAACGGTTACCATAGCTTCTTGTACACCAGCTTCCGTATACGATAACTGTGGTTGCGATGGTTCCGTCTGATCCGAAAGTTGCACCAGTTTCAAGCGCTTTTTGTCTTTCCAGTTTTCCATTTTCCAACAGGTACTCGTATAGCATACCTTCGAGTTTCTTGTCTATTTGCCTCTCATTGCTCGTGAAAGTTTTCTAGGACGGACCATTAAGACCCACTGAACTAAGAAGTTCATGATCTTGTGAATGGGATATTCCAGATTAACCCGATTATTATTTCTGTGTATGTATTCCCTTCCTGAGTTTCAGCTTTGTCCCGTTTGGTTGACTTACTAGAAACGGACTCAAAAATAGTATGGGCGATGTTCATGGAGAACCACAGGTCGAGAATGAAGGGCCTCTTGTTGGCGCTTCTGAACATCTGTCGGCAGTGCCCTTGCGATTTTACACATTGAGGTTTGCATAGAGGCTTCTTCAGGACAAGAACCTTCTCCGGAACCTTCTGAACGTCATTGTACCAAGAAAGAAATTGGTCTTCATGAGTGTATAACATATATTTCTACGTGAAACATCTCGAATCGAAATGGAAATTGCCCTCCCCGGGCATATTACGTAATCTTTTTCGGTAAGGGATTTGAACAATGGGCAAACGAAATATTTTTGAAAAGCGAGTAGTACATACTTTCTATTGTTTGCAAAGGCATACATAGGGACATTTTGACTCCGTTTTTGAAATTCATTTTCTCACTGGGCAGTTATTTCACCAGGGACCCGTCCGAAAGAGGAAAATAAGTACAAGGCAAGTTCTCTGACAACAAAAAGCGCAGCAAAGCTGTAAAAACCGTTGATCCACTCATCCGAGCTTTACTTGAAGTCATTTGGTTCGTACTTCGTCACACGTTATAATGGTGACCTGGAAAAAATTGTCAATAAATCATGAGTGAACACTTTAATTTTGTAAGTGTTTTAAATTGTTTTTGACCTCCGCTGTTATTTTATTTTACACAACGGGACAAGCATGCTTGGCACTCTTCAATTTTCTTCATATTGCCTTGCTTTAGATTCCGGAAAAAGATTCGTGATGTACGGAAAGCTTTTGATAGTCTGACTCATAAGATCATTCTTGAAAAACTGTCTCATTGGTATACGAGGATCAGCCCTATCATGGTTTCATTCTTATCTACGACAGAAAGATGTCTATGGACCCTGATCCACTTAACTGCATTATAGTAAATTATGGAGTACCACAAGGATCGATTCTTGCCCCTACTCTGTTTTTAATTTATATCAACGATTTATTTAGTGATTCCTTCTGTATGCTGTGCTCTCTGTGACGAAAAATAGACAAAGCTGGCACCAAATGATAGTCAGTCATCCTCTTATGAAGACCTAGTTGCTTTCGCCGATGACAGTAATTCAATTCAATAATTTTAATCCGGTAAGAAACCATAATACACTGACACTACACAAAGATAAATATAATAACGAGGGAATACCCGAAAATCAGCCACAACCTTCTGGCTCGTACATTTTCACCCAAACAGGCAGCAATAGTCGAAGCCACGGATTACATAACGCACTAATGATGCAGTTATCAGAAGCCAGCAACCAACTTTTCAAAGAAGTACGATGAACATGAAACTGTTGGGAAAAATTATTAACACGATAATCATTGAGCATTTCTATGGCACTGCAGAAACGCGGGAAAAAGAAAAAGATGCACTTCCTGCACATCTCCCATGTTAGGAGAAAGAGGACCTTTCCATGCAGAAAAAGACTGAAATAAAAATGTCTTCACATCTGATGTGCACTGACAGAACTTTCTTAACAACATATTACCACGCACGTGAAAAGAACGAAGGGAATGGCGAATATGTATATCATCTTGTAGATTATCACTAAACATGAATCCAAGGTAACGGAAAGATTGAACAAAAACAAGCTCAATCCCGAATAAAACAACACGGGGTATCAAGGAGCTTTTTGTTTTACTCGGGCGAAAACATATGCACTTTTTTTTAGATGTGTTGAAGATCACATCAAATTCACTAGCGAAAGTTTCGCATATTCTCAGCAGTTTGTTCAGCGCACCAACATTAGTCGGAAGCACAGCAAGATCGTCCGCATAGCTTAAGTTATCCCA
The DNA here is from genome assembly GCA_023053555.1 of Branchinecta lindahli. Lineage (NCBI taxonomy): Eukaryota > Metazoa > Arthropoda > Branchiopoda > Anostraca > Branchinectidae > Branchinecta > Branchinecta lindahli. The sequence goes on from JAKZAO010000011.1 coordinate 27,041,769, forward strand.
TGTGACAACCCAGTCCAGATTCAGTCAGGCGTCGATATAACTCGTCACAATAAACAATATACAGTATCGCTGAAAGAACTCCACCCTGGCGTACTCCATTCCTGACAGAAAAAGAGGGGCTTAGGACAGAACCCCACGGAACATAAAACTTCTGATTATCGAACCAAAAAGCAAGCCGTCTAACATATACCGCTGGAACCTTTCTTTATATCAGAACTGACAGCAACTTCTCCTGATTCCCACGGTCAAAAGCTTTTTTGACATCAAGGAAACAGACATATACCCATGTAGAAAAAAGCCAGTAATACTCAATTATTCCGCGAAGTGCAAAAATATAAAACTCAACAGACAGTGTCTTTTTATAGGCAAATTGATTATCAGAAGCAGTAAAGAAACCCTGGAGTCTAATCTACCAAGGCCTTGGTTCGTTTGCCCGTTTTTGGCTCCAAGCGCTTACTCCTCACTGCTCTTTTGACCGTTTTTGGACCAAGGCCTTTCTCCTTTCTGCTCAGGCCTGTGGAGAAAGGAGATAGGCAACTCCGAGGTGAGTTGACCAATCTACTCAGGAGAACGGCGCCAGACTCCTCCTTACCAGAAAACGGCCAAATTAGCAGAAAGGACAGAGGACTTGGGAGAGAGGCCTTCGATCTCTTTTGGCAAAAAACGCGACTTTGCTACAACATAAAAGGCCACTCGTTAGATGTAAGAGACGATGGTCTGGTAATATCTGACACCGTCTAACGCGTCACCAAGAAGCGCTGTGCAGAATCCTACCTCTCCTGTGAGCAGTCTTTGTCTTTCAGTGATTCGAAAAAGTTACTAACGTCTGGCAGTTTAGTGTCTTCAAACTTGCCAAAGACCCGTACGAGTAACAACCCTTCTGAGCACGCAAGTCGTACAGTTCAGCTGTGTCTTGAACCTTCTGGGGACTGTCTGAGTGGACTAGAACCTTCTGGGTCATCGTCAGCTCTTCCAAAGGTTTGGGGTAGAAAGCCATAAAATCCAGAAGACGTAACTTGTTTGCAAACCCAACCCCGTTATTTTCCCCGCCACGATACATCAATGAGTCAATTTTCTCGGTCGACTTTGAAACAATCGTGATATGGTTAGAATCCTTGACCCATACCGAATCATTTTGACCCCCCCTTCATTTTTGCAATGTTCGAAGGAAAAAGATTTTATCGTACTGGATGTTTTGAATGTACACATTCACTAATATTTTAGCCCGAAGATTCAAGTTACAACATTGATAGCCGACCCCCCGAGACTAAGTATGAATGGTCACGAAACAACGTCAATACTCTTTAAGTTTTCCTTACCAACACGTGTCTGATTGCAATCTCTCAGTGTCGGCTGGACTTATTTCATAGGAAACCGAAATTGCGGTAATCTGCCAATATCCCATTATCAACTTCGTTGCTGTTTTATTCATGCAGTCTTCCCCAAAGCATTCGTGGTACCCAACGTAAGTCATTGGAGTGTCGATCATACCATGTCGAATGTATGCGAACGGTTCTTCACATGGTCGTTTGTGTCGGTCAGTATCGTCATCAGTCAGTATCCTGTAAGACTGCCACACAGTCGAGGACATTTTTGTCATACTGTCTCAGCCGATGAGGATGATTCTCAAATTAGCAGCTAGCCCTTTCCGCGTAGGGATAGAAAATTACTTTTCGGCTGTGTGAATTACAATAGAACTCTTGTATTAAAATAATTAGTGTTTAATATTCAGTTTGTAAATAGGGTTGTCAGTACATTCAAATTTAATAAGGGTTGCATGTTTGCTCAGCATCTAAACATACAGTAGAGTTATATTTCTTTGAACGTTAGTTGACCTTGGCCTTGTTCTCGGCTATATTCCCTTTGTATATGGCTACGGCTGAAGTAAATAAAAAAATAAAAAATGGTAGAATAAATACCCAAAACACGATTCAGGTGTTCTATCAGGAGCCCCTTGTTAGCTACTTCAGCTGACTTTTGTCACAGATGTTGGTCGGATACCTGATTGAAAAGTCAAGTTTTAGCTGCTATAATTAAAAAAATAATAGTATGGGTTCTAAAGCACAAGAGAAAAATGAAAATGAAATAAAGCAAAATAGTTAACATAGGTTTCTTTTTTAACGAACTTAATGAAATGAAGTTTGATCATCATGTTTTTTAAGTAGGAATATAAATTAAGATTAGTGACGCTAAGAAGAAATTTTGATGTTTTCATAAGAGTTTTTTAACTTTACTGAGTGGAGGTGGAGAATTAGCCGCTCGCATATTTTGTTCACTCTATTGTGAGGGGAGAAGGAAAAATAAGACTACACGGGTATAAATAGTGGACGAAAACGGCGCTGTTCAAGGTTAACTAACATTCAAAAAACCATACTTCTACTTTACGATACCGGTAATGAAATATTTCGTAATGAAGTGTATCTTAATATTTACACATTACAGGGTTGTACGCTACGATTTCAAAATCCCAGAACTAATCAGAACAGTAACTGGATGAGCTGTTGTTGCTTGTTATTGTTGTTTAGCTGGATTTTGTGCAAAACAGCGAGACAAATCCTGGTTTCCGATGCTGACTGCTCCTTTTTATTTGGTCTGCCCTATCAGTTAGCGCATTATAAAAATATCCGGCTGTTGAAATATCCGCTTTTTTATGTTTGCTCGATGATCTTTTTCTTTCGTTCGCCGTTAAAAAAAAATATTTGGGGTTAACGATAGAAGGATACACGAAAAGGGCTGGCAGAGCATGGTAGATGCCAGGATCCAAACTTGTAAGGCGCAACTCGGCATGGAGGAATGGGAAAATGGACTAAAAAACTTCCTGCAAACACGTTTACACTTTTTCAATGTAAAAAAAACGAGCCTCTTTCAGGCTAGCCCGCATCACGTTCGTTTCAGTCGTAACTGCTGAAGGACTCGTTTCGCCTTCAGGGTCTCAATGATGTTACATATTTTCAAGGCAGGTCCACGCTTCAATCCCATGCACTTCGTGCACATCTCCCATGTTAGGAGAAAGAGGACCTTTCCATCAATTTCCTGTACTAAAGCCTCATCAGTCAGCCGCACCTTAGCACGGTACCACTGATTTTGGCTGCCCAGCTGCGAAATAGCCGGGATAACCTTAAAGAAGAACGGAGGAGAAGAAAGAAGAACGGAGGAGTAAGGATCGTCACGGATTTTCGGCAGCTGAATGTGCGTACTCGCTTTAACAACATTCATCCCTTGCCAAGAATAAGCACCATCCTCGAAAGTTTTCAATCTTCGAAGTTCTTCGGCAAGTGTGATTTGGGACATGGCTTCTTTCAACAGGAACTAGAGTCCGAATCCAGGAAGTACACAGCATTCGTCACATGGGACGACCAATTCGAATCGTGCTTAGTGTAACAAAATACACTCTAGAAAATAGGATTCCCGAAAAATTCCGTTTGCTTTCTTGTCCTTGAAGATTTTCGTACGGGTTGGTAGTTTGCATCTCGTTCTTATGTGGCTATGGATGAGTGTGGCTGCGTCTGCTGTTGTTCTTCTGACTGCATCTGATGATGTTGATCTGGCTGTGGGTTGCGATGCTCATCTGACTGCCGTTGCTGCAGGTAACTTTCTGTCTCTGGTGGCTCGTGGAAGGACTCGAAATGGTCCTCCTCCGGAAAGTGATGGAAATTGATGGAAAGGTCCTCTTTCTCCTAACATGGGAGATGTGCACGAAGTGCATGGGATTGAAGCGTGGACCTGCCTTGAAAATATGTAACATCATTGAGACCCTGAAGGCGAGACGAGTCCTTGAGCAGTTACGACTGAAACGAACGTGATGCGGGCTAGCCTGAAAGAGGCTCGTTTTTTTTTACAGTGAACAAGTGCAAACGTGTTTGCAGGAAGTTTTTTAGTCCATTTCCCATTCCTCCATGCCGAGTTGCGCCTTAAAAGTGTGGATCCTGGCATCTACTATGCTCTGCCAGCCCTTTTCGTGTATCCTTCTATCGTTAACCCCAAATATTTTTTTTTTTAACGGCGAACGAAAGAAAAAGATCATCGAGCAAACATAAAAAAGCGGATATTTCAACAGCCGGATATTTTTATAATGCGCTAACTGATAGGGCAGACTAAATAAAAAGGAGCAGTCAGCATCGAATACCAGGATTTGTCTCGCTGTTTTGCACAAAATCCCGCTAAACAACAATAACAAGCAACAACAGCTCATCCAGTTACTGTTCTGATTAGTTCTAGGATTTTGAAATCGTAGCGTACAACCCTGTAATGTGTAAATATTAAGATACACTTCATTACGAAATATTTCATTACCGGTATCGTAAAGTAGAAGTATAGTTCTTTGATGTTAGTTAACCTTGAACAGCGCCGTTTTCGTCCACTATTTATACCCGTGTAGTCTTATTTTTCCTTCTCCCCTCACAATAGAGTGAACAAAATATGCGAGCGGCTAATTCTCCACCTCCACTCAGTAAAGTTAAAAAGGTGCTTATTCTTGGCAAGGGATGAATGTTGTTAAAGCACGTATGGCCACCTGACACGTTGTCTGTGTATTCACTTGAACTGGGTAAATAAAAGAACATACCTGAAAAAAATTTAAATCAAGTTCCTCGGTATACGAGTTACGCGTTTTCACTGCGTAGAGTAAACTCGTCGTAGCAAGGACTTTGTAGCAACAGCTTCCCGTCCCGTCATCGCTCTTTGGCAGAGAAAACTTCACGTGCCTATTAAAAAAACACAAAGCCATGGGGCTTTGAAAGAGTTCCTAACTTCCAGTGCAATTTCGAAAAAAGCTACTATTAAGAACCAAAAATGTCATTATCTAGTGATAGTAGTGAATGTAGTGGCACATCACAATGCTCAGAGATGGATTTCGACTGCCTCCTGTCTTCTCATTGTCCTGGCCCCTTTGTTACAGGGTTGAGTGAAGATTGGTTGTTTATTTACTTGACTTGTCTTTCTCAACGTTGTGGTTAAGGCCCAATGTTCAGCACACCTTACATCTACCAAATATGTACCAGATCTCAGAAGAGGAAAACCATTGTGACCAAAATGCAAAAATGACTCACAGAAAATGGGAATAAATAAGAAGGTTGGTGAAACTGATGGATCTACTATGGAGGTATGCTAATTTTATTTATGAACTTCAGCTGTGTACACGTGGACACCCCTCATTTGCCCATGCGTAGTACCATGCATAGGCTTTGATTCTGGCTTTTTAACACATTCAGATGGTGTGTTGAACCTTTACTAATTAATAGCTACCTGTTTAAACAGAGCTTCTGTCAGGAAAATCAACTTGAGAGTTGTGTTTCTTTTTTGAATCTTGAAACTTCTTTTCCATTTTTTAGTGTGACTGATTTTGCAGCAAGGTAAAGTAATTCAAAAGGAGCCACCTGCTGATTTGAATTTAAATCTGTCAGTTGGAAAAAAAACTTGAATTATTTTTATTGTTGTTGATACAGTGTAAAAAAAAAACCTTGCAGTACTGTATTTGGCTGGGATTAATCTTATCTCTTTTCAGAATAGATTATCTCTGATTCCGATTATTCTTATCACAGTAAAGTTAAGGTTAATCCCAGCAGCAAATACTCAGCAGCAATACTGCATCTTTTTCCGGAGAAACTTTTTACGGTAAAGCCTCTTCATCCTTCTGGACAAACGCTGGCACAGCTAACCCCAAAAATTTGTATACAGACAACTAGCCGGCTGGCTAGTTAGGCCAAGATTCATGCAATAAAGTCCAGTTTAACTGCTCATATCGACATTGGATGGCGAGCAAACATTCTGAAAGTTTCTTCTGAAAGAACACGAATCACTTGAAGAAAGTTTTATTGCTCTTTAGCTTCAACAGTTTTGAATCATTTCAAACCACATTGTGCTTCCCTAAATGTCGTTAAATCAGGTGCACTTCCTGGTAATGATCAACACACTTTTCCAGTGTGACTGCCACTCCAAAGAATACGAGTCAAAATCCCTATTCTGACAAGGCCAGGGATTTGTTTATTACTCTGTATAAAAAATCTTCCGTCCGAAAAATATTTGAATAGGGTTGGTAGTTAATTGAAGAGAACACACCTGGGGAAAGAGAATGCACTGAGTAGAAAGAATTTCTGTCATAAGTACGACTTGCACTTGTGTGTTCACTGTCCGAATAGAGACATCCATTGGCACACAAAACATTTTTTCTTTATTTTATATGTACCATTTTCAAATGTTTGCTTATTTGACTCTCTATTTTCAGTACCTTGTCTTTGTTTCTTGATTTTATAACAGTCAAATAGAAAGGCCTGAACAAAACAAAATTGAAAAAATCTTTCTCATAAGGCATACAGCAAAAATACAAGCGCATAGAGGCACAACAAATCACACGGAAATTCCACTATTTGAAAATCGATTATTGGTGAATAGCGGAACAACGAAGTAACTCATTTTCAGCGGTCTTCAAGCCAATTTAAGTGAATAAATGATTGGTAACTAGATTGTCCTATCCTAGCTCTTTTCGATTAAACTTTAATAATCAGATGTTTAATAATCACAAATCCCTGATTTTGGGAAAACGCAGCCTATGTCAAACGCTGGGTATATCTAGCCTTTGGTATACCCTAAACCAAACGCTGGATACACTATGCCGAATGCTGGATACTGGGACCAAATTAAATATTGATGATTTGAGTGAAGCCCAAAAATTTACCAATCAGAACTAATCTTTATTGTCTTTATATTTTTGCACACGTTTATTTTTTGTTGTTAATATTTGTTGATAGTTGTCGGCCCAAGTTGGCCGTTTAATTGTTTAAATAAATAAATAATAATCTCTAGTGAGGTAAGGTCAGGGTTAAGGTGCCAACAGCTATCTAGTGTTTTGCATAAGGTATCCAAAAACCCAGCATTTGTGGTTGACTGCTGGTCGACTAGAGGGAGGAGCTTATTTGCTCATTACAGCGATCTTTGGAACAGGAATAAAAACAATAATGTGGATGATGCTAGCTAATGATAAGTGGATAAGATGCTGGGACACTACCGGAGTAGGGTGTTAAAATCAGCATATCTCTAAGCCGTCTCTAAGTACCTAGGCTACTATAATGTACAGGGGCGTCGCTATGGGGGGGGTGTGGGGGTATGGTACCACCCCCCCTCGAAGAAAGAAAAAAGCTAAAACGGGCGCTCGCAGAGCGCCCGACCAAAAACTTTGAGCTAATCTGGGCGCTCGCGCGAGCGCCCGACCACAAAAATGGAGCGAAACTGGGCGCTCGCAGAGCGCCCGACCATAAAAATTCAGCTAATCTGGGCGCTCGCAAAGGAAAGAAAGATGGGGCTAGCAGTGCACCCAGATGAATTCAGTAAGGGTAGCTCAGGATTACCAAGACTTTTCTAAACCGACACGGAAGTGTTGTGTGCCTCTCGATTCAACAAAATTCAGGCGGATTCTGCTTGTGGCGCATATTTTTAAGAATTTGTTAGTTTCAAGCAAAGGTTCTTTGTGTTTTAACAGAAAAAAATTTGGTGAAAAGAATTTTCCTCCAGTGCGTCACATAACAATAAACTAGCTTTGTGAGTCAGCAATGAAGGAAGATGTAATAACAGGCCTGATTAATACAACGCGTCATTTGATTTTTATTTTGTTTTTTAACTGTAAACTGAGAACATGTCTGCTCTGTTTCAAGTTTTTTTTTTCTGGATGATCCTTACTTCTTTTTCGGAAAAGGTCACATTACCAAGTTCCAGCTAAATGTGTCACATTTTTCTGGATTTGTCGTGAACAAATACAGACGGGCAGATCCGTGCTAAATGGCCCTTACTTTCATTTGGGATTCGAAAAGATGTTCTAATCCAAGCGGACTCCAAAAAAATTTGCCTGCGCCACCTTTTCTAGCGCCATTGCGTCATTTCATTCGGGTTTGCTTGAAATTTCACGGCTTGGGCCATATTAAAAGCAAAATTTTGTTGGGGGGAAGTAGTGTTTAATCCGAAAAATGTCATAAGTTACTTCAAATATTTCGCCTGCGGCGCTCATTTTAATTTTGTCTGATATGCATTCTTCATTATTTCTGGCATTAGCGGGCTGTGGGTTGAGCTTTTACGAAAACGAATTCCTGCCAGTCGTATATTTTGAGGTAAATGCCTTCCATGCCCAAGCCGTTCAAACCGTCCCTGAGCTTGGAGATATGACTAGGCTTTTCAGTCTTCAACGCTTGCAGGTATCACGAGTTTTATCATTAGGCTACATATGCGACGACCCAGCCACCCCCCCCTCGAGTTTTGGCTAGCGACGCCCCTGATAATGTAGATTAGTTTCACCAACCTTATAGCCTAGTCTTGTATTGAAAAAAAACTAGAGGGGTTTTCAAAGGTATCCAGCTCAAGTTCATAAATAAAATTAGCATACCTCCATAGTAGATCCATCAGTTTCACCAACCTTCTTATTTATTCCCATTTTCTGTGAGTCATTTTTGCATTTTGGTCACAATGATTTTCCTCTTCTGAGATCTGGTACATATTTGGTAGAAGTAAGGTGTGCTGAACATTGGGCCTTAACCACAAGGTTGAGAAAGACAAGTCAAGTAAATAAACAACCAATCTTCACTCAACCCTGTAACAAAGGGGCCAGGACAATGAGAAGACAGGAGGCAGTCGAAATCCATCTCTGAGCATTGTGATGTGCCACTACATTCACTACTATCACTAGATATGACATTTTTGGTTCTTAATAGTAGCTTTTTTCGAAATTGCACTGGAAGTTAGGAACTCTTTCAAAGCCCCATTGCTTTGTGTTTTTTTAATAGGCACGTGAAGTTTTCTGTGCCAAAGAGCGATGACGGGAAGCTGTTGCTACAAAGTCCTTGCTACGACAAGTTTACTCTACGCAGTGAAAACGCGTAACTCGTATACCGAGGAACTTGATTTAAATTTTTTTAAGGTATGTTCTTTTATTTACCCAGTTCAAGTGAATACACAGACAACGTGTCAGGTGGCCATACGTGCTTTAAAGCGAGTACGCAAATTCAGCTGCCGAAAATCCGTGACGATCCTTACTCCTCCGTTCTTCTTTAAGGGTATCCCGGCTATTTCGGAGCTGATGGCAGCCAAAATCAGTGGTACCGTGCTAAGGTGCGGCTGACTGATGAAGCTTTAGTACAGGAAATTGATGGAAAGGTCCTCTTTCTCCTAACATGGCAGATGTACACGAAGTGCATAGGACTGAAGCGTGGACCTGCCTTGAAAATATGTAACATCATTGAGATCCTGAAGGCGAGACCAGTCCTTCAGCAGTTACGACTGAAACGAACGTGATGCGGGCTAGCCTGAAAGAGGCTCGTTTTTTGACAGTAAACAAGTGCAAACATGTTTGCAGGAAGTTTTTTAGTCCATTTTCCCATTCCTCCATGCCGAGTTGCACCTTAAAAGTGTGGATCCTGGCATCTACCATGCTCTGCCAGCTCTTTTCGTGTATTCTTCTATCGTTAACCCCAAACATTTTTTTTTAACGGCGAACTAAAGAAAAAGATCATCGAGCAAACATAAAAAAGCGGATATTTCAACAGCCGGATATTTTTATAATGCGCTAACTGATGACAGACCAAATAAAAAGGAGAAGTCAGCATCGGATACCAGGATTTGTCTCGCTGTTTTGCACAAAATCCAGCTAAACAACAATAACAAGCAACAACAGCTCATCCAGTTACTGTTCTGATTAGTTCTGGGATTTTGAAATCGTAGCGTACAACCCTGTAATGTGTCAATATTAAGATACACTTCATTACGAAATATTTCATTACCGGTATCGTAAAGTAGAAGTATGGTTCTTTGAATGTTAGTTAACCTTGAACAGTGCCGATCCACTATTTATACCCGTGTAGTCTTATTTTTCCTTCTCCCCTCACAATAGAGTGAACAAAATATGCGAGCGGCTAATTATCCACCTCCACTCAGTAAAGTTAAAAAACTCTTACGAAAACATCAAAATTTCTTCTTAACGTCACTAATCTTCATTTATATTCCTACTTAAAAAACATGATGATCAAACTTCATTTCATTAAGTTCGTTAAAAAAGAAACCTATGTTAACTATTTTGCTTTATTTCATTTTCATTTTTCTCTTGTGCTTTAGAACCCATACTATTATTTTTTTTAATTAAAGCAGCAAAAACTTGACTTTTCAATCAGGTATCCGACCAACATCTGTGACAAAAGTCAGCTGAAGTAGCTAACAAGGGGCTCCTGATAGAACACCTGAATCATGTTTTGGGTATTTATTCTACCATTTGTTATTTATTTATTTACTTCAGCCGTAGCCATATACAAAGGGAATATAGTCGAGAACAAGGTCAACAACTAACATTCAAAGAAATATAACTCTATTGTATGTTTAGATGCTGAGCAAACATGCAACCCTTATTAAACTTGAATGTACTGACAACCCTATTTAAAAACTGAATATTAAACACTAATTATTTTAATACAAGAGTTCCATTGTAATTCACACAGCCGAAAAGTAATTACCTATCTCTTTGCGGAAAGGGCTAACTGCTAATTTGAGAATCATCTTTATCGACTGAGACAGTATGACAAAAATGTCCTCGACTGTATGGCAGTCTTACAGGATACTGATGACGATACTGACCGACACAAACGACCATGTGAAGCACCGTTCGCATACATTCGACATGGTATGATCGACACTCCAACGAACTTTGGTTGGGTACCACGAACACTTTGGGGAAGACTGCATGGACAAACAGCAACGAAGTTGATAATGGAATATTGGCAGATTACCGCAATTTCGGTTTCCTATGAAAATAAGTCCAGCAGACACTGAGAGATTGCAATCTGACACGTGTTAGTAAGGAAAACTTAAAGAGTATTGACGTTGTTTCGTGACCATTCATACTTAGTCTCGGGGATCGGCTATCAATGTTGTAACTTGAGTCTTCGGGCTAAAATGTTAGTGAATGTGTACGTTCAAAACATCCAGTACGATAAAAACTTTCTCCTTCGAACATTTGCAAAAATTAAGGGGGGGGGGGGGGTCAAAATGATTCGGTATGAGTCAAGGATTCTTTCCATATCACGATTGTTTCAAAGTCGACCGAGAAAATTGACTCTTTGACGTATCGTGGCGGGGAAAATAACGGGGTTGGGTTTGCAAACAAGTTACGTCTTCTGGATTTTATGGCTTTCTACCCCAAATATTTGGAAGAGCGATGATGACCCAGAAGGTTCTAGTCCACTCAGACAGTCCCCAGAGGGTTCAAGACAGAGCTGAACTGTACGACTTGCGTGCTCAGAAGGGTTGTTACCCGTACGGGTCTTTGGCAAGTTTTTCAGCCTTAGAGCATTGCATAATGCAACCTGTCTTGTGGGAAAGTGTAAGCTAGTGTAATATATTTAACTGAAAGATTCGGCTAAATAGAAACCAATTAGAAACAAAAAACTTGAAGAACATCAGCCAACTGGCCCACACTCTGGCTCATCTGACGTGCTATTTCCAGTCGCTCCATGTGACGTTTGTTCCGGCACTCGTCCTTGCGTTTGTCTTTCTCTTCCAAATATTCAACAAATTTACGATTTTCTTCAACATCTTCTTGTCTTGCTTTCTTTATTTCTGCCAATACACTTTTCACAACCTCGCGATTGCTACTTGTCTTTCTTAGGCCTACACGCTTCTTTTCATTAATGGAGTCATCTTCATAGTCACTACTGCTTTCGTTGATCCTGATACCCCAAACCTTTTTTCTGGATGAGTTCTTAGTGTGGCTTCCTGGTCTTAAGTTTTCTGACTAAGTGTTGCCTTCAGGCAGATCTTCTAACACTCTTAATTCCTGACGATTTTAACGTAACTGGGCAGTCGCTGTCCACAAGAAGTCGAGGATCATATGAAGCGTTGTCTTTTTCTATATCATACACTTCATCATAGAGGGGCGGCTTCTTCATTGCACCTTCACCAGTTGTTTTCGCGTTTGCCACATATTTCGTTTTGGCCTGCTTTAGTGACTGCCACTGCTTCCTGCACTTTTCTGCAGCCTATTTTTCGTTCACTGGGAGGTTGAATCCTTGTTTCTTCAGTTCTCTGGGAACTTCCATCCATACAAGGTATTTCTTGGTAACATTGTCCGAAAGTCTGTCTTTGACAGAGCTTTGTCTGATGATTGACAACAGTGCACACCTTGCCTTCAAATCCGTTTCCTGTCCTTGTTCGGCCCGTGAATTCACCCAGATCTGTTCCTGCTCCATAACTACCGAACTCAGATGAGCAACATCAGCACTAATTCCAGGATTATCCCCAACTTTTTTGACTTGAAGCCTTACGGATGATGCCCCTTGTAATCAGATCTTCAACAAGCTTTTGCGGTAGGGAGTCATACGGCAATGCCCAGGGGATACCATCTAAAAAATAAGGTATAGGTATTAGAGCACCTATAAGCATGGGTTGCTTGGTTTGTTGCAGAGAATTATGCTTTATCATCGGATGCAATGCAAATGTAGTCATTGATCAGAACATTGGAGAAAAGATTATGTGGGCATCCATTTGAGATCAACTACTATTTGATTGGTTGGGGGAAGTTATGATTTTTTTAATATTGTTCCATAAAACTGGACCACTCGTAAGTCAATGTGTGAATTTCAGCTGTTATGCCCAAGGTTAGTTAGGAGTTTTGCAGTAGCTTTAGCAGCTCTTCCGAGGAGTTGAAACCAGTGACATATCATGTGCAAATGTGACTCAGGATTGCAAAAATGTTTGCTAAATAAAATTCATCAGTGTCATCTTTCTTAGCCCTAGAACAGAAAATCCATAGATGATCCACTGGCGTCCATCAATAACAATAAGGACATCCAACCATTCAGATCTGTGGTGGAAGAAGGGAGAATTTAGAAACCTGAGGCATGCATAACTTTCAATGATCAGACCTGGAAGAAACTTGTTGATTGGGAATAACACATGCTTAAGATATTCGAGTTGAAATCTAATCTTCTCCCTTCTTCCACCACACCTCTGGAGTAACTGAGACCAGAACTTGGTGAAAAAAATATAAACCCTGGAAATGTATCAGTTTACAGAACTGGAGTATATCCTGGCAATATCAGGAGAATTGTAAGGACATGTATCAGTTTACAGAACTGGAGCATATCCTGGCAATATCAGGAGAGTTGTAGGGGGAAGTGCGTAAATCTGATGACAAGCATTACTCAGGAACAAATTGTCTTATTCCGTAGCACTTAGATTAGACATGCTTCGGACAGGGATGAGCAGTAGTTTCACTTTGGTCGAGCCCGGTGACGAGGAACCAAGTCGCTTTCTCCTCACAAAGAACGGCCACCGAGCTCAAAATGGGTCCCAGAGCGTTCGTCGATTCCTCGAGAAGGTGTCCCGCAAGTAATGGTCATCAAAGAACAGTCAAAGAGCAAGGCATTCAAGTGGATTATATGAAGAAAATGCATATTTCCCAATAGATCTACGACGACGAACTCCGACTGCACCTGTCATCATGCAAGCTTAGAATTCTACTAGCTCCGCAACGCCAGATACTTTTTCAAGTGACTCTACAATGCTGAATGTCCAACGAAATCTACGAAACCTACTCATCGATGTTTCGTGTCAGTAATTGTGTTCAAGCTCAACGCAAACAGCAGCAGTACCACATTCTGCATCAGACGAGTCACCTTTTCCGGTTCACAGCAGCCTTCAGTACAAGAACCACAGTCACAAGTTCGCAGCTCGTCGCAGCCAACAGTAGCACCACATCCGGCAGAAGACTGGTTTACAGCAACAACACCTTCGTCTGAAACGGCGACAGAAAAAGCATCAACCAGCAGAAAGCATTCACCGTCACCACCAATGCTAGAGCAGCAAACAAGAGTACCAGACTCCGGTTATTACATGTAAGCCGACTACACCATCCACTGTAATTTCCAGTCAGCCAATATCGTCATAGCGACTTTTGCCAGCAATAACACACACAACAGCCATAGATGACACGCCGCGGATTCAAGGCGATCAAAAGGAAGTAAGAAGATCGACAAGAGAGAAAAGACCTGTCATATTATTGGAAATCCATTATTATTCTAAAAGTGTTAATAGTGATTTGTTTATTTTCAGTTTTACTCAAATGTTGTTTTATTCATTTTAAAGCGATTTTGCATTCTTCGTAATTAATGTTGCGATCCAGTTTGTTCATTGAGTAACTAATTAGTATTTGATCACCTATTCACTTTGAGGTTTAAGCCCAAAGCTCATGGTAAACTGTACATAGCAACTGAACCTGGTCCTGTCTGTATCCATATTATATGACATGTACAACTAACAAATGCGGAAAGCAAAGATGACGATGAACAGAAAATGACGATCAGAGCCGCGTTCAATTCGACTCGCGGAAGTCAACCCCAGAGTTGACTTTTTTCTCTGCTGCCGTTTAGTAAGAAATCGACCAGAAGTCGACCGAGCAAGAATCATTTTGACTTTCGCTTGAAACAACTGACAATTTCTCCGCGTCGTTGAAAGTTAAATTTTCGTCAACCTTCACGCCGATGTTGATGAATCGAACGCTCCCAGTTAACCGAGAATCGCAAATAAACCTCAGACTGAGGATCTCAGTTAACTTGAGCATTGAATCGAACGAGGCTCAGTAGTCACTGAGTGGTCAAACTGGTAACACCTCCCAAGTGAGCGCGTCAAGCAAACATTTTTTTCAAAGGAATCGATACGGATTACCGCTGCGTCTTAGAGAGCCAACGAGCCCCTAAAAATCGAACTTTCGACCTTCCGCTTAACACGCCGTCAACATCTTAGACTTACGACAGACTATATGGATTACGAAGATGCTAGGTATTTAAAGAAAAAGTTATGGTTTTTCGCGGTAATTCCCAACTCAGTTTGGTGGTTTGAATCTGAAACCTGGATAGATATGGTTAACTTATATTGTGTTTCAACGTAATCATAGCCCAAAGTATATGTAAGTGTCCGCCATTTGGCCTCGAGCCCTCATTCTTACAAATTGCTCGTTTTGATGTAGGCTACTACTTGATTTACTAATACACAACACTTGAATTTGGAATGAATCGAAAGGTGATCAAGGACAGGAGCTAAGTCAGGTGTTGCAGGAGGAGCACAGTACTGCACTTGTCCCAGTCACGTGTAGGTGGGTCTCGTGTCAAGGCAGTATTTTTGAAGAAGCACAAAATGCATATACACCATGTATCCACCAACTCAAAATTTGTCACTATTTATTCAGATGGGACTACGACAGAAGTCCCTTTTCATTTAAGGTGTTTTAATTATAAAGTTGATTTTTGTTTCAAAAGCTGTATTTGATTATTTGGTTAGCAGCCAACCTCTTAAAAACTTCATTTTTCTTTTGTACAAACATTTTTTTGGGTAGTGTATTTATCTAAGAGGACCATCAACTGGATAGTCTGAAGGTTTGATTATGACCTGGTCAATGTTAGATGTCGAACAAGGAGTATTGTGAACCCCGATGTAACCGAAGTCTGTTTGTGCATTCGTTTTCAACTTGAATAAATATTTCAGCCGAAAAACAGAAAGAAACATTTCTAACTGCAACTGATGAAAAACAAGGATGAAGTTGATGGAAAAAGACGAGTACATGCTACATTTCTTAGGTTTAGCAGAATCGCTTAACCGGAATCCGACGGAAACCGAAAACTTTAGAAATAACGGAAGTTAAAGAATCCACGGTGGAGGTGTAAGCAGAATAAATGATTAAGTGTGGCTGAGTAACGTGACAGGAAGTACGTGCTTCCAGGATCTCAAGAGACTGGTGAGGTTCCCGAAGCAGCTCTGGTCCACAGCGAAACTTTTATTTACATCTGTAGCTAAGTTAATTCCTTTGGTTTCTCGCCTTGTGCGCTCCACTTCCGTGTACCGAGAGATTACGGAAGCAGAATTTCGTTGTTGCTTGGGAAGGGGCGAAGTGCTGTAGGCACCAAAGTCAGCACTGGACCGGTGCTGGAACCAGAACGTCAAATTTCCCCAAAAATTGCCAACCCGATTGCTCCAACACAGGAAAGTTATAGAATGAGCTTTTGTCTTTTGAGCTCTCGGATAAAGGAACGACCATACCCTAGTCGCTTATATATCTTTTATGTGAGTGCTATATCTGGATTTTTATTGAAGACTTAGAATTGCGAGAAATATTTATACATATTTAGGCGAGTATTTTTTGTGTTGATGACAAAGTCAAATTCGGCGTTTTCGCTGTGAAAGTTTCGGTGATAGTTAATGAGTAAATACTACTCTACTCTATGCTGCTCACTTTTTGGTGATTTGTAAAATATGTTCTCACTGCAGAGGATAATTTCGGAGGCAGCAGATGTTTTTCCGAATCGAAGGCATGCCGTAACGGTGATAGGCTATGTGACACTGAAGCTTCCCACGGTATTCAGATTTGTATCCGAACGCTCGTCCGAACATTCGTATCTGAACTAAGCTGTGTCCAGGGTTACTGGAGCGGTTCCCAGCTCGGTGACGTAAACGTCCGCCGGGGTCAGATACCTAATATGGTAGCGTACAGTGTTGTGCCAAGTACTTCTATTTTTTTACTTAAGTACAAGTACCAAGTACTCTAGGAAATTTTTACTTAAGTATAAGTATTAAGTACTTCTCGTAAAATCTACTTGAGTAATCAGTACTTTTTGAAAAGTACTTCAGTACTTAAGTACTTAGGCAGGCTTATTATAGTACCTTTGTAAAAGAAGAATGTCTGATAAAAGACCAACAATGAAAAATGACTTTAGTATCTTTCCCTTGACCCAAAGGATCCTCCCATCAAGTCTCATCAAACTATCTCATTCCCTTCGAGACTTATTCTGCTCACAGACGGAAAGCAGGACAACTTTTGCGGTGCATAGGTATCCCTCCACTTCCTGCCCATCTTCGAGTTTCTGGTATGACAATAACTAAAGAGCAATCAGGCAAAGGGAGCTTCACATTGCACCAATGGGTGGCATCGTAACTGCAGCTTCCTCGACAAGAAGGGGAAGGCATTGGGAAAGGATTTGATGGGGGGATCGTTACACTGAGTGGAACTGGCTTTGAAAACCTCACTGACAACAGCTCCAGTTGAATGCGCGTGTTTGGTGACTTCAGCAATTAGTCTGTCACGATCAACCTTCACCTTCGCCTTACACTCCCTTTGTTTATCATTGTTCTGATACCCACTGTACTTCAGCATTATTATCAGGTTTGCGAAAGAAGGTTATTCTATTCTTACTCTCTACCTACCAGTTACTCTACTCTTGCATACCCGTCTTTTTTATGCGGGGGGGTTTTGGTATCGGGGGGGTTTTGGTCGGGGGGGGGTTTGGTACCGGGGGGGTTTTGGTCGGGGGGGTTTTGGTAACGGGGGGGGGGTTAGCCGGGTTTTTTCTAGCCGGAACCCCCCAGTTCGTGCCCACCATAGCCGAATGGTTAGCGCGCCTACCTCACAAGTGAAGAATCACTGTTTCGAGTCTCGGTGGTGTCGACCGTTTGGTTTTGTGGCGGGGGCAGTGACGTGACAAGCCAAAGGCAACCCAGCTTCAAATGGTTACCCGGACAAATTTGGGAAAGGTAACAGGAAAGGTGTGCAGAAGTATAGGACGGCTAAGGGTATAGTATCGGAGGCCAGCGCGGCTCAGTGTGGCCTGCAAGGCTTATGCTGCACCTTAATTTTTTACACCTTAGGATCAGAAACCCACATAAGCCAGAAAAAAAGCTAGTTTCCAAGACGGATAACACGCAAGGGTAACATTCGAAAAGGATAACACACAAGGATGCGTGGTTCCAACAGTTAACACTTAGGATGTTAGCTGTTATGTTATTCAAACGTTACGCACTGAGAAGTTATGTACACAAGAATAGCCAAAACACCACCGAAACACATTATTATATTTGTTTTTCATCTTGATATCGGAAAAGTCATTAGATGCTTTTTCGGCGGTTTTCGTCTATTCCTGACTACTAACCCTTAGTTATGCATAATGTTTTGGCGAATAGTTGTAGTCAATTCGGAATAGCGTTTCCAATCGTATTTACACTTTGAGCCTTCAAATGGAAAATAGTGATATCTCGGGGAACAGAATGCAAGTTGAACGTCTCCAGTCTCCTGGAGACAAAACTAGGGATACGATCAGGAAAAAGTCGCATCGACAACTGTATGATCGCCGGGCAAGAACGGGAAATAATTAATTTTAAAGAATCCCCCCTACATATTTTTTATTCCCAGGTTACTTTTGTCTTTTGACTGTTTATTCAAAGGTAACGGCACAACTATGTTTGTTTCCTTCCCAAGCCCATCGCTACCAAAATTTGGACAACACATGTTGGGATCAGGATAACATATCTTGTCAAACGATATTAAATGAATGAATGATTTTCTTTACCAATTTCAAACACAGAAGTGTAACAAATGGAGTACAACGAAAGAAGAAAAGAAAAGACGAATCACACTAGCCCGATAAAAAAACAAAACAAACAAGAGCTGTAAGCTCATATGGCACTTGCATGGGTTGAGATGTATTATTTGATTAAAAGTAATTTTCGACTGCGCGGTTCAGATGCGCACTTTAAGGAAGCTAGAGAAAAAGTATTTTATCGTAGAACTTGGCTGTAATGATGCGCACTTTAAAGGCACTAGAAATTCATCTGTAAGGAAGACCCTTGAGGCAAAAACGATATCAGGCTCTTAGGGATCATTGATATATACGTATGATCAAAAGTATTTTTTTTCCGCTAATGCGGGTAAAATGCGCACTTTAAGGGTGCTAGAAATTTTTTTTTTTGCAAAACCCTTGTGGCACAAATGATCATAGGTTGAGATGTATCGTTTGATAAAAAGTACTTTTCGACCTTGCGGTTAAGATGCACACTTTAAGGGAGCTAGAACTTCATTTGTAAGCAAAACCCTTGAGGCAAAAATGATCATGGACTCATGGGGATCATGGAAATGCATAGTTTGCTTAAAAGCATTTTTCTTAATTTGCGGTTATGATTGGTATTTTAGGGAATGGTCGGATTTGAAAAGTGGCGATTTCTAAGCCAATCTTGTCGAATTTCTAATATTCCAGCCAAATTTCATCGTCCTAGCACATCTGGAAGTACCTCAACTCGCGATCACCGGAATTCCGGACCCGCCCCTCAAACTCCCCCCACAGTCGCCGGAGCCAATCCGGTTCGGTTTTGGACTTGTTTGTTATTCCCACAAAGTTCCATCCCGATCTCTCCAGTCCAATCCGGTTACATATCCCCCCCCCCCAATTGTTGTCGGATCCGGTCCGGACATGAAAAAGATCACCACAGGCCCTCTGTTCAGTTATTAAGTTTCACTCGAATCCCATCACCCGTTCCAAAGTTACGCATGGCTAAATATTCCGGATTCCCCCTCCCTCCGATCCCCCCACGACTATCGGATCGAGTGAATTTTTGTTTACAAGTTAGTTTACGGGTCCCTGATACCTGATACGCCTCCCAAGTTTCGTCGTGAAAATCCCAAAAACTGTCATCACCAGAATTCCGGGAAACTCCCCTCCACCTCCCCCCCCCCCCCAAGTGACCGGGTCCAGTCCAAACGTGTAAACGATTTATATGGAGCAGATCCTTGTTCTTCCCAGCAAGTTTTACTCCAATCCCTCCACTATAACCGTCTCTCGAGATTTCCGGTCTCCCCCCCCCCAACTCCCCATAGCTGTCGAATCCGGTTCGGACTTCAAATGGAAGATCAGAGATATATCATTCATTCAGGTATTAAGTTTCGTCCCAATCCGATCACCCGTTCGAAAGTTACACAACACTCAATTTTCCATATTCCCCCGCACTGAATCACATATACAAACCCCTTTGACCCTCGAATGCACTAGCTCTTTCCGATGTTAACACAGTGATCCGATGCAAAGAGTGACGTCACGCCGTGCGCAGACCTACTAGTCAGAAGAAAGGGGTAGGGGTTTTACAAAAACTACTAAATTCTCAGGATTCCCCGGCCCACCACTCCCCCCCAGATGGTCAGATCGTGAAACTGATTATTTCCAGGTTAGTTATATCGGGTCCCTGATATGCCTGCCAAGTTTCATCGTCCTAGGACATCTGGAAGTACCCTAACTCGAAAACAGTGGACCGCCCGACCGACCGACCAACCGACAGACCGACCGACCGACCGACCGAAAAGCGATCGGTATATGGCACTTGAGCGGAGCTGCAAGTGCCATAAAAACAAATAGGAACCAATAGCCTACTTCACAAATGCCTGGTACTGGCTGTGCTTGTGATCCAGCCAGAGGCGTCACTACTGGGAGGGGTGGGACACCCCCCCAATGTTGTCGGCCAGTTGGTAAAAAATAGCCGAGTCGACGCGAAGGCCACTAATTCCACCATCTTTGAATAAACGCACGGCCACTAATTCCACCACGGCGAATCCAATAACGTTTTTATGGCACTTGCAGCTCCGCTCAAGTGCCATATACCGATCACTTTTCGGTCGGTCGGTCTGTCGGTCGGTCGGTCGGTCGGTCGGTCGGGCGGTCCACTGTTTTCGAGTTAGGGTACTTCCAGATGTGCTAGGACGATGAAACTTAGCAGGCATATCAGGGACCCGATATAACTAACCTGGAAATAATCAGTTTCATGATCCGACCATCTGGGGGGGAGTGGTGGGCCTGGGAATCCTGAAAATTAAGTAGTTTTTGTCACACTTTTTCGAGTTGGGGTATTTCCAGATGTGCTAGGACGATGAAATTTGGCAGGCATATCAGGGACCCGATATAACTAACCTGGAAATAATCAGTTTCACTATCCGACCATCTTGGGGGGGAGTGGAGGGCTGGGGAATCCGGAAAATTGGAGTAGTGTGTAACTTTCGAACGGGTGATCGCATTGGAATGAAACTTAATAACTAAATAAATGGCATACCTCTGATGTCATCGTCCATTTGAAGTCCGGACCGGACTCGACAGCTATGGGGGAGTAGGGGGGGGGGGGACCGGAAATCTCGAGAAACCGTTAGAATGGAGGGATCGCGGTGAAACTTGCTGGGAAGAACAAGCATCTGCTCTAGATAAATCGTTTATACATTTGGACTGGATCCGGACACGGGGGGGGGGATAGAGGGGAGTTTCCCGGAATTCCGGTAATGGCGGTTTGGGGGATTTTCACGACGAAACTTGGGAGGCGTATCAGGGACCCTCTCAAACTGACTTATAAATAAAAATTTACATGATCCGATAGTCCTGGGGGGAGTAGCGGGAGGGGGAATCCGGAATATTGAGTCATGCGTAACTTTGGAACGGTTGATCGGATTTGAGTGAAATTTGATAATTGAACAGAGGACATGTCTCTGGTGATCTTTGTCATGTCTTGATCTATGTACACAACCGGATTGACTCCGGTGACTGTGGGGAGTTTAAGGGGGGGGGGAAATCCGGCGATCGCGATTTAAGGTACTTAAATTAGTGCTAGGACGATGAAACTTGGCTGGAATATTAGAGATTCGGCAAGATTAGCTTAGAAACCGCCACTTTCTAAATCCGACCATTCCTTAAAGTACCAATCTTGACTGCAAATTCAGAAAGATACTTTTAAGCAAAATTTACATTTTCATGATCCCCGTGAGCTCATTATTATTTTTGACTCAGGGGTTTTGCTTACAAATGAAGTTCTAGCTCCCTTAAAGTGCGCATCTGAACCGCCAAGTCGAAAAGTACTTTTTTTGTAAACGATACATCTCAACCCAAGATGATTTGTGCCACAGTTGTTTTGCTTCAAAATTTATTTCTATCACCGTTAAAGTGCGCATTTTAACCAAAAAGTTTAAAAAATACTTTTGACCAAACGGTATATATCAATGATCCCTAAGGGCCTGTGATCGTTTTTGTCTCAATAGTTTTTCTTACAGATGAATTTCTAGGCCTTTACAGTGCGCATCATTACAGTCAAAAAATACTTTTTCTCTAGCTCCATTAAAGTGCACATCTGAACCACAAAGGCCGGTAACCTTAAAAGTACTTTTGATCAAACAATACATCTCAGCAAGTGCCATATGAGCTTACAGCTCTTGTTAGTTTCTTCGGTACAAGTTTCTTCGCGGTACAGGCGCGGGACACATTTTCACCAGAATGCTTATGTTAAAACTTAGTCCGTACTAAACAGGTAGCTCAAAACCTAGTATCTAGGTTTATACTAAATACTAGCAATTTATTTTTCTAAATATTTTAGGTAATTTCCCGTCTTTTCTTCTCATTTTATTCCTCCAGAAAGTAAGAAAGTGTTTTTTGCGTTTCCTGAAAAATCATTCAGAATACAGTTACTATATTTTGGCAGAGGACAGCCGAGATACTCCAAGCAGAAAACTCTTATGGCTTTCTTTACAACTCTTATGGCTTTCTTTTCCTTCAATGCAAAAATACCCAAAACGGAGACAGAGCGAGAATATGCGGAATGACTAAAGAGGTACAAGCTGTTTAAAATATCCAGCTGTTGTCAGCCCCAACAGTAATTCCTTATAACACAACTCTTACTAGAAATGATCTTTTCGTTGTGAAATGGGTTCAGAAATGTTGTTTTTCGAAAGACCATTACTTTCCAGGATAAATTAGCTACTTTTCTTGTTAGGGCTTGTTAGAGCCGTACGGCTGCTAGAGCCGTAGCCGTCCTGCCCTCCGATGCGGCGGCTGGGCGAAAAATATTGGGAAAAATGAACGCACCGTGGTTACAAGACCAAAGGTTCCGATGGGATCCCAAAAATTCAATATTTGATAAAGACAAATAGGTTTTGTCTTCGCCAGATCCAGTCTTCGCCAGACTCCTTGAACATTTTTACTCTTAAAATTTAAAAACAAATTAAGGCCAAGCAGCTAATCATTAAAGCTTAACTGAAAAGCCAACTTATTTGTGTGTCATTTAATTGGATAATATACTGAATTATTTGGATTCTGCAAAGGGATTTTTTGATTTTCCACTATCTGCTCTAGTTATGAGGGTCAGAATATCTCCGGCCGTCCCCACAGCGTAAATTCTACTATGACATGGGAAATTTTAATCTCAACACAAATTGGTGACGATTGCTTGGTGCCTGAACAAAAAAAATGATAAATCTTTCTCGAAAGCGCATAGAGGCACCAGAAATCACACGGAAATTCCACTATTTGAAAATAGATTATTCGTGAATAGTGGAACAACGAAGTAACTCATTTTCAGCGGGTCTTCAAGCCAATTTAAGTGAATAAGTGATGGGTAACTAGATTGTCCTATCCTAGCCCTTTTCGGTTAAACTTTAAGAAATCCAAGTTTAGATATGGATTCAGCATGTGTGTGCCTTACTTCTGCGAATTTTCCGGTTTCGGGCGAAATTCCAGAACTGCTTGTCCGGCGAAAAAATAAAGCTCAAAAATGAATTCAGTGTATCTCCTTATCCTATCCAACGTCTAATCAACTTCAGATACAAGTTTAACTTATAACAAGTTTTCCGGTTTCAGCCAGATTCCGAACGAACTATATGTCCGGCTAAAAAATGATTGTCATATACGGATTCAGCATCTCTTCTTACCCCTAAATCGGACATCTAATCAACTTCGAATAAAACTTTTACTTTTAACAAACTTTCCAGTTTTGGCCGGATTCCGGACGAACTACTTGTCCGGCGAGAAAATGGTTTTCATATTCATGTTCAGCATGCCTTGTTACCCTGAACCCAAACATCAAATCAACTTCAAATTAAACTTTTACTTTTAACCAACTTCCCGCTTTTGGCCGGATTCTGGGCAAATTACTTGTCCGGAGAGAAAATGGTTTTCATATTCGTGCTCAGAATGTCTTCTTACCCCATAATCGACTATCACATTACCTTTTTAGAAATATTTTGCTTGCCTCTTAATTTGAACCCCCTCACCCCTAAACGTAGGGCTACATAGCCCACCTACGAACTCGACCTTACTCTTGACCCAAAGACTAATCACACCAAGTTTCATCAAAATATCTCATTCCCTTCGAGAGTTATCGTGCTCACAGACGGACAGACGGACGGACGGACGGACAGCTTTTCGATGTCATAGGTATCCCTCCACTTACGTTTTGGGATCCCAAAAAGTGGTTCCAAAATGAAACACTTTCAAGCTTCTCCTATCCTTACGTGTGAATGAGTCGTAAGCGCACGTTGAAGATTCCGGCAAAGTTGCGTTGCGTGACGGGCAAAGCTCTGCACGGTCGAACAAGACCAAAGGTTCCGATGGGATCCCAAAAATTCAATATTTGATCCAGACAAATAGGTTTGTCTTTGCCAGATCCAGTCTTCGCCAGACTCCTTGAACATTTTTACTCTTAAAATTTAGAAACAGATTAAGGCCAAACAGCTAATCATTAAGAAAACCAAGTTCAGATATGGGTTCAGCATGTGTGTGCCTTACTTCTGCGAATTTTCCGGTTTCGGCGAAATTCCAGAACTATACTTGTCCGGCGAAAAAATAAAGCTCAAAACGAATTCAACGTATCTCCTTATCCCTATATCCAACCAGGTATCCAACATCTAATCAACTTACAATAAAAATTTAACTTATAACAAATTTTCCGGTTTCAGCCGGATTCCGGACGAACTATATGTCCTTCTAAAAAATGATTGTCATACACGGATTCAGCATCTCTTCTTACCCCTAAATCGGACATCTTATCAACTTCGTACAACTTTTACTTTTAACAAACTTTCCGTTTTTGGTCGGATTCCGGGCGAACTGCTTATCCGATGAGAAAATGGTTTTCATATTCATGTTCAGCACTGGTTCAGCATAAATTCTTACCCCTACATCGAACATCTAATCAACAAAACTTTTACTTTCAACAAACTTTCCGGTTTTGGCTGGATTCCGGGCGAACTACTGGTCCGGCGAGAAAATGGTTTTCATATTCGTGTTCACCATGCTTTCTTATCCCTAAATCGAACATCTAATCAACTTCAAATAAAACTTTTACTTTTAACAAACTTTCCGGTTTTGGCCGGATTCCGGGCGAACTACTTGCCCGGCGAGAAAATGGTTTTCATATTCGTGCTCAGCATGTCTTCTTACCCTATAATCGACTATCACATTAGCTGTTACAAAATATTTTGCTTGTCCCTTAATTTGAAACCCCTCCCCCACCCCTAAATGTAGGGCTACAGAGCCCATCTACGAACTCGACCTTACTCTTGACACAAAGAATTTTCACACCAAGTTTCATCAAAATATCTCATTTCCTTCGAGAGTTATCATGCCCACAGACGGACAGACGGACGGACGGACGGACAGCTTTTCGATGTCATAGGCATCCCTCCACTTACGTTTTGGGATCCCAAAAAAGTGGTTCCAAAATGAAACACTTTCAAGCTTCTCATATTCTTATGTGTGAATGAGTTGTAAGCGCACGTTGAAGATTCCGGCAAAGTTGCGTTGCGTGACGGGCAAAACTCTGCACGACCGAAAAAGCACCAAAATTCGTAGGCACAAAACGAAACAATGGCAAAAGGAGAGTAATTCAGAAGCTTATAATTGGCCTTATTACAGTTCAGCGCTCCAAGTGGACTAGTTTCTATTAGTCCCCCATTGCCTCATAACCAACCCTTGTGTAGACATGGTAAAAAGTCGGATCCATAGGGTAATGGGTCACTTTCACTTTCTGCTTCTGAGACATATGCAAAACGTCCATTACCTGGGACACAGATGACAGGTTTTCCACTTACTAACCTGTGGATATTTTTTACCATGTCTGATCCAAGTGCTGATGGTGAGGCATAGGGGGATTAAAGTCCGGTCTTCACCTCCCGGAACTTCCGGAATCTGGGCTTCCAGATTATTCTTTGACTTCTTCTGTAAGTTTCATCTGGAATATGAACCGGTCCGAAAGTACATCAAAATAATCCGGAAAAAGGGGCTTTTGAACTTCCAGATTTCCGGAATTTTTCAGTATCGCAGAAGAAATTCAGAAAAATCAAGGAGAATCTGGGAACCCAGATTCCGGAAGGTGAAGACCCGACTTAACAGAAACTAGTCCGCTTGGAAGCGCTGAACGGGAATATGGCCAAGGGAGCTAGGGATGCTATAAAAGGCAGCAGACTAAGCAAGAGGGTCTTTAGAAGCAAAATGTCTCACAAATTTACCTAAAAGCCAACTTCTGGGCTAGGTACCTAATGTGCGTAAATTGCTTATGTTGAGGAGAATCCATCAGCCAATTGTTTACCCAAAGATAACTTTGATGGAGAATTGTTTGGACAAGAAGGGCTTTACACTTAAACACCCAGAGAAGATTAAGCTGGGATCTGAAGGGAAGGAACCGTATCCGACTGCTGTGGGATCACTTGGTTCCCGGAGGGTCCCTCCAAAACACAGAAACTATGCTAGGAGATATAATTAATTAAATGAAAACGCAATATGCCGTAGAAGGTCATGACATTCTCACAAGATAACATGCACCTGAAGGTTTCACCGAGGGTCTCGTGTATATTTTGTTTGTCACGATTTTCATTTTCACAAGAGTGAACACAAAATGCAAAGCAGAAAGCAAAATTTTGAAACTAGAACAATTCCTCCAGTATTGTCTCTTTTAAGTTTCCAGGAATCATACCGAATAAAACAGAATGAATAGGTAACAAGTTAGAGAAGAATGCAAAAGACCGAAAGATGTTATTGTCTTGAAAGAACATATGCTTCATACCTCATATACCTACTAAATATACAACAGGACCTCTGAACATTTCAAGCACCATTTGTTTGGTGTTGATAATATTTTCCTTCTATTTTCGTTTTTGATTTGTCGGTTGTTTTCTTTTTGTATGTATGTGCGAGTGGCCCTAGTTATAAAATTATAAACTAAGAGATAATAAAATAGATTTATAGATCTATATGGATTTTATTGATTTATTTATAGATTTTTAAGAAAAATAAATAAGATTAGATCCCTCACTATTGCAAATACCCAACAAATCACTATGGAGGAAGTGTAGTTTAAAATAAATGGGACATCAAATCATCTCCGAGAAAAAACCGTCCCTTCATGACATAGATCTTCACACCTATGGTCAAAACTACCCCACACCGAATCTACTTCCAACATCCTCCACACAGAGATGGGAGATTCCGAATCCGGATTCGGATTCGAATCCAGGATTCGTCCTTTTGGCCGGATTCGAATCCGGATTCGAATCTTCTGCTTATCAGGCTGGATTCGGATTCTGACTCGGATTCCAAACCCCCAATCTTAAGAATCCGCTCAAATTCTTAGTCTGCATCCTTCCAGTTTCCGTTTCCCAATTTTTACAGTGGGCAATCCAACTTTTTGATCTCGACTACCTACAATCGTCAGTACCGTAATCTATCAAGTTATCCGATTACCTTAGATATCAGTGCTTTTTTTCACCTCTGATTTTTAAATTATAACCTACGTATATGATTTGATTTTGTATTTTGTTTAAGGTTGGATTCGAATCTGGATTTGATTCCGGATTCGAACCTCAGCATGAAATGCAGGATTCGGATTCGAATCCTTTCATGGTCGGATTCGCCCATCTCTACCTCCACACCTGTTTTTCGAAGTTCAGACATACTCTTGTGTATTAGTGAATTTTCGAAGATTAATTCCTTGAAACATCAAATTATTTTCCAGCAAGCATAAATTTTGCATAGAAAGATCAGGTTAGATTGATGGTAGCCAGATCATATAGCCTACTTTATGTTTTATTTTCGTTTTTTTGTGTATGGCCTTTCGGCTAAAT
Organism: Branchinecta lindahli; assembly: GCA_023053555.1. Classification (NCBI taxonomy): domain Eukaryota; kingdom Metazoa; phylum Arthropoda; class Branchiopoda; order Anostraca; family Branchinectidae; genus Branchinecta; species Branchinecta lindahli. Next base: position 27,069,466 of record JAKZAO010000011.1, read on the forward strand.
TTGTGCGTCTTGTCATAGTCTTATTAAGAGATTTCTTGTTTGTTCTCTCCTACATCATTAGAAACCATGTTTTTGTCTCCTCTCGTCTTGTTTGCTTGATGTACCAAGTTTTTTTTTATACAGAAAAATGAAACTGAACTTATAAGCATTCTTCGTCATTGTCAGGCGTGACTGCGACTTCAAAACAGTAAGAGGGAAGGGGAAGATTATATCATACTTCAACAAAGTGGGAACGGAACACGGGGGTCATTACTATGCTGATTTATCCAGTAGGCAAACCACAATCCCCACTTGACTTAAAAGGACATTTGCGTCGAAATTAGTTTATTCTATTGCCATCGATTCGTTAAACACAAACCGAAATCGATGGGAGATCAATAAATTATTGAAGAAGATACGACACGATTCTCTCAACTGGCGAGGAGGGAGGCTTTGAAAGTTGTTAACGAGATGGAACGATTCGCCGGTTCTTTCTGGAAACAAAGGATAAGCACGGCTGAACAATCCACCAATGAGCCACACAAAATATCAACCTACGACAGATCTCGGAGTGGATTGTAGCCCGGATGACGTGAAAGGATACCTCGCACCGCACTATATGATGTGATATGATGTTAAATTACGAAACAAGACTTTCGGGCCATAGCAATGTGCAAACACGAAAAAAAAAACACCAAGCAAAAAAGAAATGCTCAATTTTGTGGTGGTAGTTAAAAATCTTTCACGATGTGCCGTACCCAGAGGCGTTAGCCTACTAGCCAAAATTTGGGGGAGGGCAAGTCATTTATCGACTGGCCGGTCATTTTTACCGACTGTTTTTTTTTTTTTAGGAACCAACTGTTTTTAAGAAAAAACACTGTTTTAAAAAAAGATCAACTAATCGACTGTTCCCAAGAAAAAAATTGACCTCCCCCCCATACACGACGCCCCTGGCCGTGCCCACACAGATGTACCTAGCACAACTCTTTATGGTTTCTAAATTGGTGTTGTTATTTTGAGTTTCCAATGTTAGGATTCAGATATTTTGATGTGTTTTGTAAGAAGGATGAAATTTGGTCTTTCAAGATGACAAGTTTACACAGTTCGGGAAAAAGCTCATTAACATGTTAAATTGAACTTTCCATAAAATGGTAACCCCTCCTAAATTTTCGGCGACAATGAACTGTGTTCTGTGATCCAACTTGGTTCGATGTTCGCAAAATGCGTCATTAGGTTAAGCCCTTTCTTGTACAAAATCGGGAAAGAGATAATATCTTCTTGTTTTGCATTTAGTACCCGCGTACCCGTACAATCATATAGCAAACATCATGCTCTAAAATCTCAAATGACCTCGAATGGAGCGAGTGCTCTAGGATGTATAATCGTAGGATCGACAACAAATAATTTGACAGAACCACCGTCTCCCTATCTCTGTAATATGACTATGCGGAGTCGAATATTTCCCCATACCCTGTCCGCTCCTTATGAGCGGAGGTAAATAGTTTCGCGCCACATTACGTTTCCTTACCTCTACAAAAAGCTAAATCGCTGTGAAACTGCCGTGAGGAAAAGTAGAAGTCAAAGCTGATTGGTTCTATGACGCGCACCAGAGCGGGGCAGCGCGCTGAGTACGCCTCCTGCACTATTTTTTCTGCGATAAATAAAGGCGAAGACGGAAGATGAGTAAACGGGTATCAACATCAGCTCTAATCTAGAGTATATTAATACCTCTAGGTCTACTCAGTTTTGCGGGGTATTCATAGTCGCTGCACGAGACTAAAGACAGAAGTTCTATCGGATTATCTGTTCTTGGTAGGATTAAAAATTAGAGCATAGTTAGTGCCCATTGCGCTTTAAGAATTAAGTAACTGTTCAAATAAGCATACCTGTACTTTACGCCAGCTCCTTTTTTATAAAAAACGCGCGACTATGGTTCCATCGACGAGGATGTGAACTCTGGACCCCCACCCGTTTTAGTCCAAAGCTACTTGACTGTCGATGCACATTTTGCCTGTCTTAGAGCCTCAAATAGAGACACCTCGTCGCTTAGGCTTTCTACCTGTCCCAAGTTTCCCTCTGCCAAATAGCCTCAGGCTTTCCCAGAATTTCTGCCGATTCCCAAGACTTGCGTTAGAGACTGGACGGCTGTCTGTTTCTTTCAACAAGCTAGTAGTCTCTCAGAGTGAAGCAAGAGAAGGTCATGTCAGTTTAAAATGTGAACGTAGCCCTGGAGGTGATAACAGAGTTGTAGTTTGTGCTATATAATAATAAAGGATATACTATGATAATGGATAGCCGACGCTGGGTGAGTAAATTATCGATACTTTCTGCATTCATGTTCACGTTCTTTAAAATAAACACGTCATCATAATATAAATCGATCACTGGGGCCGGCAGGAATACGAGCTCAGTACCTCGGCCCAATTAACACAAACCGTGAACAGAGTTGTAATTTGGGCATAGGTAAAAAATATTAAAGGTTCCGACATCGATGTTGATCTCGGAAAAGAACAACGAGAGAATTGAAAATGTGAGAAGAATTGAAAATATGAGAAGAATTGAAAACTTGAGAAGAATTGAAAATACGAGAAAAAATTGAAAATATGAGAAGAACTGAAAATATGAGAAGAATTGAAAATATAAGACAATTGAAAATATCCAATCGAGGCCAAAGGCGAAGTACCTTATGAAAAACATCTACCGAGCGGAGGTGAGGTTGATATTTTTCAATGGCCGTCGAGAGTGTTATTGCGATATCAACCGAGATGGAGGAAAAAATGTTGTATTTTTTTTTAACATAACCGTTAACTGTGCGTTTACTTTTACTCTGCAGTAGCCTACTCCCGGACAGTCCAGTATTACAGTACTTTTTCACAGTCCAGCACAGTGCTTTTTCACAGTCCAGCTTTGCGTTTTGTCGAACTAAGACAAACAGTTTGTCGAGACTGACACTGAAATAATATACAACTCTAGAAAAGTCAGTGAAGGTTACCAGAACATAACTACCTGTGGGACATATGACGATACTGGGACATGTGACCTATGATGATACGACGCACTACCTAGATATTTGAAAAAAAAAAGTTATTATGATTCTGGATTGATACACAGAAGGGGTTGCCAACACTTCGAAATCAGCAGAAAAAATGTTGAAAGAATGTTTCTGCGCAGTCCTAAATAGATCACAGGTCATTAAGATTTTGAGACAACTAGCTTCAGGGAAGTTCGGACTGCAAAGAAATTACTTTCTAAAATTTTGAGGTGACTTTCGAGGTTACGCTATTCGAAACTAAGTGCCTCTCTTACACTATGATAAAAGACGGGCAGTTGGTGACTCGATTATCCGTATTGTATCATGCTGGCGAGAAAATTGTTTTTAGTCTCATATTGTCATTATGCGATCCAATCACGGTTTACAGCAGAGCAAAATATCACTAGAGAGTAGCTCCAAGACTTGACAAAATCGACACGCACTCGAATAGCAGCGATACTAGCACTACTGGCGATAGAGAACATCCCTACGGAAACTCATTCAGTAGTTCACCAACGCTGGCTCCAACAACTTCACATTCTGAAAATTGAAAAAAAAAATTATACAGCCTCCATTGTTTCCTTTGTGTGTGCAGACCGCGCCTTTACTTTACTAGAAATTTCCAAACCCGCAAGTTTGTCTCACGTTAGACGCTGCAATTGTAGGGGGCTGCGCTACGAGTATGAACCGTTTGCAAAGCATGGAAAGCATAGGTCGTGCGCTACTCCTTGGTGTTATTTTGCTCTGGTAATCAGGTATCCCATACTTCGTAGAGACGGGTGCAAGGTGTAAAGGTCCTCCAGGGTGACGTTATCTAAATCCCTCTGTATCTCCAAAGCACCACTTTGCTTTGTTCAAGTAATATCATTATTACGCCCCATCAAAAATCGGAGTTATCTGAAACGACTTTGTTGATTGGCGGAAAATGTGATAGAAACTACCACGTTTAACACTATATATCTTTTGTAGTGTAGTTCTAAATAATCCTTTAGCTCAAGCTGACTGGGAAACATCTATTAAGCATAATAGTTGATAGTGAGAAACGGATCCGTCAGCTGAATTTTGTTAGAGCGATATTTCGACCATTCTTGAGCGGATTGAGACTGAAGAGGACCCTACAAAACAAGGGCCGGAATACCGCTCTAATAAAGTTAACTGTCGTATCCGTTTGTCCCTTTTAACTACGATTCGCAGTCAGTTTGGGCCGAAGAGACTTTTATCTATTAAACAATGATAAATATTCGGTCAGCCCAAGCTGACTGCGAATCATATTTGACAGTGCAAAACGGATACGTCAGCTAAATTTTATTCGAGATATATTTCTTCTTGGCAAGGGTCCTCTTCAGGCTCAAAACTGCTCAGTTGGAAAAAAGTTGGAAAAAACTAACTTGTGGAAAAAACTTGTTTTTCTTGAACTTGAACTTGTTTTTCCACCGTTTTTCCAACTTGAGCGGTTTTGAGCCTGAAGAGGACCCTTGCCAAGAAGGGCCGAAATATAGCTCGAGTAAAATTCAGCTGACGTATCCGTTTTGCACTGTCAAATATTAAGCAATGGGCCATCATAACGGAAAAGTAAGCTGAGATCAGCGATGTTCAGCCCTTCTTGGCAAGGATCCTCTTCAGGCTGTAACTGGGAGAAATGAACCTACAATCATATTATTGCAGGTTCGGTTAGGCCAAGAAGGACCGAAATATCGATGACAATTATCATAGCTGACTTTTCCTTTTTGAGTCATTATTTAATATCTGGATCGACTAAAATCGGGAACGGAACGGAACGACACGGGGGAGGAGGAACGCGTACTAAAAACGGGAACGCGAAAATCGGGAATGCACGTCCCAGGGATCCTGTCAACCCCGTTTTTTATATTGGCTTCTGATGAAACTGGAACCGAGTGCTAAAGAACAGGGGACGGGCATTCCCGATTTTAATACTTGTTCCTCCTGAGTATCGAACACAAAGTACTAAAAAACAGAGATCCTGTCAATCCCGTTTTTAGTAATGGCTTCTGATGAAAATGGAACCGAGTGCTAAAGAACAGGGGACGTGCATTCCCGATTTTCGCGTTCCCGTTCCGTTCCCGATTTTAGTCGATCCCTTAATATCTGTATAATCTTAACATCAGCCAAAATCGTTCACAACTAGAAGAAACTGAATAGACGATTTATCACAACGAGCCAGTCAATCCCACCAGCTCATAAGCCATCAGTGGGTCCGACTGAATAAGTTAAATTAGTGGATATATTTTTTTTAATGAAAACGTGGCTGATTATTAGGAAGAAATCACATGAAAATCTCAAAAACAACTATTGAAAGAAACGGATATTGCCATTTTTACTGCGAGTACGAGTCTCGAGAAGGGTATCCTCGTTCGAAAAAAGCGATAATTTGAGACGAGGACTAACAAAGTCATCTTCAACGTGAAAATTTACCATTATGTGATTACGTATTTCAAGGTTCAATGTTTTAATTACACTTTATTATAAACTTATATTACGTAGGGTCAAGCCGGAGACACAAGGTCGATTGACCAAAACCCGGAAGAACCCCAGATTAATAGAAAGACGAGAAACCAAATATCTGCTTTGTCCGGATACAATTTTTTTTCTTTTTAAAAACAATTGATTGGCTGAAACTGGCAGACTACTGGCGAACCAAGGCTGCAAAAATGCCCACTCATCCTCGTTAATTTGAGGCACTTTCAATTTGATTGAAACGGATTAAACTGAACCACTTTACCAACAAATTTCCCCCTGTTTTCTCAAGCCGGCTGGTACTTCTCACGCTTAGGCTAAAGCCTTTGAGAGGCGAATATGCTGACTCCTATTTTCATTTCCCTCACGGAGTCCTTCCCCCAACAAGAACAAGGTCAAATATTGTGCTGCATGGCCGAATAAAACATAAATAATCCAAAACCCCGCTTTGTTTCTCTAACAGAATAAACAAAAGGCCTTCGTGCCTTCGGCCTTATTCGAAAAGGAACGCCATCGAGCAGGCGGTAAAATCGTAAAGAAGGTGATCCCTGACATACAGCGGCAATTTTGACCCCCCCCCCCCCCCAACAGAGTGGCAGGGATCAAACTGCTTATGCCAGTTCCACAGTACGACCTGGCTTACAAACAGAAATTGCTGGAAAAAAGGAAAAGGAAATTGTATTGAATTGAATTTGCGCTTAAGGGAAATAGTATAAAATTAAAATATGAAATAAGAACTACAAGAAATTCTGATTAAAAAAAAAATGACTGCTCATCGAAATTATACAGTATTCAACAAATCTAAAAACTGGAAATAGAATAGAAAATATAGAACTGAAAAAGTTAGATCTGGACCGGTTATCTGAATTTTGCCGAGGTTTTTGCTAAAAGTCAATGGTCTTGGGAAAGGCTCAAAACAGCCAAAGCCGTGGATATTTGTTAAAAGCATAGCCTAGTTTTACAGTATTCAAATAATTTCGAATATTGGTACAGAAACAGTAAATAGGCTAGTGTGAGGTGTGCTTCAAGACTAGCTCTATGTGAAGGCGTGGCCTACGTAACTGATAACTAGTCTCCTCGGAATTTGGTTTCTTACCAGAGCAAAATAACACTAGGGAGTAGCGCCAAGACCTATCCTTTCCATGCTTCGCAAACGGGCCATAGTCGTAGCGCTGCCCATTACGCTTGCGGAATTTAAAGCGAGACAAACATGCGGATTTAGAAATTTCTAGTAAAGCTCAGACTCGGTCTGCACACATCTTGGAAACCGGGGAGGTTGTATCTTTTTTTGCTGTGTTCAGAATATAAAGTTATTGGAGCAAGCGTTGGTGCACGACTGATTGAGTTCGAGTAGGGACGTTCAGTATCGCTAGTGGTGCTAGTGTCGCTGCTATTCGAGTGTGTGTCACTTTTTTCAAGTCTTGGCGCTACTCTCTAGTGTTATTTTGCTCTGTTTATTACTGACCTAATAACAGAATGAATGGTATATATACAGGGCGATGAATGACATTGCAGTTTCGTTTCTTCTAGCCTGACGAGGACCGTTGCCAAGAGGGGCCGACATATCTCTAGAGCAAAATCTTAGCTTACATCCGCTTTTCGCAAATTTTTTTTTTTATTTAGGAGCAAAATGCATCAGTACTGGGCAGCCCCTGTGGCTGCAGAGGGGAGTGTAAATGAATGTCTGATTTAATCCAAGAAGGACCTCCGGGAACGCGCTGGGGAGTTCCAAAGTTCGGAACGTAGTAATCATTTTCACCGGAAAAAGTTGATTGACATTCCTTCGGGGGAATGTGTCCCTTCACAACAATATCTTCCGTTTGTAAGAGGCAGGGAATTTCGGGGTAATCGAAAGGAAAGCGTGTTATACGGGCCTCTCAGTCATTGTCCTTGTTCTGCGTTTTCGCAGACTTAAAGCACACCTCGCAGTATTTACTGCTTCTGTTCTAATATCTGAACACTGAAAGACGAAGCTCCGTTCTTAACAAATTATCCACGGCTTTGGCTGTTGGAAGCCTTTCCCAGACCCATTGATTTCTAGCAAAACTTGGCCAAATTCAGAAAACCAAATTTACGCATCAGTAGCATGATACTCGAACACTTGTCGGGAACATAATGCGCATGGAAACTAGTGAATCCTGGCAAGTGGAAAAATAGTGAGATGTCGTTAGCGGGTTCGGAATGTAACATACGAAGTTGTGTCTCCAGGTTTGAGAATTAATGAATGCAGTTACGGAAGTAGGCTGCATTTGAATTATAGGTACGGCTTGTCCTTTAAGCAACGTGCACAAACAGCCCGACAAGATTTCGTATGCCAAAATACGCTTGTGAAATTTGCGCTCGCCATGGGGAAACTTGCATGCGATGCGTCAATCATTTATCTGCTTCATCACAGAATATTTGTTATAGATATTATCTGATTTTAATATTGACAGAAACCAGATTCACCAGCACTATGAAAATTTACTTTTTAAATACCTACCAAGGAAGATGTTTCAACCCTCTGTTCTTCCCGTGAAGCATTTTTCAAATTAATATAATAAGCTGAATAGCGTTATGCGCGATGTTTACGTCTTAATACACACGCTTGTTGAAATAGGAAACTAAGAGGTTCTTATCAATGCGGCGTTCGGTGTTACCATGTAAATACAATTTTTCGAGCTCTAAAAAGATCAGAAAAGGTTCTTAGTACTACTTGAAGTAGGCTACACGAGAGCAATTTAACGCCCATTATATTGTAAACTATTAAGTTAAGGTATGGACAGCATTGATCCTCGAACTAACAATAAACAATAACTGTAACAGAACAAAAACGTGTTTTTTTAAAGAAGCTTCCAACAAAGTAGAACTTTTGTGCTTCCTTTGGCAACCCTGACAACGCTGCTCCTCTCCTCGGCCCGCTGGCGGAACCAACCAAGCGATCTGATTGGCTCAGCATAAGGGAGAATAGAACCGAGCTCTATTTTCCTTATTATTTTCCTTGTGTCTCAAATTTGTTTATGCCAGGAGTCTGGTTCCGAATAGTTTCCTCGTGAGTACCTACTATAACATCGGTGATTAAGCGAGGGATAGACACAGATCTTTGCAAAAGCTATCGGCCAATTACAGTTTCTTGTACCATAAGCAAAATCCTGGAATACGTCCTTCTACCGGAATTAGTTGAAAAATGTCGTTTTGGTTCAATGCAGCTTGGATTCCGTTCGAGCGCCAGTTGTGCGCTCGCTCATCACATCTTGACAAAAATGATGAAGCAGGCTACCCGCGCCAAGTCTGCTATTCTTATATGTTCTATAGATATAGCTAGTGCTTTTGACAATATAACGCATTCTCAGGCCATATTGTCTCTCACTACTTCTGGAGTGAATCTGTCTGTTGTCAATCTGTTCATCATGGTCATTCCTCAGTAAGTTTCAAATGGCAAGGCCCGGTAGCTTGTCACAGATTATTCCTATCCGTATTGGTGTTCGCCAAGGGGAGTCTTATCTCCCTATATCTTCAACTTCAAATCGGCCATATCTTCTTCTCTCGATTCTTTACACCGTGCTTACTTTTATAAGGATCATGCCTTCAGATACATAGCCTACGCGGACGACTTGCTCTTAGTAAGTCCAGACTCACCAAAAATGTCAGTAAGCTGTCGTCGGAACTTCTCAAAATTGGCCTCGAAGTTAACCTCTCAAAATGTGAGTACCTGCATTTCAATTCAACCCTTCGTCAAACGGTTTGAATTCATCTAAAGCATCTATCACTCTTGGATCGTTCGCAGTCAAATCAACAGACTCTCTACGATGGCTTGGCATAACATTCAAATCTTCATTGTCAAAATTATGTTCTTCGGTTGTTCAAGAAGTTTGTAAATCAATCCGTACCGCCTATGGGCCCCAACCGGGGGAGCTATAATCGCAGAGCTTTGGGAAATTTGTGCAGCACCTTCTGCGCTCCTTCTATACTATTTCGTTCTGGTGTCACTCATGTTCTGCGAAAGAAGGAGATTAAAAAGATGAAATCATGTTATTTTAAATAAGCAAAGCACCTGCTTATAACCATGCTCATAACTCATGACCATTATGTCATAACCATATATTGACGGAAAAGTTCAAAATCAAAGATGCAAGTGTTACCCTTTCGGATGTTTCCTTGTCGCTATAAAAAATCATTGACAACAGAGCCCAACCAGCGCACGACCTTCTCCATTGCTTCCTCGCCGAAGACTGAAAATTAGTTCTTTTTCTGTGTCTTTATGTGTTTTATTTATTCTCTTTCATTTACTCCGCTTTTTCAAAATTGCGCGTTACAAATAAATTACTTCCTTACTTACTTACGGCCGAAATTTGTAAAGATATGTTCGGAAGGTTGTACCGCGAAATAGGTTTTTTTCTGGTTCCAGGGAGGGGGGGTAAAAGGGGGAGGGTGTCTTCTTCGAAGTTGGGGAAAGACCGGAAAGAAATAGGATTGAATGGTCGTTGAAACTACAGTACCGTGGGGGTATTAGGTTGGGGGGGGGACTTAGGGACGTTTTATTCGTTTCAGGCGGTCAATGACAGCTTTGGAATGCGAAAATTGAGCACCACTAGCTACTGGGGCCGGAATAAAAAAAAATATGTTAGTAACAGACATGGACTTTGAGTAAAAACCGCTGACCTTACACCTGCTTTGAGAAAATAAAAACTAATGACTCGTCTTCCGAGAAAGCCGGAAAGAAATAAAAACAATAAAAAGAAATCATGGTTTCATAATATTTCAGCAAACTGGATGGATGCCAACAATGGCCTGTGACGTCGATAAAACTTAAGTCCCCCGACTTTAGTTTCCTTTCCGGTTATGAGATTGCATCACTGTTACGGCTCATAAAGTCTGGAAGATCATTCCCGTCCCTGACAAGCCTTTTGTTGTTCGGAGCCTCAACTCTTCACCCAGAGACGAACGTGACTTAGAAACGAATTTGTGAGCTTAAAAAAATTCGGAACCATTCTCGCATTTGTCATGGCTAGATCACCCTTTCACGGCGCTAGTTCAGACCAGGACTCTGGACAACCATAGGCCATCTAGTGGTGCGATTCTGTATGCGTGTTCCGACCTTCTTATCTAGTGGAAAAATTCGTAAAAAAAAATTCGGAACCATTCTCGCATTTGCCATGTCTAGATCACCCCTTTCACGGCGCTAGTTCAGACCAGGACTCTGGAGGACCATAGGGCCATCTAGTGGTGCGATTCTATGAGCGTGTTCCGACCTACTTATCGCAGTTACTACGCGTGACGTCACGGATCCTGGCTTCTATGCGGCAAGGCTGGAACGATCAAAAAATCTTGCCGCGGGCGGATCGGGTCAATCCCGTCACAGAGATCGTAGTTGCCTAGCTATGTATGCTCCCGAGCGTGGTGAGCAAATTATTACTATTAGTTACTGTATCGAGAAGATTAGAACGGTCAGCGTAGTAACATTTCATGAAGTGGGAACGAAGCAGGTGCTATTGTTAGAAGGGCAGAACACACTCCGTATGACCAGGGACCCATAAATTTCCTGGAATGCCTCGCCATTCAGGGGGCTTGTCATTTCCTATGCTTCTATGTTGCTCGACTACTCCTACTTTCCAAAAATTCCGCTTGGGTCGAATCGGCGTTCTTGTTTGCCTCAATGGACGTGAGCGCCAAAGAGACTCCTCCCTCAAGGCGCCAGCAGCCAATCCCAAATTGTGTCGATCTGGATAGTCGCGTATTCTATCCTCTTGGGTATTTCTCGAACTACCGGTTGGTCGGTCAAGATCGCATCAATTGGTAACAATTGATGCCAATCCCAAATTGCCAATCCCAAATTGTGTCTATCTGGATAGTCGCGTATCCTATCCCCTTGGGTATTTCTCGAACTACCGGTTGGTCGGTCAAGATCGCATCAGAAATCTCGTATTGACAAGCCCCCTGAATGGCGAGTCATTACAGGAAATTTATGGGTCCCTGGTATGACTAAGTCCGGAACACGCCAGTGAAAGTCGGGAAGAACAAGAAATGTCACCCAAACGAACCTCAAAACTGATTCAAATCCTGTTTAAACCAATCAGCAACGTTTGTTGTCGTGACGTTTCTGGTAACTTCGCTGGACACACTGCGATTCTTGATCGGCACGAAGAATTAAGTTGCGTTTTTTGTTACGTAATTTCAGTATAGTTTCACACTGGAATAGTCAGATTTGGGAAATGGCGATTTCTAAGCCAATCTTGTCGAAACTGTAATATTCCAGCCAAGATTCATCGTCCTAGCATATGTGGACGTACTTTAACTCGCGATCACCGGAATTCCGGACCCCCCCCCCCCCTCCAACTCCCCCTAAATTTGAAACTACAACGCAACCACACCCACAGAACGCAAACTTAATCATCAAGATTACTGTTAAAGTTTAACCGAAAAGGACTGGGATAGGACAATCTAGTTACCCATCACTTATTCACTTAAATTGGCTTGAAGACCCGCTGAAAATGAGTTACTTGTTGTTCCGCTATTCAGGAAGAATCGATTTTCATATAGTGGAATTTCCGTGTGATTTGTGGCACCTCTAATTTGTTGTATGCCTTACAAGAAAGATTTGTGACTTTTTTTTATTCAGGCACTTAGCAATCTTCACCAATATCGCCACTGCCCACTGAAAATCCTTGTTTGTGTTTAGATAAAAATTTCCTGCATCATAGTAGAATTTTCGCTGTGGGGACGGCCGCAGATGTTCTGAACGTCATAACTAGAGCAGATAGTGGAAAACAAAAAAAAATCCCTTTGCAGAATCCAAATAATTCAGTGTATTCAACTAAATGACACAAAAATAAGTTGGCTTTTCAGTTAAACTTTAAAGCAGCTGTCAACACAACAATGTAAGAGAAAGAAACCTGTTTAGCTAATCTATGAACAAGCAGTTGAAAAAAAGCTAAAAGCTTGGCATCGTTTATTACTTTTAGTAAATAGGGTTGTTTTAATAATTCATTCTTAAGACATCCGTCACGTTTTCAAGAAGAAAAGCCGTTTATTTTGGGGTTAATGAACACAATCAGAACTAATTAATAGTTAACGAGCTGAATGACTGAAATAATTGCATTTCATGACATATAACTATCTGGATAATCTGCATAGTAATCAACAAGAAAAGAAGACCTGATCGTGAAAAGAATTGTATCCTACTTTTATTGTAGTCCTGGCTTAGTCCTATCTTAGTGCAGTTTTCAATAGGTGATGTGTAATATCATGCCGTTAATAAATTGATTAAAACTTAGACATCAGGAATCGGGGACCCCTCAATTTCCAGCGGCAAACTACTTAAATATATTATGCGACAGAACTTGTTGTCATCGTTGATTGATTATTAAAGCAGCTAAATTGACAGCGCATCAATTGTCAGTCATTGATGCTCCAATTCACCACAAAACACTAGATGGCATGACACTATACGTGAATCGCGGAGAATTCAAATTAACATGTGACGGAACCAAACGATTCCTAGCACTGGTAACCTCTTCGTATGCGACGTCGCATTTTCCGGGAATCATCCGATTTGCTATCTTCCGGTCCTTGAACGGACATCAGAGAAGTCTAAGGAATGAGATAAACGGCAAGAGAACAAAATGTATCCAAGGTCACAGTGACAGTCTTATGCATGTTTTGGAAACATTCACGATCTCCGCTATGTTCTAATCAAGAAATTTTCTAATCTAATCTGAAGAGATTGACTGGTACGGCGGGAAATGGTTGGCCTATGAGGCAGTCAATAGGTCGGAGCTATTATTACGAATACAACTGTACTGTTCACTCTGGAAAATCCCCAAACCCTCAGCATCATTCACAAAGCAGAAAATCGAGTTCGCCCGTTACAGAACCAAGTCGGCCAATATTGTCTGCTCATTCTGTAGGTCAGGTTGCACTGAATAGTTATAGTATTAGAATTGTATATAATCCTCGAAGTGATAAAGAAAACACGAAAGGATGAAGCAGCTCACATTATTTCACACGAAAAAAAAAAACAGAAAAAGAGCAATCTTACAGTTTGTGGACCAGGGACAGAGGCTTTCTTCTTGAAAATTAGGATATTTTTAATGGAGATTACAAACAAGAGCTGGAAGCTCATATGGCACTTGCAAGGCTGGGTCAGAGGATGAAAGTAGGAATTCGTCAATTCGTGGGTTTGTTTTGATCATTTGTAAGCAAAACCCTTGAGATAAGAATGATCACGGGTCCTTGGAAATCACGAGACTGTATCGTTTGGCAATGCATTTGGCTGTGCGCACTTTAAGGGCGCTAGAAAATCATCTGTAATCAAAACTCTTGAAGCAAAAAAGATGATCGCCAGGAGCACGAAAATGTATATTTTATTCAAAGTATTGTTTGTACTTTAAGGAATTCAGTTGTAAGCAAAACCCTTGAGGCAAAAATGATCATTAGCTCATGCGGATGACGAAAATGTATATTTTGCTAAAAAATATTTTTTGTACTTTGCGGTTAGCATTAGTACTTTAAGGGATGATCGAATCTGGGAACTAACTATTTCTAAGCCAATCATGTCAAGTCTCTAATTTTCAAGCCAAGTTTCATCGTCCTAGCATGTCTGAAAGTACCTTAACTTACGATCACCGGAATTCAGGATCCCCCTAACTCCCCCACAATGCCCGAATCCGGTCCGGTTCTGTCACTGATCTAGATAGGGCTTGTGCTTGTTCTTCCCACCAAGTTTCATTCCGATCGCTCCACTCCAAGCATGTCACAAGGTTTCCGGACCCCCCTCAGACCCCCCCCCCCCAGCTTCATCGGATCCGGTCCGGACTTGAAATGGGACATCCGAGACATGTGGTCTTTCTACATATCAAGTTTCATTATGATCCGATCACCCGTTCGGAAGTTATACATACCTCAAGATTCCGGATTCCCCCTCCCTCCACTCCCCCCACGATGGTCGGATCGGGAAGCTGACTATTTCCAGGTTAATCTGGTCGCGTCCCTGATTTACCTGCCAAGTTTCATTGTCCTAGCCCACCTGGAAGTATCTTAACTCCGTATGACCGGAATTCCGGAACCTCCCTCCAACTCCCCCCACAGTGCACGAATCCGGTCCGGTTCTGTCAACGATGTACCTAGGGGTTGTGCTTGTCCCTCCCACCAAGTTTCATCCCGATCGCTCCACTCTAAGCGTTTAACATGATTTCCGGTTCCCCCCTCCGACCCCCCCCCACATTCATCGGATTCTGTCCGGACTTGATATGGGACATCTGAAGCATGACGTCTTTCCAAATATCAAGTTTCATGAAGACCTGATCATCCGTTCGAAAGTTATGCATGCCACTAAGTTCCGGATTCCGGCTCCCCTCCCTCCCCCCAAGATGTTCGGATCGGGAAAGTGACTATTCCCAACTTAATCAATTGCGGTCCCTGATATGCCTGCTAAGTTTCATCGTCCTAGCCTATGTGGAAGTGCCCGAACTAGCAAAACCCGAACAGACCGACCGACCGACCGACCGACCGACCGACCGACCGACCGACCGACCGACCGACCGACCGACCGACCGACCGACCGACAGACCGACAGAAATTGCGATCGCTATATGGCACTTGGCCGAAGGGCAAGTGCCATAAAAACCTGAAGAAATTTTTTTCAAAGAGTCAATAAGTAATGCCAAATATTTGGCTACATTTCTATTTACTTTTTATCCTTATATCAGCTAAACGTTTTCTTTTTTGTCTGATTTTCTGGGTAAGATCTATTTGAGCTTGCTCAGTCGGGATACTTCCGAAACGCGTCGCTAGAGGATCCCACGGTCGTATCGAGTCGGATTCGAGCTGGCGAAAGAAAGAGTGTGATGTAGAAATTGCAAACGCCATAACGCTTTCCATTTAACCTCCTTTAATTGCGCGTCTTCAAAACAAAATATTGGAACAGATCTTTCCTCCCCATTTTCATTTTACCATCGGCTACATACTCTCAACTCATATTCTTTTCGATCTTTTAATGCCCCTCTGGCAAGTCATAATCACTATCCATTACTTATATTCAAAACAAAACTTTCTTTCCTTCGTGTGCTTGCTTTCAAGATATTAAGTTCTCAAGATTTGCCGAACTTCTGAATAGTATACTCCCTCCCGGACAATATCAAAAGAGTCTACTTTCGTATAATATCCGCTTTAGGCCATGTTTTGTTCATAAGCAAGAGTCAACGTATCGAGCTGACATAGCAGGCAAACAGGCTCCGAAGCAACAGTGTGGGCTAGTAAATATGATAAAAATCATGTTTGTTTCACACACAAGAAGGATACGATTTGGAAAATACATTTTAAAGAAATATTAGGAAGTTTGACCATCAAGGAACACAGCATAAGGCGTATTCTCGCCGTTCCCCGAGGACTCCTAGGGGAATCGAAGGGAACGGCGAGAATACAGGGACTCACTCCACGCGGACTCCGCGAACAGATAACAGCGAGAACACGGGGAATGCTTCCAAAACGGATTTTGTTATTAAAACAAATATTTAATTAATTTTACATTGCACCAATACCAGCAAAATTTTATTCCCCTCCGAATCTGAAAAGGAGTCCTTTTTGATGATGGTGATGATAATCGGAGCATTCCCCGTCCGTGGGGACTCGCGAGAATACGGGGAGTGAGTCCCCGGGACAAACAAAAACGCGGGGACTCCTGAAGTGGAGTCCTCGGGGAACGGCGAGAGTACGCCTATAAAGTCCTGTTTTTAAAACCCCTTCCAAAAATTGAGATCTATGTATCTAAGATGGATTATGGGAATCTCAAATAGCCGGCCAGTTTACTACAATGGTACCGTGTTTACTACAGTAGTGTCCAGTCAAGCAACCCAATCAATGGCTCCAGATAATAATTTTCCGAAAATACCATTCATTGCCAATTGAAGTTAGTGATTTTCTTGTTAATGCTTGTCGGTTCTACCAGCCTTCCCGTTCTCCGCCGCGGCGGCTTGATGCAAAATTTTTGAAAACTGAACGACCCGCGGTTACGAAGTGGGAAAACCAAGCAAGAGAAAAGAAGCCAAAAACAGACGAGAGACCTGATGGCCTAGTATGTCTTCCAAAATGAAAAACAAGACAATGTGAGAATGACTTGTCGGCTGACCTTGAAGCTTTTGGCAAAATTGGCATCAGGCCTATGTGACTGGCAAAACGCGGCTTGGCCGAAAAAGGCTGGGATTTCAGAAGCTTAGAATTACGGGAGCTAGGGATAATATAAATGACAGAAGAGGGGTCATTTAAAGGCGTTTTTTTTCACGATTCAACGAAGAGGCTGTGGCTTCAAATGAGTGTTCCCGCGAGCATTACGACCAACAAGGTTGACGTTGCTCACAATTTAGATAAAAACTGTCAAATAACAATGAGTGATTTGCAGTTGCAGTTAATGACGTAGAAACGGTCACTTTTAAAGCACAACTTTTAGTAGAAATGATTTTTCAACAACAAAATGGTTCAGAAACTCCATTTTTCGAAAATACCAACACTTGCCCCGTTATATTCGTGTTTTGTCGGCACTTGTCGACTGTTGTTGTTGTTGTTTGGGGTTTGACGCGTTCGACCGGAAGGTCATATGCGTTCGTATCACTCGTTCTTGCAGGGCTTTATATTCACTTGTTTGCTTGGGTATCACTCCAATATTTTCACTGATTCCGTCGACTGTATTCAGACTCCTCACTCTCTAGCGGAGGTTGGACGCAACATATTTGAAAGCTGTGCGCGCTGTGGCGGGAAAGTGGAAAACAAAGTAAAAGAAAAATAGTCCAAAATAAAGGATAGATGTGAGTTGCGTTTTATTTGAAGTTCATCGTACAGCGGACTGTCCGTTGTCGTTTTATTCGCCAGCGGGCCGTACGCTGGGAAGGCGCGGGATGCCCGAAGTCGTTTTATTTGCTAGCGGGCCGCCCGCTGAGTGCCAGCGAACCCGCTAGTTTGTTCACTGGGTGAGGCAGGGAGTTGTTCAGCGTACCTTCTGAAGTAGTCCGCCAGGAATAAAACGGCTACTTACAGTCTGCCATCCGCTCCTGCTGCACTATGAACTTTTAATAAAACGCAACTCTGTTGGCCTACGAAGGCTTCCGAAATGATAAACAAAATTTTGAAGCTTCTCATACCCTTATTTTTAAAGACTTGCAATATCGGCTCGGCTGACAAAGCCCAAAAGTCGAATGTGCCATTCAAAAATAATGGCAAAGGGCGGGGATTCTTCAGTATGGGTTGCCGACATTACGTCCCCACTCGAAACTTCCCCAGGAGAAACGTCCCCGTGACAAAACGTCCCCATGACAAACCGTTCCCACGACAAAACGTACCCGTGGCGAAACGTCCCCTGGCGGAACGTCCCCATGACGAAACGTCCCGGCTATAGAAGTTTGTTTTCGTCGCTGAGGGATAACTAGGCCTATGATATTACTTATTACGTCATCAGTTCAGACAAAAAATGTTCTTGGAATATAATATTTTTGAAAACCACGATGGGTTGACTACTTCAGCATTTAACCGATAGTCAAGAAACAAACCAAAGCGTTGATCCCGGCTAAAGCCATTCCCTATAGAAAGCCCAAAGATTAAGTAGTCTGCCAATTTTCGTTTTATCTTTTATTTAATTGGTTTATTTGTGTGTTAGCTTACGCTGCGATATCACCATTGATGTCGCTTTAGTTTCATATTGAATTTGGTGATAGTTACTATTAAAGGATTTTATGAAAGGATCAAACCCGTCTAGCCTAGATTTACTATGTCTCTCTACCTAACTAATCGTTCCATCCGCTTTCGTGTCCTCGCTTCCCATGTAATTTTATCCAGTATAACGGCACTACGTTTATTTTTGCATTTTCCTTGTTTGACTCTCTTTGAGCCACATCGGGCTTCCCCTTTCTCTGAGGAGCATATTGGTGCTCCTCAGATTGTGCATGTTGCTTCAAACGACCTAACACTGATCAGTTACGAGCCAATTGCAAGGTATATTACACTACACATTTTAACTGCAAACAATACATTTATGAAGCAACTGGTCCTATGTCCGATCTTTCCTGCTTATAAGGAATTTTCCCACATCTGTAATGCACAATTTTAAGTTGTTTTACCTCGATAATGCACCTGAGATCGAGGCGAACTTAAAAACCTATGCTTGGGGACGTTTTACCGTGGGGACGTTTTGTCATGGGGACGTTTTGTCACGGAGACGTTTTGCCACGGGGACGTTTCGCCAGGGGACGTTTTGTCATGGGGACGTTTTGTCACGGGGACGTTTCGCCGGGGACGTACGTTTCGCCGGGGACGTTTCGCCGGGGATGTTTCGCCAGGGCACGTTTCCGAATCGGGACGTTTTGCCGACAACCCACACAGAGATTCCTCACACTGCACGATAAGCAGCTCAGCTGACTGAATACGGCCTTTTCCTTTTCCTGACTAAAAAGCTCGTTCAGGATGTCAGTGACGTTCGGTTGGCTATTCTAAAACCTGCGTGAATGAACGAAGAATTTATGAAGCACTGCCAAAGGTAGAAATATGAAAGGACAAAGAAACATAGAAACCATCAAGAAACACCCAGCAAAATTTTCCATAAAGGTTATTCACTAATTTAGAATCACACTGAGCAGTCTTCGACACGTAAATTTCCGATCTTAGAACACAAATTAATTAGAGAAGTTTTCAAGAATCAAGTCGGAAATCAACAAACGCCGGGTGGCGGTTCCGAATGCGCTGTAGTCATTTGCACTTATTTCCCTTTCGTTTTTTCATTCAAAACTACAGAAAATGATGCTTTCAAAGCAATCAGATAGCCTTGACACAAGAAACACGCTGGTTCTTTTGAAGTCGTATGATTTCACGCTTCTCATTTAGTTCGAGGGCTCGATCCTCATAAGGCCAATATATTTGTCGTAACCTCGTGCGTGGTATAGAAAAGATCGATTGGTATTCCTGGCAGAAAAGGAATTCCGTATAAATGAGAGAGCAGAAACGGATATGAGAATATTAATGAATGGGTGTATGTAGGTACTAGCACGGATGCTTTAATGCTGAGTTGTCCCCAGCATCTTTCTTCAGTATAAGGTTACGCTTAAAAGATCCGTGCTGGTAACTATTCTCATTCATTAGTTGTATCTGCTCGTGAGGATTTTTAGAAACCAACTTCACCTCGGTATTTAAATATTCACCTCGGTCGACATGTTTTTTCTTTTATTGTTTTTTACTGCACTATAGGCCTTACCCCTATCCTATCCTATATTATATTTTATTATTTTTTTTCATAAATCAGTTGAATTAACGAAGCGTCATTTTGTATGCCACTGGCCTGTTTGTCGCTTTTATGTTATTGCAGTTATACTAAAGTTGTCAATAAAATTGTACCTTACCTTATCCATTGTGTTACAAATTTTCACCATCATCTAATCCCGGTTCGAGCTAAAGAGGTGCATCCATCCATGAAGAAAATTAGGCCCGGATTACTTCGTCTCTGCCTGAACGGATAATGAGGAAAATTCAACTCATTTCAATTAGTCCTTTTTTCTTCTTTCTCTGTTTGATTTTCTTTTATCTTGCGCATTCTGAAAAATCGACTTAGTTTTTCGTTTTATTCTGTGTAGCCTACTGCATTACTTCCCTTGTCCTACCCAGCACCAAGAACAAATAATCTGATAGAACCTCCGTCTTTGGTCCCATGCAGCGACTATGGATACCCCGATAAAACTGAGCGGAGCTAAAGGTACATGCTGTGAGGGGTAAGTTGATACCCGTCTGCTTCCCTCTACGCCGTTGCTCATACGAGGTGAACAACTGTAGGATGGCTTGCAGGCGTTGAGAGCCCGCTCTACAGCGCGTCACACGTGACGTCTGTATGGCAGACAACCAATCAGCTGTATAGGACGACTCAGACGGCGTTCGGATTCTTCTGCGGAGTTGTACCGCGATACAGCTGTTTGTAGAGATAACAATTATGATGTTTTGCGTAGCTCCTCCTCCGCTCGTTTGCATCGTGTAGGGTATCATAATATATTCGACTCTGCATGGTCGTATCACAGAGATAGGGAGACGGAGGTCCTACCAGATTATTTGTTCTTGCCAATACTAAACGAAACTTCATCATCATTAAGTTCCGGTTTCAACTAGCAAGTTACATGTGGACTGTGGTCGCCTAATGCCCGGGACACATTCAGTCACATCACATCTGTACGTATTTTGGTTATTACCCACTCTTTAGGTTTATACATGTCACAGTTGGAACAAAGAAATTCAGGAAATATTACCACCATCGTCACTCATGAAAAAAAACTAACAAAATCAGTGGCTGTGCTCTGTCATTGGTCTAAAATTACGCTTCAAAATGGCAAAATACTGTAGTATTACCACCATCATCACTCATGAGAAAAAAAACCTAACTAAAGTCGGTGGCTGTGGTCTGTGATTGGTCCGAAATTACTCTTCAAAATGGCGGAGATGGATTTTTCCATCTCGACTGTCTTACGTTTTCAGCGTCTTTTCTTCCCAATTTCGGCCGTAAAACGGTCTTATTACCTGCGTTATTACCAGGTGCAACTATAGTGGGGACCGGTCATAATGGGCGGACTGAAAGAAAAGGTTTCGGCTAATCCACACTCTTTCATTCCCTGTAAATACAATGATGGATGGTGGAGCTAGCTGTTCTTTCCAGCGCTTCCGACCGGAATAGATAATTCAAAGAACCAGACAATTAACATCGCCTCCCCCAGACCTATCTTTTTGCTGTTTGCTCCAGAGACTAATGAACGATCAATCCCTTCCGAGAAGTCCAGGAGCAAGAACTCCCTAATGCAAGGAATTATGGAGTTCTTGGATTTCAAGCTCCCTAAATAGGGTTCAGAGGAACGAAACGATAGCTATACTCTATTGAGCTATTGTGGAAATAAGGAATATATTTATTTATATGATTTAAAAAAATACCCTAAAAAACAACAAGGAATCAAAAGTCTGAAATTGTTATATGGGAAATGGCTTAAAAAAACAGCAACCTAGGATAATGTGTTTAAAGCAGAGTCTACCCTATGAAAAATTATTTGACTGTGTAGTAGTATGATACTTGTTCGAAAAAGTTGCATTGAATGGTATGTAGTAGTATGGAGTAGTTTGTATTAGTAATATGTAGTAGCATGGAATACTTTGATGAACATGGCTCCGACTGGGTTAATCTTATGTAGTAGTATCCGATAACATCCAGTTTGCTAGTAGTAGCATGTAGTGGCAACAATTACTACTGCATGCTACTTTTTCGTACTACTCCATACTACCAATTCTCAGAAATTTTTCATCGCGTAGTTTTACAGCATTCAAAAGGTCACGAAAATTGGAACATAAACAGTAAATAGTGCGAGGTGTGCTTTAACCGCAGAGAGCGAGCTGAAAGGAAGGTCCATTGGTTTCAAGCCTGGTCGATCGGCTACGGTTTAGGTAGAAACCTAAACAGTAACTCATGGCTTAAAACTCATTATTTTACATATTAGGTGAAGTGGTAGAAACGAATGATAGAGAGGGGGTCACAGGCATTCCCAAATTAAGCAGCCTACATACCGTGACAGGTCATGATTCACACTGACAAATAGTAACATTATTATTGTTATTCATTCACCAGCAAAATTTAGTTTTTTCTCTTTTGTCTTCCTGATAGCGTCAAATTTAAAAACGAATGAAACGCCCCACCCCATTAAATCAAACTTAAACAGGGCCCTATTCTGACCATATCTGATTCCCTTCCCAAAGAATTGCCTTATATGAGAATTGACAGGTCAATTCCGTTGATTTGTCAGGCCAGAAATCCAGGACCAGCGGAAAAGAGAGTTGTTTTCTCAGAATAGAGGAGGGGATCGAGGGGGGTTAAATGAAGCTAACTCATTGGACGATGTCAGGTCAACAAATAAGGCAAAAGAAGTCTCTTTTAACGTGTTAGTTATTGGCGAATGCAGCCAGGCAAACTGAACTGTGAAGCCTATTAGCAGTGCTTCCTTTACAACCGATTTATCGTGAGATATCAGGGTTCGTCTTCTATTTTCATGATTGGAAATAAACTATCACAATCTCCTGATATCTACCGATAAAAGAAAATAATCCGATTTTTTTTTACTATTATGCTATTGATGTCGATTTACTGACTTGCAACTTGATATACTTCATTATATTTAACCGAGTATTTTATCTTTAATTTTTCAACGTGATCATGAAGAATTAAAGAGTATTTTAAATTAGGAACCAGCGACACATTGCATTACTCTGTAACTATGTTTATTCTGTATCTGGTCATATTCGTCGATGCAGTTTCCTTAGCTTGGTTCTTGAATCCTTGTTTTAACTATGGGATGGGATTCTACTTGCTTCCAGAATAGAGACTGTTCCAGCGAAATTTTCACCGATTTTTACTATCGATATTTTCTTTGTGCCTAACGATAGTCTCCTCAATTTCCAGCAACCTTTGATTTTGAAAATGGGAAGTGGAAGCATTGCCCATTAGTTTTCACATTCAGAAGGTCAGTCACTCGGCAACGTGGAAACTAGAGGATTGGGGGATACCCGGGCGAAGGTACAGCTATACCCGAAGGGTTGTAGACTATGTTTAAAGTCCGTATCCAAACCTGCACTTGTTTATCCTAATCCACTGTTTAGATACTGCCTTTGTATATACCCACCATCTGTTTATGCCCACAATCAACATGAGACAAGATTTCAAGCAATTGAGGCATTAAAGTTTGTCTAATTCATCGGAACAAATTTCAAGCAATAAAGAAAATAAAAATTTACAAGAAAATATTCAAAAGCAAGTTGACATCTAAAACTTTAAAATTATATTTCTCGCATATGATTAATTGAGCTCATTTAAGGAATTTGGGAATTCTGGAGTCGCGGAGTCAGAAGAAAATGCTGACAGGCGATGAGCCCAACGGGGTTAGAAGACTCCGTAATTAAAAACACCGAGGAAAGTAAATAACTTTGCAATCTGAAAGTATTTTTGTGGAATGAAAAGGTAGCTGGTATAGCCTATGGTTATAGGTAGGCCTACAGAGGATTTCCCGATGAAAAATTCTTTGACTGTGTAGTTGTGTGGTAGTTGTACGAGAAAGTTGCATGTATTGATATGTAGTAGTACGGAATACCAGGGACCCATAAATGTCCTTTACAGGGGGCTTGTCAATAAGAGATTTCTGATGCGCTCATGACCGGTCGGAAGATAGTTCGAGAAATACCCACGGTTCAATCACGTCAAAGGCCAGATAGACAAAATTTGGGATTGGCTGCTGGCGCCTTGAGGGAGGAGTCTCTTTGTCGCGCACGTCCAATGAGGCAAACAAGAATGCCGATTCGACTCAAGTGGGGATTTTTGGAAACTAGATTTGGATCGGTCAACATAGCATAGCATAGGAAATGACAAACCCCCTGTAAAGGAAATTTATGGGTCCCTGTGAATACTCTGATATAACATGCCACCGACTGGACTAGAAAAAAAAATCTTGCAGTTTTGCTTCTCGGATTAATCTTGCCTCTACTGAGACAATCTTTCCTCTAATCCGAATTAATCTGATCTCATTAGAGATAAGATTAATCCGAGTAGCAAATACTGCAGTTAACTTTGATCCTTACTAGGAGAAACTTTTTACAGTTTGGGTTAGTCTTAATAGTAGTATCTGATAGCATCCAATCTTGCTGTAGTAGCATGCAGTGGCAACAGTTACTACTGCATGCTACTTTATCGTACAACTCCATCCGACTAATTCTCGAAAAACTTCCATCGGGTTGGATTTAAGCAGAAATGACATGTTTTTGGACAGACATTTAAAGATTCTCCTCACAGCTCTCTTCATTGAGGCCTACCAAGTTGTGCAAAAATTATAAGTAAAGCACTTTTTAACTCGGCAATATTATCAGAGACAAATAATTTAATCATGTAGACATCAACAATATATGGTTTTTCAAGTGCGCATACTTATTATAAACTGAAAACCAGCATTAGCACACACAGTAGTCCCTTGTCCCAAAGGAAAGTGCATTAACGTTTTGCGGATTAGTTTTCATGCGTAAAACTAAAAATTTGTGCCTTCCAGTTTTCATCCCAATCGCTTCCCTAGTTTGATCCCTAGGTGTGCCACGAAAGTTCCGGGACCACCCCTCCGACTCCCCCCACCGTGGCCGAATCCGGTTTTGACACACAAACGGATCATAAGGGATATGTTCTCTTGCTATGCATCAAGTTTCAGTCGAACCCGAGTACTGCCGAGAATGTCCACAGTCTGTCAGTAGCAGCCACAAAACTCTCTTTTTTTCATACTCCGTTTTCATTAGTTCGTTCAATATATACCAAAAAAGAAAAGAAAGAAAAAACATCAATTCAAGACAACACTAATTTAGCCCCTATAGAAACCTCCAAATTGGGAGGCTCTAGAAATAGGGTTCTCTGTTAGGAGAATGAGACAGTTCTCTGACTGAAATAGCCGGAAAAAACAAAGACGAACGGGCTTTGCGTGCAAGCTCAGCAAATGTGAATCAACAGTTACCAGGGACCCATAAATTTCCTGTAATGACTCGCCATTCATGGGGCTTGTCAATAAGAGATTTCTGATGCGCTCTTGACCGAGCGTCGGATAGTTTGAGAAATACCCACGGGGATAGAATACCTGACTATCCAGATAGACAAAGTTTGGGATTGGCTGCTGGAGAAGAGCTTCCGCCTTGAGGGAGGAGTCTCTTTGGCCTCACGTCCAAGGAGGCAAGCAAGAACGTCAATTCAACCCAAGCGGAATTTTTGGAAATTAGGTGAGGCTCGGGCAACATAGCAACATAGAAGCATAGGAAATGACAAGCCCCCTGAATGGCGAGTCATTACAGGAAATTAATGCAGTTACGGACAAGACGTCCGACTCGAATTCTATCAAGCAAGAAACAAGAAGAACAAATATCTAGTAGTATGCCTTAAATTACTTTAAGACCTGTTGGGAGTTACAGCGCTGTAACATACGCTAGAGCAAAAGCTGATTTCCAACCGTTCATTTTTATGGCACTTGCCTTCCGGCCAAGTGCCATATACCGATCACTTTTCCGTCGGTCTGTCGGTCGGTCATTCTGGTGTTTACGAGTTAGGGTACTTCCAGATGTGCTAGGATGATGAAACTTGGCAGGCATATTAGGGACTCGACTAAACTAACTTGGAAATAGTCACTTGCCCGATCCGACGATCGTGGGGGGATCCGGAATTTAGTGGCATGCAAAACTTTCGAACGGGTGATCGGATCTTAATGAAACTTGATATTTGGAAAGACGTCATATTTCAGATGTCCCATTTCAAGTCCGAACAGAATCCGATGAATGTTGGGGAAAGTCGGAGGGGGGAACCGGAAATCATGTGACACACTTATAGTGGAGCGATCGGGATGAAACTTTGTGGGAGGAACAAACACAAGCCCTAGGTACATCACTGACAGAACCGGACCGGATTCGTGCACTGTGGGGGGAGTTGGAGGGGGGTTCCGGAATTCCGGTGATAGGGAGTTAAGTTACTTCCACGTGTGCTAGGACAATGAAATTTGGCAGGCATCAGGGACCCGACCAGATTAACCTGGAAATAGTCAACTTCCCGACCCGGCCATCGTGGGGGAGTGGAGGGAGGGGGAATCCGGAATCTTGAGGTACGAATAAATTCCGGATGGGTGATCGGATCATAATGAAACTTGATGTGTAGGACGACCACATGGTTCGGATGTCTCGTTTCAAGTCCAGGCCGGATCCGATGAAGGTGGGGGGATCGGAGGGGGAACGGAAACCTTGTGACACACTTGGAGTGGAGCGATAATCAGTTTGTTGAATTTCTCCTAAGAATTTTTCATAAGTTTACTTCCCAGCTTGAGCGGCTTGATCCCGAAGAGGACCCTCAAGAAAACAACAAACGTAGAGACATTGGTTTGGTATTGTGACGAGGGAAACATTTTTCTTTCCTGTTTTTTTTTCTCTTTTTTCTCTCTTTCTTTTTTTCTCTCTTACCTCTTTTTACTTTTTTTTGAAAGTATATTAGATTAGTTTTTCTGTTATTATTTATTGAATAATTTTAAGTTAAAAGGTGGTTAGAAGATACAGCCACTCACAGGACTTTTGTCTTTTTTGTGGTTGTTGAGTTTTTTTCTATAATGTAGGTGTGTTTGTTCGGTGAAGTAAAAAATATCTGAATCTAATCTATCTGAAATTTAATCTGAATCTATTAATGTTGAATGATGCAACGATAAGATAGTTATACGGGAAACAGCTTGTTTTACTGAATAGCAGAAGAGGAACTAAGTAATGTGCTGAACAGTTCTGATTTTAGTCATGCATACCCAACAAACCTTACTGCTGAAAACATCTGGAAATGTTGGGGCTCAAAGTGCAAAAGCGGTTTTATCTAAACAGCAATATCAGGTTTGTCTCTCACTCTATGGCTCCTCGCGGCTATCAAAAACCATCTCCACCCCCAACACGGCAACAAATGGCCAAATTTCCTAATTAGAAATCATCATCATCATCAATTCCAATTTGATGATCCCTTGCGTCTATATCTCAGCAGCCATGATGGTTTGTTGTTCGCATTTTAGCCGAGGGCACAAATTACCGATTTCTCGCAGAGTAGCTTCGGTCAGCTGATCGATAGATGGATGATTATTTGCCAGTAGAAAACGACGAACATTCCCAAAATAGTGTTATGTCAGGGATTTTTACTCCGCAGCCAGAAGAAGATACGAGAGGATAGCCAGACTTCGATCCTTCTTTCGTGGTGGACATGTACAGCTGGCAATTTAGGCTATGGAGGCATTTTGGGGCCATTTTTCCTATGGTGGCCTTCATTTACATAATATCTATAATTTGCTCACTTCTACTACCTTAAAGGATATGTTGCACTTATTATAGTAATTCGTTATACTTCTGTAGTATTTCTATTCTAGATTCTTCACTCCATAATGTGTATCCTATCTCCTGTAGGCCTATGAGCGATACACTGATTATTACGCTTGCCATGATTTGTTCTCTTTACGTAACGTATCAGGCGCCCGATCATGTTGTTCCCGAGGAGCTGTTACCGTCGGAAGACCGGTTTTACAAATTTTGCCAAGATCATCGTCCAAGGCATGGAAATGGAAAGAGGCTAACAACAGCCGAAGCAGTGTGCGATTTTCTGTAAACATAGCTTGGTTGTAAAGTGGTAAACTATCTCAGAACATTTGAACAGAAACACTATGCAATGCGAGGTGTCCCTTAAATACTTTCTACTGCTCAAACTTAACTTTTTGTTTCAATGAGAAGGGAAATGTCACCTTTGTGAAAACTCTATGCCTCCGTAGTGGTTCCTCTGATTTGTCTCGAATTTCTTCCAGACATTGAAGAAAAAATTGCGGATAGGGAACTATATTTCTATAACAAATATCCGTTATCGCCTTTTAGAAAAACACCGTCGGTACCTCCGGTTTCAATCACAGGTTCACTTTTCTAGCTTTCGAGCCTGAAGAGGATCCTTGCTGAGAAGGGCTGAAATGTCGCTCGAATAAAATCAGCTGACGTATTGGTTTAGCGCAGTCAACAAGTGTTGCCACTTTTCTCTAGGTTCAAGGTTTTAATTACACTTAAAGGAACAGTAAACTTGACTACGCAACTTTCGGCCATCGAATCGCAACGGGGGGCTTGGATAAATATACAGGGTCTTATTGTCGACAGGCCCCCCCTTCTTTGTCATCTCGAACTGTCTCGAACACCCTCCTTAGTGTTCCCAAAGCTAGCTGGCAGGCCCTTGCCCCTTATGCACTGTAATTATGCACTCATGTACTGTAAAAGTTCGCCTTTTTACATGTAGACTACAGAGTAACGACCTCCCGACTAGGCGGCCGGGGTTCGATTCCTAGTCGCGGCACACAAACCTTTTGCTTTTTGCAAACCTTTTGCTCAAAGTCGAATTCTCGGAAACTGCCGGGAAACTGCAATGGTCGTAACGAGATTTTTTCTTACTCTCAATATCGACTCAGGGTACCTTCTTGATATGTTAGCTAGCTTCCCGTGTCAAGTTTGAGTCAAGTTTTCTGTTCCTTTAATCATAAAATGATATTACATAGGGTCAAGCCGGAGACACAAGGTCGATTGACCAAAACCCGGTGACCAAAACCCTCTGACGGAACCTGTGATATTTTGGCGCCTACGAAACTGTTTACCAATTATTTGCTAGAAATCTCGCTTTATCGTCTTAATTATTATATGCCTCAACTTTTTTGCTCCCTTTCTGTATTTAGTTTACTGGTAAGGACTTCGTAAGGTCGGTAAGGAACAGGTCGGAGAATTCTGATTCGCTTAGCTGACAAAGCGAAACTCCATTCATATCACAGAAATCTGGTTCTGGTTTGCTGAAAAAGCGAAATCCATGCAAATCACAGAATTCTGCGGTTTGCTGAAAAAACTAAAATCACTGTAAATCACAGAATTCTGCGGTTTACTGAAAAAGCGAAAATCAATGCAAATCACAGATTTCACAGAACCAGTGGCAATACTGCAATCAAGGTCAATACGTCACTGACGGCTGAAGAAGACCTAAGAACGATTCTGGCGATTTCTTGGATTCGCTTTCCGAAAAGCATAGCGAGAATCCGCAAAGCGCAAGAACAAACGGAAGTCGTTGCGCCTCAGTTACACCTTTACAACTTCTCGCTGACTTGCCGAAATTGCTTTCCAAGTGCTTGCCGAAACTAGCGGAGCGCGAAAACGGCTCTGGAAAGCGAAGCGAGTTTTGGCCGAAGTCGCAAAAACAGCCGGCACATAAGCTTGCGGAGCTTTTCAGCCTGCCAGAATCGCCCTCTAGAGAGAAGCTTTGCAGTTTTGTTCTCTTTCCCCGTTCAGCGTTTCGTTGTCTTCCGGGATTTTTTGTCTCCCAACAATGAAACAATCCCCTTTCCCCCCATTAAATCAAACTCAAACGCTCTGTCTGCATAAAAGCAAGACAAAACCTACATGGTCTTCACAGAAATAGTAAACGCTCCCGATCTCTCCCTAAAGCATTTATAAATGAACGTAAAAGTAATTTAACAACAGCATGTTTTACACTGATGTCCCCACTTCTGTCAAACATCTAATCTGTACCACTCAGACCCTTGGGAGGATAAAAAGACCTTGGGGGAAATCCA
This sequence comes from Branchinecta lindahli, assembly GCA_023053555.1. NCBI lineage: Eukaryota > Metazoa > Arthropoda > Branchiopoda > Anostraca > Branchinectidae > Branchinecta > Branchinecta lindahli. The sequence continues at coordinate 27,099,091 of JAKZAO010000011.1, forward strand.
GAAAATGAAACAATTTAGGTCCCGACAGCTTTGAAACTGAAGGAAAGCATGGTCTGTCACCAACGAAGAAACCCTGACTTTTATTCAGCTAAAGCAGTAAAAATCAGTCTCTGGGGCATAAAGCAAACTTGATTTTGGCAGGATCATCACTACCAGATAACATAGCAGATCAGTTTTATTTGTTTGCAGTTCCTTTGTTATCATAGTTCCTGTTTTTGTCATCCATGACAATGTTTTCTGTCCCAAAGTCAACCGTCCTGTTTTGATCTTTCTTCTGACAGTGTCTATCGTTCCCGGACCTGAAACTGTTACCTCAAATGCTAAAAGTGCTCGACCGGTCGAGTATGCTGCCACACAGGAGCTAATAGTACTCGACCAGTCGAATATCGTTGCGGGAGCCATTAGTACTCGACCAGTCGAGGAATCGAGCATCCAGTCGCTATCAGTACTAGACTGGTCGAGTACTCGTGTCTTGGGAAGCTAAAAGTCCTTGACTATATGGAACTTGGAGTCAGGAAGGAACAGGTCGAGTAATTAATATCATAGAAGCTATCTTTCCTAGACCATAAAATTGAAATCTGGAAAATCGTAAGGTCGAGTAACCAACCCCCCAGCGACTAAAAGCACTATACCATATATTTGGATAAGTAGGTCGAGTATTCACGGCAATGGCAGCTACTAGTACTCGATCTACAAAGAAGGATAGATGGGTCGAGTATTTGACGTCCCAGGAGCTAATCGTACTCGACCTAATATTACTAGTAAGAGGTCAAGTATTCAGGGCGGCGACGGCTAAGAATTCTTGACCTATTGAAGGAGGATTGGTAGGTCGAGTACTTGACGCCCTAGCCGCTGTTCTTACTCGACCTAATATTGCTAATAGGAGGTCAAGGTATTCAGGGTGACGACATTACCTTAACACCAACTGCCATATAACTGTCACTAGGGGAATGAGCCAACGGCCCATGACTTTTGGCAAAAGTTGCTGGCCTAGTCAAAGAACAATACAATTATAGGCTGCTGCAAACCTAACATAAGTAGGCTACAACACTCCAACAAAATTCAGAATTTAGAAAAATAGCCTAGCTAAACAATATTTACGCATAACACCAGTCACTGTAAAGTAAAATACCCCTCTTTTTCTAAAATACGTTGCAAACGACACGGATTCCCTATGCCCAGCTTTACTTTCTGAGCTCTAGAAAAGGCATACATCGTCAGATTAGGTTGAAAGATAGTTGATTGTGAGTCCCGAATCCTGGCAATGATACCGAATGAATTACCAAATCCCAGTTGTTATGCCGAGAAAGTTTAGACCGATAGCATGCTCGGGGTTATGTATAACTACCATATCCCGGTTATTATACCAAATTGTTTAGGATCAAAAGACTACCGAATAACATTCAGAGTCGGTATAATTTCGTCGAAACTGGAACAGAAGTCGTGATTCGTGGTAACTACCGAATCTCGGAAATTATACCGAATAAACTATCGAATCCCAATCATGATACCGAATAATTTTGGACCGATAGCTTATTCGGGATTCTGTGTAACTACCGAATCTCCATAAATATACCGAATAGTTCTGGCATTGAAAAATGACCAAATAATTTCACTAAATTCTCTCACCGAATTCGTGATAACTACCGAATATGGGCAATTATACCGAATCCCGATAATTATACCAAATAGATTTGTACCGATAGCCTATTTGGTATTTTGTAGAACTACCGAATCCCCGTAAATATACTGAATAGTTCTGCTATCGAAAAAATACCGAACAGTTTTAGTAAAATTCTGGGCCTCCGGCCCAAAATTTTACCGAATCAAAAAAAGGTGGGGGGGTGCAGAACAGGGTTGCCACCTGTAGCACGAAAGTGCTAAATGTAGCACTATTTCATCATGTGTAGCACTGTAGCACGTGCTACATTGAATGTAGCACTTTTTGTCTTAGCCTAGTAGCCTAGTACCCGGTCGTGCAATTACTAGTCGATTTGAATCAAAGTGATAATAAGCGAGGCAATAAGGAGATTAGTTGCAGTGAAAATTTGCAGCACCAAAGTTTTGTGCTTTTATGGAAATTAGACTTTCAATTTTTGCATATCCCAGTAATTTGTGATCTCGCAGTCGAAAGAAATCGACAAAGTCGTTAGAAAGTAGCAAGTAAAATGAAAGAACACAAAGGACTTGCTCTAGTGTAGGTTAGTCCTAGTGTCCATCCAAGTGCGAGTCAGTTATTTTAACGGAGTTTTCTGTCTTTGGCTGTTCCCAAGTGATCTGAAGCTAGCTTCTTTTGTTTTAATAAAATGTATCTGATTCCGATGGAAGAAATTTTTTTGTCCTGCTCGTGCTCTGCCAGCGTCTGCCGTCTGCTAGCGTCGAACGGGAATAGTAAGGAATACTGTAAGATTTTCGTGTGCAGAAATGCAAAAACCGATCTCTACGAAGAAATATCCCGTGGGGGTTACCCTTTGCACAGACCGGTTTAAAGGAATCGTCATTGTCCAATAAAATGTTTTGTTTATAGAAACTTCAAGTTTCGTCTCGGCAAAACAAAGTAGTTCAAGTTCCATAGTCCCTGTAGGGAAATGCATCACGAAAACAGAGCTTTTGTCCGCTGCAAACTCCTCACACGAGCAAAAAAAAAAGAGAAATGAGTAGCAAGCAAAACCGCGGCTAACCCTTGCTATCGCATTTGGATCTTCCTTCGGAAATTATAAAAATGGATTTCTTTTTAGACCAAAATTTTTAACATTTTTTATGCACGACAATAATCTAAATACACTTAAATACGGGCCGAGCGCGTGACACGCGCCAAAAAATTCCGACGGTAGCACCGATTATCGTTGTTCAGCACGAAGATTTGGGACCACGGTCAGTTGCGAGAGTGCTACAATTGCCCGAATTTCCGTGCTACACAGAGATTTTCGGTGCTACAGTCAACATTTTTTTTGCGCGTGTCGCGGCTGTCGGCTGTCGCCGCGACACGCGCACGGTCCGTATTTAAGTGTATTTAGATTATTTTTATGTCAATTTTTTGTCTGTTTTAATGTAAAAGAACAAAAAATGTATCCTGAGCTAATCCGACTTTAATCCGCTAAGAGCGCTGAATGGGAAAATCCCAAATCTTCGTGCTGAACAACGATAATCGGTGCTACCGTCGGAATTTTTTGGCGCGTGTCACGCGCTCGGCCCGTATTTAAGTGTATTTAGATTATTGTCGTGCATAAAAAATGTTAAAAATTTTGGTCTAAAAAGAAATCCATTTTTATAATTTCCGAAGGAAGATCCAAATGCGATAGCAAGGGTTATCCGCGGTTATCCATTTTTTATGCACGACAATAATCTAAATACACTTAAATACGGGCCGAGCGCGTGACACGCGCCAAAAAATTCCGACGGTAGCACCGATTATCGTTGTTCAGCACGAAGATTTGGGATTTTCCCATTCAGCGCTCTTAGCGGATTAAAGTCGGATTAGCTCAGGATACATTTTTTGTTCTTTTACATTAAAACAGACAAAAAATTGACATAAAAATAATCTAAATACACTTAAATACGGACCGTGCGCGTGTCGCGGCGACAGCCGACAGCCGCGACACGCGCAAAAAAAATGTTGACTGTAGCACCGAAAATCTCTGTGTAGCACGGAAATTCGGGCAATTGTAGCACTCTCGCAACTGACCGTGGTCCCAAATCTTCGTGCTGAACAACGATAATCGGTGCTACCGTCGGAATTTTTTGGCGCGTGTCACGCGCTCGGCCCGTATTTAAGTGTATTTAGATTATTGTCGTGCATAAAAAATGTTAAAAATTTTGGTCTAAAAAGAAATCCATTTTTATAATTTCCGAAGGAAGATCCAAATGCGATAGCAAGGGTTAGCCGCGGTTTTGCTTGCTACTCATTTCTCTTTTTTTTTTGCTCGTGTGAGGAGTTTGCAGCGGACAAAAGCTCTGTTTTCGTGATGCATTTCCCTACAGGGACTATGGAACTTGAACTACTTTGTTTTGCCGAGACGAAACTTGAAGTTTCTATAAACAAAACATTTTATTGGACAATGACGATTCCTTTAAACCGGTCTGTGCAAAGGGTAACCCCCACGGGATATTTCTTCGTAGAGATCGGTTTTTGCATTTCTGCACACGAAAATCTTACAGTATTCCTTACTATTCCCGTTCGACGCTAGCAGACGGCAGACGCTGGCAGAGCACGAGCAGGACAAAAAAATTTCTTCCATCGGAATCAGATACATTTTATTAAAACAAAAGAAGCTAGCTTCAGATCACTTGGGAACAGCCAAAGACAGAAAACTCCGTTAAAATAACTGACTCGCACTTGGATGGACACTAGGACTAACCTACACTAGAGCAAGTCCTTTGTGTTCTTTCATTTTACTTGCTACTTTCTAACGACTTTGTCGATTTCTTTCGACTGCGAGATCACAAATTACTGGGATATGCAAAAATTGAAAGTCTAATTTCCATAAAAGCACAAAACTTTGGTGCTGCAAATTTTCACTGCAACTAATCTACTTATTGCCTCGCTTATTATCACTTTGATTCAAATCGACTAGTAATTGCACGACCGGGTACTAGGCTACTAGGCTAAGACAAAAAGTGCTACATTCAATGTAGCACGTGCTACAGTGCTACACATGATGAAATAGTGCTACATTTAGCACTTTCGTGCTACAGGTGGCAACCCTGTGCAGAACCCCCTACTTGCGACGCCCCTGATTGTAAGAGTAAAGGCATAGTAATGAATGTCAGGCTAGAAAAGAAAATTTATTTTCGTTCGATTTTGCAACTGGAAAACTCTTCAAACACTTTCACAACTCTGTTAGGAAATATGATTGAACCAGTTAGCAACGTTTCTACCAGTAACAGGCTTGTCACCAAACGCCGATGATAAAATATCTGTTAAGGCGGCAGTCAAAATCTTTTACCTCTCGCTGTTAAATTTATTTTGTTAGCTCCCTGCCATGAAAGGAAATTCCGTTTTCGTCGTGTAATATGCGCCACTTTCAAACTGAAAAGCGCACGCACGGATTCTGATTTCTGAGACATCTCCATGGAGAAGTCAGTTCAAAAATTTCTCGAAAAGGATAAAGAAACTCTGGATTTCTGCCAGGGTAAGTAAATAACTTAATCTCTGTTTTTATTTTCTTGGTTAGCCTGTGTCAGACCAACTGAATGCTTGCAAGTAGCAACCCTCCCTATTTATGATTTTATGTAGGCTTAGCATAGTGAAGAAAAGACTAGCCAAAGTTAACTGAAGTTAACAATCTGGTTATCCAGTGGAAATATTAAAAATTGACTTTGGAGAGTTAGATTCATTAGTGTCATTACTCTATCGAAGAATCAGAATAGTTTCTAAACTCTTTCTGAGACCTATCTAATTTAATACCAATTAGTTTTACTTTCACTTGACTGTTGACTGTTACTTACCTGGCCAAACCAGGAAATCAACATTAGAACTTAGCCTAAGCTGTTGAAGGCTTGTAAGGCTTGGGTGAGCAGCGGCATCACAACCAAGGGGGAGGGGGTGGATGCCCCCCCTCGAATGTTGTCGGCCAGCCGGCCGTTAAAAAATAGTTTTTCGTAAGAACAGCCAATTTTTTTCTTGGAAACAGTTGATTTTTCTAACAACAGTTGGTTTTTCGTAAAAATAGTTTATTTTTTCTTAAAAATTGTAATTTTTCTTAAAATCAGCTGATTTTTCATTTTTCGCAGTAATTTTTTATGGCACTTGTAGCCTCTGGCTCGTGCTATAAACTGATCTCAATTCCGTCGGTATGTCTGTCGGTCGGTCTGTTTTTTTTTTGTCATACTTTTTCGAATTAGGGTACTTCCAGTTAAACCTGGAAATAATCAGTTTCCCGATCCAACCATCTGGGGGGGGAATGATGGGCGGGAGACTCCTGAGAATTGAGTAGTTTTTGTCACACTTTTCTGAGCCAGGGTACTTCCAGTTGTGCTAGGACGATGAAACTTGACAAGCATATCAGGGACCCGACCAAACCAACCTTGGGGGGGGAAGACCGAAAATCTCGAGAATCGGTTAGAATGGAGGGATCGGAGTGAAACTTGCTGGGAAGAACAAGTATCTCTTCCGGATAAATCCTGTAGGCTACATAATTGGATTGGATCCGGACACTTGGGGGGGGGGGGTTGGAGGGGAGTTTCCCGGAATTCTGGTGATGGAGGTTTTGGGGATTTTCATGACGAAACTTGGTAGGCGTATCAGGGACCCGATCAAACTCACTTGTAAATAAAAATTTACTCTATCCGATGGTCGTGGGGGGGAGTAGAGGGAGCGGAATCCGGAATATTGAGTCATGCGTAACTTTGGAACGGGTGATCGGATTTGACTGAAACTTAGTAATTGAACAGAGGACATGTCTCTGGTGATCTTTTTCATGTCCGGACTAGATCCGACAACAATTGGGGGGGGGGGGGGGGTTGGAAAATACGTGACCGGCTTAGACTTGAGAGATCGGGATGGAACTTTGTGGGAAGAACAAACAGATGCTCTGGATAAATCATTTACAGAACCGGATTGGCTCCGGCGACTGTGGGGGGAGTTTGAGTTGGGGGTCCGGAATTCCGGTGATCGCGAGTTAAGGTACTTCCAGATGTGCTAGGACGATGAAACTTGGCTGGAATGTTAGAGATTCGACAAGTTTGGCTTAGAAATAGCCACTTTCCAAATCCGACTATTCCTTAAAGTACTAATCTTGACAGTAAATTAAGAAAAATACTTTTAAGCAAAATATACATTTTCATGATCAGCGCATCAGTACAGCCAAGTTCAAAACTATACTTTTTCTCTAGCTCCCTTAAAGTGCGCATCTTAACCGCAAAGTCGAAAAGTCAACCCATGCAAGTGCCATATGAGCTTATAGCTCTTGTTCTCAGTAATAGTCGTTTTTATCTGCAAAAACGGTCGGTAAAAATGACCAGCCAGTCAGTGAATACCTTGCCCCCCCCCACACACATTTTGGCTAGTAACGCCTCTGGATGTAGGGTGTAAGGACTGTGGTTACAAAGTCTACAGTGAGTTATTTCTTGAGAAACGGGAAGATTAGTCAAGATATGCTTCTCTGCCCTTTTTGTCCGAAGGATTTTGTATGGAAGTCTAGTTTGGACACCCATACACGGTTGATTCATCCTTCTGATACTGTGGATCCTCCCTTGTCTGGTTTGGAGGTTTTTAATACCACTTCATCTTTTGACCCTACATCCGGAACAGTGCAGGGAGATAATGGAAACTCCTAAGCTTCCCAAATCGGGTGTGGTTGCTGTTGGAGCTTTTCGTTCAATAGGTTTAATCACATGATACACACTTTCTGTTTAGTAATATAACAACATTAGCACCATATCTGACACACACTGGCATTAAGTCTAAGAGCACCCAAGTTTCGGCCTGAAACTGAATTCAAATATTCTGCCAACTACCGTTCCAGTGTTGCCGTTTTTCACAGAGGGATTATGTGACGTTCTGTGGCAAAAAGCACGTAGTTGCGTTTTTGCAGATACCATGGTCTAAAGCCGTTTTTGCAGTTCTTATCGTGGTATCTGATAACACGGTCAAAAGGGGTTTTTGCAGTTGTCCTGGTATCTGGCCAATTACCGTGGTATCTGTTATTCAGATACTACGGTCCGACCGTGGGAACCGGTCATGGTATCTGGAAAAGTCATCTCACTTCCATGAACTTTGTCATGGGAAAGAAGCTTGGCACTTCGTGATGTTCTGGGATGTCTTCGAAAAGCGCAATTTCGGCAATGGTCGTTTTTGCAGAGCAACCGTATGTCAAATACCACGGTAACTCCACAAACGACTAATTGCAGATCCAGTTATCATGGTAACACCATGGTATCTGCAAAAACGCAACTTGTGATATTCTGGCGCCGAAGAAAGTCGGTCCTTTTTTAGGTTTCAACGAAAATTCGTGGATTTCGGTGGTTGACAAGAGGTGCTTTTTTTAAATGAAAAGTTTGAATAGTTAATAAGGTAGCAGGTTTCATAATTACCATTTTTTATTTGACGTGATTTCTTCGGGCTCTGTTCACTTAAAAACGGAACGAGTGAAAATCATAGAAAAAACAAATGTCACTTATTAAAACAAAAAAAATCAATGGATTATGAAAATAAACTTCTAATTTTTTCTTGTAAGTCGAGCTAACGATGTCAAACAAACAAACCGCTTTCTCCGGTAAATTGGCCAAAAAGCTTTGAAATCGCAGAATTGAGCGACAGTTTTAATTTCTGCGGCGAATTTTGTCACAGTTGTAAACCCGAGGATACGACAATAACCCGAAACGAAGTGCAGAATTCTGTGAACAGGGGCATCGCTGCTCTATCTTGCTTTTTCTTTTTTTGACATTCATCTGCTGGCGATATCGCGCACAGATGGCGTTATCAGTTACAGTGAGTAAGAGGAGATGGACTCCTACACTTTCACAGAGAAATTTAGACTACAAGTTTTTTTTTGAAGTGTTCGAACGGACACCGATTGGTGAATCTCTCGGATTTTCGTCAGTTCGGAAAGAGCAGAGAGAAACTCTCTCCCTCTCTCGATTCCGGATTAAGACTTGCCGACTGCGCTTCCCCTGAGAACTCTGTGTCGGTTCTTTGCCCGACGAATTCCTAATGAAAGATGCACCAATGGCATTAAACCTTGCTTTGTTGACTTGTAACTTCGTTGGACGACGTTTTGAAATACTTTCAATGCACCAAGCTTGTGCTGAGGCTACCGCCTTCCACAATATTTGGAAATGCTTTCAAGGCAGCAAGTTTTGTTGGAGCTTCTAGTCCTCCGAATTTAAGGTTTAAAGCCAGCTGACCATTCATAGTACAAGAAAACAAAGGCGGGATTTCCGGGGTTCTTGTGGATCAGCTAGGCCAGTCTAATGAAATAGTTTTCGGAGAGTGGAATGTGTGATGCGGATAAGAACTGGCATGAATTCCGAGTGAAAGCTTCTGCTCTTTCTCGGGAAAAACTATTGTGAATTAGTACCGAATTGTACGTAAACACCTAATAACTGTAAAAATCAAACAAATCACACAATTGTACACCTTTCAAACACGTACATTTTTATATTTTAATATTGTCTTCGTCATAGTCCGCATCGTTCTTCTGGTCATCTTACGGTTTGTCGAGTCCGCGTGTTAGAATATGTAATTTAGGATCTTAGCTTCGCTGAAGACGGTTTCCGAAAGTGCAGCCGAAATATTTGAACTTGTATTTATCCCTCGCATAAAATCTTAGAGGGGTAATTAGCTGATAAACAAAAACCCCGAAAATCTTGTTTTTGTTGTCTGTATCGTCCTCCTCAACGGTAGAATTGCTCAAGGATTAAGAATAGCTGTAGAGTTCACGACTCAATACTGATAGGTCAGCTACTCGTCTGTGATATTTCGGCCCTTCTTGGCAAGGTTCCTCTAAAGGCTGTAGAAAAGTTACATGTTATTTTCTTCCAGCTACAGTCTGAAGAGAACCCTTGCCAAGAAGGACCGAAATATTGATCAAGGATATCCTAGCTGACTCATCCGTTTCAATCCATTTTTTTTACGATTATTTACTGTGGGGTCGCCCTCTTAGGATAGGTGAAAGCTCTGGCTCTCATCTGTTCACTTTTTTCATTAAAGTTCAACCGAAGGGACAGTCTAGTTACCCATCACTTATTCACTGAAACATGCTTGAGAACCCGATGAGAATAGGTTACTTTGTTGCTCCGATATTCATATAATCGATTTTCATCGAACGAATATTTCTATGGATTTGTGGTACAACTATGTGCATGTACCTCTGTGCTTGAAATATTTAGCAACTACAACGGTAGGCCTATACGATTGCCGAAAAATAAATATTTGCTGGGTCACACGCAATAGCAAGCTTTATCCAGAAGTGAGCTTACAATCCGAATTGAAATACACGCTTTTGTTGAAATTCAAATCCTCCGCGTCGGAGTGAACTTTGTCATCTCGGGCAAGCAGTGTATATTCTGAACGTCACTATTGATGAATTGAAATACACATTTTTGTTGAAATCCATATTCTCCGCGTCTTGGTGAACTTTGTCATGTCGGGCCAGAAACTTGTATTCTGATCGTCACTATACTACAGTAGAGCCCAAAATGAACAAATCAGAAAGCAGAGTCAAAATGATTCAGACAGATTCAGTGTATTCAAACCCAAGATATAAATATAAGCTGTTTTTTCAGTTAAACTTCAAGAAAAATTACAAAATTATAAAAGTACAACAATTACAACAGCATCAAAACTTCCCAAACATAAAAAATACGATTTTGAACTAGAGATATCCCATGCACATATTAGCCTATTCGACGAAACATGGTTTAGATAGATAGATAGATAGATAATTTTATTAACCCACTTTTCTACAAGAGGACAAGCGGAGTATAAAAAAAGGTAAAGAAAGAAAAAAGAAAAACACAAAATAATTGGACACAAGATTTTGTCTTTGTTTTGCATCTATTGCTGAGAGAGGAGGGTAACGTCGACAGTGCAACTTCATAAAAGGCAGCGGAGGTAGTGGCTGCGAGCTTGATCTCACACAACCAGCTAACCACACTGCCAATTCATAAAGAGCTTAGATTCATGTATGCCTCTAGTGTTGTCAGTAGTGTAGACACAGGATCCATACTGCCAACTTCGTTTGCAGCTGTAGTCCTTGTAGGGAGGTCAGACCGTAGACATTTGCTGTCTGTTTCCTCGTTATACATGGAGCTAGTCTGAAAAATACGTTTGTTAGCTCGATCTTGATGTAATAGTAGTCTAACCTGTGTTAATCTGAAAATCATTTACTCTTTAAGAACAATTAAACAAAAATATTTTGAGGTAATTAATTTGGTGATTTGAAAGTGGAAGGAGGATTGAAAGTGTGGGGGGGGGCTTGGGAATTAGGGAGGAAAGTCAGTTGAGGATGTTTGAGTGAAGAAAGTTTCTATGGACTGAACTGAAGCAAGTTTTCGATTTTCGAGAAAAATTGGTTTGTTTATAAATAGTTTATTTCGTTATTTTTTTGTCCGTCTCGCAACCTGTTGTCACATATTAAGACGAGTTATTGGCATATAAATATGTTGAGTGTTGGTTTGTTGGTTATGTTGATGAATAAACATTTTAGATCCTTTCGAATCCTTTGAATCCCTTGGTAATCGTAGTTGGGACACAGAACCCATAACACTGCCTTGGTTTGTTGTCTGTTCTGTAGGGCAAATAACACCATTTACCGTCTTGTCGCTTCACTAGTTACAGATGGATCTTGTCTGGAAAATGAATGAATGTATTTATTACCCATCTTTACATAACATGTCAATGATGGAGTATAAAGAGAGAGAAAAAGAATGATGAAAAGAAAAAACACACAAGATGTGTGATGCATCAGCAGATGTACTGCTGAAAATATTTTGATCATTGTTTTAGTTTTCAAAACCATAAAACGTCAAATCGAATTGTTTTCGTCATTGTAAGTAATAAAACAATAACAACACGTAACATGGTGCATAGCTGCGCAGGTAATTCCGTATCTCGGATTTTCACGATTTGGCAAAAGACCAGCCCTTAATGACGGTTCCGAAGTACGCAAAACCTTGACATTGCTAAATTGCGACTGGGAAATTCCTGACGGGGTACACACTCTTCGGAAGCCATCAGTCATGGTGCGCTTGCCGCTCTATCTGTGCCTGAAGTTTGCTGAAGAAAAGGGATTGAGCAGTTATTTGAATTTCCGATGATTTCCTGTATTATAAATTCCTCCTTTACTTGCCGAATAATTGTACTTTGGCAAAAATTAGCACATGACTTATTTTCTCTCCAGACTAGGCTACCTTTGGTGCATATGTTATTATGGAAATGTATTCTCTAATATGGTAACATGGTAATATATTTGGTAAAAAAAATATCTTAAAACTATCATTACCAGTGAAACCATCGTGACTATAGCTACGTAGAAAGCTTCCGGCTGTAGCCGAGGGGTTGCCCACTCTCGATTTTAGTGTACAGCAAATGCCCGGTGCCGCGATGCCCGGTCGGTGCCGGCACCGGCTGAATCAAGCCGTCACCGGTTGTCACGTGTTAAAACATCAAAATTGAAGCGTTTGAAAGATGAATCGTCCAGTTTACTGTCGGCACCGGTGCCGGCACCGCCTATTTCGGTTGGTGCCGGCCGGTGCCGGGAAAGGGTGTACATCAGGTGCCGAGGAGTGGGTAACCCCTCGGTTGTAGCGTTTTCTTCGTACCACGGCCTTGTTCGTTTGCTGAGTTGTATTTATTTATTCAGACCAAAGTCGGTCCTGTTTCTTTTTTTCTGTCGTTTATTTACTCTGTTATTTCCATTTTATTATGTTCATTATATTATTCTATTTTCTATTTTCTTCTAAATATTTAATTGTGTTTTGAAATATAATTTTATGTTGTGTTTTTAAATATTTAATTGTGTTTAATCGGGATGGGGGACTGTGACTTCGGAATGGGTTATATAAAGGATTTCGGTTGTTTGTCATCTAACTTATAAAAGTAAAAATAAATGTCCTAGGCTAGGTGGGTAATTTTCAGTTGTTAAGTTTAGTTTTTATGGCACTTGCCTTCCGGCCAAGTGCCATATACCGATCACTTTTCCGTCGGTCGGTCTGTCGGTCGGTCGGTCGGTCGGTCGGTCGGTCAGTCCGGTGATCGCGAGTTAGGGTACTTCCAGATGTGCTAGGACGATGAAACTTGGCAGGCGTATTAGGGGCCCGACCAAACTAACTTGGAAATCGTCACTTGCCCGATCCGACCATCGTGCGGGGAGGGAGGGGAGCCGGAATCCGGAATTTAGTGACATGCATAACTTTCGAACGGGTAATCGGATCTTAATGAAACTTGATATTTGGAAAGACACCATGTCTCACATGTCCCAACTCAAGTCCGGACAGAATCCGATGAATGTGGGGGGGGGGGGTCGGAGGGAGGAACCGGAAATCATGTTAAACGCATAGAATGGAGCGATCGGGATGAAACTTGGTGGGAGGAACAAGCACAACCCCTAGGTACATCATTGACAGAACCGGACCGGATTCGTGCACTGGGGGGGGGGAGTTGGAGGGAGGTTCCGGAATTCCGGTCATACGGAGTTAAGATACTTCCAGGTGGGCTAGGACGATGAAACTTGGCAGGCAAATCAGGGACACGACCAGATTAACCTGGAAACAGTCAGCTTCCTGATCCGACCATCGTGGGGGGAGTGGAGGAAGGGGGAATCCGGACTCTTGAGGTATGTATAACTTCTCACGGGTGATCGGATCATAATGAAACTTGATGTGCAGAAAGACCACATGTCTCGGATGTCCCATTTCAAGTTCGGACCGGACCCGATGAAGCTGGGGGGGGGGGGGGGGTCCGGAAACCTTGTGACATGCTTGGAGTGGAGCGATCGGAATGAAACTTGGTGGGAAGAACAAGCGCAAGCCCTATGTAGATCAGTGACAGAACCGGACCGGATTCGGGTATTGTGGGGAAGTTAGGGGGGGGGGTCCGGAATTCCGGTGATCGCAAGTTAAGGTACTTCCAGACATGCTAGGACGATGAAACTTGGCTTGAAAATTAGAGACTTGACTTGATTGGCTAAGAAATAGTTAGTTCCCAGATCCGATCATGCCTTAAAGTACTAATGCTAACCGCAAAGTACAAAAAATACTTTTAAGCAATATGTACATTTTCGTTATCCCTATGAGCCCATGATCATTTTTGCCTCAAGGGTTTTGCTTACAACTGATTTCCTTAAAGTACAAACAATACTTTTGAGTAAAATATACATTTTCGTGCTCCTGGTGATCATCTTTTTTGCTTCAAGAGTTTTGATTACAGATGATTTTCTAGCGCCCTTAAAGTGCGCACAGCCAAATGAATTGCCAAACGATACAGTCTCGTGATTTCCAAGGACCCATGATCATTCTTATCTCAAGGGTTTTGCTTACAAATTATCAAAAGAAACCCACGAATTGACGAATTCCTACTTTCATCCTCTGACCCAGCCTTGCAAGTGCCATATGAGCTTCCAGCTCTTGTTATTTTTAGTTGCATTAGGACATCCTTCTAGGGCTTCCTTTTGCTGCAAATCACATGAAGCTGTTAAGTTTTGTTTGTTGATTAATGTAGGCTATAGTTAAAAAAAAAAATACCTACTTACCTATCTGATAAACTGAGCGGTAAAAAACATCAATTCATTAATTCACACAAACACTAATGCGAATATTTTGCATCTGACGCATCTACCCGCTAATCTTTTTTGCGATAATGAAGCTCTGACTTCGCACATAGTTTGATGACATAGTTCACCTCGAAAAAAACTGACAAATTGAGGAAAATCTAAAGAATATTGCGTTATTGACAAGTGTGAAGATAAAAAGATAATCATAAGCCGAGGGGTTGCCCACTCTCAAAATCGGTGTACACCGGGTGGCGCGCGTGGCGGATGAGTGGCGTGCGTGGCCGATGGGTGGCGGATGAGTGGCGCGCGTGGCCGATTGGTGGCGCATGGGTGCCGCAACATGGTGTACACCAAGTGGCGGAGAGTGGGCATCCCCTCGTCATAAGCATGATTGCCAGCGACGTGCAGCATTATGCGGCATAGAAGGTCACAGCGTGATGAAAAAAACAATTTGGCGAATAATTGGCAAAAATTAGTACCGTAGAGGTATGCTTATTTGAACGTCGCGTAACAAAGAAGTGTTGCCGAAGAAAAAAATTTAACCCATAACAGGCAACTTTTACTCCAAAATACTTGCCAAAATGTTTTATTCCATTTACGTTTAACCATGGGTATAACTGTTATTTTGAAAAAAGTTAACTGCCACCTCATTTTCCTCTCACATTTTCAATACTTTGCAAAGCGGTACGTAAACCAAACAACATATCCAAATAGAAGTAGAAGCCCATTTAAAATTCAGAAATAAAATCTGGATGATCAAATTTGGACTCAATGTTTGTGCCAGGACAACCCGGCCTGAAGCAGTTGGATGTTCGCGGATATCAAGTTTGTTGTTTTTCCTTGTTTTAAGCATGTTGCAAAACCAGTGCAGGACAACAGTTAGAGAAGTATCCAAATAAGCACACCACCACTGTACATCACTTATTATATAACTCTACAATATCTCTTTGTGCAGGGAAATCAAGCTGAATATTACTTCACTGAAAATCAGGGCCTACGCACTGTCCCCCATTTTGTCCCCCTTTCCTTAGAAAGAAATAGGCGATTTTCATTTTCCCGGAAAACGATAGGTACCGAGGAGTAGAGTAAAACTCCGTCCACTCACAATCCGATAAGATTTCGCATGCGACAGTAGCCTACACATCCGAAATTCTTGTTACTATGGGGAAACCCGCATCCGATGCTTTAAAATACTCTATATGACTAAGTCCAAAACACGCCAATGATCCTCAGGAAGAAGGAGTTAACGTCTCCGTGACGACTCAAACTCAAGAACTCACACCCTGTCTCAACCAATCATGGCGATCTTTGGGAGCAGCTGTGATACCACTTCTGCTTTCTTCCGCTAGGTAGCCGGAGAGGCCGGAGATTTTGTATCGGCAAGGAGAGATAGTCATCAAGTGTATTTAGGAGCGAAGGAGAATATTCGCATCCGATTGCGAAAATCGAACTGATTTTGTATACAAGTGTTAAAAACAGATAGCCGACAACCTTGAACCCTTAAACGGCACGTCATACTTATCACAGTAATTCACTCTACATCAGTAATATACCCATCCATTCTCGTTCACGAGATTCTACTATTTATCAATGTATTCTATATCTCCATTAGCATTAGATCGAATATCACGCTTGCCACGTTTGTTCCTCTTTAGCCTACGTGACGTATTAAGCTCCCGATCATTGTCTCGGAGACGCCTATTGGTCGGGAGACCGGTTATGCAAATTTTGACAAGATTTTCGTCCAGGGCAAGGGAGATGGAAAGAGGCTAAAAGTAGCCGAAGCCTTGTGGAATATTCTGTAATAAGTGTATAGCAGAAACACAAAGTAGTGCGAGGTGTCCAAGATAATGCTTCTAACAAAGAGACTTGATTCTCCACCAGAAAAACCGCGTGAAAGGGATTTGAGAAAATTAGTCCCGTACTTTACTAAGCATTTAACTTTTTCCCAGTCTTTTATTTTCCATTTTATTATTTTGCTGCCTGGACTTGATTCTCCACCAGCAAAATCGCGTGAGCGGGATTTGAGAAGATTAGCCTCGCGCTTTACTAAGCATTTAACCTTTTCCCAGTCTTTATTTTCCATATCATTATTTTTCTGCGTTTAAAGTTTTTTCCAATTTTTATCTTTAGCCTATATTTTCATTTTTTGATGTTTTTAACTTTTCCTACAACTTCTATCTTTGTCAATCCAACAATAAAGCTCTATTATATCACTAATAATTTATTTATTTATAAACATAATAATAAACTTGCCAATTGCATTTGAGAAAATTCGTCCCGTACTTTAGCATTTAACTTTTTCCCAGTCTTTTATTTTTAATTTCATTATTTTGGTGCGTTTAAAGTTTTTTTCCAATTTTCGCCTTTATCTTTTATTTTTTGTTGTTTTTAACTTTTCCTGCGACTTTTACCTTTGTCAGCACAACGTTAAAGCTCTATTAGATCAGTAATAATTTATTTATTTAGCCTATACACACAATATTAAATTTGCCCATTGGGTTTGGGAAAATTCGTCCCGTAATTTACTAAGCATTTAACTTTTTCCCGGTCTTTTCAGCCAGTCGTTTTTCCCAGTCGTTAAAGCTCTATTAGATTAGTAAAGGTTACATTTAGAAGGCAGTATTAAATTTGTCAATAGTAGCATTCACTACCCCAATAGTAGAAAAAGTACATTGTTCCAATCGTAGCCATTCGAGTTTCCAAATAATAACAATGTTAATACCCGGAGCAGAGCTTCCGCTGAAGCAAGTATGTCAAGTCCAAGTTCACTCGCCTCTGAGCTGCGTTGCGGGCAACGCCACTTGATGCTTTCGTCACACGAATGAACTGCGTAATCGTATTCGCTGCCAAAGAGACTAAGATTTCATTCTCACTGTTCTGATTTTACGTTTCAAAGTCATTGTGTTTTATTTCCTTTTTTCGGCATCAGTAATCTGTCGTTTCGTAACCTCGTAGGATTGGGTCCTTGCCCTTTTCAGTGAGGGGCTAATAGCCTCGATATTTTTGGTGAACGAACGTTTTCGGTTTGGGGACTTCGTAATATTTAATAAACATAAACTGGTTTATGGTGATAGGATAAGAGGGTAGGACTCGGCAAGTA
Organism: Branchinecta lindahli; assembly: GCA_023053555.1. Classification (NCBI taxonomy): domain Eukaryota; kingdom Metazoa; phylum Arthropoda; class Branchiopoda; order Anostraca; family Branchinectidae; genus Branchinecta; species Branchinecta lindahli. Next base: position 27,116,407 of record JAKZAO010000011.1, read on the forward strand.
CATACGTATTAAGCACAAACAGAAAAAATAAGAATAACCCTAACACAGACAGCTACCCCTATCGGCTACTGCTACTACCCCTAGGAGCTTAGTCAATTGGTCAATACTACACTAACCAACTCATCACCATGAAAATACACATCCTTTCTTCCTTCTGCATCCTTCGATGTCTTCCAAATACGTATAATGTAAACTTACTGTGGCTCTCACTTTCACATATCAAACGGAGTTCTTATCCATACCACTACACATCAGATATGAATCAGCGCCCAACTTACCTTTAGTCCTCCCAATTAATTTATCCCAATCAATTAATTTAGGAATTAATTAATTTATTTGTTAAGTAGTAGTAGCCTACCCGTCTATACGCACAAGCACAAGACAAGAAAATGGAAAAAACGGAAGAAAGGAGAAGATAACACTACCATAAGATGAAAGAAACAAATACACTACGAAATTATTACCTGTTTACATCACTGTCAATTAAAGGAGATGCATCATAAGCATTCTAGCACTTGCAACGTCTAGAACCCCCCCACCCAAGACCCAAGATGAAGTCGGATCGACTCGATCCGACCGCTGGGTCATCTAGTGGCGCGGGTCGGAAGTGCACGACATGGAGAGGCTGGGATCATAGTTTGACTATGTATCTAACAAATTGTTTTTCTTTTATCAGGCACATGGAAAATGTGTAGAAAAATCAAACTAACTATTTGCATTATCGATTTCTTTGAGTATTTTGTTTTCTGTTTTTTTCTTGATAATTCCCGAAGTCCAAAGAATTAAGGATGTAAACCAGATCACAATAAACAAACGCCGTAAATTATACTAAATTCGTTATAACGATTTCTTAGAGATTTTGAAAGTAAGCAAAATAATATTCACCTTCCGATACCAAAAATTGTCAAACTAGCCGAGGGTTTTTACTTCTGACATATCTAAACGTCCACAGGGTGATATACATCGTTGTTTTAATCCTCTTACACGCCCCTCGATCTTCTCGAAGATTCTAGTAAAACTCTGAGCCGCATCGGGAGATCAGTGAATATTTAATGAGTAATGGCGAGTTGACGAACTTGTTTTCAAGAGTGAAAGTAATTTGCGGATTACCTTGGATACCACGGAGATTCTGGAGAAACCAAAGGTAACTTGGTGTTCGTAAATATTCGACCCATCGTAAAATGATAGTGTGTCCTACCTTCTCGGCCCACATGAATCAACTACTTTAACGTATTGCAAAATTCACTTCCTGTCGTGATTTACATCATCATGAAGCCTCTTTACAATCTTCTCAATAAACTAGTTAAGTTTTCTAACTTTGAGCCTGAAGAGGATCCTTAATTGACAAGAAGGGTCGAAATATCGTTCGAATAAAATCAGCTGACGTACTTGTTTAGCGCAATCAATCATGATTCGCAGTCGGCTCCTGCCGAAGGAGTATTTATTCTTCTCACCTGCTTCTACCGCCATCTCTTTCAAAGTGACAGACAGTCTACCCCTACAGCATATCAAATCTCATATTCCCCCCTTTGTCAGACCCACTTTTTGGGATCCCAAAACGCTAGTGACGGATACCTATGACATCGCAAAAGTTCATTTTCATTTCATTTAATAATAAACAAAACATATCTCTCGTGGGCAGAGCCCAAATACGATGTTTTTTAGTCATAAATAAAGTTGTCAAACATAAATTGTCAACAAAACAGAAAAATGCTAATCATCATTATATTGCTTTACGAAGCTCGGCACAAAGCTTCTACTGTAACGCATTGTGTTACAGTAGATTGGGGTCAGTTTGGGAACCTTCTCAGCCACTTCTCGGGGGGGACGAGATCTTGCAGGAACAAAGGGTGGGGGAAGGAATGAACGGTACATGGGGTGCTGGAGAAGGGAGGAACCGAAGTTGCGGCATAGTTTTTCGCGGCGGGAAGAAAGGGATTCAATTTTAAATTCTTTGAGGTAAAAGGAGTATGGTAGGGGGGAACCGCCATAGATAATTTGGAGCGATCTCTTCTGAACTCTCTCTATTTTATCAGTTTCACTTTGGGTAAGAGCAAAGTGCCAAACCGGACAAGCATATTCGACTAAAGGTCGAATGAAAGAGCAAAACATTAGCTTTAGCTTGTCCTTAGGAACTCGAAACTTTTTCAGTGTTTTTAGCATTTGAATTGCGCTGTTAGCTTTCTTTACAACTGTCTTAGTATTTTCGTGCCATGAAAGGTCAGAAGAGATCACTACACCTAGTAGCGTAGTTTTATCACTGATGAGCCCAGGGTCGATAGGAGGTTCGAAAGACGGCCGAGTTTTCCGAAGAAAAGAAAAAGTCGTAACAGAGCACTTATCTTTATTCACGATCATATTTAGTTCAGTCGCCTCTGAGGTAATCTGGTCGATGAAACCGGCAGCGTTGCTTTTCAAATCCTCAGATACGACTTCCGCTAGGGACAAATCGTCAACGTATTTCCATCTGTCCTCCAGCCCAGCAGCAATTTCATTTATCATGAGGAGGAAGCATAGCGGACCGATCACAGTTCCTTGTGGAACTCCACAAAAAACTGGTAAAGAAGTAGACAAATGGCCTTTATACTTTACAGTTTGCTCCGTCTGTCCGTCTGTAAGCACGATAACTCTCGAAGGGATTGAGATATTTTGATGAAACTTGGTGGGAGGATCCTTTGGGTCAAAGTACAAGTCAAGTTCGAAGATAGGCTGTGTAGCCATATATTTGAGGGTGGGGGAGGGGTTTAAAATTAAGGGGCAAGAAAAATATTTTTTAAAAGCTATTTAGATAGTTGATTTAGGGGTAAGGAGACACGCTGAATCCGAATATGAAAGTTTTTTTTTCGTCGGACAAGTAGTTCGGCCGGAATCCGGCCAAAACCGGAAAGTTTGTTAAAAGTAAAGTTTTATTTGAAGTTGATTAGATGATTGATTTAGAGGTGGGAAGACATGCTGAACACGATGGTGAAAACCATTTTTTGACCGGACAAGTAGTTAGCCCGGAATCCGGCCGAAACCGGAAAATTTGTTCAAAGCAAAAGTTTTATTTGAAGTTGATTAGATGTTCGACTTAGGGGTAAGAAGACATGCTGAACACGATGGTGAAAACCATTTTCTTGACGAACCATTAGTTAGCCCGGAATCCGGCCGAAACCGGAAAATTTGTTAGAAGCAAAAGTTTTATTTGAAGTTGATTAGATGTTCGATTTAGGGGTAAGAAGACATGCTGAACAGGATAGTGAAAGTCATTTTCTCGCCGGACAAGTAGTTCGCCCGGAATCCGTCCGAAACCGGAAAATTTGTTAAAAGTAAAATTTGTATTGGAAGTTGATTAGATGATAGATTTAAGGGTAAGAAGATACGCTGAATCTGTATATGACAATCATTTTTTACCCGGACATATAGTTCGTCCGGAATCGGGTTGAAACCGGATTTTTTTTTTATAAGTTAAAGTTTTATTTGAAGTTGATTAGACGTTCTTTATAGGGATAAGGAGATGCGCTGAATTCGTTTCTGAACTATCTTTTTTTGGCTGGACAAGTAGTTCGCTCGGAATTCCGCCGAAAACGGAAATTCGGCAGAAGTAAAGCAGGAAGTTTCGATCAGCATCGTTAAAATAAATATGGCTTATACAGGTATATCTGAAATTAATTTTCTCAGATGATTAGCCTGGCGAAGACTGGATCTGGCGTAGAGAAGACGTAGTTGTCTGGTCAAATATTAAATTTTTGGGATCCCATCGAAACCTTTGGTCTTGTTATGGAAGTCCTCCCAAGTCTCTTTGATCTTTGGACGTCTAATATTGTTTCCATTTCACAGATGTCGTGACATAATCATCCTGTAAAAAGACGTAGAGGACATTATCTTCCTTTATTTTTCATGAATTTGTCAAAGCATTATCATTAAAGCCAGTGACTATCGTCAAAGCGTTCGGGCAGGCTTTACGGTCCTTATAAAATGTCGTAGGCTGTAAGGAAAGGACGAGGATTCTTGCGTTGGTCAATATTAATAGCATTTTCTTTCATTACTGTATTAACCAGTATTCACCGTATTCATCGCATGTTAAAGGAATCAAAAGAATACTGATTTCCTAGGGGTAATGTTGAAAAAAAAAATAGATATTGTAGACAATACTGTAAATAGTCTCTCGTTCGAGACATGATCATTCTGTAAAAAGACGTTGATGACAGTACTTTCCCATTATTTTCCATAAATTGAGTAGAAAATGTTTGACCTTTAGGAACATCAAGAATTTGGTATAAGGTAAGAGCAAGTATTTCAGCTTTCTTTTGCCATATCGAACTGAATCAAACTGCTGTAGTGTCATTTCTTGTTTATTCTTTTTTTACTTCCCAATCAATCAAGCAATTATTTTTTTTCAAATAACCGATCTAACTGAAGTAAAAATTTCCAAATGTTTGTCTTCTCGTCAAACACTGTAAATTGCGTTATCTAATTGCATTAAGACATCGTTGAACGATTCTCTTCTTCTGGGATGCTTCGGATGATACTTGCGCCAAAGTAACTCAGCGAAAGAGCAATGTTATTATTTAAAAAATGTTTGTGCTTTTAATTGAAGTTGGGTTCAGTTTCAGTTCATTTAACTTTATTTAAAGAAAAGTGCACAACTAACGTAACATTCCTACCAGAAAGCAGCTTGGCTAGGGCAGGACACTATTAGTTAAAAAAGAAGCAGAATCAACAGATTAAGTGGATACACAAAGAAAAAAAGAAAAACAGAGGAGAGCAAAAATAATAACCTATGGGTTTCAGCTTTATATATAAAAAATAATAATAGAGAGAAAACAAAAGGAAACAGAAGGAAAACTAAAACAAAAACCTGGGTGATAAAAATTGGGTAATACTTGGCCCTCAAAACTGTGCCAGAGACATTTGCTAGGTCTGGATTTAAAGGAACAGAAAACTTGACTCAAAATTGACTGTGGGAGCTAGCTAACATATCAAGAATGTACCCTGAGTCGATATTGAGAGTAAGAAAAATTCTCGTTACGACCATTGCAGTTTCCGGTCAGTTTCTGAGAATTCGACTTTGAGCAAAAGGTTTGCAAAAGCAAAAGGTTTGTGTGCCGCGACTAGGAATCGAACCCCGGCTGTCTTGTCGGGGAGGTCGTTTCTCTTTGGTCTACATGTAAAAAGGCGAACTTTTACAGTACATAAGTGCATAATTACAGTGCATAAGGGGCAAGGGCCTGCCAGCTAGCTTTTGGAACACTAAGGAGGGGGTTCGAGACGGTTCCAGATAACAAAGAAGGGGGGGCCTGTCGACAATAAGACCCTGTATATTTATTTAAGCCCCCCGGGCGATTCGATGGCCGAAAGTTGCGTAGTAAAGTTTACTGTTCCTTTAAATTTTGATCTGGCAATAAAGATGTTCACACACCTGCGACAGTTTCGAGGGAAACATTTTAATGCCTCCTCGCCCAGAAGCGGAACTAAATAAGAAACACAAACTAATTCGGTTGTTGTAGAACAAGGACTTGGATATTGTTATATATTTTCATTGTGATAACGTGCCTCTACTGTATTTGACACCTTAAAGTTTAACTGAAAATGGTTGAGATAGGAAAATCTAGTTAGTCATCACTTTTTCACTCAAATAGGCTTGAAGGCCCGATGAAAATGCATAACTTCGTTGCTCCGCTCTTCACGAATAATTGATTTTCGTGTTGTAGAAGTTCTCTGAGGGAGTCGTGGTAGCTCTACCTGTGTTGTATGCTAGACGAAAACGATTTACAAAAAGATGTTTTCTCGCAGTGAGCATTGTCCACCTGGCGCGCCGTCGGCAACTGAAAAGCCGCGTTTGTTTTGAGGTTCAAATTGCTGGCGTTATAGTAGAATTTGCGTTGTTGGGAGAAATCCTGGACGCCACTACTAAAGCGGATAGTTGAAAAAAAATGCCTAAGCAGAATTCAAACAATCTATTACATTAAATGATCAAGAGAATAAGTTTACTTTTCAGATAAACTTTAAATACTCTTGAGAAAGACTAAAGTTTTTCTTTACGGACAAATCGGTCATTTTTCGGAAATTACAAGTCAATGCCATTACGGTTATGTATATTTATTATTAAGTTTTGATCTCGCAATAAAGTGGTTCGCGCACCTCAAACCCACCAATACCCCGAAAAGTAGAGGCGAATAGGAAACAAAATCAGATTCGGTTGAAGTAGAACAAGGACATAGGTAGTGTTTTATATTTCAAGCAAACCCTCGGCAGATATTCAGTTCTTATAGTTAGTGAACTGAAAGACTAAATAACTCCTAAGGTGATATTTGTAACCCTTTGGCTTACAAGGTCACTGCTCTATCATTGAGCTACAGTTGTACTTGTGAATATAATTGGCAAACTACTATAATAGTTAAATAAAAGCGGAAAGTAAAAACAGTGATCCCGCCGAATTTTCATTCGTCTAAGCAGGCCACATTCACATCCCCATGTAACGAGATTTGTCCCGGTAAAAGTGCCTTCTTTAACATTCCCTCTTCACAAAATAGTAAAATCTTCTTTTATTCTTTCCATCTGACTTGCGACAAAAAATACAAAACCAAGATGGTCCAAAATTTAGAGAAGTTTTCAGACAAACATACCTCTGTTGTAATCCTCCGACAGTGCTATATGTTCATTTTGAATGGACACACAAAAAGGAACAAAGCCCTACCTTCTCAACAAATAATCAGGTAACCAGTTTATTAGATGGCGTATGCGTGCTCGCAACTACAAGTCATTTCATTCCCTAGCTGACAGCAGGAAGTATGATAATGCTTGACGCTTATCTTCTGGTTGTACGATAAGTTAAATGTCAAATTGTTATTATCTTTGCTATGAACTCACTGGACAAATCTTATAATTGTAAAGGGTGTATACCTTTCTTGTGAGAGACAGGTCAGAAAGATTTCAAATCCATGCCATTCAAAACTTTAATTTCTTACGGAATCGTGGAGCCGATTTTGATTCCCGTAACTTTCACTCATTTCCAGAGGAAAAAATGCTTTAATGCTTTACTAAGCTTTTGAAAAAGCTTTCCATCCTATCGTTCTCCCTACGGAGCCTTTGTTTATTCAGAATGGGAGTATTCTTTCAACTTTATATGCTGATTACAGTAGAAGCATTTTAATTATAATGAAAGCCTCAAAATGCCTACCTCAAACAAAAGTAGAAGTCGTCTGAAATGTACAGCTTTCTAAAACAATTTCCAAAAGAGGACTTAGTTTTGTTTTCCTCAGATTAAAATAACACTAGGGAGTAGCGTCAAAACCTATGCTCTCTTTGCTTCGCAAAAGGGCCATAATCATAACGCCTCTCCCTAAGCTTGCAGTATTTAAAGCGAGACAAACTTGCGGATCTAGAAATTTTTAGTAAAGATAAGATGATGTCTGCACATATCGAGGAAACAGAGGATGTTGTATCTTTTTTTTTGCTGCGTTCAAAATATGAAGTCATTGAAGCCAGCACTGGTGCACGACTGTCAGTAGGGACGTTAACTATCGCTAGTGGTGCTAGTGTCGCTGCAATTCGACTGTGTGTTAGTTATTTCAAGTCTTGGCGCTACTGCCAAGTGCTATTTTGCTCTGGTTTTCCATTTGGTAAATAGCTGCCAATAGGAAGAACCTTTTCTTTCAAAAATGCTCTAATCTACATTTATATTATTTTTGTTCCTCAAATTCCCGCATCCTTGGAAGAAGATCCTGGTGCAGCAAACAATAAAACTAGAATTTCCTGATAAATTTTGCAAAAACTCAATTCGTTTGCGCCAAGACCCTGGGAATCCGGTTCTTCAGGACCAGTTCCGTTTGGGAGCTCCCCAGCAATGACCGATTCAGTCGGAAGTTATAGATTGCTAATGTGGGGAATGTGGTCTTACCATTTATTAAGCTTCACCCGAATCGGACCGCCCGTTCGATAATAACTATTATCGTTTCATTAGGGGGGAATGAGACGATAGGCCATTTGTGGCTGGAGTTTCGGCCAAAGTTTCTGGCCTACCCCAGAGAGTAATACTTCTAATTTTTGACTGAACTAACTGCCAAATAGAAATAGGACCACCCGTACAAACACAAAAAAAAGAAAAAATAGAGAAGTCATGACTGCATGAGCAAACACAAACAAAAATCATGCCATAGGTTTCGGATCATCCTCCCTCCAAACCCCACGGATTTTTCTATACAAAAACAACTGCCGTTCAACCGTACAGCCGATATGTCTGTCAAGTTTCATTTTCCCGGCGTGTGCAGTGCCTCGTTTTCCGGAATTTGTCAGGGACAATCAGCAACCACCACAACTGCTGCCGGAACCCGTTAGAAAACTGAACAGATATTAATAAGGATGTTAGCTGTCATGTTTTTCAAACGTTACGCATTAAAACGCTATACATACAAGAAGACACCGCCGAAAGAACTTTTTGTTCGTCATCATGATATCGGAAAAGTCAGCGGGTGCATTTTCGGCGTTTTTTCGACTCTTCCTAGCAATAGTGGCGTTTTTGATCGCCGATTAGTTCGACGATAGCGTAGCCGTTTGATTTTTTGGTGTTTTCGACGTTCGCCGGAAGCCGATTGCCGTAGCTGTATATCTTATTTTCTGTTTTCGTTCTGATCGGCTAACGTGTATCGCCTAAATTCGTGTCCATCGGCCGAGGACTCGCCGTTAGCCGTTGACGTATGGATTTCGTTTGAGGATTAGGCAGTATTTCAAAATGAACAAGACCAAAGGTTTCGATGGGACCCCAAAAATTTAATATTTGACCCAGACAAGTACGTCTTGTCTACGCCAGAACCAGTCTTCGCCAGGCTAATCATCTGAGAAAATTAAGTTCAGATATACCTGTATAAGCCATATTTATTTTGACGAAACTGATCGAAACTTAAAATTTCTGCTTTACTTCTACCAAATTTCCGGTTTCGTCCGAATTCCGAGCGAACTACTTGTCCAGCCAAAAAAAGGTAGTTCAGAAACGAATTCAGCGCATCTCCTTATCCCTATAATGAACATCTAATCAACTTCAAATAAAACTATAACTTCTAAAAAAGTCCGGGAATCAACTTCAAATACAAATTTACTTTTAACACATTTTCCGGTTTTGGCCGGATTCCGGGTGAACTACTTGTCCGGCAAGAAAATGGTTTTCACCATCGTGTTCAGCATGTTTTTTTATCCCTAAATCGAACATCTAATCAACTTCAAATAAAACTTTTGCTTTTAACAAATTTTCTGGTTTCGGCCGGATTCCGGGCTAACTACAAGTCCGTCGAGAAAATGGTTTTCACCACCGTGTTCAGCATGTCTTCTTACCCCTAAATCGAACATCTAATCAACTTCAAATAAAACTTTTGCCTTTAACAAATTTTCCGGTTTCGGCCGGATTCCGGGCTAACTACTTGTCCGGCCAAAAAATGATTTTCACATTCGTTTTCAGTATGTCTTCTTACCCCTAAATCGAACATCTAATTAACTTCAAATAAAACTTTTACTTAACAAACTTTCCGGTTTTGGCCGGATTCCGGGCGAACTACTTGTCCGGCGAGAAAATGGTTTTCACCATCGTATTCAGCATGTCTTCTTACCCCATAATCGACTATCACATTAGCTGTTTCAAAATATTTCGTTTGCCCCTTAATTTAAACCCCCTCCCCCACCCCTAAATGTAGGGCTACAGTACCCATCTACGAACTTGACCTTACTCTTGATCCAAAGAATCCTCACACCAAGTTTCATCAAAATATCTCATTCCCTTCGAGAGTTATCGTGCTTACAGACAGACGGACAGACGGACGGATGGACGGACGGACAGACAGACGGACAACTTTTGTGATGTCATAGGTATCCGTCACTAACGTTTTGGGATCCCAAAAACTCGTTTTTGCGCACCCAGAAACATCGGCGATCGCCAACGGCTATCGGATGTCGAAAACAGTATTATGCACGAATCGGCAAACCCGCTTCGTCTACTGGGCAAATTTGATGGGCGATCAAAACGCCACGAATGCTTGTTATGCATAACGTTTTCAAAATCATGACATATAACACCCCAAGCGTTATTTGTTGAAACTGTGAATCCTTAATTGCGTTTTTGCAGCTACCATGGTATCTGATATACGGTCTAAAGTCGTTTTTGGGATCCCAAAACGTTAGTGACGGATACCTATGACATCGCAAAAGTTGTCTGTCTGTCCGTCCGTCTGTCTGTGAGCACGATAACTCTCGAAGGCAATGAGATATTTTGATGAAACTTGGTGTGAGGATTCTTTGGGTCAAGAGTAAGGTCGAGTTCGTAGATGGGCCTTGTAGCCCTACATTTAGGGGTGGGGGAGGGGGTTGAAATTAAGGGGCAAGCAAAATGTTTTGAAACAGCTAATGTGATAGTCGATTATGGGGTAAGAAGGCATGCTTAACACGATGGTGAAAACCATTTTCTCGCCGGACAAGTAGTTCGCCCGGAATCCGGCCAAAACCGGAAAGTTCGTGAAAAGTGAAAGTTTTATTTGAAGTTGATTAGATGTTCGATTTAGGGGTAAGAAGACATGCTGAACACGATGGTGAAAACCATTTTCTCGCCGGACAAGTAGTTAGCCCGTAATCCTGCCGAAACCGGAAAATTTGTTAAAAGTAAAATTTGTATTTGAAGTTGATTAGATGACAGATTTTTATAAGTTAAAGTTGTATTTGAAGTCGATTAGATGTTCTTTATAGAGATAAGGAGATACGCTGAATTCGTTTCTGAACTATCTTTTTTGGGCTTGACAAATAGTTCGCTCAGAATTCGGCCGAAACCGGAAATTTGGCAGAAGTAAAGCAGGAAGTTTCGATCACTATCGTCAAAATAGATATGGCTTATACAGGTATATCTGAACTTGATTTTCTCAGATGATTAGCCTGGCGAAGACTGAATCTGGCGAAGACAAGACGTAGTTGTCTGGGTCAAATATTAAATTTTTGGGATCCCATCGAAACCTTTGGTCTTGTTCAGTTGTCGTGGTATCTGATACCACGGTCAAAAGGCGTTTTTGCAGTTGTCGGGGTATCGGGCCAGTTACCGTGGTATCTGAAAAGTCATCTCACTTTCATCAAATTTTGTTAAATTGGTGAGAAGAAAGTTCAGCACTTAGTGATGTAACTGGATATCAGTTTTTCTTTAGGGATGACTTCGAGAAGTGCAATTTCGGCAATAGTCGTTTTTGCAGTGGACCGTAATATCAGATACCACGGTAACTGCAAAAACGACTAATTGCAGATCCAGTTACCGTGGTAACAGATGGTATCAGCAAAAATGCAACTCTTGTGTTATCTGTTATGAAACTTCTGACAGTGTTAATAATATTACCATTCTTCCGGTCACGCAGAGATCACAATTGGTCGGAAAGTTAAGGTAGCGTTCCAGCGACTTATTATTAGTTACGATCGTTACTATTGTTGTTATTATTGCCGTTCCAGTACCCGCCGTAATAAGTAAATTGGCTCCTCCCACTCATTATTTTCGTTCCACGATTGTTACGATCGTTACAATTTACTTATGATGGTCCCGAGCATTATAAGCGATAGTTGCGTTTTTGGAGATACCATGGTATCTGTTACCACGGTATCTGGATCTGCAATTAGTCGTTTCCGCAATTAACGTGGTATCTGATACCAATACCTGATCACCAATTTGACCAAATTTGATGAAACAGTTACCATGGCCGGACTGTGGTATCTGAACATGAGATACCACAATAACTGGCCAGGTACCACGATAACTGCACAAATGCCTTTTGACCGTGGTATCAGATACAGCGGTAACTGCGAAAACGACTTTAGAACGTGGTATCAGATATCATGGTATCTGCAAAAACGCAACTGATAATAACTATCGGTTCTGCAGGAACTCCCGTAAGAATGATGACGTATGTCCGCGTTGTTATTATTTTCGTTACAGAGAGCATGATAACTACAACAAGACAGCTCTCGCCCCTCCTCTTATTATCGTAATTTAAATAACTTCACTGGAACGCTACCTAAAACAACACATCAAACTTTTATTCCCGACAACTTTTACCCGATTCCTCAACCCATTCGGGACTGAACGCGCTACAAGATTTCCGGAACTTTTGTTTGAATCCACAGTGGTTGGATCCGATTCAGACTTATAAGCGCCACATGTGCATCGTATGCATCATGCACTAGTATTAAAATATTACTTTTTATCCAAAAAAGATAAACCGTTCGAGAGGTACGCGGTTCCTAAATCCTCCTTTCCCTTGGCAAATGGTTGCCCCTCCCCCAACATACCTCGAATCAAGGAATGACAAAGCGTATTTTCAGATGACCAGTTTCATTCGCCGTCAGCTTTCTTAGCGAGGGGTTGGCCAGTCCCTGTTTCATTGTAAGGCAATTGCTCGGTGCCGCAGTACACCGGATGCCACATGTTAGAACATCAAAATCTGCATGTTTAGAAGCGTTTAAAAGATAAATTTACTAATTTATGGCCGGCACCGCTGATTTCGGCCCGTGCCGGGAAGGGTGTACAGAAAGTGCCGTGGAGTGGGTAGCCCCTCGTTTCTTAGCTCATCTAGAAATTCCCTAATCACCGAACAAAATGACTTGTCTGAAAGGGAGAGGCCATTACAGTGGTCAATGGAAGTTACTGCAACTTCTTTAGGGCTAGGCTATTCATAGCCTATAGAAGATGGTAGCTGATACAGATATTGCAAGCAAAGTTGTTCACCTTTATCAAAGCACTTCTATATTCTTGATCAAAGCTCAGTCCGTCCGAAAAGTAGCTAAAAGACACAAAGTTCGAAGGGAACTGCTACGCTTTTGCGTTTTGGCAATTGACGCTGACGTAAAAGTGTTGCGTCACACCAGGTTTTTAACTGCGCATCGTCGATAATAATCTCCAAGGACCTGCCACGTGGTTTTGTTGGCAAACAGATTAACAGGGAAATTGCAAACGGTTGTTTGCCTGGATCTCGGCCTGTGAAAAGGCTTAATTGACTTGTTGACTTTAGGAATGTGAGACGGAAATTAATTTGTATGTCTCAAGTGCCAAATACCGATGGCTTTTCCGTCGTTCGGTCAATCTGTTAATCACGAGCTAAGGTGTTGTTTCCGGTCACATTGTGAATGGGGGGTAGGAGGGGAGGGGAGTGTACGTATGAAAATAGCTAAGTAAAGGCGGAAATCGTAGAATCCGTATTTGACCATCCGTGGGAGTGGGGGTGGATGGAGGGGAAAAATCAAATAGTGCGTCATGCATAATTCTCGAACGAATGATCCTTTGGCAGGAGCAAATCTCCTAGATGTTCTGTTTGAAGTTCCCCGCCGGGTCCGGGAACTGTGGGGAAGTTAGAAGGAGATCGGTACATCTTGCGGCCGGCTTATAGGCTCGAGGACTCGGGACGAAACTAGGAGGCAGGATGGCGTTCCTAGATTTGTCGTTTATAATCCGGACTGGATCCGGCGATAGTCAGGCAGGGGGAGTCCCGGAAATCTTGTGGTACGTATAGGGCGGGGAGATCGTGGGAGGACATTTGAGGGAAATACAGTATGTAAAAATGTAAGGTTTGGAGACAATGTTTATTGATCTGGATTGAATTCAGTCACTGTTGAGGGTAGTCCCGGAAATATTTTATAAGCATAAGTGCCGAGCCAACAAAGTTTGGTTTGCATTAACGGTTATTTGCCCTAGCTGTACCATTTATAGATCCGGGCCGGATTGGGGTAGTAAATGAGGAGTTAGAGGGAGTCCCGGAAATCTTTCTGCATTCCTAAATGCAAAACGGGCTAAGTGGTTGAAACGGAACTTGTCTTGCCACTGGGGCAGAATTTTGGGGACTAGTGAAATATCATGGCATGTCGAAGTATCAGCCAGTGGAAGGATATTGACGAGATTCATAAGGCTTGGATTTATTAAATAAGTCCGGATAAGATCCGCTCATTGTGAGTGGAGCTAGAGGGGTGCTCGGAGGGGTGGGCCGGAAATCGCTTGCCGGGTAGGTGGATGGATCGGGATGAAATTTGGCTGGCAGCACGTTTGTGGGCCCTAGGTCGGCCATGTGATCCGACTGGATTCGGTCATTTGGGAGAGGGGGTCGAGGGGAGTCCCGGATATTATCTATAACGGATGTGTTCCCAGTAGGTCGAGGGATTCCAACAAAATTTCATTAGCATAACGGTCACAACCCCTGGAAGTTCCGTTTTTCTTCCTTAATCTGACCTTGACACACTTCCAGCGAGATAAGCCGGGCTGATCCTCGATCCTGCTGTAGAGTCTATCGCTGGTTTGTAACTTGGTTGGTAGATTATGCTGTTACATTGGCTCACTGGCACTCAACTGTAGACGACATTCTTTGGTTAACAGATGTTGTCGCTACATTGGCTCACTGACATTCCAGTGTAGCCGACATTGAGCATGTTTCTAGTCTTCGTCCACGTCTCTTTGAAGCCTTACAGGGTTGAAGCGTTGATCGTTTTTTCCGAAAGGCTGTTTACCCATACATTTCCTTTACAGTGGGCTTGTCAATAAAGAGATTTTTGATGCTATGCTGACCGCACGGAAGATAGTTCGAGAAATACCCACGGTCCAATCACGTCCAAGACCAGATAGACAAAATTTGGGATTGGCTGCTGGCGCCTTGAGGGAGGAGTTTCTTTGGCGCGCACGTCCAATGAGGCAAACAAGAATGCAGATTCGATCCAAGTGGGGTTTTTGGAAAGTAGGACTGGTTCGGTCAACATAGCAACATAGAAGCATAGGAAATGACAAGCCCCGTGTAAAGGAAATTTATGGGTCCCTGGTGCTGCGGAAAAAAAATGCCGCTCTTTACAGCTGGACGAAGAAAACCTCTGCAAGATTGGGGAAAACGGGGTTTCGCACGTGCTAGGAAAGAGCTCGGGGACAAGATCTTTGTCGTGCAAAATTAATTCGGTTCTAAAGAGCACGAAACAAGATCAGCCTCTAATAAATTTCCCTCTGTTTCGTCAAAGTTTGTAGTTTGGCTCTTGTTTTGTCTTACTTGCGTTTTATTGAGCTGTTGTTTCCGAAACTCAAACTACTAGTCAAACTACATTTGCGAGTAGTTTGTAATTTGAGCTAAGTAGTTTCAATACTTTTTACAAAAAAAAACGCTGTTAAGCGAAGCTACACCAGAACTGCATAAAGAAAAAACGCAACAAAAGTCATTCTGAAGCAACCTTTGCACCTTATTTTTCACGGGATAGTATTTGTGTACCTAGGTCATGTTAATCTCTTTAGAGGTGTTGTCTTACTAACAAATACTTTGAAACATCACAAGGTCTGATAATGAGCTCGAAATCCAAAAACAGGCCTTTATTATTTGTAAATTTGTATAAACTTGACATATTAGTGAATTCTGTTTTAGCCGGGTACTTCAATGAGTGGGGAGTTCTTATACGGGACATCTTGGCTGGGGACCTTTTAACATGGAGCGTTTTGTCATGGGGATGTTTTTGCATGGTTGACCTTTTTTCAGAAAACTTTTTTCAGGGAACGTTCTGCTAGGTGCGTCTTGGAAGTAGACGTTCTGCAGACAACAATCTTTACGATCGTTACCGACACATTCTTAATTCTAGATGATTCATTGAAATGTTCAAGACTGGAAAAGGTTTCTGAGCTTTCTTGTTAACGATTAGGACCAAAGTCTTGAGCAAATTTTTACTTGTTTTTTCCTGTTTTGATTAGTCATGTGTACCTATGCTTATTATTAGTCCACCATTTAGAGAGTGAGAAACTAAAAAACTTTTGGGAATTCCTTCGTATCGACCAGGAGCATAGACTCTTGCACAGATTGTTGATTAATTATTTCCTATTTAGTTCTGCTTGTTTTGTGTTTTTAATTAGTCAACCATTTATGCTTTTCAATTGTGTAGGTTAGAAATGAAAAGAAAATAGACATTCAAATTGCAATTCAGCTGTGTTCATGGAATTAACTTCGTTTTTCACGTAGTGACTCTTGACTTTCCAAATGCTCGTCACGTTGTTCTGTACTCAAACAAATCGTTAAAAATAATCAAGGTTGAAAGAAGTAGAAAGTAGAAACTTCGTTTTTGCACATAGCAAGTTTGACTTTTGGAAATCTCGTCACGTTGTTCTGTACACAAGCAAATCCATCGTTGAAAGTAATCAAGGTTGGAAAGTAGGCTAAACCGAGGGGGGGGGGGGGGATAAAGGAAATGAGATTTTCAGCCGGATGGAAGCCTGATGTTCAAGCTTGAATCGATAAGCGGATGTTGTCAACAAATACAATAAACATGGCATGAATGGGTGATGAGAAGATCAAACAGTAGAATGGTGACAATGAAAGAAACAGCCCTCAAAGTTTTGAATGGCTTTATTTTCTCCAGCAAATCTAGGCATTTGTGGAATTAACGAAAACAGTAATGTATAAACCATAATGTTTCAAGCCCCAGGAATCTTTGCTGGTCACTAGTACTGTCAGCCGAATCGGTCGATAGAATTGTTCTAGACTGTGACATTTTATACTGTTTATACAGGACGGAAGAGCGTATTCTTTAGCTATTTAGTGCAATATTCTTAACCGATTATTCAATGGTCTTGTTCTACCTCGTATCTTATATATTCCCCCCCCCCCCTGGGATTGGCTGGGTGTAACCGAAAAAAGGAAGGTACGAACCCAGTAATCCAAACTCGAAAAGCTCCTACTTCGCTTCCCTTTGTGGGTATCAATTAGGCCAATTAATTGTCGGTTCAGTATTCTCGAACCCTGCATTAGTGTCCTGAGATATAGTCATGGGCTTGTCGTCGAGGCTTTGGTCCTGACGCAGTTATCTGTGCTGATTCAGTTAAAGTCGTTTTTTTTCTCATTTATATTCTTTTTGGTCTTTTTGTTATTTATTCCGCTTTTCTTTTTTGTTAGAAGTAGACAGCAATCAATCCTTCTTATTCTTATTGTATTTTGTCTGAACAACAAATGTTTCTCTTCTTCTTTGATGGAAATGAAAGGGGGGGGGGGAATAAAACTGGTGACCTCAGGCAGGAGTCGCATAGTAACGCATAGGATAGAATTTACGTGACAACCGCAATGCGATTTCTATCTACGATCATATGAAGGGTATTATCCCCTCCCCTCATCATAGCCCATGTTCCTATGTAGAAACGTTCAGAGCAATCTGCACTGGTTACCTTGACACGGAGATAGCTGCCAATTCCTACATCTAAAGGACCTCTCTCGTAAATATTCCTTCAACCCAAGCTGACTGCGAATCATATTTGACAGTGCAAAAACGGATACGTCAGCTAAATTTTATTCGAGCTATATTTCGGCCCTTCTTGGCAAGGGTCCTCTTCAGGCTCAAAACCGCTCAAGTTGGAAAAACGAAACTTGTGATAACCATTATCACAAGTTATTATCACAAGTTATTATCACAAGTTTCGTTTTTCCAACTTGAGCGGTTTTGAGCCTGAAGAGGACCCTTGCCAAGAAGGGCCGAAATATAGCTCGAATAAAATTTAGCTGACGTATCCGTTTTTGCACTGTCAAATAGTACCTCTCTCGCTTATTCTGCTTTTGTATTATCGTTAGTTCCCTAATGCGATTCTAAGCTTCTGAAATCGAAGCCTTTCGCCACTGAAATATCAAAATTCCCTTCTCATAATTTATTATACCCACTATTTTTACAACCAGAAAAGTAGTCTGTGTGATTGTGTTCTAGTATCATAATTTACTGAAAGTATTTTTCTCTCTTTTTTTTAGTTCCTTTTTGTACTTCTTTTTTTGGGATTACAGTTGGTAAATAAACATATATATATATATATATATATAACGATAATTGTCGACATTGTTACGACTTTCCAACCCCGAAAAATACACTTTAAAATTTAGATTTATTAAGTATCCCCTAATTAAAAATTTCTTCCTCTTTCAGTGTCTACAGTGGCATAAGAAGATACCCCTTCAGATTTTTCTTTGGATATATTTGCTCGAGACCGTCATATCCGCAAACCCAGGTAAACTATTCGCATTTTACATTTCAGCCAATCCGACGCAGGGATAGGATGGTAACTAGATGGCGTTAGAAGAATGACTGAATGAATGTAGTTGTCTGCCCACTACATTTGAAGGTGTACAATAAAAAGAAAGAAAAATATGGTATGAAAATAAAAGAAAAAGGAAGGACAAAATAAAATGAAAATCAAAGATCTGTTAAAAATACTTGACTATTATAGTATCGCGTTACCTAGGGAGGTCTGTGGGCGATTCTCTGCAACGAGACAGCCGACCATGACCGACAGTGCACAGATTGGCAACGCTGTGTTCCTCACTGATTGAGTAGTAGTAGAGCAGGCCGCTTACGTAACGGACCCTTTGGGCGTATCCGTGGTGACAATATGAGTCCCCGTCGCCGCTAAGCATTTGCTGAAGAAAAGTAATCATCCCCATGGTGACAACTAGAAATACCACGCGAATGAACTTTCGGATCTGATGGGAAAATCAATTTGAAAGCTCAGTAGAACATACTCAGTATAATAAGATCTATATCAAAGCTTATTATGACATATTGAGCTTTTAACTTGAGTATAATAGTTTAAGTATATTACACTGAGCATTTAACTTGATTACATACGGTGAAATCCGTTTTTCTCCGATTAAAACTACAGTAGAGGTATGCTTCTTTATGCACTTTTCGAAATTTTGTTATCCTTCGCTTTTCGCTTTTAAACAGTCAAACGCGGATGATAAATTTTATTTAAGAACTTGCTAAGAGCTTCAGGTTTCTTTTGAGACAAAGAATGAAATCAGATTCGTTTAATTCCATCCGCTCTTTACTTTCAAATGTTCTTTTTCTTCTGTTGGGATTCTCTGGAGGGTCCCGAAAGTGATGCAAGCTGTTGCAATATTTCCGGCGCCGTAATTTTACAGTTCTAGGGTTCAAAGGCAACGGAGCAAATGCGAGTTAAAGATTTAAATAAAATATAGTGAATGGCTTTAATTTGACTTAATTTCACTAGGATCGACTAAAAGAAGGCTCGGCATGGTGAACGAGTACTAAAAAGGGAAGGGCCACTAAAAAGAGAGACTTGCAACAGGAGGCATGCACCGTCTATGCCTTCTTCGAGGTTTTCAATTTCTCGAGTAGGACCCGTGTTCTGTCTTTTAGCCTATGGAGTTGAGAACTGACTGGTGCCGTTTCAATTCAATTCAATTCAATTCAATTAATATAATCTAAAAAACATATAACGGACGAGCCGATGGGTTGTTTTTACGTCAACATAACGTCACAGCAATACAGTCTATACGTATATACAATTTTCAACATTTTTACCAACGTCTTATCATAAATGTGGTTAATAATATAATAAAATACCATTAATAAAATATAAATAATATAAAAATTAACATTCAAATGCGCTCCGAGTTAAATAAACGAACAAAAGAGGGGACGAAACTCTGAGCATACCTTGCTCGCAAAGCTACCACCGGCTCTAAACGAGGCACAGGCTCGGCAGCTTGACGAGGAAGACGAATTTGGGAGGGGACAAAATCAGGGGGGAGGATAAAAAAAGAAGACATAGACGGTGCGTTCCTCCTGGTGCAGCATGTCTTCTTTAAGGATGTCGTGCTTCTTTTTAGTACTCATCCCTCCTGCATCCTGCCGTGCCATGCCTTATTTCAGTCGTTTCCAGTTTTTCTTAAATTATTATTTTCGCTCTGAATGAATGAATGAATTTATTACGCACTGCCCTAGAGCTTAAGTGCAGTACCACAGAATAGGAAAAATAAGAAAACACTAAATGAAAACACAAACAAATTTACACGAAATTTCAGATAAATTTAATCAGGAATAAGAACTAAGCTAATGGGGTGGTTTTGTTCGCACTCAGTGTTATGCACGCATATTTATTGGGTTATGTTACTTCGAACGTTGCCTTTTGAAAGATGCCTAAGAATATGATGAAATTAAAACCTAAAAAATATTGGACTGTGCCAAGCGCAAAACAATAATTTAGTTAAATAAAAAACCCACCTTGCTATACTTTGGAATATTTTGCTCGTTTTAATCCCGCCTACGGCTGGTAACGGCATCCGAAGAATTGCAGGAGCTTTTCATTAAATGTATGACTGTCCGAATGTATCCCAACAGAAAAAACAAGACCAAAGGTTCCGAGGGAAAAGGGAATATTTTCCGGACTTCCTTATACAGACACTCGTAGCTAACAGATTTCCAGAATCCGTCGATTTGCAATATAATCCGTATAAACCCTTTAGCGAGGCCCATTAGGTAAAACTTTTCTCAGAGTTAAGTTCATTTGTGAACGTCCAGCTGTGACTGGATACTAACCAAACACGAGAACAAGAAATTTTCAGCCTCACCGTTTCTTTTTTCAGTTTACCAACCTTTTAGCCAGTTTTACTGGAGGATACATTATGTACTCATATTTTTAAAATCGTATTTCTTTTTCCGATTGCCGCAAAACGACTGATCTGCTGATAAAAACTGAGAACAAATATTCATTCTGCATGCATTTTCACCCCCAAACCAAAACTAAACAACTTTAGAATTGAATTTCATTTCAACCAAATTTCCAGATTTGACCAAATTTCCAGTTTTGCCAGATTCCGGGCGAATTGCTTGTCTTGGTCGTCTTTACTTGCATATCAGATCTTTATTCGACCTCAGAAAAACTTTTACTTCGACGAAATTTTTCTTTTCGGTTTATTCTGGGCTAAGTAACTGTACCGGTAAAAGATAAGTTAAAAAATGGATTCAGCATGCTTCCTTACCTTGGAACAAACACCTAAACAAATTCGAAAACACTTTTATTCCTACCAAATTTCCGTTTTTTGCCGGATTTCGGGCAAACTACTTCTACAAGAAAAAATACTTCAGATTTGGATTTTGTATGCCTGCTTGCCGTTAAATCAACTATTTTACAGCTTTTTCTTCAAATGTCTCTTTTTTTTATCAAACGGTAATTTTTTTTCAACGGCTGCAGCCCTTATTCATTTCTAGATCTCTTCTGGTTTTATCACCATCAGCAAATTTATCGACCACTAGGCTCGTAAAAGGAACAGGAATGGAATGAATTTTAGATTAGTATGGCATTCAGCTGAAGTAGTGCTGGGCTACGCACTCCTCCCGTAATTTAACCGTTTGATTAACTACACTGTTAAAAGTTTTACGACATTTCCCTAGAATACGTCGCTATCGCAACACTTCAAAGAAAATCTGTTGAAAATCTCGCTCTTTTCCGTAAAAAGTGTCTGCATAGCGACATTTTTCTTGAAAGTGTTGTGATAGCGACATTTTCTAGGGAAATATCGTAAAGCTTTTAACGGTGTAATTGAGTGTTGATTATTCCTGGCCGCACAGACGGGTGTTCCAGGGTGGTTGCAATAACGAAGGATACGGGCATGGAGATCTTCCACTGCGGTAGATACTCCTTGAGCCTAACCACCAATTTTCTCAATTTTCTCTCAAAGCAGTTTTTTCTCCTAATTACCCACTTCAGTTGTAGATCTCTTCTGGTCTTACCACTATCATCAGTTTATCGACCTCGTTGCTCAGACAGGAACTGGCTTTGAATGAATTTGAGACCACGAGGGCCTGGCTTCACACTACAGAAGTTCCCAACATTCAACCAGTAGCGGCCAAACACAGCCGTTACCAAAATAGTTTTATACCAAAGATTGTTAAAGTAGAAAATATGTAGGTTATAACGACAAATTTGGGCATGACAGTACTCACCAATTTTGGTTTTGCTACCGTGAAAATGTGAGCGAATAAACTACCATTCTATTCTATTCTATACTCCCGCGACCTGCTGATTAAAAATGTTTTGCCATGCAAAAAGGAGTTAATTCGGAAGCATTATCGCATTTGCCACCTCTAGGTTATCCTTATTCAAGTTGCCCAAGCTGTTGGGAAACATATGTTCAAACAATGCATAAAACGGATACGTCAGCTACGATGCTTTGGCAGCGATATTTTGGCCCTTCTTGGCAAGGATCCTGCAATTATCTGGTTCCAGGTTCATTCCTTATTCAACGTTGACCCTGAAGGTTGACAACCTGACGCGGAACTTTGCCAAGGAGGGCCGAAATATCGCTGCCAAAGCATCGTCGCTAACGTATCTGTTTTATGCATAGTTTGAATAATATCCACTGCGGTGATAGGTTCGGCAACTCTAAATATATTTACTAAATAGGTGTTCCGCTTCCATAGTGGCAGTTTTTAAAAATATTCGAGATATCGAAAGAACAGGTAACGGATGTGTTTATTTTCAAACGAGTAAGTCCATTTATCCCACCACTTTTTGGGATCCCAAAACGTTAGTGACGGATACCTATGACATCGCAAAAGTTGTCCGTCTGTCCGTCCGTCCGTCCGTCCGTCCGTCCGTCTGTCCGTCCGTCCGTCCGTCCGTCTGTCTGTGAGCACGATAACTCTCGAAGAGAATGAGATATTTTGATGAAACTTGGTGTGAGCATTCTTTGGGTCAAGAGTAAGGTCGAGTTCGTAGATGGGCCCTGTACCCCTACATTTTGGGGGTGGGGGTTCAAATTAAGGGACAAGCCAAATATTTTGAAACAGCTAATGTGATAGTCGATTATGGGGTAAGAAGACATGCTGAACAAGAATATGAAAACCATTTTCGCGCCGGACAAGTAGTTCGCCCGGAATCCAGCCAAAACCGGAAAGTTTGTTAGAAGTTAAAGTTTTATCTGAAGTTGATTAGACGTTTGATGTAGGGGTAAGAAGACATGCTGAACAAGAATACGAAAACCATTTTATCGCCGGACAAGTAATTCGCCCGGAATCCGGCCAGAACCGGAAATTTGTTAAAAGTAAAAGTTTTATTTTAAGTTGATTAGATGATAGATTTGGGGGTAAGAAGAGATGCAGAATCCGTATATGACAATCATTCTTTAGCCGGACATGCTGAACAAGAATATGAAAACCATTTTCGCGCCGGACAAGTAGTTCGCCCGGAATCCGGCCGAAACCGGAAAGTTTGTTAAAAGTAAAAGTTTTATTTGAAGTTGACTAGATGTTTGATTTAGGGGTAAGAAGCCACGCTGAACACAAATATGAAAACCATTTTCTCGCCGGACAAGTAGTTCGCCCAGAATCCGGCCAAAACCGGAAAGTTTGTTAGAAGTTAAAGTTTTATCTGAAGTTGATTAGACGTTTGATGTAGGGGTAAGAAGACATGCTGAACAAGAATACGAAAAC
The DNA here is from genome assembly GCA_023053555.1 of Branchinecta lindahli. Taxonomy (NCBI): domain Eukaryota; kingdom Metazoa; phylum Arthropoda; class Branchiopoda; order Anostraca; family Branchinectidae; genus Branchinecta; species Branchinecta lindahli. Next base: position 27,139,615 of record JAKZAO010000011.1, read on the forward strand.
CATTTTATCGCCGGACAAGTAATTCGCCCGGAATCCGGCCAGAACCGGAAATTTGTTAAAAGTAAAAGTTTTATTTTAAGTTGATTAGATGATAGATTTGGGGGTAAGAAGAGATGCAGAATCCGTATATGACAATCATTCTTTAGCCGGACATATAGTTCGTCCGGAATCCGGCTGAAACCGGAAAATTTGTTAGAAGTTAAATTTTTATTTGAAGTTGATTAGATGTTGGGTATAGGGGTAAGGAGATACGCTGAATCCGTTTTTGAGCTTTAGTTTTTCGCCGGACAAGTAGTTCTTGAAGTTCACCAAAACCGCAAAATTCACAGAAGTAAGCCAGGATCATTTCGATCGGCTTATAGAGGTAAACGCACATGCTGAATCCATATCTGAGCTTGGATTTCTTAATGATTAGCTGTTTGGCCTGGCGAAGATTTTTGGGATCCCATCGGAACCTTTGGTCTTGTTTCAAAAGGTGGTGGGATAACTGGAATTCCCGACAGGAATTTTGGCACCATCATCAATCCGTATTCAAATTTGAATTTTGAACTTGATGATGAAAGTGCAGGAAATCCGGTCGGAAAATCCTGATCGTTTATCTGAACTCTTGTAGACTCTGTCCGCATCTTATCGTCAGAAGCTTTGGGCGATGTTGAGTTGCACTTATGATGATGAGGATGATGAAATTTTATTAACGCACTGAACAAGGAGAAGGAAATAGCGCAGCATAAAAAAGAAAGGAAAAATTACAGTGGATAACATAGTAAATGCACAGGAACAAACAAACAAAACACAAAAAAGGGACTAATCCGGTCTAAAAAATCGTCTTCCCAGATGGAAAGTGCAAAAATGGGCTAGGGCAGAAGGGTTGAGGTCCTGAGCTTTGCGCAAGGGTAAGATGGTAAAAAGTTTGCAGCTACGCGGTGCGGTTACACCCAGCCAATCCCAAGGGGGGGGGAATATATAAGATACGAGGTAGAACAAGACCATTGAATAACCGGTTAAAACATTAATATGTAAACGGCTGTAGTAACTGTACAGTTAAAGGAGTTAAATAACGTGGCAGAAAATCGTGGAGAGACCGTTAAAAGTCGGTTTTCACCAGCGACTTGTATGTGAAATAACCCAGAAATGGTAAATGCGATCATACTTTCGAATTAACTCTTTTTTTGCATGGCAAAACAATTTTAATCAATGGGTTAAATTACGGGAGGAGTGTGTAGCCCAGAACTTCTTCAGCTGAATGCCATACTAATCTAAAATTCATTCCATTCCTGTTCCTTTTACGAGCCTAGTGGTCGATAAATTTGCTGATGGTGATAAAACCAGAAGAGATCTAGAAATGAATAAGGGAAATAGGGAGAAGAAAACTAGAAGGACTATTGCAGAAAAAAGTGTTTCAGATTGCCATGCTGCGAATGGGTTCCAGATAATCCCAAAAGAATTTCAGCATTTGGTAAGAATCAGCTTAGAAATGAACAGGGGAAATAGGTAGGTAGAAAACTAGAAAGACTTTTGCAGAGAAAAGTGCTTCAGATTGCCATGCTGGAAGTGGGTTCCATCATCCCTCACTTGTAGCGAAACCTCCTCCCGGAACATACCCCCCCCTCCACCAACACCACCACCACGAACAAATAAACAAAAAAGATAATCCCAAAAGGATTTCAAGATTGGTAAGAATAAGCTTGTGGAAAAAGGATATTTACATGTTGTTCAGGAAGAAGTACTTGATGACTTGCTCTCAGTTTTGAATGCGTTAAGCGGACGCAGAACAAATATACAAAAAGGGGAGGGCTAAGTGAAGGCGAAGGCTGATACAGGCGATAGAATAATAATTGCTGAAGTGAACGAAAACACGCGTTCACCTGATGCTGTTGTCGGTGAGTTTTAAAGTGAAAGAGCATATCAAAGCCCGTGCCACTCAATGTAAAGCCAAACCACCGAAGGACCGTCAGCCGCTGTAAACAGTCGCCCAATTGCCGTCTCCCCTTGCTTGATTGCCGATAGTTTCCATGAATTATTCCATAAACTTCAAGATGGGCGGCAGTTTCTTCTGTAGGGCTTGTGGCGTTAACGATGATATTCGTATTCTAGTGTTTGGGACAGAGCGTCACCTAGAACTGCTTCGGTTGTAGCGTCACTGGTTTTGTGAGGACACTTTCAAGCCAGTCCCAGATATATTTATAAGCTCTTCACTAGACACGTGCTTGTCGAAATTCGTTTTCTTGTTTTCATCAGAACTCCCCTTGAGTAGCCCGATGAAAAATTATATATATATATATATAATTTAAAAGTTGTACGAAAAAGTTGAATGTATTTGTCTGTAATAGTAACGAATACTATCATTTAACGTGCCTCAGACTGGGCCCGATCTTAAGCAGTAGTATCCAGTAGCATCCTGTCTTGCTATAATAGCACCCAGTCTTGCTAATAGTAGCATGCAGTAGAATGCAGTAACACGGTAGCCCTGAAATAGTAGCATGTATAGCATCCAGTTCGTACTGCATGCTATTTTTTCGTACAACTTCGTACTACTAATTTTGAGATAATTTTTCATCGGGTGATCAAGGGTGATCAAGTGATCAATGTTTGATAATATGTTTAGCCTAAAGATTCTGCAACTTGTGTTAGAAATGATGGTGGTGGGGCTCACCGATGGGAGGGGGGTCGCGTAGATCCGCTGTGAGTTAAAGATCTATGTGACTGATTATTCTTAACTTATCGTTACTTTTCAGGTTGTGATTGTATACTATTCCTGTCTACTTTTGGGAAACCTTCTGGAGTGTTCCAGAGTCCTGACTACCCAAAGCCGTACAGTCCACATGTGTCGTCTAATACTGGTTGTCTGCTATACACATTCCAGGCTCAAAAGAATGAAATAGTTGAGCTCACCTTTACGAATTTTGAAGTTGGATTAAGCGACCCAGAGTGAGTAAATGTATTTTCCTGTTAAGGGTGAGGAGGGGCTGAGGGGGTATAGCTGTAGCGCGCAAGCTGCCATGACAACGATAAGCACAGACAACGATTGCCATGACAACGATTTCCACTTTTGGAAATTTCGTCGGCTCTGCCAAAAATCATGGACAACGGCCCAGCCAGCACATGACACTCTACATTATTTTCTGGCCGATGAATATAAAATTGTATGTTGTATTTACTGTGTTTTATTTAATTCTTTTATTTTATTTTACGTACTCCGCTTTTCAAATGGCGAGTCAGAAATAAATTACTTACATACTTACTTACAGCTGCTAAATCGTGAATTTGAACCGGCCCCCAGTGTCATGAATAGCTAAATTTTTCGGGCGGAGGGAACCATTCTGCCAAAAAACCCTGATTCTGGATACCGTATGCCAAACACAGCTGGGTATGTCTGGCGTTTGGCATGCCTAAGCCCAACGCTGGATACACCTTGCCGAATGCTGGATACTCTAACCCAATCAAATATTGGTGATTTGAGTGGACCTCAGAAATCGACCAATCAAACTACAATCTATAGTCGGATCGGTCAGGGTTTGAGTATCCAGAGTTTGGCATAGGGTATCCAGCGTTAGGCATTGGGTATGCCAAACGCTAGATGTACCCAGCGTTTGGCATAAGGTATCCAAAAACCAGGAATTTGTGGTTGAATGGGGGAAACAAAGATATTTCTTGACCGACTGGCAATTGGTACTGACTATTTTTCAGAAAAATCCAAACTCTACAGAAAAATCTGCTGTATTTCTGAAAAATCGACTGTTTTTCACACATCGACTATTTTACAGAAAAATGAACTGTTTGTAAGAAAAATTGCGGCACTTCTTGCCGACTATTTTTTTTGAATACCGACTGGCAGAAAACATTGGTGGTTCGGGCGTTCCCACAGACATGACTCCTCTGCGGTCCCAAAATTTGCTGTATTCGAAAAATTAATTCTAGAAACACATGAAACAAGGGTTCAGAATGAAACATTCCGACGACGTGTGTTCGAGGAAGACGGCCACACATTTAAAGGCGACAGTCTGAATTTCATATAGCGTTACTTCTGCCGTTCTCTGGGGATTCCCTGGAAATCGAGGGGATCCATGGAAATAGAGAGTCATTCCTGGAGACTCCTTGATCGGGAAAACCCGAGAAAGCAAGAAACATCATATTTTTTTGAAACACTTACGATACCAGCAACTCCTCAAATTGAATCCCCACCGAATCTGAAAAGGAGTCTCTTTTAAATTCAGTCCAAGCTGACTGGAAGTCAAATATAAAAAGTCACTGGAAACGGATGTCCATGTGAGTCCCTATTTGATGATGCTGATGATAATTGAAGCAATCCCCATTCGCTGGGACTCGCGATTGTATGAAGCCCTGGGAAAGGCAAAGCGATTCTATAGCGCGCGATATCTACTGCTTAAAGTATAACTGAAGAGGCAGCTTATTTTTTCATCTGATATTTGTATACACTGAAATATTTTGACTCATCTAAGGGATTTTGTATTTTATTTTTCACCCGTGGCTCTAGTAGTAATGTTCAGAGTGTGCGCTGCTAGCACGACGCCCCAAAATTCAACCAGACGAGGAGAGTGTTAGTGTCAACAAAGGCCAGCATTTCCAGGGTTAAAGATGCTAAGCTAGAAAAGTTTAATCTGTAGACAGTAGGAAAATGATGTTAAGATATGTCTTGCAACGAATCTGACATTTTTAGTTTATTTTTCGGGAATAGCTTACATTTTTAGTTGGCAAAAATTTCAAGCGTAGAGGGACAAGCACATATAGGTGCCACACATCCAAAAGAATAAGTTCACTCGATGAAATCGATTATGTGTGGATAACGATTAAACGAAGTAACGGATTTTCATCGGTTTTCAGGCCTGTTTAAGTGAATAAGTAATGTGTAACTTGACTGTCAAATCTAAGCCCCATTTCGGCAAACTTTAAAGACTCTTGACACATTTTTTCTGTAACACTTACAGGTATTGCAGAAAAAAATGTCTGTAACTTTTGAAGCGTAAACAGTTTTTTTCTTTCGATCTTTTGTAGTTTATTTGAATTTAGATGTTTGTTTTCACTGGGTGCCCTGTTCTGACGGATAACGGCTTTGACGCAAAATTTGTATGCACTGTTCTTGCTTTTTACGCCAAGGTTTGAATCACCTTCTTTAGAGAAGCAGCTATAATTAGCCTAAATGGATCAGAAGGTATATAGCTGTTTCTCGTGTAGCGGCACTCAGCTGAAAGCTCGCATTTTCAAGGGGTGAGGGGGGTCTCTATCACTGGAAAAAGATTTTCCTGCCTTTAAAACATTGTCGAACAGCGCTCTTTGTCACCTAGGGGAGGGTGGGCTGAGCCATGTTCTTTACCCCTGGGCCGCCCTGGGGAGACCGGACCCTCAATTTATGTTCCGAGGCTTTCGAGCGATATCAAGGCAAGGTCCAATTGCAAGTTTCGGGTAGTCTCTGTGCGTGTTGTGCTCAGGGTCGGGTATGTTTTTAAGTTCCTGGGTTGGACCGCTGTTGTCCCTGCCTCCGGGCCCTTGTTCACCAGCGATTATGCAAGGCTGGAAATAACGGCTAGTTGTGTGATTTGGTGCTCTTGGTGAGTATTATCACCGTTCCAACCCTACCAACATCTTGCCGTGCAAGCCATGACATTTAGTTCTTCAGTGACTAAATTCCAGATGCCGTTTAGCGTTATATAAACTTTATGTCATTTCGTATACGAATGTAAATTTTTCATTTTTTTTCAGTTTATTACGCCATATTACATAAGCGGGCCATAAATAAATAATTACTGTTTAATCATTGGTAATACATTAAATTAGGGTATATTTTGTTTCTTATTCCATGTAGCCCAAAAGGAGAGGAAGTTGTTCGGGTGGTTAAACGTGACCCGAAGCCTTTAAGGCTATGGTGTTCGGTGGTCGAGTAATAGAACTCGGTATTGGAATCCTAAATAAAATACTAGATACAGATGCTAGAATCATATATAAGACATCCTATAGACAGGCAGCGCGCCTTCACCCACTTTCTCATCTGTCACTCATTCTTTTTCTATCCTGACATATAGTATTTTATTCCACTTCTCTTCCTTTCATGTACAGGCTGTTTCATTGTGTTCCGGTCATTCCCTCCACTTCAATTTTCTTGAGCATGATTGGATCGTGTCCTAACAGGTCTTCAACTGACACAGGCGGGACCCGAATAGGACCGAAGGGCTCTTGAAACATATTCCGTCTTTCCTTTTGAAGTCCCGTCAGTTTGCTTACACTTCCCGTGGAAGAGCTTCTGAAAGGTGGTAATCGTTGGAAGAAGAAGAAGAGGAAATGTGCTGTATTTGAAGGACAGCATAGACAAGAAATTCTGGAAGCTTCATAAAACAACACATACAACAAAAGACACCTCGCACTGCTTACTGCTCATGTTCAAATATTATAAAATAGTCGAATACTTTAAAACTAAGCTCTGCTTTTAACAAGTTGTCCGTGCTCTCGGCTGTTTTAAGCCTTTCTCTAGGCCCGTTGATCTCTAGCAGCAGCACGAACAAATTCAGATAACCGTTTATTTTCTGACGAGTTAGCTTCTTGTAAACAGTCGTCGGGAGCATGATAGTGACCAAAAATGTGAAAGTCAGTGAAGTTTCTTTAAGGGGGTTAGAATGGACCATGTGAACGTCGGTTCTTAGTTGATAGTGACAAACGGATACGTCAGGTTGCATTGGCATTAGAGGAAGAGGTTGACGAATCCGGATTCGGATTCGAATTGAGGATTCTGCCGTTGGGCCGGATTCGAATCCGGATTCAAATCTTCTGCTTGTCAGGCTGGATTCGGATTCCAAACCCTCAATTTTAGAATTCCTCTCAAATTTCTAGTCTACATCCTTCCACTTTCCGTTTTCCCAATTTCTACACAGTTGACTTAGGCAGTCTAACTTTTTGGTTTCCACCACCATCCTCAGTCCTCAGTAATTCATCACGTTTTCTGATTACCTCAGATATTTTCGTCACTTTCTGTCACCTCTGATTCTTAAATTATACCCTAATTTTTACTTTCTATTTTTTTTATTTATAACTCGCTTTTTATGGCACTTGCCCTTCGGCCAAGTGCCATATAGCGATCGCAATTTCTGTCCGTCCGTCGGTCGGTCGGTCGGTCTGTCGGTCTGTCGGTCCGGGTTTTGCTAGTTCGGGTACTTCCAGATAAGCTAGGACGATGAAACTTGGCAGGAATATCAGGGACCCCAAATGATTAAGTTGGAAATAGTCGCTTCCCCGATCCGACCACCTTAGGGGGAGTGGTGGGAAGGGGAATCCGGAAACAATAGGAAAAATGACTTATTTTTAACTTACGAACGGGTGATCGGATCTTAATGAAACTTGATATATGGAAGGACCACTTGTCTCAGACCTTCCATTTTAAATCTAGACCGGATCCGGTGACATGGGGGGGTAGTTGGAGGGGGAAACCGGAAATCTTGAAAATCGCTTAGAGTGGCGAGATCTGGGTGAAAGTTGGTGGAAAGAACAAGCACAAGTCCTAGATACGGGATTGACATAACCGGACCGTATCCGCTCACTTTGGGGGAGTTAGGGGGGGGGATCCGGATTTCTAGTGATCCCGCGACTTCGGTGCTTCCTGATGTCCTGGGACGATGAAAATTGCCAGGCATGTCAGGGACCCGAACAGATTGATCCGACCATCCGGGGGGGGCTGGAGGGAGGGGAATCCGGAAAATGGGGTATTTTTAACTTACGATCGGGTGATCGGATCTTAATGAAACATGATATATAGAAGTACCTTGTGTCTCAGACATCCCAGTTTAAATCCGGACCGGATCCGGTGACATGGGGGAATTATAGGGGGGAACCGGAAATCTTGGGAAACGCTTTGAGTAGAGAGATCGGGATGAAAGTTGGTGGAAAGAACAAGCACAAGCCCTAGATACGTGATTGACATAACCGGACCGGATCCGTTCACAGTGGGGGGGCTGGGGGGATCCGAATTTCTAGTGATCCCGCGAGTTCGGTACTTCCTGATGCGCTAAGACGATGAAACTTGGCAGGCGTGTATGGGACCCGAACAGGTTGACTTGAGAATAGTCGTTTCCCGGATCCGACCATCTGGGGGGGTGGGGGTGGAGAGAGGGGGAATCCGAAAAGTGAGGTATTTTTAACTTGCGAACGGGTGATCGGATCTTGATGAAACTTGACGTATAGAAAGATCTCGTGTCTCCGACGCCCCATTTTAAATCCGAACCGGATCCGGTGATATTGGGGGAAGTCGGACGGGGGAACCGGAAATCTTGGGAAACGCTTAGAGTGGAGGGTTTGGGATGAAAGTTGGTGGGAAGAGCAAGTGAATAGCATAACCGAAATGGATCCGGTCACTGTGGGGGAGTTGGAGGGGATCCGAGTTTGTAGTAATCCCACGAGTTCGGTACTTCAGCTGATGTGCAAGGACAATGAACTTGGCATGCTTGTCAGGTACCCGAACTATTGACTTGAGAATGTCGTTTCCCCGATCCGACCGTCGAGGGGGAGTGTACAAAAGAGGAATCCGGAATCCAGTGGCAAGCTCAGCTATTGAACGGGTTATCGGATTGAACCGAAACTTGATATTTAGAAAGGTGTCTCGTAACTCAGACATCCCATTTTAAATCCGGACCAGATCCGGTGACATTGGGAGGAGTTGAAGGGGCGAACCGGAAATCTTTGTAATCGCTTAGAGTGGAGGGATCGGGATGAAGCTTGGTGGGAAGAACAAGCATAAGTTCTAAATATGTCATCTAGAGCTTTCAGATTGAATGAACCTAGATATCCTAATTCTAGGTCCGAACCGCATTTTTGAATGGCGGGGTGTTTATTGTGAAGTTCTCTTCTACTTTCTCGTACCACTACTCGTAACAAGTGCCATATGAGCTCGTAGCCCTTGTTTTATTATTGTTTTTGTCTTTCATTTCTTAAAACAATCAATGTTTACCATAATTATTCTTTGTGCAATACTAAATGTTTTATCTTTGATAATAGGTGTATTGATAGTGCAGTTTGCATCTTATTTTTGTTTCCGTTTTTAAGCAAAAATAGAGCTTGGAATCCGTCTACTTGCTCTTTTTTGTGATACGGTTTTAGCGATCTTTATCTCCTAGCGAAGGCTCTAAAATGTGACCGCTGGTTCCTTTCTTACCATTGTCCTCGGACTGTGACTGAGTAGGAGCAGAAATTCGGATAAATATCCAGATTTCATCTGAAGTGTCTCTTCTTTGCTATGGCTCAGTATTTTCTCTTTGTTGGCTATTTTTACGTTTCTACTGCCTCCTTTTCATTGTGTTGTTCATATTTGAGTTGTAATGTCCTTTGATGTAAATAGACAACGCGTTGATCGTTCGAAAACATAAATAAACAGTTGTGACTCCCTTTGGAAAGATATGGAAGCGTAAATCGTCGAAGGCATCTGTTTCTCGTGTGTGTCAGATCATTTCATTTGCTGACAGTTAAAATGAGCCTACGCGTACAGCACGTAGTGTCAGTGTCGTGTGGTTTGAACCGAACATGTTGAATCTTTTCGAGTAGACTATCCAATAGTCGTAGCGGAGTGAGGCATCTGTCGTTGTTCGCTGAACGTATTTAGTTGTCACGTTAGGGGTTGCCCACTCACGATTGTAGTAAACAGCAAGTGCCCGGTCGGTGTTGGCACCGGCTGACAACAGCGGGAACTGATTGCCACGTGTTAGGATATTAAAATCAGCATGTTTAGAAGCGGGAATTACCTAATTTATGGGCGGTACCGCTGGTTTCGGTTGGTGCCGGAAAGAGTGTACAGCAGGTGCACCGGGGAGTTGGTAACCCCTTGGGGCCGCGCCAATTCTCACTAAACATTTTAGGATGTAGTATCTGCTTCTGCATTCTAAACCCCCTAGTGGGAGCCTTTACACCGTACCACCAAGAAGAAATAATGCAATTGCAATAGAACCTGTCTTTGGTCCAATGCAGCGACTATGGATACCCCGACAAAACTGAGCTGAGCTAGAGGTATTTGCTGAGCTTTGAGTTGATGCCCGCCTACTTCCCCCTTCGCCGAGGAAAAAGTGCAGGGGGGTGCTGACCCGCCCAGCAGCGCGCCCAGTTCTCCCCGATTTTTATGACACTTGCCCTTCGGCCAAGTGCCATATAGCGATCGCAATTTCTGTCGGTCTGTCGGTCCGGGTTTTGCTAGTTCGGGTACTTCCACATAAGCTAGGACGATGAAACTTGGCAGGCATATCAGGGACCCCAAATGATTAAGTTGGAAATAGTCACTTTCCCGATCCGAACATCGTGGGGGGAGTGGAGTGGGGGGGAATCCGGAATATTTTGGAATTTATAACTTTCGAACAGGTGATCGGATCTTAATGAAACTTGATATTTGGAAAGAGCTCGTGCCCCAGACAGTCCGATTAAAATCTGAACCGGATCCGGTGACTCTGGGGGGAGCTGGAGGGGGGGCCGGAAATCTTGGGAAACGCTTGGAGTGGAGGGATTGGGATGAAACTTGGTGGGAAGAATGAGCATGAGTCCTAGATAAGTCATTGACATAACCGGACCGGATCCGGTCACTATCTGGCAGTTGTGGGAGGGGGGGGGGTCCGGATTTGTAGTGATCCCGCGAGTACGGTGCTTCTTGATGTGCTATAGGACGATGAAAATTGGCAGGCATGTCAGGGACCCGAACAGATTGACTTGATAATAGTCGTTTCCCCGATCCGACCATCCGGGGTGGGGGGCTGGAGGGAGGGGAATCCGGAAAAATAAGGTATTTTTAACTTACGAACGGGTGATCGGATTTTAATGAAACTTGATATATAGAAGTACCTTGTGTCTCAGACCTCCCATTTTAAATCCAGACCGGATCCGGTGACATGGGGGGTAGTTGGGGGGGGGGAACCGGAAATCTTGAAAATCACTTCGAGTGGAGAGATCTGGATGAAAGTTGGTGGAAAGAACAAGCACAAGTCCTAGATACGGGATTGACATAACCGGACCGGATCCGCTCACTTTGGGGGAGTTTGGGGGGAATCCGGATTTCTAGTGATCCCGCGAGTTCGGTGCTTCCTGATGTGCTAGGACGACGAAAATTGGCAGGCATGTCAGGGACCCGGACAGATTGACTTGATAATAGTCGTTTCCCCGGTCCGACCATCCGGGGGGGGGCTGGAGGGAGGGGAATCTGGAAAAATTAGGTATTTTTAACTTACGAACGGGTGATCGGATCTTAATGAAACTTGATATATAGAAGGACCTTGTGTCTCAGACATCCCAGTTTAAATCCGGACCGGATCCGGTGACATTGGGAGAACTGGAGGGGGGAATCGGAAATCTTGGGAAACGCTTTGAGTGGAGAGATCGGGAGGAAAGTTGGTGGAAAAAAACAAGCACATCCCTAGATACGTGATTGACATAACCGGAACGGATCCGTTCACAGTAGGGGGGGGGGTAGGGGGGATCCGAATTTCTAGTGATCACGCGAGTTCGGTACTTCCTGATGCGCTAAGACGATGAAACTTGGCAGGCGTGTATGGGACCCGAACAGGTTGACTTGAGAATAGTCGTTTCCCGGATCCGACCATCTGGGGGGTGGGGTGGAGAGAGAGGGAATCCGAAAAGTGAGGTATTTTAACTTGCGAACGGGTGATCGGATCTTGATGAAACTTGATATATAGAAAGACCCCGTGTCTCAGACGCCCCATTTTAAATCCGAACCGGATCCGGTGATATTGGGGGGAGTCGGACGGGGGAACCGGAAATCTTGGGAAACGCTGAGAGTGGAGGGTTCGGGATGAAAGTTGGTGTGAAGAACAAGTGAATAGCATAACCGGAATGGATCCGGTCACTGTGGGGGAGTTGGAGGGGATCCGAGTTTGTAGTAATCCCACGAGTTCGGTACTTCCTGATGTGCACGGACAATGAACTTGGCAGGCTTGTCAGGTACCCGAACTATTGACTTGAGAATGTCGTTTCCCCGATCCGACCGTCGATGGGGAGTGTACGGAAGGGGAATCCGGAATCCAGTGCCAACCTCAGCTATTGAACGGGTTATCGGATTTAACCGGAATTTGATATTTAGAAAGGTCTCGCTCCTCAGACGTCCCATTTTAAATCCGGACCAGATCCGGTGACACTGGGAGGAGTTGGAGGGGCGAACCGGAAATCTTTGAAATCGCTTAGAGTGGAGGGATCGGGATGAAACTTGGTGGGAAGAACAAGCATAGGTTCTAAGTACGTCATCTAGAGCTTTCAGACTGAATGAACCTAGATGTCCTAATTGTAGGTCCGAACCGCATTTTTTAATGGCGGGGTATTTATTTTGAAGTTCTCTTCTACTTTCTCGTACTACTACTCGTAACAAGTGCCATATGAGCTCGTAGCTCTTGTTGGTAATAGCGGAGTAAAATTTAACAAAACAAAACTATGGACATGATTTAAATTTGATACGGTCGGATTCGAATCCTCTGTATGAAACTGTGTGTTTGGATTCGTACCTAGCCCTGGATCCGAATTCGAATACTTTCATGATCGGATTCGCCCATCTCTGATTATAGGTACAATGGGTATTTTCAAACACAGCTCCGACTAGAAACGATCTTTTCACGATGGAATAATTCAGACAAATCAATTCTCGAAAGTATCAGCAATTGTCCCAAGAAATTAGCAATCTTGTTTTTGGCGCTTGTCGTTGACCGAAGCGGATTTTTGATGCAAAATGTTTGTTTGTGCCGTTTCTAATAAAAAGTTAAAAGCTACGCAAAAGAAAAGGGATCCAAAATACAGGATGGATCTGCTGCCTACCAATTCTTCCGGAATGAAAAGCAGTATTCTGACGCTTCTCATGCCCTTATTTTGGAAAGAGTTATCGGTGGACCTTGAATCTTTCAGCGAAGTTTGCGATGCTATACTGGCAAACTTGGCTCCTCTGACAAAGATTAGAGATTTATAAGTGCAAAACTAAACAGTTGCAAAGGGCGGGGATTTCTTCTTCCCCCGTAGGGGAGAAAGGGATAATATAAAAGGCAGAATAAGTACGGAAGATCCATTAAAGTTCCTACATGTGCCAGTTACTTTAGCCAGCATTTTCTCCACTTATTTGACGATTTGTTACGCCCACGCTGTCAGTCCTCCCCTTGTTAAATGTTATTGACGAATGCCGATAATATAATGGTGATGGCCCTGTAAATGTTAAGTTTAAAAAATAAACACCTAAGAGGTCATATAACATATTCTTTGAAGTCCTTCAGAGCGTGGAACACAAGGGTGTGTTAATTCTTAGAAAAGTTATGAACTTGTAGTCTATTACAAATTTCCGAGCTTATTTTGTTCGGTGCTGAATGAGCAATTAGCCGTAATGGAGGTCGAAGTTTCGTGTCTTGAAAATTAGGACGTCTTCTTAGAAATTCACTACATTTAAACTTTGCTCTAAGTCGGAAAGATTATGCTAAATTATTCCTTTGACCACTTTAAAGACAATTTTCGTGAGATTTGTGAATTCGTGTGCACAAAATTTGTTCTGAGACTCAGGTTCAACTTTCTACCACAAAAGCAATTTAAAGTTTTTATTTTATGGATTAACACTTTCTGCTCACAGGATAACGTAGGTTGGCTTCTATGCCAATCCTGCAGAGTATTTTTCCAAGAGGTCTCTCTGTTTTGGTTTCTCTACCAGAATCTCTGGGATAAAAAACCGAGCATTCCTGTTCAACTCTTCGTCGCAAACGTCTGTCATTACTTCATTTCGGAGATATTGAACTTCGTCTAATTCAGAGGCTTCGAACATTCTTTTGTGAGAATGAACCAGTAGCGTATATTAGGGGGGGGGCGACAGGGGCGATCGCCCCCCCCGAAATTCTTGAAAAAGGGATTTTTAGTGGGAAAAACGTGTGCGAAACTCGGGCGACAGGGGCGATCCTCACCCGAAATTCTCGGAAAAGGAGTTTTTTACGGTAAAAACTGAGAAGATCAATCGAAATTATTTACAGCACAGTTCAGTAATAGATCTCAGAAACTGGTTTGGAGTCGTAATGTGAGTGATTACAAGATTAAAAGATGTTGTTTGCACCTCGTTTTTAACAAAATCGTCATTTGGAGTGGAATTTTAGTCTGGCTAGAGGTGTTTTTAGTGTTAAAAACGGTCAAAAAATGAAAAAATCGCCGAAAAATGGGAAAAAAAGGGACGGCATTCGGCCGCATATTTTCACTGACCTGTCGCCCCTCCCGAAACAAATCGGAATATACGCTACTGGAATGAACGAATGATTTTATTACGCCCAGCCTAGTAGTTCGGCATTTGCATTTGCACATAATATACAAAAACAAATATAGATAAACCCGTGCAAAACAAGAATTACACATGACACACGAAAATAACACTTAAGTATTGTACTTTTCTTTAGCGGGCTAAATAACTAATGCCCATTTTAGGAATTCATTGACCTTTATTATTTATGGCTTATAACGGTTCTCTGTATTTCTTTATGCTTTATTTCGTAATTACCCGGAGTGTTGAACGCTGTTTGATATTGGAATGTTTAGGTGGACATGGAAAGATGGTGTCATGAAATCTAGTGAGGTCAGTATTAGCTGATTTTAGATTGACACGAAAAAGCTCCCGACTTTAAATTCCCATAGTCCCTAACGACTCTTTCATACCTGCAGCGAACACCCTTCAGACTGTTGTAGCAGTAAAATGTGGAGCTCCTTTTTGTCTCAATTTTTAGCGCTTCCGTCGTCAGCAACGTTTTTTTTTCATGCATTCAAGGATCCCTTTGACGAACTCTATCTTCAACTAAATCCGTTTTATTTCTTTTTCATTTTCTTAATTTCAGGTTCAGGTTTGATTATTGATATTACTACTTCCACAAAATAAAAATTTACACAAATCCGGCAGAGCACAAAAAGGCTGGACCTTTTTGTGCTTAGATATTGATCTAACTACAACTACAAGCAATTGATAAAGATACAACGGATGATCGCCACCTTATAAAAACTTCCAACCTATATAATAAGAAGAAGCATGGAATGCAGGGAGACACGCACGACCAACGCATCATAAGCCAATCAAAGAATTAAAGATTAATTATGACCAATCAAGTATGTTCTAGGAGATAAGATTTGTGCTTGCCCTTTGTTATTCTTCTCAAGCTGAGCAAATTTGAACTCCGGACCCTTAACGTCAGAAGTCGCAATACTTGAATTGTTTTTATCAGTGGGAAGGTGTTTTTATCTTACGTAATCCACGTAAGAGCTTTTTTTGGTCTGAATCGCCCTTAACGATGTAATGCTTGAATTCTTTTTTCCCAAATATTTCGACCACACACCGAAAGATAACTAGCTCAACCGTGAACAGCAACGTAATTCACAGCGATTGTCCTTACTTTTCCCCTGGCAATAGGCCAAGACACGTATTAAAGAATTGTCCTTAGTTTTCCCCTGGCAGGGATCCAAGCAGCATTTGCGGTTTGGAATGATTCTTTCCAGGACATTTACCTTGTCCCTCAGCTCAGGCAAGCTGACATATCGTCTTTCCCAACTTTTAAATTTCCCGCTCGTGAACGCGCTTGCAGAGCCACCTTTGTTTGGTGGCCCTCTAACAAGGTAGCTACTGTGGTCGAAAATTGCAGTCATTTAAGTGGGCTAACCAGAGGTTAGTAAAGAGTTTTATGCCTTCTTATGTGATTTTATACAACGAAGCTTAATCTGAGAGGATTCACCTATTACTTCTGTGTTTTCTGTCAGTCATTTGACATTACCAGTCGAATCTGACGTAAGACCCGACAGGTTTTTATGGCACTTGCAGCTTCGCTCAAGTGCCATATACCGATCACTTTTCGGTCTGTCGGTCGGTCGGTCGGTCTGTCAGGCCACTCATCTCGAGTTACGGTACTTCCAGATGAGCTAGGACGATGAAACTTGGCAGGCATATCAGGGACCCGACCAAACTAATTTGGAAATAGTCACTTCCCCGATCCGACCACCGTGGAGGGAGTAGAGGGCGGGGGAATCCGGAAAATTTAGTAGTTTTTGTAAAACCCCTACCCCTTTCTTTACACTAGTAGGTCTGCGCGCGGCGTGACGTCACTCTTTGCATCGGATCACTCTGTTAACATTGGAAAGAGCTAGTGCATTCGAGGGTCAAAGGGGTTTGTATCTGTGGTGCAGTGCGGGGGAATATGGAAAATTTAGTGTTGTGTAACTTTCGAACGGGTGATCGGATTGGGACGAAACTTAATACCTGGATGAATGACATATCTCTGGTGTTCCATTTGAAGTCCGAGCCGGATTCGACAGCTATGGGGGAATTGGGGTGGGGGAAGACCGGAAATCTCGAGAAACGGTTATAATGGAGGGATCGGAGTAAAACTTGCTGGGAAGAACAAGAATCTGCTCCAGATAATTTGTTTACACGTTTGGACTGGACCCGGACACTTGGGGGGGGGAGGTGGAGGGGAGTTTCACGGAAATCTGGTGATGACAGTTTTGGGGATTTTCACGACGAAACTTGGGAGGCGTATCAGGGACCCGATCAAACTGACTTGTAAATAAAAATTCACTCGATCCGATAGTCGTGGGGGGATCGGAGGGAGGGGGAATCCGGAATATTTAGCCATGCGTAACTTTGGAACGGGTGATCGGATCCGAGTGAAATTTAATAACTGAACAGAGGCTCAACACTCCGGCTCAGGGCCGTGAGCAGATCGCAGCATTACGCTGCCTGCGCTCCCTTCATCGAAGTGGAGCAGCAGCAGCAGCAGCAGCAACAGCAGTCTGATTTGTCCTTATCGCAAAGTGAGTAATATCACCATCAGTTCGGACAGTTCAAAAAAGCTCCGCAAGAGGCGCTATTCGGGACTTGGGGCCCCAACCCCAAATCCCGCGCAGCGGCCTAACCCAAGCGGCGCGCAGCGCCAGCGGCGAAGCCGATGGCCGCGCGACGAAGATAAGGTACGAGAGGTACCGCCCCCCCCCTACCCCCCGTCCCTGTGGGTATAAATTCTAGTACATTGTATTATTTTGATCATAATGCCTAAGGCAACCAAGAAGAGTGGACGCACCAAGCCTTATACACCCAGTGACGCTACAGAGTTTCAAACTCCTTTGGACGTTGTTAGACCTGGCTTGTTGTTTCCCGGATATAATTACCTTGGACCTGGCAACCCCGTACAAGGCCCCGCCCCTATTGACGAACTTGACGAGGCTGCAAGAGAACACGACGTATCATATTCTGCTGCATCAACCAGTGAACAAGTTCGGGCAGCAGATAGGAGATTTCTGCAACGGACATTTAATACAAAGACATCGGGTTTCAAAGAGGCTGCTGCGAAGACTGCGGGATTGGTCGGAATCGGAGTTAAGTACGCAGCTGAAAGCATCGCAGGAGTTCAGTACCCAAACTTACCGATGGCTGACGACAGAAATCAAATTGAACGACCTAATAAGAGGGCGCGAGGTGCCAATGACTCTGGCGACGAAGATATGTTTGATACCCAAGCTAACACCAGAGAAGTTTCGTCTAGTGGCGGAGGAGGAAGCGGTGGCGGAGGAACTGGTGGATTCATGATGCCTGCACGGAGTCTTGGATATGGAAAATGTCATTTAACATTTGAAAAATCATTCTTCTTGAGATTGTATAATTATGGGACTAAGAATTCACTATTACCGCCTTTGCTAATGAACCAGCTCAAAAAGTAAGCACTACTTGGATGAGCTCTATGGCTACCAGTGACACTAGTAGCTATCTATCGTCTTACGAATTGGCAAGATTAGCAATGGTTCCAAGTAGATTTGTTAAATTGGAGCAAGTTGTAACGAACATGGGAGTAAATGCTCCTTTCCAAACCGCAACGACAGCTTCGGTAGGAACGACATCCATGTTGGAGGTGGTTATCGCATCATCCAATACTCTTGGAGGTATGATGTCACATGCCGAAATAACAGTACAGTCTCAAGCAGCTACTCCAAATGTTGTGACAAGTGTAGTGACTGGCATTGACAACACACGGCATAACATGTTGTATGCTATCGAAGGTCCGTGTGCACAAGAAGTGTTTCGGAATAACGCTCTAGTACTTGGATTTCTCACTGACGGCAACACGAATGCCCGACCAATGTTTTCCAGGGAATGTAATTTTATGAGTGGACAAGCTACTGTTGGTAAAGTTATTGCAAGTACCAGTTTCGAATTTGGTCCGAACGACGGACATTATCATAGTCGACAGGTTCCACAGCCGGCTGGATTACAAAACGATCCCGGTAAAAAGGAACAGAGCGGTTCCGCATACATCTCAGGAATGCATGGAGCTGGCAAAAACAAAGTTGTTACGGTAGCGGCCAGAGATCAGTGGCCAGCGTCACTAACTGTTAATCCAGGAAAGAATATCGGTTTTAATGGAGGAAACGGCGACAACATTGAATCATTCAGATTTAATCTGAACCATTTAATCGGAACTAGTGTAAATAGTACTGGAGCAGGTAAATCTATCACCCCATTGTGTGTGGGGGTTATGCCTATCCCGACAACGACCGGGACAGATTTGATGGCAATTCAGATGCTTATTCGACAGGATAACCGAATAGTATGTGAGGTTGATTTTGCAGACCATGTTCTGCAAGATAAGAATCAAAACTTTGGAAGATATTACGAGGATCTACAAGTTCGCCGCAACTTCGAGTTCCGGCCATATAGATTCCAAGGATACAGTATGATCACTAATCCACGTGCTACATAACTTGTTATAACATGTTTATCAACCAGAGAAATTTAATAACTGAGCCTGTGGTGATCTTTTTCATGTCTGGACCGGATCCGACAACAATTGGGGGGGGGGGGAATACGTGACCAGATTGGACTGGAGAGATCGGGATGGAACTTTGTGGGAATAACAAACAAGTCCAAACTGAACCGGATTAGCTCCGGCGACTGTGGGGGGAGTTTGAGGGGCGGGTCCGGAATTCCGGTGATCGCGAGTTAAGGTACTTCCAGATGTGCTAGGACGATGAAATTTGGCTGGAATATTAGAAATTCGACAAGATTGGCTTAGAAATCACCACTTTTCAAATCCGACCATTCCCTAAAGTACCAATCATGACCGCAAATTAAGAAAAATACTTTTAAGCAAAATATGCATTTCCATGATCCCCATGAGCTCATGATCATTTTTGCCTCAAGGGTTTTGCTTACAAATGAAGTTCTAGCTCCCTTAAAGTGTGCATCTTAAACCGCAAGGTCAAAAAGTACTTTTTATCTAACGATACATCTCAACCCATGATCAGTTGTCCCACAAGGGTTTTGCAAAAAAAATAATTTCTTGCACCCTTAAAGTGCGCAAATTAGTGGGAAAAAAATACTTCTTGTCATACGTATATATCAATGATCCCTAAGAGCCTGCTATCGTTTTTGCCTCAAGGGTCTTCCTTACAGATGAATTTCTAGTGCCTTTAAAGTGCGCATCATTACAGCCAAGTTCAACGATAATATACTTTTTCTCTAGCTCCCTTAAAGTGCGCATCTGAACCGCACAGTCGAAAATTACTTTTGATCAAATAATACATCTCAACCCTTGCAAGTGCCATATGAGCTTACAGCTCTTGTTGGTGAAGAAATGGATGGGTCTATGTGTCTATCTAATGGAACATTCTAAATACAACCTACCGACATGACCCAGAATTATGGCACCATTGACTCGATCCGGGACCCGTATGGAAATAATTCAAGTCGTAAACGATCGTTTTTTTACGATCGTATTATGGGACATTCCGATCGTAAACGATCGTTTTTTTACGATTGGAAACAGTTGTTTACGATTGGAAACAGTCGTTTACGATCGTAAACGATCGTATTTTTACGATCGTAAACGATCGTTTCCAATCGTAAACGATCGTATACGATCGTTTTTTTACGATCGTATTATGGGACATTCCGATCGTAAACGATCGTTTTTTTACGATCGGAAACAGTTGTTAACGATCGTTTTTTTACGATCGTATTATGGGACATTCCGATCGTAAACGATCGTTTTTTTACGATCGGAAACAGTTGTTAACGATCGTATTTTTACGATCGTATTTTTACGTTTTTTTTATCGTATTTTTACGATCGTAAAAAAAACGATCGTTAACAACTGTTTCCAGTCGTAAACGATCGTTTTTTCCCAATTGTATTATGGGACAATCCGATCGTAAACGATTGTATTTTTATGATTGGAAAGAGTTGTTAACGATCGTATTTTTCCGATCGGAAACGGTTGTTCCCAATCGTATTTCCAGTATGATTATGGCAGATAATTCAAGCTGAAAAAAAAACAATAGTAAACGATCGTTATTATCGAAAACAGTTATTTCTAAGATTTTTTTTTCAATACGAGCATTGGGCATATTTCCCGAGGGGCTACCCACTCCCCGGCACCTGCTGTACACCCTTTCCCGGCACCGGCCGGCACCAACCGAAATTGGCGGTGCCGGCACCGGTGCCGACAATAAATTGGTCGATTCATCTTTCAAACGCTTCCAAAAATGGTTATTTTGTTGATTTAACACGTGACAACCGGTGCCGACGGGTTTCAGCCGGTGCTGGCACCGACCGGGCATCGCGGCACCGGGCACTTGCTGTACACTAAAATCGAGAGTGGTCAACCCCTCGATATTTCCACACTGTATGTAGTCACTTCCATTTTTATAACTGAATTAAGCACTGATATTTCCAGATTTTTGTAAAATATGCTGTCATGAAGGCATTCCACTTCCAGCTGGTGAGGTCCTGAAAGATCTGCGACCATAAGAAGACATGAAGATTCCACTAAGCCACCCACTAGAGTAGAAAAGATATCATTCTCAGCCAGTTCTACATTTGTTCATTTGTTTGGACAAAACGAATAAAAACTAACGAAGGGAACATTTATCCGCAACACCCCGAAGAAATGTCACTACTCCCTGAGGCGGTCGTGGTCTGAGGCGGTCGGCGCTGATTGGCTTGTTGCACAGCGCAGTCACAGGTCATGCTTTGCGCACGTGAGGTCAGCATACCTCTGGGAATTCATTGTATAGGAAGACGGCATTTTCGGTATAACTTGTCAGCACCAAGTTATAGGGGTGAATAATGGTATACGTAACTTTTCAGAGTGGGTAGAATAATAGGGGTTAAGTGAAAAGGAAAGGTAATCAATTGGTTAGGTATGATCGCCTGGCAATGGTCGCTAGTGATCCGTTAACCTAACTACCTCAACCTAATCCTATTCGAACACTATCCCAACCCTACCCCTATATATAGCTATACCAAACCTCCCAGCCACTAAAAACTAATCAACTTTCTTATCGTCTTGAAAATAAAAACAATTGCTTCCGATCGAAAACAGTTGAAAACGATCGGAAACAATTGAAAACGATCGTCAAATTACGATCGTAAAAAAACGATCGTAAAATTACGATCGTAAACAACCGTTTACGATTGGGATTTTAGTTTCAGCTTTTAGTTAAACTATTTGGATTATGCAAAACTAAAAACTAATCAACTTTTTTATTGCCGTTGTTAGAAATCAGGCCTGTATTTATTGTCTTGAAAATAAAAACAATTGTTTCCGATCGAAAACAGTTGAAAACGATCGTAAACAATTGAAAACGATCGTTAAATTACGATCGTAAAAAAACGATCGTAAAATTACGATCGTAAACAATTGTTTACGATCGTTAAATTACGATCGTAAAAAAAACGATCGTTAAATTACGATCGTAAAAAAACGATCGTAAAATTACGATCGTAAACAACCGTTTACGATCGTTAAATTACGATCGTAAAAAAACGATCGTAAAATTACGATCGTAAACAACCGTTTACGATCGTAAACAACCGTTTACGATCGTAAACAACCGTTTACGATCGTAAACAATTGTTTACGATCGTTAAATTACGATCGTAAAAAAACGATCGTAAAATTACGATCGTAAACAATTGTTTACGATCGTAAACAATTGTTTACGATCGTTAACAATTGTAAACGATCGTTAACAACTGTTTACGACTTAATTATTTCCATACGGGGAGCTTGACGAGCCAGTCAGAGCGGTGTTGACTAAGCTTGGGCCGACTATCTACGAGTGTGACGTTTTTGTGACGTCATGAAAGAAATAGGAAAATTCGATTAATTTGATATGCAGAATATATATATTTGTATCTTTATATATAGAGCCGAGCGGCCAGCGAGGCGCCGGACGCGTTTACACTTATAAACCGTGCTAGGGACAATCAATTCCTTTAGTAAATGGAAAATATGGACTTTTCGTGTGACGTCACGTATCGTAGATAATCGGCCCAAGCTTAGTCAACACCGTCAGAACGGCCATGAGTGGCAAGGGATTGTTCTTTGACAACACTTGAAATATCAGTGTGATTTTCCCTTTGTTTTTTCTCTGTTTTTCTTTGTTGTCTGAAATCTCTTTCTGTGTTTCTTTACTTTACTTTTCGGACACTGGATCATTTTCTCTTTCCTGAACGATGGATGAAAAATAAACATATACGTTACATAATAATAATGATTTATTTGTAACGCGCTACAAAATACAGCGGAGAATAAATATGCAGAAAATCCCACGAATTAGACATTGAACTGGAGAAGATAGCAAAACGTTTGTACACTTTAAGAAACGATTGGTTCACTTCTTAAAGTTTGACTGAAAAGCCAACTTATTTTTGTGTCATTTTGCTGAATACACTGAATTATTTGGATTCTGCAAAGGGATTTTTTTGTTTTCCACTATCTGCTCTAGTTATGACGTTCAGAATATCTGCGGCCGTCCCCACAGCGAAAATTCTACTATTACGCGAGAAATTTTTATCTAAACACAAACAAGGCTTTTGTGGGCAGTGGCGATATTGGCGAAGATTGCTTAGTGCCTGAACAAAAAAAAAGTCATAAATCTTTCTTGTAAGGCATACAACAAATTAGAGGTACCACAAATCACACGGAAATTCCACTATTTGAAAATCGATTATTCCTGAATAGCAGAACAACCAAGTAACGCATTTTCAGCGGGTCTTCAAGCCAATTTAAGTGAATAAGTGATGGGTAACTAGATTGTCCTATCCCAGTCCTTTTCGGTTAAACTTTAAGTGAACGGTAAAAGGCATCTGAAATTTCGTTGTAGGAAAACTTATGCAATACGTCATGGGTTCTTTCTAAGCTTATCTGGCGAAATTAAAAAAGTAGACAATTGGCTCGAAAGGAGGAGAATCTTCGTGTATTTATCCTGAAACATACTGCAAAAAGCATAAGCTAAAGCAAAGTAACAAAAAAGCAAATAAAAAGTTTAGCCGTAATTGAATTTTACTTATAACTCGTCTAGATAGAGACGGAGTATGGTAAAAAAAAATGAAAAAAGAAAGAAACAACAATAACCAAAATCATGAAAAGTCACTAAACCGAAACCTCGACCGAACATCATGGAGCTCCGTGGGAGACTACAATTTTGCTTCATTCTGCTGACGGATCTCAGGACAGCCGCACACGGATCAACTATACAGAACTTTTCAATGAGATGGCTGTTCCTTGTCCATGGGGGGGGGGAGTCGTAGCAAATATTTGGAAAACCGAAGGAAAATTGAACGAATTTGATGAAGATTTTCGTTACTGAAGATGGTCCACGAAGGGGAAACATACAGAACGCGGGGAAGAGCCGCGGCACTGTAAGAGTAGGCAAGAATCTTCTGGTTAAATCGCAGCTTTCCAGGAACGATACGGGCATGGGCTCCACTGATGCGCTTCAGCAAATGGGCTATCAGTAATTTTCGAGTAGCTTTGACTGAATCTCCGATCGGAAGTCCAACGTGCGTCAGAGGTTCAAGGCTTTAATTACACATTATAAAATGTGTCAAGCGGAAAATAATGTTGTATTGCCGTTTAGCTGTGAACCGTATACTGATTTCTTTACCAATAAGATAGAACGGATAAATGGTCTTTTGTGTCTATGTCTGTTTTCTTGTTTGTCCACATTGTATTAAATATCTCAAGCACTTTGTGATTCCTCTTCGTTTGATTTCTCAAAGCAAATAAATAAATGAATGAACGAAAATCTGACGAAAATAATAATAATTACTTCATTATCCACCAATTCCAGAGGGGGAACAAGTGGAGTAAAAATAAGAAAGGAAGAAAAAGAAACAAGATAAAAACAAATATCTTCCGAAAATTTGGGTAAGAATCTCAGGGGTTGGACTAAAAGCAGGAAGGGAAAGGAAGACGAGAAATTCAGGAAGGCATACTGAACGAGGAGGGGCATACTAAAACGAGAAGGATGTCAACAGAATTCAAGGCTGAAAAAAACTGGAAGCTGCACCGTTCCCTTCCTCTGTTTAATAGTCTTTGAGGGGTCGGCAACTTTTCAAATTCTAAGTTCACCATCCCTTCCTCGTTTTAGTATCCTGACATGGATAGGCATTAAGTTCAGTGAGTGGTCGGCAACTATCAAAATTCACCTTTTCCTTTCTCGTTCTGCTGGTAGGCGACTAAAATCCTCCAATTCCAGTGAGGGGTCGGCAACTAAGATATTTCAAGTTCACCATTTCATTCCTTGTTTTGGTACCTTGAGAGTACCAAAACGAGGAAGGAAACCTTGGACTTGAAATGTACAACGTATTAAAACGAGGAAGTAAATGGTTGACTTGGAATATCTTAGTTGCCGACCCCTCGCTGGACTGAGAATTTTAGTTGCCGACCCCTCAAAGCACTAAAAAGAGGAAGGGAACGGTGAACTAAGAATTTTGATAGTTGCCGACCCCTTAATGAAGAATAATTTAAAATTCACAATTCCATCCTCGTACTAAAACGAGGAAGGACATGGTGGACTTGGAATATCTTAGTTGCCGACCCCTCGCTCGACTCGGAGGATTTTAGTCGCCTATCGTCAGAACAAGAAATGAAAAGGTGAATTACAATTTCAATAGTTGCCGACCCTTCACTGAACTTAATATCTACCCATGTCAGGATACTAGAACGAGGAAGGGATGGTGAACTTTGTATTTGAAAAGTTGCCGACCCCTCAAAGAATACTAAACAGAGGAAGGGAACGGTGCAGCTTTCCAGTTTTTTTGCAGCCTTGAATTCTGGTGACAACCTTCCTCGTTTAAGTATGCCCTTCCTGTTTTTGGTATGCCTTCCAGCTTTTCTCGTGTTCCCTTCCCTTCCTGCTTATAGTCGATCCCGAATCTCAGCGGGTGTCAGTCAATAAGGCAAAATAATGATGGAATGGAGAACTTTAGTTTAAGTGTGGTTTATCTGATGAGGAACTTAGATCAGTTAAAGCAGAAATATAAAAATGCTATTTCTGCAAGAGATACAGTGCTTACCATCCCTACAGCCATTCTGATTCTTCCAACACACGAAAAAGACAAGAAGACAACAAGAAAATCCAAAGAGACATGCCAGGTTTCAGTTTGGCCTTATTACAATTCAGCGCTCCAAGTGGAGTAACAGTCTCCTATTTCCTCAGGCTCAAAGCTTGTGTAGACATAGTAAAAAGTCGGTTCCATAGGGTATAATGGGTGACTTTCACTCTTGCTGCTGAGACATATGTAAAATCTCAATTACCCGGGACGCAATGACAGGTTTTCCACTGCTAACCTGTGGATCTATTTTTTAATGTCTGATCCAAGTGCTGACGGTGAGGCTAAGAGAAACTAGTGCTCTTGGAACCGGGGAGAGGGAAAAGAAAATTCCGTAAAAAACAAGCTAACTAATCCAATTTTCTTTTAAACAAGAAAATAAAGAGTAAAAGCAGTAACTATGGTCGTGAAAAAAATTACCAGTTATATAACATTATTCAATCTTCTCGATTTGCGGGCGTAATCCTCGTAGGGATGGACTTTCGGCTTCTCTGCGGTTTATTTCTTGAACCCCAACAGCAACACTGCAGAAAAAGGCAAACATACTTGAGTTTCGGCGTCGCGATTGCTTTGGAAAGGTAAACAGAAAGTTTATGTAGCATCTTTAAGGGTATGAGAGAGGGGGGTTTAACAAAAGGAGAAAATATTTGGGTAAAGGTAGGGTTAAAACTGGTCGTTACTTTTGCCCTATGTGTGAATGCGAGAGAGAAAGTATGAGTCATTCTGTTGGGGAGTGCGTGGAATTGAACAAGCTAAAACAAGTGTTGTTTGGAGTATTGTGTACGTTAGAGTGACTGGATTATTGAGGAGAAGTTAAAGAGAAAAGTTTCCAACTGTTTCCTCCAGGTAGTTCCTCCGAATAGACTAGCAAACAGAGAAGATTTTATATCCCTTTAGTTCCAAATATAGGCACATTGTTCATGTTTTATGTTTCTCTTTTTGTTTTTGGTGCGATGACCCTTACTGGCTTTCACGCATTGAATCTATCTATCTATCTATTTATAAATGGGTAGTTTTATTTTAATTGCGGGGTGGGGTGGGGCATGCTCGTCGGGTTCTAAATAGTTACAAAGGAAAAGGAATTTACAAGTGTATTGCTTCTATGCAAATGACCGTCTGGCAGAAGGCTGAAGTCAATTTCCTCATTTTTCCCTTCTGGAAACCATTCAGGATATCTAGTTCTGTGGCAGGAAAGCTGAGATTTTCTCTGACCGATTTCCGTTTCCTCCTTGCTTGAATCCCATCAGCGACGGTTCAAATCAGCATTCAAGGCGTTGTCCCCTCATTCCAAGTCGTTCCTTGCACTATCAAGAGGGAAAATTCAATCACAGCTTATGATATTTCATCAAGGGGCAGGATGACCGGAGGATATTCTTGAGAATGAGGGAGACGGCTGGGGTCCTCTTTGGCACCTCAGTGGCTACAGGGAAGGGAGATTGTCAAAATCGCCCACTTTTGTGCGGGTGATTTGGATGTTGGCTTTGTGGGGACTGAAGAGAGATGATATTAAGACAAGGGGATAGGAAAACAGAGCACAATCGAAGTGAAAAACTAGGCTCATTTATCTGGCCATTCGCATAAACTGTGAAGTTCTTCATATACTTTGCGGTGGTTAGGGGATGTGTAGGCCGCCTTCTTTTTTATGTGGTCGGGTGACATGAATGTCTACTTCGTCAGCATACAGTATGTTCTATACTGTTTTTCTTTGTTTTTTCTTTTATGTTATTTATGGCACTTGTGTGAAATAAAGCTAATTGATTGATTGATTGATAGAGCGAAACTGAATATTACAAGCCAGTCTGATTATCTCGGGCTCTTGGGCGCACTTGTTCAGACCACATGGTCAGTAGTTGGGGAGTCTTCCTGCCAAGTTGAGTTTCTCTTGTTTGGTTTGAGACAATTCGTCTTACGAAAAATAGAGGGGGGTCAGTTATCATTGAGGATTCTTTCTAATTGACAGCTATCATAGGGTATTTCAAATAGTAAATTTTCCAAGTACTTCTTTCGGAAAGGATCTTGGATGCAAACTATGGTCGGGCCGACATTTAATACGTTATCTTCAGGATTCAGGTTGTTGTGGTTTAACAGTCCATCTAAAAGCAATTCCGGCATACTGTCTTGAGGTTCTGGAAAACCGTATCATTGTCCTTCCTGTTGTATTTTCATCATCATATTATCGCCAATGCTTTTTGGTTTCCTCTTCTTCGACCCGCAATGTCTCTGCAAGCTTGTCCTTCTAACAATCTGCTTTAGAGAATAACTTGGAAAATAAAACAAAACAGCAGGTCTTTCCGTGCCCTCACCACCAGTGTATTGAATCGCCATCAGTATAGTTGCGTTTCAAAAGGCAAAAGGCGTTTTTGCAGTTATCGTGGTATCTGGCCAGTTATCGTGGTATCTGAATATCAGATACCACGGTCCGAGCTTGGCAACTGTTCGTGGTATCTGGAAAAGTCGTCTCACTTTCATCAACTTTTGTCAAATTGTTAGGAAAGAAGTTTGGCACTTAGTCATGTGACTGGATATCAGTTTTTCTTTTGGGATGGGTTCAAAAAGCGCAGTTTCGGTAATTGTCGTTTGTGCAAAGCAGCCGTATATCAGATACCACGGTAACTGCAAAAACGACTAATTGCAGATCCAGTTGCCGTGGTAACAGATACCATGGTATCTGCAAAAACGCAACTATAGTATCTATCGCCATTCGGTTCTCTCCTATCCGCCACATACCAGACAATGTCTCTGTAAACTTATTCAACTGTGCGAATCTTCTTTCAAGTTTAACTAAAAAGCCAACTTATTTTGTATACCTTGGATCCGAATATATAACCTGTCTCACGACGGTCTAAACCCAGCTCACGTTCCCTGTAGGTGGGTGAACAATCCACACTGAATTCTTTTGACTTTTTTAAGGAATTTTCTTTTTTCGTCTCAAATTCTAATAGTGACGTTCAGAATAGCCTATGCGCTGCTTGCACGACAAGTTAAAATTCATCCAGCCGGGGCAAATTTGAATGTCAGCAAATCCGTGGATTTCAATGGCCAACAAAGCGAAGCTTATGATCACGTCTGAGACCAGGGCTGGTCACCAAGAACCAGGGTGTACGAGTTACTTGCGATACTTTGGGTTACTCAGGGTTACGTACTTTGGGTTACATTGGGTTACTTTGGGTTACATTGGGTTACATTGGGTCACGGGTCTAGCTTGCGCACAAATGGCGTACATCACGCTTGCAATTGTCTCAAAAGTATCCCAAAGTAACCCAAGTATCTCAAAGTATCCCGAAGTAACCCAAAGTAACCCAATGTAACCCAAAGTAATCCAAAGTAACCCCTCGTGCGCAAGACTTGCGTGGTGACGTTTCAAACTTTTCGTCTGACGAGACGAGGCGCCGATTGCAATATCTTGAAACTGATGCGAAATTCCTTCACGAAACAATTGAAATTCACGGAAACCTAGAGATACTGTGAGTTACTTTGGGATACTTTGGGTTACTTTGGGTTACATTGGGTTACTTTGGGTTACATTAGGTTACATTGGGTTACTTTGGGTTACATTGGGTTACTTTGGGTTACATTAGGTTGCATTGGGTTACTTTGGGTGTACTTTGGGTTACGTTAGGTTCCGTTGGGTTACTTTGAGATACTTTTGGGTTACTTTCCAGGGTGTACGAAGTTACTTTTGGTGACCAACCCTGGGTCTGAGAGATGATCACGTAGCGCGAGATTACTTCTGAGGAACGCCCTCTGTTTCCAGGACTGAAAGTCGCTAAATATTGTAAACATAGAGGTACAAGCACGTCCGTAAGAATAATTTCATTCGATAAAAATTGATTATTCGGGAACAGCGAAGGAACGAATTTTCATCGGGCCTTCAAGCCTATTTGAGTGAATTAGATGATGGATAACTAGACTGTCGCATCTCAGCCATTTCGGTTATACTTTAACATAGTGTTGCAAATGACCCGAAACGACTAGTCTTTTCGTAACCCCAGCCCTTATTTTATTTTCATCCCCATCATCATTTCTGTTGCTATTCGATTCTCTCATTCTCGCCCCGTAACAGACAATGTCTCTGCAAACTTATCCCACTGCGAATCTTCTTACATAACAACGTTGCAAATGATCCGTAACAAGAAGTCTTTACGTGCCCCCACCCCCATTTTATTTTAACCACCATCATTATTTCTATCGCTACCGGGTTATCTCCTCTTCGTCCCGTAACAGACAATGTCTCTGTAGGCTTGTCTCACTGCGAATCTTCTTAAGATAACACGTGACAAACGACCCAAAACGACGAATCTCGGCATCTTTAATGCTTTTCACATTTCTAGTTCATTCCACAATTTTCTGCCCTTTTCTATGCAAATGTACGATATTTGTAAGATATATGGGCTGATAAAAAGTAATGTATGATATAGACTGGAAAGGGTTAGTGGGTCATTGGAAATCAGTTTTCGGATCCGGTTGTTTTCGCGAATGGTTGTAAAGCAGGGGGCGAGTGATGTTGTCGTTTTGGGATCAATTAAGGTCAACTGGTTGTTGGCAGGGTTGGCTACTGGTTCAAGGTTCAAGGTTTTTTATTCTTAACTCTAACTGATACATAAACATTAAAAATACGATACTCTGCACTTACAATTATTTCAGGGTTTGAACCGGAGAGAAGAAAAACATCGAATGGTTCAAACCCTTTCTGGTTCAAACCCTTTCATAAGGAAGCTCCGACATTCCAGCGTTTGAGAGAAAGGGGGATAAGAAGGAAGTTCAATCCTTTTAGCCTTTGATAAAAAGGAAGTATTTGCGACAACTGGATTACCATTTTCCACGTCGTGTCAAAACAACGTTTGTTATGTGTTCGTAGTTTCGAAAAATTCTTTGACTGTGTAGTTGTATGGTAGTTGTACGAAAAAGTTGCTTGTATTGATATGCAGGAGTATGAAATACTTTGATTTAACATGCCTCCGTCGACTGGGTTAATCTTAAGGAGTAGTATCGGATAGCATCCAATCTTGCTGTAGTAGCATCCAGTTTACTAGTAGTAGGATGCAGTGGCAACAGCTATTACAGCTTGTTACTTTTTCGTACATGTCGATACGACTAATTCTAGAAAAAATTTCATCGGGAAGGGTTAAAAGAGTTTGACGGAAATACTGGCGTCGGGTGTCCTTAGGGCTTTAAATTGGTTTCAGTACCAATTGAACACGAATCGTAGCATTTGTTCTTTCCATCAGTAAACACTTATTTATTTTTAGCAGGCTTCAGTAAATTGTGGCGTGCCTCTACTTTAATCCAATCACGCAATTTTCCGCCAACTTGTCAGACATGTTGCGTGACGTAACGTTAGTTTTTGTAAACGTATATTCTCCGAAAACGATCCATGCCAACTAACATGCCCATTCCTTCTTTTACTCAGCTATATTTTTACAACTAGTCTCCCGTTTTCACATAATTTGTTTCTAACATAATCACGAATCACGATCACTCTTTTTTAGTATCAACATGGCCTGCTGGCTGAGCAAAGTATTTCGGTCAGGTCAGGATCGAACCCTCGACTCCCATGACGTCAAAATTGAACATTGATTTTCTTGTGTTGCCACCCCAATTTTATGCTGTTTCGGACACAAAAAAAGGAAGGAAAACAAGCTCAAAATAATTCTGACTATCAAAGTCTTTTTAGAACCAGACATCTAATTATATCTCTTTAGATTTATGTTTATACACAGAGGCTAGCAGAGAATTAGGTCTCTAGGTTTAAAGTTTAACTGAAAAGCCAACTCATTTGTGTGTCATTTAATTAGATACAGTGAATTATTTGGATTCTGCAAAGGGATTTTTGATTTTCCACTATCTGCTCTAGTTATGAGGCTCAGCATATCTCCAGCCGTCCCCACAGCATAAATTCTACTATGACGCGGGAAATTTTAATCTCAATACAAATGCGGCTTTTCAGTGGGCAGTGGCGAGATTGGTGAAGATTGCTTAGTGCCTGAACAAAAAAAATTTGATAAATCTTTCTCGTAAGGCATACATCAAAAATACAAGCGCATAGAGGCACCACAAATCACACGGAAATTCCACTATTTCAAAATCGATAATTTGTGAATAGCAGAACAACGAAGTAACTCATTTTCAGCGGTCTTCAAGCCAATTTAAGTGAATAAGTGATGGGTAACTAGATTGTCCTATCCTAGCCCTCTTCGGTTGAACTTTAAGTAGGACTAAGTAAGTTCCCTGTTTGACGAATAAGGCTCCGACTATTAAAAACTAGTAAACGAGGACTTATAGGATAGTAAACAGGAAAGCGGCCGATACGAGGTATATACGAGAAAACCATGAACACATCTAACCGCTGTCTCAGAGGTTTGAACTTGCGTTCAAAACAAACGGCGTTTAATCTAATTTAAAATCTTACTGACACCCCACGCCATTATTTACATCAAACTTTTTTAAACCCAATTAAGCTGTAATTACTATGATACTATCGTAACAACAAACGTTGATTCGGATACGATGTGAAATACGGTAATATGTTGTCGCAAACACTTCCTCCCCATCCCTTATTTTCAAAAGCTGAAACAACCGAACTTCCTTCTTATCCCCCTTTTTATCAAAAGATGAATATGCACGGAGCTTCCTTATGAGCAGTAGCCAACAAGCAGTTGACCTTTCTTGAGCCTTAAACGGCAACATCACTCGCCCTTGCATTACGACCATTCACGAAAACAACCGGATCCGAGAACTGCATTCCAATGACCCCCTCACCCTTTTCGGTCTAACACATATCTTATTTTTTATCTTCCCATATATCTTACGAATATCGTATATTTGCATAGAAAACGGCAGAATATTGAAAAGAGTCGAAAAGGCAGAAAAATTGTGGGATGAACTAGAAATGTAAAAAGCATTAAGGAAGCTCAGAATGGTCATTTCAGGTCATTGGTCACGTACGTAGCCATGTAGCAGGGGAATGGAAGAGGTTTACAAACCATGGTGTGACAATCGTTTTGTTCGGGCCACAAGACTGCCTTTGGGTATGGGAGAATTCGGAATCCATTCTGAACTTTCTTTTCTGTCCTGACGCGTAATTTTGCCTTTAGGATTCTATCCAAACTTTGGGTTTTGGTGGAAGAACGATTTACATAAAGCAAATATTCGTGACTCCAAGTCAACCGTAAATGTTCCCTTGGTAATATCTTTTTTGTGAACTTTACTTTTCGTCCTAGAGATCTGTATATCCGTCGGTCTCAAAAGAACGAAGTGTGAGTGGAGAGGGGATTAAATTTGAAGGGGTGTTGTCTCAGAATAGTAACAGCGTCTAATCCAGCGCCTAAAACTTTTTTATGGGGTTGAAAGGGATGCTGGAGGAGGGCACACTCATTTTTCATTATTTCATTGGTTAATTAAGTTAGGAATGGGAGAGGAGAGGAATTTAGAGGTTTAATTGCCCCCCATGAAAGGAGGGACACAGGCAATGAATTTCCAAGGGTTTGTTAGCATCGACGTTTCATATAATCAGGGCCCGAGATCTTTTGTTAAAGGAGAAGAGTCACGTACTTGGCGCCTATTGACAGTCCGCATAGGAAGCGGAGGAACGTGTATTAGGATTTTCACACTTTAATATCGCCCTATGAAATGAAAAATGTAATTTGGAAGCAAAGATCTTCCAGAGCACTATTTTGCTCGCATCGACTTTTTGAGAGGACTGCTCTTGCTCTCTACCATATTCTCGTGGTAGAGAGCAAAACAGTAATTATTGCTATAGTCTGTGTTGCCACTTTTCTCTGACGGAACCTGCGTCATTTGGCCGCAAAAATCTGTGACATTCTGGCACCCAAAAAATTCTTTTTTCAGTTTCAAAGAAAAACTCTTAGATTCCAGAGTTCCAATTTGCTCTTATAAGAGAAGCTAATAATTGTGAAAAACAAAAACATAAAAGACTTGGCCTGAAATTGGCCAAAATGGCATACGTGTGATTTCCCCTGAACAAATTTCACAGCTGAAAATCTGGGGAGAGGTCGAAATATGTGACAAATCGATGAATTCCACGACTAGTGGATGAGAGGTGATTTTCAGACATGTCATAGAGAGATTTCACCCTGGAAAACGGATATTTGTACACCGTCATCGTCGGGATCATAACAAAGAAAATTAACATTACGAGGTATAGGACTTTCAACTTTGAGACTAAATGACCGGCCTTGGATAGCTGCTGTGAGTCAGAGAGATTGTTATCTGGCTTCTTCTTGTTGGAATAATACAACTTTTGCAAATTAATGTTCTTTTTTATGAGAGTTTGAAGGCTTCAAAGTTTGTAAACAAACACGGAGGCTCGCGTCCTATTGGTCGGTTATGACGCACATTTCAAGGAATGCGTCATAGCTGACTAATAGGACGCGACTTCCTCTTTGTGTACAAACTTTGAAGCCTTCAAACTCTCATAAAAAAGAACATTAATTTGCAAAAGTTGTATTATTCCAACAAGACGAAGCCAGATAACAATTACAACAACTATCCAAGGCCGGTAATTTAGTCTCAAAGTCGAAAGTCCTATGCTTCCTAATGTTAATTTTTTTTTTGTATTCTCCCGTCCGTTTTCGTCGGGTAGGGTGCAATCTCTCTATAGCCTTTCATTGAAACCTAAAATTTGGAAGCACCAACACCCGAGACCTTCAAGACTTTAGGTTAATGGGGAGGAAATCTGAGATGAGTGCCGGATATCATTTAGTCGTGGGCTAGGGAGGGTGATTTCGAAATACAGTATTTTAGTCAATCCTAGCCAAGCCGATCCTTTTAGCCGATCCGATTAAAGTCTACTACTATTCTTATCTGTGAGGATATAATGTCAATGGCGAGGAAACCTGAGATTAGTGCCGAATACCCTTTAGTATGAGCAAGATGAGCTAGGGTTTATCTTCTGGTACCCTAGCCACTACTTCTGTTTTTATGAAAATTAAGAAATCTAATCACTTGCCGGGTATGAAATAGGTAGATAGAAATTTTGTATTACAAATTAACTATCGTAGTGAACTTAACACCCAAATCCTCCTCAAGCTGGATTTGAACTCGCAACTGTCAGCCTAACGGTCCAGCCGATTGAGCCATCGAAAGTACGCAAACCACTCGAACCACCAGTAGTAACGGGCTTCAGCTCTCGCTTGAGGCAAATTTGTCTAAAAAGGTCACATCCCCATGTCACGGATAGCTAAATATTTATCTGAAGCTGGAACTTATACAGGGGGCTTCTATTCTGTCAAGTGAAAAGTCCCTTGAATAAGTTCCAACTTCGTATAAATATTTCAGGGTGACTAATGTTTACGTCAAAAGAGACATAGTTCAAGTGGAACTAGGACCAGATTGTTCGAGGAGACGACATCGTTATTAAGCCTTGTTTCTAACTTCACCATTTATTTTGATGCTATTGGTGATATCAGGGACCCATTAATTTCCTGCAATGACTCGCCATTAAGGGGGCTTGTCATTTCCTGTGCTTCTATGTTTGCTATGTTGCCCGAACCTCTCCTAGTTTCCAAAAATTCCGCTTGGGTCGAATCGGTGGTCTTGCTTGCCTCATTGGACGTGAGGCCAAAGAGACTCCTCCCTCAACGCGGAAGCTCTTCTCCAGCAACCAATCCCAAATTTTGTCTATCTGGATAGTCGGGTGTTCTATCCCCGTGGGTTTCGAACTATCTTACGTCCGGTCAAGAGCGCATCAGAAATATCTTATTGACAAGCCCCCTGAATGGCGAGTCATTGCAGGAAATTTATGGGTCCCTATTGATATGCAGATTATTGTCATTGGTTGATATTCAGAAGTAGCCTACCTTTTTTTTTTTTTTAGTGAAGATGGATATCATCTTCACGTAACAGTTACCCATAAATTGAACAACGGCTATTTTCTTTTTAGGTCATTTTAGTAAAGTGGTGGAGAGCCGTAAAAAAAAGAATTTTGGTCACGGTGGAAGGGGTGCCCTATGCTGGAAGGGTACCCTGTGATACCGGTTATAGTTTCTTCGATAGCAGTAAAAAAAAAATGGCTAAGGACGGGAAAGTCAGCTGCTGTAATCGTCAACCCTTCTCAGCTAAGGCCCACGTCAGAATCAAGGTTCAAGGTTCTAGATTTGTTTTTATTCTTAACTCTAACTGATACAAAAACATTTATAACACGATAATCTGCACTTACAATTATATCAGGGTTTGAACCAGAGAGAAGAAAAACATCCAATGGTCAGACCCGCCCATAAAAATAAAAATAAAATCAATAAAATAAAAGCGACCCCAAGGCTGAGTAGAACGATCACCGCACGAAACAGCCAACACGAAGCGAAATCAATCCAAGCAAAAACAACAACAAAAATGAGGGAAGGGTAACTGAAAACCAGCATTACGAGAGGAAAACACATAGATAAAATAAGTAAACACGAAAGACAACCAATCTCTAACTGTTAATTATTTATTCTTAAACTTATTAATGAGAATTTGGGAAAGCTGTTTTTTTATATTTTGAATGACGATCCTGTTTGTAATATATGTTTCCTAGTCAGCTTGGACTGAATGAGTATTTAAGATTTATTCAACGCTTGACATGGAGACGTGAACTGCTTGGACCATTTTGCCTCCGGCTGGATCACTGTTGCTGAGCCCACTTCTATCTGACAGATATTCCTTCAGCCCAGAGCAAAATAACACTAGGGAGTAGCGCCAAGACCTGTGCTTTCCGTGCTTCGCAAACGGGCCATACTCACAGCGCTGTCTTGCTGGTTTAGCAATTTTTAGTAAAGCTAAGATGCGGGCTTGACTTTTGTACCCGTTGGAATGCACGCTTTTGCTGACATTCAAATTCTCTGCGTCTGGATGAAATTTCACTTGTTGGAGCCAGCAGTGCATATTTTGAACGTCACTACTAAAGCCCAAGACGAGAAGCTAAAAAATCTATTCGCAAAATCAAATTAATTATGTGTATTCATATCGAAAAGTTGGCTTCTCAAGAGAACGTTAAGCTAAAGAAAAAAAAAAATCAGAAACCCTTCTATTGTATGTTAGGCTAGGGTTAGGGTGCCCAGCATTTGGCATCGCATAACTGATGTTTGACATAGGTCAACTGGCGTTTCGCATAGATGTTCGAAACTATGGTTATGTTCACTGTTTGGCATAGCCTCTCCAAAAGTCAGGGGAATTTATGGTAGATTGGCTTAGCCTATTCCTATTCCTCATATACAGCCACCTATATACCATTTTCTCAGTTTAAAAATTTCCTCCCTAGTCCCTGGCAACCCCCTTTCTCCTCAAAAATATGTCGGGTTGAGTTGATGCGGCGCCTACCAGGAGTGGACCTTCAAGACGGTCTAGCCCCTCGCCGGTGTTCTAAGGATTATATATATTATACTATTACTTCTCGTCATGGGACTCGGTGTCCTCCAGCCAAAATTCCTCAGGTTTCTAGGCTACCGGCAATTCCCTCGAGCTTTCTCCCATTATATTGCCCGAGGAAGATATGTCCATCGTCGTTAGTCAAATGTAGCACCGTCCACGGGAACGCTTCCTACTAGCAACTGTATTCTGACGAAGGCAGGAAGAAGTGGTCTTTCAGTCGAGTGTGCACTGGCCACACCATTGCAAAAAAAGACTAGGGAGTATCGCCAAAACTTGAAAAAGTGACATACACTTAAATAGCAGCAACACGAGCACCACTAGCGACGCGTAAGGTCCTTACTGAAACTCAGTCAGTCGTTAACCAGCCCTGGCTCCGATCCAGAGCAAAATAACACTAGGGAGTAGAGCCAAGATTCGAAAAATGTGACACACACTCGAATAGCGCAGACAGTAGCACCACTAGCGATAGAGAACGTCCCTGTTGAAACTCAATCAGTACTGTACTTGCGCTACCGATAACTTCAGGTTTTGAACACAGCAAAAAAAAAGATACAATCTCCCCTGTTTCCTCTACAATCTCCCCTGTTTCCTCGGAGTGTGCAGACCGCATCCTAGCTGTGCTAGAAGTTGTCCAACCCGCAAGTTTGTCTCGCTTTGAATGTCCCGAGCATAGTGAACAGTCCTACGAGTAAGGCCGGTTTCTGGTGCATGGAAAGCATAGGTCTTGTCGCCACTCCCTATAATGTTATTTTGCTCTGCTCCGATAACTTCAAGAGAGATTTCACTGAGCCATATGACAGTGCAGTTTGGAGATGATACAAAACGATAGATACAAAACAATTAAAAAACAAACAAACAACCCTTCTAATAAATCCTAACGACAGAAACTCTTTTCTATGCTTCCAACCTATCCGAAAAAACCTTCCCTGCCTAACCCCAAACAAATTTGTCTCCTTAATCTTTTCCACCAAGTCGATCTCGATATACATGTCAGTATATACTGGGCATCAGAGGCGTTACTAGCGAAAATGTTTGGGGGGGACAAGGTATTTACCGACTGGCTGGTCATTTGTACCGACTGTTTTTGGGGATAAAAACGACTACTATTGAGAAAAAAATTACTGTGTTGACGAAAAATCGGCTGATCTTCAGAAAAAACGACTATTTTTAGGAAAAACCGACTGTTTTTTTGAGAAAAATCGATTGTTTTTTAAGAAAAAACGACTATTTTTACTAAAAATAGTGGTGCTTCGCGCCGACTCGGCTCTTTTTTACCGACTGGCCGACAACATGGGGGGGGGCGTCCCCCCCCCCCCAGTAGTGACGCCTCTGCTAGGCAGTCAAAAAAGAGTGAGGCGAGATTTTAAAGCTACAGATTAAACTGGTTTTGGCACCTATCGCGTACCCCTCGAAAAGGTCTCGCGTGCCCCTTTAGGTACGCATACGACCGGTTTGGAACCACTACTCTAATCGTCTTCGACATAAGCTTGCACGTGTAGGCTGCCTACCAAATTTCCATCTTTCGGCAAATCCAGTAGAAACATGGATTCATCACATATTATTACCCCTACATCAACGCTTTAATTTGGATTCAGAAAAAAACTTTACTTCTACCAAATTTCCAGTTTTATCCGGATTCCGGGCGAACTACTTGTCGGCAAGAAAATAAAGTTCAGGTATGGTGATGATGACAATTTATTTATATCCTGTCAAAATAAGCAGGAATTAGGCGGTATGAATTCGGCAGTATGAAAATAAGAATGAATGTGCTTGCTTACCGCTGAATTTTTCTGCTTACCCAAAAATTGACTGTGTCATTTAAGGTGAATAATATATATGTTTCACCTTTTAAGTTGAAACCCGTCCGAGAATATGCGGCTACAGGACCCATCTGTGAATTTAACCTATTATTTGATCCAAAGGATCCGAGAACCATGTTCGAATACAATATTTCAACCCCTTCGAGATTTATCGTGCTAAAAGACGGACGGACCGATAGACGGACGGACCGGCAAAGTTTACTAATGCAGAGGGTTCCCATCATTAACATTTTGGGATCCCAACGATTTACGAACCAAAGCCAAACAAATCGAAGAATATGAAAACGAAAATGAAAGATGAAGTAGAGATCAAACGCTTGATGAGGTTTTTGACGACTGATTTCAAAGGCGGCGATGTTGGCGGCGATTGGCCTATCCAAACATTAGAGTAATACTCGAAGAATACTCGGCCACAATTACACATCCTACAACGAAAGCCTTCAAATCCTCGGCATCGAAAAACTGTCTGAAAGAAGACATTATCTTCTCATGTGTTTTGGCCACCAAATTTTGAATTCGCGACACCACAGGACCATCCTTTCGGACGTCGATACACCCTCTAATGGACCTAACACGCGAAGCAAGAACGACCCGAAACCCAAGCTTTTCCCCCGCCTACGAAATCTTCAGAAAGATACCTAAATTCATTCGTTCCGTATTCCACTAAACATTTTAACTGTACTTGATTTATGTTCGTTTCTTATTTATTGTATGTTAGTTTGTGTTTTTTTTGTATTTCTAGTGAGTGTTTGTTTTTTCAATTCCCGATCGTGTTAGCCTAATGCTATTAGGGTTGAAATAAAATTGATTGATTGAGTTCTTGGAGAGCAATGAAATCGCATAGTCATTAGGTGAGCCGCTTAACTTGCTCCTGCATGTATGATAGGTATTGGAACAGCGTAGGCTATGTTATAGATATCTGGAAAATGTATTTTTATACGCTTGTGAAAAAATAGTTTCAGGTCCTTTCATACATTTGGTTGAGTTTTTAAAGGCGACTAATAATGAACAATCCAATTTTGAGGACGCTCAGCCGGTTTTAGTGTTGTGGTATTCCGTCTTCACTTATTTTTTCAGAACAAATAAACCATGACAGATATCAACTTGAAAGCCTGCAATTTCGACTCTGGCTCCCCGCGCCCTCTTGGTTCAGGGGCGGTGCCTAGATTTCCCAGTGACCTAAACTCATAACTTGAAAACAAGTGCAGGTCAGACTTTAGAATTTCGCCTACTTACAGGCTATAAAGCCTGTAAGTGCCTTTTGATAGTTTTGTCTCCCCCACTCTCTCAGTATTAGGGAAACTGGGCCTAGAGATAACGGTTAGATGCACGATAATGAGACTGCATGTATTTAGTGATCCTGGGCTCTGGAAGTGCTTGTTGGAATTGTATCTCTCTCCTAGATTACAGTGGATTAAGTTCATGACTTGAGAACGGTTAGATAAACGACGATGAAACTTAGTGCGGATCCGATTTAAAAGCTCCCTTTTGAGGTTTCTTCGTTCCATCCTGCCGGCTCGTGGGCAACTAGGCCCACATTGCCCAGTGACTTGGTTCTCATAGGGTGATGGACGACAAAAGACTGGTTGCTGAGGCTAACACTCAAAATGCCCACGATCATAATGCCCACGACTCAAAATGCCCACTAAAAATGCCAACAACTCAAAATGCCCACGACTCAAAATGCCCACGACTCAAAATGCCCACGACTCATAATGCCCACGACTCATAATGCCCACGACTCAAAATGCCCACGGTTCAGAATGCCCACGATTGGATTATTTCAGGTGTTCAGAACGTAGTAAACTTGAATTAGGGGTGAGTGAGCAACGGAAAGAGTATAATAGACGGAGTATCAGATGACGATGATCGTACGTTGAACTGGTATAGTCTTGATTATAATATAATTCTGGTAAAATACTTACAAGAAACATGTGTATTGGCTCGTGGTTAGTTGCCGCAAAAGCGCTGTGCTTTCTTGGGGAAGCCTCTGCCTGGTAAGGAACCCCTTTGGAACTTTTCTTTAAGAGCTTTAACTTGCTGGTCTTTTTGGTCGTTCTTCAAGAAACAATAAAATAATTCCTTTCAAAACCTTTTCCATGATTAATCCTACCCCTTGTAATCTCGTAGTCCGCATTCCCAGGATGATGTTGGCCTCCCATGTGGACAGTTTCAGCCGTCGGCATTTTGAACCAAGACCATATTAGCCTCCCCTGTGACCATTTTGAATTGTTGGCATTTGGAAACTGTCGGCATTTTTAAGCCGCCAGCATTTCGGACGATTTCGATTTTGGGTGTTCCACATCTGAATTGTGGGCATTTTGAGTCGTGGGCATTTTGAGTCGTGGGCATTTTGAGCCGTGGGCATTTTAATCGTGGGCATTTTGATCGTGGGCATTTTGAACCGTGGGCATTTTAATCGTGGGCATTCTGAGCGTGGGCATTGTGAGAGTGGGCAAAAAGATCGTGGTGATTATGGGAACCACCCGTTGCTGAGTCGATCACGGATCGACAGAACAACTGGGCCCAAATTCCCTAAAATCCGCTAGATTAAATTCAGACATTGAGGTCATAATTTGAGTATCATTCTCCGGTTACATCCCCCTCCCCCACGACAACGTTGAATAAGCGTTCATGAAAGTTGTAAAAACTCGCTGTCTTTTCTGCGTGTCACGTTAAACTTCTTTCATCTTACTTGGCCTGACATATTTTTGGCGTTTAAGACGGCGTTTGGATTTATGGTGAAAGTCGGCACTTTCACGGCTTTATTCCTCGAGTGTTAGTGTTTTAGAAATACGGAGATAGACAAGATCTAAGACCGGTCTTTGTAGGACCTAGGACGCAAGCTAAGACGATGAAACTTGGCTTGCGTGTAAAGGATCGGGCTTCACTTTCTTGGAAATCTGCTTTCCCGAACCTGTTCATCCGTGGTGGAGTGGAGGGAGGGGAGTCTGGGATCTTGTGACACATGTCCGCTGCATACGGGTGATCCGATTTGAGCAAAACTTGATGGATTGGTAGGAGCAGATTCGCTTCATTCGCTGGATATATGTGCTATTGATAGTTATCGAACATCATCCGATCACTGTTGGGGAATTTTGTGACTCTTGTAGGGACCGAATAAATAAAACTTGAATGATACAAATATCGTAGGCCCTAGAAGTGCTGTTCAGAATTGGAGCAGATCCGACCTCGGTGGTGCTCGGTAGTTGAGAATTTTTAGGATCGACTATAAAAGAGAACGGAACGGCACGGTGCAGGAGGATCAGGTTTTAAAGGCGTCCAGGAAAAATGATGCACAGTCGTTCTTTCGTTTAGTAGCTTGTTTGTGCAGGAGTTTGAAGTTATTCTTGTAAACGGTCCCTGTTCTAGTAGTCGTGTTCCTTCTTTTAATCGCGTTAACCCAAACACGACGAGGGGCATTGCTCCTGTTCTTTAATATTGTGGTAAGAACAAGTACTAAGAACGGGAACTGTTACCGAGTTGCAGGAGGATAAAGTACTAAAAAGAACGTACTAAAGAACGCTACATGCACTAAAAGAAGGAACATGACTACTCAAACAGGGATCATGACCGGGAATAATTTAGAACTCGTGCCAAACAGGTTACTAAAAGAACACTGTAAAAATAAATCTTGCAGTATTTGCTACTGGGATTAATCTTGTCTTTATTGAGATAAGAGTATCCCTAATTCGGATTAACCTAATCCCAGTAGAGGTAAGATTAATCCCAGCAGCAAATACTGCATCCTTATTCGGAGAAACTTTTTACAGTGAAGGGACGACGTTGCATCTTTCCCCATTTTAGTAGTGTTCCTCCTGGTGCAGCATTCTCGTTTTTTGGTACCGTTCCTTTTACACCGTGCTCTCCCGCTCCGTTCCCGTTTTTAGTTGATCCCAAAATTCTTTTGTGATTGGTAATAAAGGAAATAAATGCCCAAGATGTGCCATTTACGTTTCGGAACATGTGACCATTGTGCGGATGTGTTGGAGGGGGCATCCCGGAAATGTTGTGAAATGTATAGGACCAAAAGGGTGGAGAGACTGGGATGAAACTTGAACGGTATGTAAGATCGTAACCAAGGTGTGTACGGAATAATCAATCCGAAATATTTAGAGACGCTACCGTCACTGTCTGCACATTAAGCGATTTTGTGATGACCAAATCGAGGACTTCCGATGTTGAAACGCCATGAATCCGCATGTGTTTGCACACATACATGTCATGAATTTTCTCAAGAAACTAACGTTCAAAAGAAAAGGCACGTTGTCCTAGTTATCCAATCAGAAGGCAGGTTGAAGTCACCTAATACTGACACATTAGAACTAACCGACCCATGTTCAGACCAGTACTGAAAGAAGCTTGTTAGATGGCTCTTGAAGGCTAAGACTCCGACATACGGCAACAATACTAATGCTATTTGTAGACCTAGGCAGCCTTGTGTCAACTACCAAACGTCCAATGCTACAGTGTTAATCCTTTTGTGTGGTTGAGTGATGAAGGAATGTAAACAAGAAGTTTACGCTCATGATTAGTATTCACTAAGAAGATGACTATTCAACCTGTTGGAAGTATACTTTCGGTTGTAAACAGTTCTTTGGCAATGTTTTTTTCCTAAACAATTAACTTTCAATTTCATGGGTCATTTCTATTTTGTTTAATAATTAAATTATTCTCTAAATCCTATTTATTTTCCCTTCTACTTTAACACCAATATTATTTAAATTTGCGTCTGTAACAGCAACGAGATGTGGTTTGTGCTTTGGTAATGAAGACAAAAACTCTTCAATTTGGGATGAAAAACTGCCTGCATTCACGTAAAGCACATTGAATTTGCCCCTCCTATCGCTCCCTTCTTTATTCTCCCTTCTAACCTCAACGTATGCGTCCACAACGAGAGTGACCGAGTACCCAAGCAGGATCCCAACTTCTGTCGCACTAAGCGGGGCCAAAATAGTTCCGTCCCCAAAGTTGTTAATCCGTTTAAGTATGAGTTTTATCGCTAAACATTTTATGGTCGACTTTTAAGTTTCTGTAATGACATTATTACCTAAGCCTTGATTTGTGTTGTTTTTTAGAAACAAACTTAAACTCAATCTGTTTTTCTGTAACAATTTCTCTTGAGTTGCGAGATACTTTCGCAACGAAAACAATTGATTTGAGCAAGCTCTAGACCATTTTTTACATCTCTTATTTTCCATTTTGATTCACCTGCTACAAGTTTTTCGTCAAGTACCAGTTTCAGAACATCATGCATTTTTTTTTATGAGCAAGCTCAGCTTTCGTACGATCATGGGAGAAAGTGAAAGTCTAGTAGAAAGTTTTTATGCTGTTCAGATTACCACTCAAGAGCAAGAGGCTGTATCGCCTTCTACAGGGCTACAGAATGTGGGTTTAA
This sequence comes from Branchinecta lindahli, assembly GCA_023053555.1. Classification (NCBI taxonomy): domain Eukaryota; kingdom Metazoa; phylum Arthropoda; class Branchiopoda; order Anostraca; family Branchinectidae; genus Branchinecta; species Branchinecta lindahli. The sequence continues at coordinate 27,183,560 of JAKZAO010000011.1, forward strand.
CGGGGCGGGGTGGTGCTTTCCTTTACTAACTGTTCCTTAACGGGCAGAGAACGAATACTTGATCGGGAAAGATAGGAAGATTACTTCACTCAAAAGCTTCTTCACATGTTGAGATCTTGAAGTCCCTGACAGTAAACGTATGTAGTAGGAGATAATATCCCCAGAAGCTATCTTGTTCGGGCATCCTTCCGCTCGGTCAAGCCGCCCCTTCCAGATTTTCAAGATAATGATGACATGACAGGTAATTCTGTTATTCTTCAACACATCCTGGACGCCCCTTTTGAATATTTTGTGTCTCTCAGTCACGGTTATCAACTCTCCATTTATTCTGCTATCCCATTCGTTTGCATTTTGTCTCTCACAAATGTGTTGCCTCTATGACTATCGTCTAGATTTCAGAATCCGGAGTTTCAAACATCTTTGTTTGAACAAACATCATTATCAATGAATATGATGTATGTGGGCGTTAAAATAGGAAAATATAATGGGTCAATTCGGTGCAGAATCTACTGAAATGGGTAACATATGGTGTTTACAAGAGCTCATAATTAGCAACGTCCATAATTAAGAGGCAAATATTGTTTCCTGTCAAACGCCTTATACAAAATTCAACGAACCTTTTATTTGTTGTGTATGCTATAATATGGCCTTCGAGCTTTAAGCTCGAGCCTTATAATCATATCATATCACATGCCAGAATTCGTTATTAGGCCTTATATTCTTTATTCATATAATCTTAAGAGAAAAAAAACACAAAAAAGCTAGAAAAAGAAGGATAGAAAAAAAGAATAAAAACATAACAAACGTTGGAAACATTTGGAACAGATGATGATTCTGAAAATCCTGGCATGAAATTCAGAGCATCTGAACCTGATCGTTTTGTCCGTAGCCTTAGGCGAGGTCATTTGTTTTAGATTTTGTTTTTGTTTTAGATTTTGATTTTGTTTTAGACGTTTGACAGTAAACATCTCTGAACTTTTACGTGTAGGTGTAACCAGGGACCCATAAATTTCCTTTACAGGGGGCTTGTCATTTCCTATTTTTCTATGTTGCTATGTTGACCGATCCAAATCTAGTTTCCAAAAATCCCCACTTGGGTCGAATTGACATTCTTGTTTGCCTCAATGGACGTGCGCGCCAAAGAGACTCCTCCCTCAAGGTGCCAGCAGCCAATCCTAAATTTTGTCTATCTGGCCTTGGACGTGATTGGACCGTGGGTATTTCTCTAACTATCTTCTGAGCGGTCAACATAGCATCAGAAATTTCTTATTGACAAGCCCCTGAATGACGAGGCATTACAGGAAATATATGGGTCCATGGTGTAACGGATGATCGTAACACTAGTATTTCTACCAACCTGTGTTGTATGTAGCTCTACCACCGAAGGTAAATAACCTCATACACCGCCTCCGCGCTACCCTTTGCGACACCAAACATCTCTCTACCGCCATATTGATAGCCTACATAAAAATACTACATATATTTTGCACAAGTCCCTAGCGAAGCTGTCCTCAGCATTGAAGTTTTTTTTTCAGTTTCTGGTCAAGGGGGATCCTCCAGAACGATAAAGACGTGTTCATCTCTTAAGTTATATTTACTTTCAGGTGCTTAGAGGGGGATTCTGTCAAGCTATATCAGCATCTAGACAAAGCAGAAGTAAACGAGAAAAGCTTACCGACTACAACTTTATGCGGCAGTTCCGGAGATATAAAGCTGAGGCATTACAGTAAAGGACCGTTTTTAGTCCTGGAGCTTTCTGTGCAGGACCCGTCAAGAGGGGACTTGCCGCAGCCTTCTAAAGCGAGGACGCGTGGTGAACTGGTGAGTCTTTGATTTGAGAGATGTGCCTGCACTGAAGGTCGTGGAATGAATGCAAATTAGTATACACTAGTATACAAATTTAAACTCGCCACCGGCAGTTCGTATTGTTAACATTTTACCTACCATGCTAACAGTATGAATGAATGTATGAAAATCGCTCTCATAGATAACAGAAGGTATTATACATAGGTATTCGATAATATTTTTGTCGTCGTTGTTTTGCTCGAATAGAAAGTTGCATAAAATGCGCTTATCGCTATCACGCTTCCTGAATAACTTCCATTCTCTCAACACAGAAAAAAAAACCTCCCCTGACTCCTGGATGTACACATCGCATCCTAGTCGTGCTACAATTCTCCAAACCCGCCCCTGAACGAAAATACCGCTCGCTGAAGTTTTGACGTTCGAATGCCTTAAGCTTAGTGGGAGGAGCTGTGGAATTTGTTCAACTTAAGAAACGTAACGTAAGGCAACGTAAGAAGATAAAAGAGAAATTGAAAAATAAAGGATATACCCGATTTGGTTGCCAATTTTTCCAAGAGAGACCTTGGATTTATGATGGAAAAAGTAGTATCCTTGTCACATTAGCTCAAAACAGCACAAATCGGACAAACATTTTAAAACTTGTCTACTACTCTGCGCATAATTTTGAAATGGAGCCATATGTGTCATGGTAGCGCTTCAAAACTACATCCTAATGACTCTGGGGCAAAGACTCTGGGGACAGTCAGCAGACGGAAATTAGGGTTTCAAACCAAACCAGTTTGTGTGACAGTTTAGTTTCAAATTCCGTTGGACCAATGTAGACTCCTATGATTTTTTTTTTTCCATGTTCCCAAGGATTAATCTGAATTACTTCCAAAAAAGGTAGATAGCATTTAGTTGTTGAAATACGTCATTGGCATCTTTTCCTTGTCTTTTTCTTCGTCAAAACCGATGAAAAGCTGATAAAATAAAATAAATTCTCTAATTTTATTCTTACGTCAGTCTGAAGGGGGCCACCTGGAGTGTGAAAGAGTCGACGTAACGTAAGAGATTACGGAAGATAACGTAAGAGATTTTACGTTTCAGTCTGGAGGCACCTTAAGGCCCGTTTTCAATACATGGGAAGCATACAGCTTGTCGCCACTCCCATGAGTTATTTCGCCCTGGGTGGGTAGGTCGAATTTTGTTCGACTAAATAACATTAAGCTATACTTAAAACTTTAAGTTGCGTCAGTGTATATACCTTTACAATTTACCTTATTAAATAATCAGTTACGTCACAGCCTGGAAATGAAGTAGTGTACGAAGTAGGTTAGAATATGACTTAAGATACCGCAAATAAGCCTCATACAATTTACGGTTGCAGCTTTGAGTCTGGTGTTTGGTTGAATTTAATTTGGTGCATCATAGTCCGGTAATATACTTCCATGAGGGACCCATAAATTTCCTTTACAGGGGGCTTGTCAGATTTCTGATGCGCTCTTGACCGGTCGGAAGATAGTTCGAGAAATACCCACGGTCCAATCACGTCAAAGGCCAGATAGACAAAATTTGGGATTGGCTGCTGGCGCATTTAGGGAGGAGTCTCTTTGGCACGCATGTCCAATGAGGCAAACAAGAATGCCGATTCGACTCAAGTGGGGATTTTTGGAAACTAGATTTGGATCGGTCAACATAGCAATATAGAAGCATAGAAAATGACAGGCCCCCTGTAAAGGAAATGTATGAGTCCCTGCTTTCATGGAGGTCAGAGGCCAGGGGCATTCCCGTCCGCAGTCGTAGCTTGTGCCATCTTTCAGAGCGAGCTCGCCTAGAGACACCATACTTGGCCAGTCTCTTTTCATAACAGTGCCCGACTGCTCGTTGGGCTAACGATGGTATTGGCCTCTCTCTTCTGGATGCTTTTCAGTATGTTTATTTGATGATTATTTTGGTAATAACCCCTATGTAACGGGCCATGGAGCTTTATAGGGGTCGAATCTTATTCTGTTAATTTATTTTGAGTTCAGTACAGTTGAACTAAACTGAACTGAACTATGTGTGTTTGTTAGTTCAAAGAGCCAAGCTGGGCAATACTACTCGAAACAGGGATAACCTGTATGAATGAAATGGGTATAAAGGACAGAACGATAGTGGCAGGTTTTGTTAGCAACTGAAGGGGGCACATTACGTCTCCGTTCGAGCCTGTATGAAAGGATTTAAAGGAGTTGCATCATAAGCATTCTAGCATTTGCAACGTCTAGAACCCCCCCACCCAAGACCCAAGATGAAGACACGACTCGATCCGACCGCTGGGTCATCTAGTGGCGCGGGTCCTAAGTGCACGACATGGGGAGGCTGGGATCATAGTTTGACTATGGATCTAACAAATTGTTTTTATTGCAGCAGGCACATGGAAAATGTGTAAAAAAATCAAACTAATTATTTGCATTATCGATTTCTTTAAGTATTTTGTTTTCTGTTTTTTCTTGTTAATTCCCGTAAGTCCGAAGAATTAAGGATGTACACCAGATCACAATAAACAAACGCCGTAAATTATACGAAATTCGTTATAACGATTTCTTAGAGATCATGAAACTAAGGTAAATAATATTCAGCTTCCGAGACCAAAAATTGTCAAACTGGCCGAGGGTTTCTACTTCTGACATATCTGAACGTCCATAGGGTGATATACTTCGTTGTTTTAATCCTCTTACACGCCCCTCGATCTTCTCGAAGATTTTAGTATACATCTGACCAACGTCAGGAGATCAGTGAATATTTAATGAGTAATGGCGAGTTGCCGACGTTGTTTTCAAGAGTGAAAGTAATTTGTGGATAACCTTGCATACCATGAAGATTTCGGAGAAAACAAAGGTAACAGTGTGTTCGTAAATATTCGAGACATCGTAAAATGATAGTGTCTCCCACCTTCTCGGCCCACATGAACCAACTACTTTAACGCGGTGGTAGTAGCTTGTAGTAGCTTCAGATAATAATTATACGAAGAATGCTTGGGTTTATTCCTGTCAAAAACCCAAAACTTCAAAGCCCAGAGGCTAGCCTACTAAATAATCCTAACACAACAAGTGAAAACAAACAACATAAAAAGCCCATGCTTAAGATCCAACATGTCTAATACTAACTCTCGATCTGCTACTCGTAAGACCTGCGAACTATGAGCGTCGAGGAACAGTCCCTTTGTAGACACATTTGTAATCCACTCCTTCTTTTTTTGCTAAAATCCCCCCTTTCTGCAAAAAAGACCCACTTCTTCCTTTTCCTGTGTTTCCCGGGGGCCCAAGAGACGCTAAGATCTCTTGTAATCCTTCTCAAACGTCTGTGGCGCTAAGACGTCGGAAAAATTAATATAATGGATCTCTGGCCCAGATGTCAGATCGTGCCCTAATGGTGACATAGATCCTTGCAGTATATCACAATTTTTCCCAGGTCTGGAAAGCGGATACTAAAAGCCATTACCGGGATACATGGGAAAAGCATTATTATGATATTCTGGTGTCGAAAAGGAAGTACAGCGTTAACGAGCAGAGATTGGAAAATGTTGGTTGCGGTGTCACTCAGTGGAAGGCTTGTTAAAATTTTGGGAACATTCTACGGCCTTTCATCCATCGTCGGATCTTTTGAGGACTAAGCTGCCCTCATCATTTTTAAGAACCCCACTTGGGTGCGGAGCAGTGACGAATGCATATCTATTTACTATTTTTCAACCAGTAAACTAGGTGCTGATTCTTTTGAACTGAATTTTCTTTGTAACCCGTCTAGGTAGAGACGGCGTCTGGTAAAAAATAAAAAATGCAACATTAACCGAAATAATTAGAAGTCCCTAAACCGAAACATCATGGAGCTACATGGGTGGTTACAATTTTGCTTAATTCTGTTGATGGATCTCAGGACAGTCGCTGACGGATCAGCTATACAGAACTTTTCAATGAGATGGCAGTTCCTTGTCGGGGGGGGGGGGGGGGGGTAGCAAATATTTGGAAAATCCAAAGAAAATTGAAGGAATTTGATGAAGATTTTCGTTACTGAAGATGGTCCAGAAAGGGGAAAGATACAGAATGTGGGGAAGAGCCGTCGTATTGTAGGAGTACGCAAGGATCTTTCGGTTGAATCGCAAATTTCCGGAAAAGATACGGGCATAGGCTCCGCTGATGCGCTTCAGCAAATGGGCTATCAGTAAGGCTTTGACTGAATCTCCAGTAGGTACGTGAAGGTGTACGTGTCGTAGGTACTTTGGCCATACCGTGTACCCCTGGTCGTAGTCAGAGTGAAGAAAATCGTAGGAGATTAAGTTCGGATACACACAAAAAATCTCGGCGACAAAAGCAGCATTCTCGGCTACACTTCATGCATTCTCGGCAACATTTCTGCCAATTTTGACCCCAACTGAATGCCATACTAATTTCTAAGAGGTACTGCGATTAGAATATTTCCTCACAAGCACTAAACAATTTTCTTGAAAACTCGAAATCGTTGCAGCCAGAAATTGTAAAAACACCACTTGATTCTGAGAAGAGTAAACAGCATTTTCTTGTAATCTCGCAATGAGCTTACTAAATATCCCCCCCCCCCCCCAGTCGCTGAAATACGATCTTGGTGCTTGTCGTGCATAATTGTTGCATCAAGAACTGGAACCACAGTCTTTTGAGTTGAAAGATTAGAAAAATGCGGCCAATACCCACCCCCCATCTGTCTCTGCGTTTACCTCCGTGGCAGGGGTACAGCTGGAAAGTGTTGAATGCCAGATCGAGAAAGTTTTGCTATGGGGTAATCCGTTTTTTCTACGCCACACTTGTTTCCAGGGCCGTATACAGGAATTTATTTCGGGGGGGGGGGGGGGGGTGCCCACGGGTCGGACCAAAAAGTACAAAAAATACATAGATCAGAGGTTAAACCTGCAAAAAACTATTACTTTTGTGGGTTTCGGGGGGGGGGGGGGTTGAACCCCTCCCCCCCCCCCTGGATACGGCCTTGCTTGTTTCTGTTACTGGATTCAGTTTTCATCATCAGTTCAAAGATTTTTTTTTCTTTTCAGTGTTTTGACCCAGTTTTCATAATCTCTCTTCTCTATTTTGCATGATATTTGAAAAGAGCATAGGCCTATTCCACGAGACATGAATAATATGAATGCTATTAAGACATTTTCTAAAGGGTTATTTTTCTCACTGTATTATCTGGAACCAAATCCGAATGGGATTGGCATGAAAAAAGTAGACAGCTAAACTTTCGAGGGTGTATCTGCTTGACTCAGAGCTCTGTTATTTGGAACTTAGAAGTTAATAAGATTAGCTTCCCAGAATCTGTGGTGTCTACCAGGAGAAATTATTCTTGTTTGGTCTGAGAACGGTTTTGTTGTGTGCTCTAAAGACAATAACAGAAAGCGGAAGAAAGAAGCGAAAAAGTAACAGGAAGTTACAAGTTTGGGTCACTTTTTCTTAAAGCCAGGCTTCACCTTCCAGATTCCCAGACGTCTGCGGCTTCCGCGTAGTCAAGCCAACCCTTCCAGATTTTCATGATGATGATGACAGCTAAATTTTCTGATCTTCAACATTTCGTATATGTCCCCTTTACATTTCAAATACCTCTTGCTTCCCAATCATAACTGTCAATCAAAGCCAGACTTAAAAGCCAGGCTTCACCTTCCAGATTCCCAGACGTCCGGGGCTTCCGTATAGTCAAGCCAACCCTTCCAGATTTTAATGATAATGATGACAGCCACATTTGCTGATCTTCAAAATTTCCTAGATGTCCCTTTTACATTTTGCTTCCCAATCACAACTGTCAATCACTTTCCCTTTTCTTCCTTCATTTGCATATTTTTTGTGTCTCTCGAACGGGTTGCCTCTATGCTACCTTCCAGACATCCGGAATCTGGGGTGTCCACCACCCCGGACTTCCAGACGTTTTTGGCCTGGCTTCACCTTCCAGATCCGTCTCAACGAAAACGGCTGTCTGGGATCCGGAAGAAAAATCTGGAAGGTGAAGCCTGGCTTTAATTCACCTTCCAGATTCCCAGACGTCCGGGGCTTCCGGATAGTCAAGCCAAGCCAACCCTTCCAGATTTTTCATGATAATGATGAAAGCTACATTTGCTGATCTTCAACGTTTCCTAGATGTCCCCTTTACATTTCAAATACCCCTTGCTTCCCAATCACAACTGTCAATCACTTTCCCTTTTCTTCCTTCATTTGCATATTTGTTGTGTCTCTTGAACGGGTTGCATCTATGCGACCTTCCAGGCATCCGGAACCTGGGGTGTCCAACACCCCGGAATTCCAGAAGTTTTTGGTCTGGCTTCACCTTCCAGATCCGTCTCAACGAAAACGGCTGTCTGGGATCCGGAAGAAAAATCTGGAAGGTGAAGCCTGGCTTTAATTCACCTTCCAGATTCCCAGACGTCCGGGGCTTCCGGGTAGTCAAGCCAAGCCAACCCTTCCAGATTTTTCATGATAATGATGACAGCTACATTTGCTGATCTTCAACATTTCCTAGATGTCCCCTTTACATTTCAAATACCCCTTGCTTCCCAATCACAACTGCCAATCACTTTCCCTTTTCTTCCTTCATTTGCATATTTGTTGTGTCTCTCGAACGGGTTGCCTCTATGCGACCTTCCAGACATCCGGAACCCGGGGTGTCCAACATCCCGGACTTCCAGACGTTTTTGGCGTGGCTTCACCTCCCAGATCCGTCTCGACGAAAACGGCTGTCTGGGATCCCGAAGCAAAATCCGGAAAGTGAAGCCTGACTTCTACGGTGTATCAACTTCCTTCCATTTCGCTATAATTTCCTCTTTCCACCAAATTTCCTTCTAGGGTACTGAATAAATGAATGAACAAAATCTTACGCCTCTTTTGTGTCAAATATGAACTGTTGCAACCGAGACGAAGCAAACCCCTTCCAAGTATACTCTATATGACTAAGTCCAAAACACGCCAGTGATCCTCAGGAGGAACGAGAAAATGTCTCAGTAACTACTCAGACTCTACATTCAAATCCTGTAACAACCAATCACGGCGATCGTTGGGCACAGCTGTGGTTCCGCTTCCGGCTCTTCCGCTAGGTACCCGGCGATTTTGTATCGGCAAGGAGAGTTAGTCATCAAGAGTACATTTGTTCCTAAATTGGCCAAAACAATAAATATAGATCTTACTGGCCAGGATGGAAAAGAGACTTGTATCGACACAGCTATAGACTACGAAACGGAAATGAAAAAGAAGGAAGTTAATTAACACAATAATATAAGAAGAAAAGATGCCAAAACAGATCTACATAAATCAAAACAAAACAATTAAATTAGATAGACTGAGTAAATGTAAACGGGTATGCTTAAAAGGGTTTTTGGGATCCCAAAACGTTAGTGACGGATACCTATGACATCGCAAAAGTTGTCCGTCCGTCCGTCCGTCCGTCCGTCCGTCCGTCTGTCCGTCTGTACGCACGATAACTCTCGAAGGGATTGAGATATTTTGATGAAACTTGGTGGGAGGATCCTTTGGGTCAAAGTACAAGTCAAGTTCGAAGATGGGCTCTGTAGCTCTATATTTGAGGGTGGGGGAGGGGTTTCAAATTAAGGGGCAAACAAAATATTTTGAAACAGGTAATGTGATACTCGATTATGGGGTAAGAAGACATGCTGAACACGATGGTGAAAACCATTTTCTCGCCGGACAATTAGTTCGCCCGGAATCCGGCCAAAACCGGAAAGTTTGTTAAAACTAAAAATTTTATTTGAATTTGATTAGATGTTCGATTTAGGGGTAAGAAGACATGCTGAACACGATGGTGAAAACCATTTTCTTGCCGGACAAGTAGTTCGCCCGGAATCCGGTCAGAACCGGAAAATTTGTTATAGGCAAAAGTTTTATTTGAAGTTGATTAGATGTTCGATTTAGGGGTAAGAAGACATGCTGAACACGATGGTGAAAACCATTTTCTCGCCGGACAATTAGTTCGCCCGGAATCCGGCCAAAACCGGAAAGTTTGTTAAAACTAAAAGTTTTATTTGAATTTGATTAGATGTTCGATTTAGGGGTAAGAAGACATGCTGAACACGATGGTGAAAACCATTTTCTTGCCGGACAAGTAGTTCGCCCGGAATCCGGTCAGAACCGGAACATTTGTTATAGGCAAAAGTTTTATTTGAAGTTGATTAGATGTTCGGTTTAGGGGTAAGAAGACATGCTGAACACGATGGTGAAAACCATTTTTTCGCCGGACAAGTAGTTCGCCCGGAATCCGGCCAAAACCGGAAAATTTGTTAAAAGCAAAATTTATATTTGAAGTTGATTAGATGATAGGTTTAAGGGTAAGAAGAGACGCTGAATCTGTATAGGACAATCATTTTTCACCCGGACTTATAGTTCGTCCGGAACCCGGTTGAAACCGGATTGCTTATAAGTTTAAGTTTTATTTGAAGTTGATTAGATGTTAATTTTATAGGGATAAGCAGATGCGCTGAATTCGTTTCTGAACTATCTTTTTTTGGCTGGACAAGTAGTTCGCTCGGAATTCGGCCGAAACCGGAAATTTGGCAGAATTAAAGCAGGAAGTTTCGATCAGTATTGTCAAAATAAATATGGCTTATACAGGTATATCTGAACTTAATTTTCTCAGATGATTATCCTGGCGAAGACTGGACGTAGACAAGACGTAGTTGTCTGGGTCAAATATTAGATTTTTGGGATCCCATCGAAACCTTTGGTCTTGTTAAACCTGCAGACAGGTAAAGGGACGTGAGTATACAGTAATGCTTGCCAGAGTATGATGCTTTCGAATACCGTGAAATTTTGGGAGGTGCTTGTCAGCCTTAAAGGTAAACGCCAGTGAACCTCGGAAAGAACGAGAAACGTCGCCCGAACGATGACTCAAATTCTGTAACGTATTCCCATTTCTACCGAATGATATGTTTCGATTGAAAAGTTTTTTTCTTGTACCCCGTATGGACTACGGGTTGTTGTGGAGATAAAACAGCATCTAGGGTCAAAAAATGTGACTATTTTTCGGGTGAAGTGGGTCGCTGTCACCCGCAAGCTAGTAGATATCCTATGACATGCGTTACTCTCGAACCCGGATGGGACTTGGTAGTTAGCGAGATCACATGCCGTAGATGTTCCATTCATATGTCCCTGCCGTTTGAGACCTATAGTTGAAATACACTACGACTCTAGCAAGTGCCAAATGAGCTTTCAGCTCTTATTTCATCTCCACCATAATGAAACAAGAACAAATTATCTACAAGAACCACCTTCTCCCTGTCTCTGTAATACGACCATGCGGAGTCGAATGTATATCGATACCCTACTTGATGCATAGGAGCGGAGTAGAAGCTACACAGAACATCATAATGTGTTACCTCTACAAACAGCAGTATCGCAGTACAACTCTGCAGAAGAATCCGAACACCGTCTGAGTCGTCTGATTGGTTGTATACCATTGTTACGTCACGTCTATCAATCTAGCGGACCGGGTTCTCCATCCCAGCAGGCATCCTACGGTTTTCATCTGGTAGGCGAAGCAGCTAAGAGGGAAGACGGGTATCAACTCAAACCTCGCAGCATGTACCTGTAGCTCCGCTCAGTGTTATCGGGGTATCCACAGTCGCTGCATGGGACGGAGGTTCTATCAGTTTATTTGTTCTTGTTTTAACTGATTGTAACTGCCTTGACGCAACCACAATCTCCTGACCAGAGCAAAATAACACCAGGGCAGAGCAAAATAACACTAGGGAGTAGCGTCAAGACCTATGCTTTTCTTGCTTCGCAAACGAGCTGTACTCATAGCGCCGCCCACTACGCTTGCGACACTCAAAGCGAGACGAAGTAAAGTCCAGTAACACTAAGGTACAGTCTGCACACACCAAGGAAACTGGGGATGTTGCATCTTGTTTTTGCTTTGTTCGGAATATGAAGTTATTGGAGCCGGCACTGGTGCACGACCGATTGAGTTTCAGTAGGGACGTTCAGTATCGCTGATGGTGCTAGTGTCGCTGCTATTCGAGTGTGTGTCACTTTTTTCAACTCTTGGCGCTACTCTCTAGTGTTACTTTGCTCTGCTCCTGACAGTGGGTGCTCTAGACATGGCAAATACGATAATGCTTCCAAAATAATCCTTTCCAGGAATAACGATTGGGCACCACTCGGGCCTTTTCCTACACAAGTTTCGGGCACCATTTTTACACGAGGTCCTAAAAGACGTGACCTAATTTGACCGAACTAGTCCAGCAAAACGAAAGGAAAGATCCTTGGTAGTGGAACTTTCCGCACCTGGAACTTGCTTAACTCCAACTTTGGTCCGACAAAACTTTGGAAACTCTCGGATCCGGAACCGCTAGGGAAAGCAAACTTTATTCTGTTGACGTAATTATAATCAGGTTCGAAGCAGGCTGAAAGTTTGGTGAGGGTTGTTTCACGGGTGGAGGGATTAATAGGTTCTGTCCACTTCAGGTGAGATTGGCTGCGGCGCTAATTGCGCTTTCGAAAGTTTATGCCAATGTTCAAGTTGCCCGAGCTAGCAGTAGGATTGTCGAGTTCTTTACGATTTAGGAACCTCAAAAAGGTGTTGCAATGAGGTTTCAGTTTTATGGCTCGCATCTGGCGGGAAATTCAACTTTGTGATGAATTCAAGTCTAAATAAGAAAATGAGCTATTTTGGCAAGCAGATCTGCAGCAAGAACAAATAATTGAATAGAACCTCCGTCTTTGGTCCCATGCAGCGACTATGGATACCCCGACAGAATTGAGCTGAGCTAGAGGTAATTGCTGTCTTTGAGTTGCTCATAGCAGAAGAATTACTGCAGGAGGCACGCTGACCTGCTCTGAAGCGCTTCCAGAGAACCAATCGGCTTTTACTTTGAAAGTTTTTTCTGCATGGCTTCAGTTATTTGTAGAGGTAACGAATTTTGATGTGCCGCGTAGCTCCTAACCTCCGCTCTTTTGCATCGGGTAGGGCATGGGGAAATATTCGACTCCGCATGGTCGTGTTACAGAGATAAGGCGATGGAGGTTCTTGCTTATTTGTTCTTGATAAAAGTGATGATACATCCAGCACAGAATGGAAAGGACTTATGCCTAAAGCTGTTATTTATTGACACTTAAGCTGGAATTCTTTTTCTTTTCAGAAATTTTAAAATTGACGCCACAAAAAAAATGACAGATTCTTAGCCTAAAATTGCCACATTCCAGTGATAAGACAACACCCATCTTCGTTTCTTTTCTCATGATTTCCGATGTGACACTACTTACTCTTCGTGATCTATTTATTTGTGCTCTTCAAGACGCCTGGCGGCAGAAAAGAAAAACCAAAAAGCGAATCTCACGAAGGATGTGAAACACCCTTCCGAATCTTTCCCACAAAATTGGGAAGCAAGTTCCTCTGACGCTATTAATTTCCTCCTGTTTAGTCTGCTTCTATTCTGAATGCTCTTATCTTTACTATTTCAGCATAACAACAGCGATTTTATGGTCATTTCTTTTGGGTTGGGACGATAAAATTTGAATTTACACTTACACTTTTCACTATTCGGTTTAGTGATTCATAACAACTTTCACGAAAAAATAGTTTTAGATGTCAACACTTTTAAAGGGATCAACCGTCGTTATTCATGTTATGTTAAAAGTAAAACCCAAGAGATCTACTAGTCTATAACCTAAGCCTATCAGGATTTTTGATACAATTTATTTATGATAATAGACAGGAATTAAAATTAAACTAGACTACAAAAATAGTTAATGGGAATCCAGCTACAAATCTAATGGTATGTCAGACAGATGAATAACAAGGGAAACTCAAATGCTCAGGGAGTTCTGTTCATCTCTTTTGAAAAGGGACTAAAGCTTCCTACGGCTTTGAGACTGTAGGACTTTTCGTTAGGCCGTCCAGCAAATGTATGTTCTTAGATTAGCATCGAAAACCAATTGAGGGGTTTGCACATGCTAATCACCTCTTTAAATTTTTAATAAAACTCATTGATCGGATTCAAGACATCTGTTTTGGTCAGTTCAAATCCTTAAAGGACACCTGAATGAAGAGTACCCAGTATCATCCCTATCTGTATGACTTCCGTTAACATTGCCTGCAGAAAACACAATCCAAATACGAAATAGTGTTTCCGAGCTATGATTTTTGCTCCATTTTGCATCTGTCCTTATTTCAGTACCGAACAGTTTTAGAAATGAACAAATGTCTCCAATCAACCCTTCTTCTGGGATATTTTTTTAACCAGTTACGCCCAAACACATTCTAGAAGAAATTCCAATACGAGCCGGCCAGCGCTGTACAAGGTTTGAATGAATTGCGCTTTTTGTCTTGGAGTCTGCATGTGCAAACCTCCAGAAACGAACATCCCTATTTTGAAAACGTCACGCTCAGGAGAAGAATGCTCTCCGTGGCCATGTCTGCAAATGTATTCTCCATGGTGTGTCCAAGTATGGTTTCATTGTTCAGGTGTTCTTTAAAGCACAATGGGCACTAACTATGTTTTATTTTTTTTTCGACATCAACCCGACGTGCAGAATTTAAATTTCAAGAAAAATGTGTATTTCAATAATTGTGTTTTTGCAGATACCATGGTATCTGTTACCACAGTAACTGGATCTACAATTAGTCGTTTTTGCGGTTACCGTGGTTTCGATTTACGATTGTACTGCAGAAACGACTTTTGCCGGATTGCACTTTTCGGAGTCATCCCAAAAGAAAAACTGATATTAAGTTACACCACTATGTGTTAAACTTCTTTCTCATCAATTAGACAAAATTGATGAAAATGAGATGACTTTTCAGGTACGTACCACGATCGGTTACCAAGGTTGGAGCGTGGTATCTGAATATCAGATACCACGGTAACTGGCTAGAGATTACGATAACTGCAAAAGCGCCTTTTGGCCGTGGTATATACCACGGTAACTGCGAAAATGACTTAATTAGACCGTGGTATGAGATACCATGGTATCTGCAAAAACGTAACTAATGGCTAATGACGCGAAGCTCCTGGAATGTCCAGTTTCCGAACTTTAGGTCACTTCTGAAGAAATCCCGCTATTGCGTGTAAACTAAACATTATCTAATTTTCGACAATTCGTTTACCGTTCTGTTTGCTAAATCTTTCAAGCATGAAGGTATAAACACATAGAGGTACCTCAAATCCGAAAGAAAAAGTCCATTCGATGAAAATCGATTATATGAATAGCGTAGCAACGAAGTAACGCATTTTAATCTGGTCTCCAAGCCTGTTTAAATGAAGAAATAAATGATGCGTAACTAAGCTGTCGTATCTCAGCACCTGTTCAGTTGAACTTTAAGGGAATAGATTGGAACTAGCGAAAAAGGTAGGTAGGGTAAAACAGTTTCCAAACCGTAAAAATGATCAGTGTGAACAAGATGATATCATTTATTTCGGCTAAGTCCCAGCCTGGGCCAACATTATCCACAATAACGAGAAATTAAATTAACCTTGTCTCAAGGGTTCCATCCTCATTTATTATCCAGTGTAGTCACGGCGGAGGCTGAGATAATAATCTTCCTAAGAAGATAGAGTGGCAAATAAGAGGCTTATTAAGGCTAATTTTCAAAGGATAACTTCTAGTGAAAACATTAGCAGAACAGAAAATGTTTTTACCTTCTTCATCAGACATTAATTATGCATCCCTCCGGCAATATATCACCATCCGACTTTTTAATACGATTTGTTTACGTGATCGCTGAACCTTTTCTTCCTTAAAATACGTCGATTGTTACATCAGAAACTGTTGAACAAAATAGGTACTTAGGTAGCGTTCCATGAAGTTATTACAAGTTACGATGCTAAGAGAAGGGGGAAGCGCTGTATTGTGGTAGTTATCACGCTCTCTGGAACGAAGATAATAACAACGCGGACATACGTCATCACTCTTACGGGAGTTCCTGCAGAACCGATAGTTATTATCACTTATGATGCTCGCGACCATCATAAGTAAATTGTAACGATCGTAACAGTCGTGGAACGAAAATAATAAGAGGGAGGAGCCAATTTACTTATTACGGCGGGCTCTGGAACGGCAATAATAACAAGAATAGTAACGATCGTAACTAATAATAAGTCGCTGGAACGCTACCTTACACTTGGATTTTTCATTTGCAATAATCACAGTTGAAAACAATACACTGCTACCAATAACATCCATGTTCGCGGAGTGGTCAGAGTCTGTATGATGTTCGATAAGCAAAAAAAAAAACAAAGGCTACTAATTAGTTCACATACTTCAACATACTAAACTACAACGAAACGTTTTATTTTTCAACAGTTTTCCCATTTTATCGACTTGGTGTCCCATATTTCAGGCATGAAAGACTTTATGTCCTACCAGGGACCCATAAATTTCCTTTACAGAGGGGGCCTGTCAATAAGAGATTTCTGATGTTATCTTGAGCGCACGGAATGTAGTTCGAGAAATACCCACGGTCCAATGACGTTCAAGACCAGATAGACAAAATTTGGGATTGGCTGCTGGCGCCTTGAGGGAGGAGTCTCTTTGGCGAGCACGTCCAATGAGGCAAACAAGAATGCCGATCGACTCAAGCGGGGACTTTTGGAAAATGGATTTGGTTCGGTCATCATATCAATATAGAAGCACAGGAAATGACAGGCCCCCTGTAAGGAAATGTATGGGTCCCTCGTCCTACATAGCAACAAATTGAATGTTGTATTTCAGCGTACATGGCACGCGGTGAAGGAAAACGTTGCTGGTGTCACGGTATACATAAAGGTTTTGGTTTCCGTTCCATTCCATTTAGTAATTATTGCATACACTAAAGAATTGTACGGCACTGGGGCTGCCAGGATCCCCTATCCGGAAGCGTGGCTTGTAGGACTCTGAACACAAGAACTACACTTTACGAACTACTTTATACATCTACTTACACGACAATCACCTCGCATGTTTGTTACAATAAACCTGAACTTTGACATTCCGGACTCCAGTTGCGATGATGATCCAACATACACCAAAATGCATAAATGTTGTGACTCCAAGCCCCAGGTAATATTTTCTTCATCATTTCCAAACCAAGGTAAAAACATATATGCCATCTAGGTATTGGTGTTGAGTATTGCCGGTAGATGGTGTGGTTGCTTTGTGATTGTGTTAGTTCGTGATTGGATGATACTGACCTGTTGTCACCATCATCATTATTCGTTGAGGGATAATCGCCATCGTGTTAGTTTAAGACTGAGATATTTTTATACCAGTTCTGAGAAGTAGAAGAGCACGGTGTGTTCTGAGCCATAGACTACCTAGGACGTCCGTCCCCGCCCCCTCGTTTGTTGATTGGTTTTGAGAGTGGAAACTAAGGTCAGGCCCGCCGGTCTTCAGAAGATTTTGCACGCTAGGTCTTAGCGACCTTATTTAAGACCTAGCCTTATCCACCACCCTCGAAACCACATGAATAAACAAGTAGAAAAAGAAGGAATAGAAAAAAAACACGCAGAAAATCAACAAAACAAACTGCGAGACGACTTTATTATCCAAGCGGTCTCAAGCAGAAACCTCTTACCTGATCTTAGACATAAGCTCTTCATTTTGCTCAGTTTATTTATGGTTACCCATTTAGTCTCATTAAACACAACCGACCTCATAAAAGAAGATTGAGAAGACTAATTGCAATGCAGAGTTTGTCATCAAATCAGGGCTAAGGAGTTTAATGGGGCTCTTGCCAAACATTTATTAGCACTCAGCGCTGACTATATTTTTTGTATTCCTTAGTTACACAGACATCTATGAGCATCGTAAAAGTTTTATGTGTCCTACCTAGATAAGTAATGATTCGTAGGGGGATATGGGTAAGGAAACTGAGTTTAGTTTAGTTACGGAGAACAAATCGTAAAGCTTGCGTACGGCAGTATAAAAGATTAAAGAACAATGTTTTCTTCGTTTTGTCTCATAATAATAATTATAACAAAAGAATAAACCCAACGATAAATGAAGAAGGTAGGACCCCTTCTTTTTTCTTCTTCCTAAGATAAGAAATGGCAAAACGCATTTCAAACGCAATAAAGCAGTATTTCGCCTCTACAACAACATGGCTCTTGGAATACTGTTATGTGAGCGTCAGATTAATCTTAAATTAGAATGACAAAATCTCGCGCGTGAAATAGCAAGAATTGGTTTAGAATTTACGGCTTGTTTTTGTTTGAGCAAATTGTACAAATACACAGCCAGGCCACTCATGGTTGATTAAAACTTAACCGAAAAGGAATAAGACCCAACAGTCTAGCTACATAAACAATACATGATGATGTGTGGATGAGAAAAATTATTGGAAGTACGAGTTTTCAAGATTTGAAGAGACTGGTCAGGTTCCTAGCCCAACGAGAAAACTTCCCTTGGAGAGTTTTCCTTTAGTTTAGTTTCATTATTTTGTTTTAAGTATTGTGTTTTTGTTACCATTTTTGCCAAGGCCTCAGGCTTTTTCTGCAATAAAGTATCTTATATTATCTATCGCAGACTGACTTAAATAGGCCTGAAAACCCAATAAAAATGCGTTACTCTGTTTGTCTGCTGTCCACAGATAAAGGATTTCATCGAGTGAACCTAATCTTTCGGATTTGTAGTACCTCTATGCGCCTGTCCCTCTATGCTTGAAATATTTACCAACTACAAAGGTAAGGCATTGCCGAAAAAGATACTAAAATGGCAGATTCCTTGCAAGCCTCTTGTCCGCCGCGGACCGATCCGCGCTTATCGTCTTTAATCCTGCAAATGCAGACTTGTTTTCAGATTCAAAGCCTCCGCGTCTGGGTTGTCATGCAAGCAGCGTACATTCTGAACGTCATTACTAGAGCCTTGGGTGAAAAAATACAAAATTCCTTAGATGGGTCAAAATTTTGCAGTTTTTTCAGATATCGGATGCAAAGTTAATTGCCTTTTCAGTTAAACTTTAAAGTGAAACCGTTGGTATGTGAAGCCCACCTACAGTAGACTACTGATACGTAGCGGAGCTGAAACTACGAATACGCACATTGGACAATACTCTAATTGCGCGATAACTCTTATTTTTAGGCGAAAAGATTTCACTTGACGTTTGAGCGCTTGTGCGCTTGTTTGGGTTATTGTCTTGGTTGATTCATTTATTATTTCCAGAAATACGGGAAGTTAGAAGGTTGTCGTTATTACAGTAGTATCAGATCGATACTCAAATTTTATTAGATGGTAACTCTATAAACTTTTCACGGGAGCGTTTTTTTTGCCGTTGCCCCGTCATGGAATACTTTATTTTTTTTTTAAAGGGAGGTAACGAGAGCATGTCATTCGTTAAGTAGATTTCGGCAACTCCCAGTCAAACGGTCCTGCGACGGGCAACTTAGTGAAAATACCAATGTGATTGAATTCGGAAGCATGGACTCTTTGGTAATGCCGAAGACGAATTTATGTTTATTTGAATTAACCAAGAAAGACCTGACATTCGAGCATATCAACTGGCAGGTCTATCAAACACTGTCCTATGAAAGCGGTAATGGCCATACATATTGAGAGACTTTATTATCTTTTCTGGGCAACAACGTCCGGCGGCATTGCATTCTACAGACGTAGTACGACATCTTTTTCTGAATGGGGTAAAGAACATCAATAACCTTCAGAATGAAGAAGAACCATAACCACATTTCCGACCCTGCAACGGTTGTCAAAGACTTCGATACTCTATCTGACCAGGGACCCATAAATTTCCTTACAGGGGGCCTGTCATTCCAAAAATCCATCTTCCATCTTCCAAAAATCCCCGCTTGAGTCGATCGGCATTCTTGTTTGCCTCGTTGGACGTGCGCACCAAAGAGACTCCTCCCTCAAAGCGCCAGCAGCCAATCCCAAATTTTGTCTGTCTGGTCTTGAAAGTTATTGGACCGTGGGTATTTCTCGAACTATATTCCGTGCGCTCAAGATAGCATCAGAAATCTCTTATTGACAGGCCCCCTGTAAAGGAAATTTATGAGTCCCTGATCTGACTAAGTCCAAACGCGCCTGTGAACCTCGGGAAGAACGAGAAACGTCGCCCGACCGATGGAATGGACTAAAAAGAGGCACGGCACGGCATTGCGCAGGAGGCACGAGTAATAAAAATAAATTAGCAAGTAGTAGAAGTAGACAAGTAAGTGAGCGTTCGTAACTCCAGAACTAAAGTAAGGCCCGTTAGAACATTGTTCCTGCTCCTCACCCTGAAGCCTGAAAGGGCCCTTTTTAGTTTTCGTGCCCCTTTTTAGTTTTCGTGCCTCTTATTAGTACTCGCACTTCTTACACTATGTCGTGCCGTGCCGTGCCTCTTTTTAGTCGATCCCCCGACCGATGACTCAAATCCTATGTAAGCCAAACGTGGGACAACTGTGGTGACGCTTCCGGCTCTTCGCTAGGCACACGTCGATTCTTCATCGGCACGAAGAGTTAGTCGTCAAGAGTGTTGCAGGGCTTTCGTGACTAATTTGTGTATTTGCTAATTAGCCGACTTGTAACTAATTTCTTACCTGACCTATGTGTTTGTAACAAGTCAATCGAAAACTTGTCTTTTGCTTAACTTGCACGTTGGGAAATTGCCAAACGATCAGTTTTGTCAAACAGGAATTTGCCGAAAAACGTTGTCAAGTAAGATAGACTTGTCGGTTTAAAACTTGTCAAGGGATATGTAGCCTGAACTTTGTCTTTGCCGTTTGAGGTGGTAAGAGAATACGGAGACAACCAAACGACGCGATTCGAAAAATTGATTCCAAATATTTATGCCTGAATTCCACTTATGTAAGTTTGGGTTCAGTAAGACAACACTGACGAAAAGATATGTAAATGACCCTGAACAGAAATAACCACAACAAGAGATAAACTAGAACGGGTCTACAAACTCCTGACTCTGACTTTGATGTTGACGCCAGTGAACTTCAAAATTTATTCCTATTCCTGTTTGTTTCTAAGGTTTCTGGTGTGAGATCATTCCGTGGTCTCCAAACCAGTCTGTAAATTAAATTTTGGTCATTTCTCTTCTTTGGGCTTGGGTGATAAAGCAAAAAGTAAAGTAAAAGTAAAGTAAAAGGGGTGACGAGTAAAAAAGAAAAAAGACAATAGCCCTAAACACTTTCGCTGATAGAACAAACTGATTTAATGGTCCCTGCAAGCAACAATCGTCGTTGATGTTCAATCTACTTTAAGCACAGATCACACTGTTTACTGTTTGTGTTCCAGTATTCAAAACTATTTGAATACTCTAAAACTGTATACCGTAAACTGTGTCTAAAAAAATTATCCATGGCTTTGGCTGTTTTAAAGCTTTTTCCCAGGCCCATTGACTGCTCGCGAGAACCTCGGAAAAATTCAGAAAACCTATTTTACGCATTAATAGCATGATGTGTGAAAACTCGTCGGCAGCATATCGGTCGCAAGTGCAAGTATTGGTGAGGTATCGTTCGCGGGTTCAGAATGTAACATATGAAATTTGGATCCCTGGGCTTAAACTGTTTAAAATGGGTGACAAGTAAAAAATGAAAAAAAAAGAAAAGACAATAGTTCTAAAAACTTTTACTGGTAGAACAAACTGATTGAACAAACTTTCAAACCTTCAAGCCACAATCGTCTTAGATTCTTCGACTAAAGCATTGGTAATCTGATTTTATCAAAAGGTTGCCTGGTCCCGTGACATTTTGCGGGGATTATCTCAACCTCTTTTCCCCATCTGGAAAATATATACCACGGGGCAAAATATATTCCTTCGAGATATCACATTCCCCAGTGATCATTCTCGAATGATGCAGTTTGACACTTTTCCCGCCATTACCAAGATCCCGAGATGCTGTGTCATCATTACCCTGCCAGATTTTGTCACTTGTATGACAAATATTCTTTTCCCTACAAGTTTAAGAGGCATTAGTCGTTGGAACATGGAAATGCTATTTAGAACGACGGGAAAATTCTACGGTATTAATTTTAAGATGGCTGACACTCAGTTGATGAATGTTGGGAAGATCCGAAATTTTGAATTTCGTATTTCCCTTTAGGTCCGTCTTGGCCGAATGGGCTAGCGCGCTGAACTCGCAAGCGAAGGGTCGCTGGTTCGGGTCTCGGTGATGGCGACCGTTTGGTTTGGGGCGAAGATTTGTGGCGTTTCCTCGTAAGACAATCCAAAAGTCCATCCAGCTTCAAATGGGTGCCTAGAAAAATGTAGGGAAAAACACGGGAAGCGTCGGATGATTGCCCCCAACTACACATCGCACTCCCGGGGGGGGGTAGAGTATCGGAGATCGGGCATCTGCGCTACGCGAACCTTAAGCAGCTTTCATGCGAAAGTTTGCTTTTTGCTTTTCGTTTTTCCTATGCTTGGATATCAGAGAAAGTAGAGGGGTTCCTTGGTATTGCAAGGAACTCGGTCAGCAGCTGCAATTTTTTTATCTCAGTTCTTGGTTCTCTTTTCCAAATTCTCTAACAAATTAGCATTTTTTACACAGGAAATGCTATAGAGAAAGAGAAACGGAGGAACGCGAGCTTTCGAGAAACAAGAACAGATAGAGAAACGAGAACTTTTCCCCGTTCTTGTTTTTGACAAAAACACGAAAAGGAGAATTTACTTCATCCAAATAGTAAAAGAAGTGAATTAAGAGAATAGTAAGGGCAATCGCGAGGAGAATTGAGATAAGAAACGCAGCGACTGTGCCGAGCAAAATTCGCGATCAGCTTCCACAAATATTAACCGTGTGCTTATAGGTAGTATATTATGTCAGCTGGCAATTTTTCGTTCGACAAGTTGACTTCGGCAAATTCTATTCGAATAGTCCCCTACAGTGCAATTTATTGAAAAGCAAGTCCCTACAGTACACGCGCGTTTTCGGTAATCCTACCAAAGGCAAGGCGGCATTAAAAGATTATCCAAATACCAATGCGATAAGTTCGGAGGCAGATAGAGGCTGTAGAGTATATATAGTCCAGAATGGAGATGAGTTTATATTGATTTGAACTAACCACGGAACCGTCCCACTCACAAACACAGGTGCTTCTGGAAGCTTACCACCGCATTTAATGCGGAGGTTGGACGTTTCCACTCTACGCCTTCAAGTTGCTAAAACTGTTGGGAATCGTCCGATTCCGTTTCTCACCCTATTTGAATATTCCGTTATTTTCCCATTTATAACGCCATCTAGCAGTGTTGACTAAAGTGACAGTAATGTATCTTCATAGAAGTGCTACCAGTTCAGTTGTTTAGTGGTTAGTAAGATATGTATTGAAATTGTAAAATTTGAATTTAAAGGACCCCTCTTGCTTATTCTGCTTTTAATAATATATCTAGCTCCCATACAGAATTATAAGCTTCTAAAATCCCCACCTTTCTTCATTGTTTCGTTTTGTGTCTACGAAATTTTAGCGCTTTCTGGTCTTGCCGAGTTTTGCCTGTCACAAAGCGAAACGTTTGCCGGGATCATCAACGTCTGCTGATAACTCTTTCACACATAAGGATCTGAGAAGCTTTTGTTCATTACTTCTTTATTTGCTTAGTTTTCACACTTTTTAACCACGGCGCGATCAGTTTTCAAATGTTTTGCGCCCAGCCGACGCGTCGGAGAGCAGGAAGGCTGGACACAGTCGACAAGCGCTAACAAGAAAATCGCTAATGTCAGGTGGAAAGTAATTGTATTTTCGAAAAAGAAATTTCTGATTCATTTCACAGGGAAAAGATCATTTCTAGTAAGAGTTGTGCTTTAAGTATTTATTCATAAAGTAAAATATTCATTATTTATAGGGTTCCTGACTTTCCTGACTACACTTATTGCTGACATTGTACATCTGTAAATAGTCGTTGTTCCAATAGAGGTTATTTAACGTTGGACTGGAGAAATTGGCGTGCCAGCTATAGGTCTTCCTAACAAAAATCGTCATAGACCGTAAATCCAGCAAACATCATCCTTATAAAACATTTATGCAAAGGCGGGGTTTTCCTAGCGAGCAAGTGGTTTGAAAAGAACAGGAAGCTACGGAAGGAATCTTTCCGTTCGTCCTCGATGGCCCTCAAGGATGGGTGGCAAGTTTTCGGAACTACATTTTTGTATGTCTACTATTTTTTAATTTTCTTATATGACCCATTAGTTTGTAGGTTGTTAATCGAAATTTGTCTTTTGCTGGACTTGCACTTTGGAAACTTGCCGAATGGTAAGCTTGTCTACCCGGAATTTGCCGACAAAAATTGTGTCTAGTGGCAGACTTGTTGGTTGAAAACATGTCAAGTGAACTGTAGCTGGGATAGATTGTTCACCGTCTTTATGGCATGATGGTTACATATCACTTGACAAGTTTTCAACTGACATCAACTGACAAAAAGAAATGTGACAAATTCACGTTAGACAAGATAATCATTCGGCAAGGTCCCAACGTGCAAGTTCAAAAGACAAGTTTTCGATTGACAGTTTACACAGGCATAGGTACAGTAAGACTGTGCGGCTCCGTCGGAGTCTTGACGGCCACAGAGAATAAACGGAGCGATTCGTTCAGCTCCTTTAGCTTCCGATCCATTCCGACCCACTTTCTTGGTCTAGCTAGGAGAGCTCTGCCGTTGCATAGCTACCTTACAGCGACGTCACTGTTTCCGCGGTCTATAATGATTTTCAGCATCTTGAAAATGTTTGGGTAGAGAACCTCCGCATTTTTTCAAGTTCAAGTTCAAGTTTTTTTATTTTCAACATTGTCAAATAAATAAATAAAAAACAATACTTTCGCGCTGGAGAAAAAACCTATGAGGGTTTGCGATCGGTGTTAAGCTTCCAGGTAGTTCGGGGACATGTGATTGTTTGTTGGTTCCAATAGGACTGTGCTATTGGTCCAGGAATGCCACCTGCCTCTGATTTAATTCGCATTGGCATTTGCCTAACCTTTTAAAGCCGCCATTTAATTCAGTTTAATTTATTTATAACCCGTCAAGAGAAACAATGAAGGGCGTGTAAACTTAGTGACGGAGTACAAAAAAACAAACAAAGAAAGAAGACAACACTCGTAGAAAAAAAGACTATCTTTTTGCAGGATTGCCTAAAACGCGCTTTGTCCCGGAGAGACTTTCACTAAATTGCCCTGTGTGGGACTGTTCGACTGTAAATTGCCGAACTCGACTTGCCGAAAGAAAACTTGCCGACTGACATGCTCTCGACATGACACCGTAGGACAAGTGTACTAAACCTTTCAGAAATCTGATAATGCATAAGTTTTGAATGGAGTTGGTTGGAGAAGGGATACATTTTAGAAACGGGCTAAAGCGTCGTGTTATAAGTTGGTATGACGAAGTTTCATGACGCATTCTATTACAGACACTGTCGAAAGTTATTATAAAGATTAAAGATGGAACGTTATCCACGGGACTGAACCCGATGAAAAATTATCTCAAAATAGTAGTATGAAGTTGTACGATAAAGTAGCACGCACTACCAACTGATGCTATTGCATGCTACTGTAGCAAGACCGGATGCTATTGGAGCAAGGCGGGATGCTACTGAATCTACTGCTTAAGATTAGCCCAGCGTGAGGCACATTAAATTAACCCTTGGTTCACACTGCTGCGTCGTATGCGACATGATTTTTTCTTTGACGTTCCGACGTGCGACAGAATCGCACGGACGTTCTCACCACCACGCAGACGCAAAATGAAAACGAAATTTTCGTCGTGATTAATCTGCAAAACGACAAAGAAGCCCTTGGGGAAACGACCTCTGAGATGCGGGGAGGTTACACTTCTGAATAGTATACCTAGCATTAGGAAATTTTCAGTCAAAACCTATAGGTCATCTTGTTCAAAACAGGTTAGTTCAAGTTTATTCAGAAGATATTTTGCATTGAGCCATCCTAGGATTACAATCAGAACAAGGTAGAGCAATTTTTAGTCTTGAAAATTAACTAGCCTAATCTTTGTTTTTTCTTTCCCTCAAAAAATCGCATGCGTTATGCTCGGATGAGTTGAAATTTTTCTGCGCATCCGACACTGCAGAGTCGAATATATTCGGGTATCCTACCCGATGCAAACGAGCGGAGGAGGAGCTACGCTGAACATCATTATTGTTATCTCTACAAACAGCTGTATCGCGGTACAACTCCGTAGAAGAATCCGAACGCCGTCTGAGTCGTCCTTTACAGCTGATTGGTTGTCTGCCATAGTGAAGTCACGTGTGACGCGCTGTAGAGCGGGCTCTCCACGCCTGCAGCGACGAGGTGTCACGGGTATCAACTCAAACCTCGCAACATGTACCTCTAGCTCCTTTCAGTTTTATTGGGGTATCTATCAGTCGCTGCATGGGACCAAAGACGGAGGTTCTATCAGATTACTTGTTCTTGATAACACATGAAAACCGTATAATCCCGTTTTTAGTGTTACAAGACAAATTTTTAAAATGTTGTAAGATATTCTTGAAGCATTGTGGACGGTTGATCATTCGGCGAGGTCTTCATAATTTCGGACATAATATGGACGCCCATTCAACTGTTGTAATCAGACTGTAGACAGAGTTGTGTTCATGAATAAATCGTTTTTGAGCTTTGAAGCTAGAAATTTCTTTAAGAAATAACACCCAACAAGGTTTGTAACGTAAGTTTGGTGAAAAATACAACAATTAAAATTAAATCGATAGTGTGTTATTGCATATTCTTATTCCTCTTTTATTATTAATTTATTCGTTAATTTCCCTCAAAACTGAGGAGTACCATAATATAATATGTGAAACGAAACTATACCTAAATCGACTGATCCATTCAATGACGCTATAAATACGATAAAAAAATACACAAGGTTGGGACAACTACATTAAAATTATCATCGTTTTACATTATTGACTTGTGAAATAATGGGTACTGGTTATGGGACTGGAGGGCTTCCGAAACATTTTTTGTAGATGTTTTTCAACTTTTTTTCATTTGGTTTCAGTTTTGTCCATCTATAGAGCTGAAGGACGACTTTTCTTGTGAGACTAATCAAAGTGAAGAAAATGAGGCTCAGAAAATCTGGCCAATAGGCCATGTGTCTGAGATCTCTGTACAAATATCTGCATCATACTTTCATCGAAATTGTTGCTGCTTTTCGGAAAAATTCATAGCAGGTAGCCTGAGATAACTCTCAACTTGACAGAAATTTGTTTGTGTCACCAGACAGGTCACCAGACCACCATTCAATTTTTTACCATATCTGGGCGTCATTTACCGGAAAGCGACGAAACATATGGGGAGGGAAGAATATCACCGACAAATCGTGCAAGTGGTAGCCTTGGTAAATAACTATGAACAATACAGCATGGGTCTTATCTATACTTAAAGGACCCGTCTTATTGAAAAAAATGCCCTATGCAGGAAAGGCTTTTGAGATGGGAGGAGCTTATGTTTTTGATTAGAGGAAAAGAGAATGTGGGAAAGAATGAGAAATAAAGAAACTAGTTGCAATGTTTGTAAATTAATATATGTAGGCGATATGTTGTATTTAGGTTAAGTTTGTGTGGCAACGGCGTCCAAATGTTTTGCTGGTAGACATTGCCAAAGAGGGGGAAGTGTAATAGAAGGTTGTGTAGAAAGTATAATATAAGCCTTACAGTGGTTCCCAAACGGTGGTACGCGTACCCAAAGGGGTACGCGAGACCCTTGCAAGGGGTACGCGAAGGAACCAAAATCGGTTTAATCTGTAGCTTCAAACCCTCGCCTCATTCATTTTTGATTGCCGAAGCCTATAATATTACCAGCAGAGGAGGCATCACTAGCCAAAATGTTTTTTGAGGGGCAAGGTAATTTTACTGACTGGCTGGTCATTTTTACCGACTATTTTTCATAAAAAATAACTGTTTTTAAGAAAAATCGTGGCGCTTCGCGCCGACTGGTTTCTTTTTAAAAGTCTGGCCGACCACATTGGCGGGAGGGGTTTGCCAACCCGTGCGTGACGCCTCTGATTACAAGCCTTAGTGAAAGTCAATAAAATAATGTTGATTCCAAAATAGCTAGCCTACTGCCGTATAATCTATTCCTGTATCAAACAATATTGTTCCAAGAAGAATCAAAGACACTGCAAGTGAGATTGTCATTCAGGTTGCGAATTGAGCTAACGAAAACGTTTGCGATGCAGCTTGGTGAAAGCACAGAGAAAAAAACAACAACACATAGAAACAGGCGGACTGTAAAATTAATGCCGTTTATGATGTCGAGCCGAGATTTGAAATTTTTTTTGCTACAAAGCAGCCTCGAGTGTTTCATTGATTTTGTATATATATCTAATAAAAATCGTCCTTTTCACATTCTGATGGTTTGAAAAAGGTTGGGAACCACTGATATAAGCTATACAATCATAAAATGTATGTGGATATATGGTAAAGTGAGACACATATGTGCAGTGGGTTTTGAATAAAGGTTGTATTTATTGTAAAAAAAAGGACCAGTCGTACTAGTGAAATGTTCGAGCAATTCCCATTGTCGGAACAGCCTTACCGAAGATGTGGCTAACGCTGAATTGCTTAGATTGCTTTAATTTTATTTCTTAACTATTTTACCCGCTAAAAGAGACAAAACTGTGGAGCAAACAATAGAAAGTCTATTATAAATATGAATAACTATTTCCACTTTATTCGAGATTTGTAGGAGAAGAAAAGCGAAAGGCTTTTGCTATAAAATATATCGTTGTTGTTATGTGTTGTTTAAATTTGTCGTTTCAACTGTTTTTTTTTTTTTATCAAATTTCTGACAGTTCTTGTTTTCGTGAGAGAACTGTTGTTGTGGCTCAGTCGCCACATCAAGTTTGGTTGTTATTACGAACCATGGTATAAACACATATGCCATCTTAGGCAATAAGTTCGGGCTATTGCCGGTAGGTAGGTAGGTTTTATTTTTATCCAAAATATAAACATAAATAAAAATGACACGCCTAATAATTATTGCAGCAAGAAGAAAGTACTAAGGACTTGTGCTGCAAATTCCTGTTATAATTTATATCTTATAAATAAATATCTAAACATAACAACTCATGATTATCCACCTAGCAGCAGAGATGGGCGAATCCGAATCCGGATTCGGATTCGAATCCAGGATTCGTCCTTTTGGCCGAATTCGAATCCGGATTCGAATCTTCTGCTTGTCCGGCTGGATTCGGATTCGGACTCGGATTCCAAACCTGTAATCTTACGAATCCGCTGATATTTCTATAGTCTACATCGTTCCAGTTTTCGTTTCCCGAATTTTACACAGTGGGCAAAGACAATCAAAATTTTTGAACTCCACCACCAACCATCCTCAGTAGTCTATCACGCTATCCGATTGCCTTCGATATCAGTGCTTTTTGTCACCACTGATTTTTAAACTATAACCGATGCATATGATTGGATTTTTGTTATGGTCGGATTCGAGTCCGGATTCGATTCCGGATTCGGATCCTCAGCATAAATGGTGGATTCGGATTCGGAATCGGATTCGTACCTAGCCCTGGATTCGAATCCTTTCATGGTCGGATTCGCCCATCTCTGCCTAGCAGCACCTAGCCTATCTTATATATGAAAAACAGCAACACAAAAACATGAACACTATACAAAAAAAGATTCTTATTAATTATTCTTTGCCGGTTTCAGCCCCCCCCCCCCCCACCCCGAAAAACTGCGAAAAAAACATCAAAGACCACGTAGGTAGATGGCGTATGTCTTTTAATCATCTTCGTGACCGCGTTTGATACCTGTATGGTGCTGACCCGTCCTCACCATCATCACGTCCGGGTAACAATAGCCTGAAATCCGTCGTTCCTCCGTTCTTTCTCTTCAGTCTCGAATTCTGG
This sequence comes from Branchinecta lindahli, assembly GCA_023053555.1. Classification (NCBI taxonomy): domain Eukaryota; kingdom Metazoa; phylum Arthropoda; class Branchiopoda; order Anostraca; family Branchinectidae; genus Branchinecta; species Branchinecta lindahli. The sequence continues at coordinate 27,213,125 of JAKZAO010000011.1, forward strand.
CGTCGGGCAATCCTCTGCTGATGATCCTGTGCGGACCGCAAATGCGCCTGTCTCTGCCTCTGTGGCAATTATGGGGTAAAGAAATTTGGGTTCGACCCATCCTGATTGAGTTTCGTGTGAGCTCGACCCATCTTGATTGTGCTCTGTAGGCTACTTTTTTTGTTGGAGGCTTCATGCCTTCACCATATTTTTTTATTTTTTTTTTATTGTATATAAATTGAGTTGTTATGTAGCAGCCCCAGTGGCTATATTTTGAAATAAATAAATAAAATAGCATCAACTTAACATCCGTTGACCCAAGGAGACTTTTGTAAAGTACTGAGCATACTTTTATTTATTGGGAGAGAGAAGGAGCACGTTTCAGCCATAGGCTACCTAGAACATCCCGCCGTCCCCACCCCCTCGTTTGTTGATTGGTTTTGAAGGTGGAAACTAAGGTCGAGCCCGCCGGTCTTCAGAAGAGTCTCTCCACGCTATTCACAGGGTCCCTGCAGTGACCCTATTTAAGACCTAGCCTTAAACAACACGCTCGAAACCACAGCATCTGTGCAAACTACCATTTTAGGTTCACGATAGTCTAGACACGATTGCTTATCTTCAAAATACTAGGCCAATTATATCACTAAGACAAGGAACGAAATGAGATGGAAATAGCAAGCCTATTTCTTAGGCAAATTTGGCCGGAGCTAATTTCTTCCTGTCTCATTTCAGGGAGATGAACAGAGGCGAGCGAAAAACGCAACCAGACAAATTGGATTTCGTGGGACTTTCAGATTCGTTCCGAAACGTAAGTGACTAGAAACTAAATAAATAGTGTAGACTTTGTAATCGAACACTTTCCTTCAGTGGCAATTAAAGGCATCCAGACAAAGAGGGTGGTCTAAAAGGACTCTTTGCAGCACCTACCAGTCAGAGCTTCTTGAAGGACCGTCGTGCTTATGATATCAATTCATTCTACTTCAGTGGAATTTCGGATCCATCCATTCTCGTTCCTGAGATACTTCCCTTCATAAGTGTATGGCTGTAATTGACGTCCTCGTCGTGCCCCTCTGGGTTTGGAGTTATGCTTTGGTACTTCTGTCTTTCGCTTTTGTTTTGTTTTCTTTGTTTCAGTTTGCTTGCATTTGTAGCATATGGCTTTCACTAAGCTTTAGCCACCTCGAAATGAACGTGAAGTCTCCAATGATCCAGGGCAGCCTTGCATGATGGTGTTCATGCCCATGAATGCCACTCATAGCCCTCTAACCTAAGCTTACCCCCGTCCAGCAGGGGCTGGAGGCCAGGCTTGCACCTGTTGGTAGCTGGATGTGATCCATGATCTGGACCTCTTTAGTTGAAGTCACCAGGAACTACTCTAAGGCAATGAGGCTTTGTCAACGACATAAATGCCTGCAAGGTCTCTGAGTCTCAGATCCAGGGCAATGAGAATCCATCAACGAAGAGTCAACTTATTGACAATATTGAGCTGGTGTTTAGAGTAATTGTTCACCATGAGTTGTATTTATAATGACGGTATACCATCAATTGTATGTTGAGGGATTGAGACAATGGGCCATTTGTGGTCTGAGTTTCGGCCAGAGTTTTTGGCCTACCTCATATAACAAGAGCTGTAAGCTCATATGGCACTTGCCAGTTGCCAGGCTTGGTAAGAGGATGAAAGTAGGAATTCGCCAATTCGTGGGTTTGTTGTGATCACTTGTAAGCAAAACCCTTGAGATAAGAATGATACGGACCCTTTGAAATCACGAGAATGTATCGTTTGGTAAAAAAAAGAGTAAATTATTTGTGCACTTAGCTGTGATGATGCGCACTTTGAGGGATCTAGAAATACATCTATAATCAAAACTCTTAAGGCAAAAATTATCCTGGGCCCTTTAGGATCATGAATATATGGTTTGGTGAAAAGTATTTTTTTTTTTTGCTTTTTGGTTAAGATGCGCACTTTAAGGGTGGTAGAAATTTATTTCCAAGCAAAACCCTTGAGGCAAAAATGATCATGAGCTCATGGGGATCATGAAAATGTAGGTTTTGCTTAAAATTATTTTGTACTTTACGGTTAAGTTGAGTACTTTAAGGGATGGTCGGATCTGGGAAGTGACAATTTATAAGCCAATCTTGTCAAGTCTCTAATGTTCAAGCCAAGTTTCATCGTCCTAGCACATCTTGAAGTACCTTAAATTGCGATCACCCTAATTCTGGATCCCCCTCCAGCTCACCCCAGAGTTACCGAATCCGGTCCGGTTCTGTTACTGGCTTACGCTTGTTCTTCCCACCAAGTGTCATCCCAATCGCTGTATTCTAAGCGTGTCAACCCCCCCCCCCCTCCCGACTCCCCACATTGATCGGATCCTATCCGATCAAGCGGATCAATCCCACTTGAAATTTAACATTTGAGACATGAGTTCTTTCCGAATATCGAGCTTCATTAAGTTCCGATCACCCGTTCAAAAGTTGGACAACCTCAAGATTCGGATTCCCCGTCCTCCACTCCCCCGCGATGGTCAAATCGGAGAAACAACTGTTGTTAAGTTAAAATTGTAAAGTCCCTGATAGGCCTGCCAAGTTTCGTCGTCTTAGCACATGTGTAAGCATCTTAAGTCGGGATCACCGGAATTCCGGAACCCTCCCTCTAACTCCCTCCACAGTACTCGGATACGGTCCGATCTTTGTCAACTATGTATCTAAGGCTTGTGCGTGTTCTTCCCATCACCCGTTCGAAAATTATACTTGCCTCAAGATTCCGGATTCCCCATCCCTCCACTCCCCCCACGGTGGTCGGTTCGGGGAAGTGGCTATTTCCAAGTTAGTTTGGTCGGGTCCTTAATATGCCTGCCAAGTTCCATCTTCCTGGCTCATGTGTAAGTATCCTAGTCGGGATCACCGGAATTCAGGAAAACTCCCTCCAACTCCCCCCACAGTGCTCGAATCCGGTCCGATCTTGTCAGCTATGTATCTAGGGCTTGTGCTTGTTCTTCCCACCAAGTTTCATCCCGATCCGTCCATTCTGAGCATGTCACACGATTTTCGGTCCCCCCCCTCCAGCTCTCCCCAAAGTCACCGGATTCATTCCGGAGTTGAAGTGTGACCGTCTGAGACACGAGGTCTTTCCAAATATAAAGTTTCATTAAGATCCGATCACCCGTTCGAAAGTTATACTTTCCTCAAGATTCCGGATTCCCCATCCCTCCACTCCCCCCACGGTGGTCAGATCGGGGAAGTGACTATTTTTAGGTTAGTTTGGTCGGGTCCTTCGTATGCCTGCCAAGTTTCATCGTCCTAGCACTTCTGGAAGTACCCTAACTCGAGAACAGTGGACCGCCCGACCGACCGACCGACAGACCGACAGACCGAAAAGTGATCGGTATATGGCACTTGAGCGAAGCTGCAAGTGCCATAAAAATAAAATGCACAAGTCTGTCCTATCTCCTCTATTGGCAATACACTGCTTGTCACATTTCTTGTTTATATGTAACTTATCATAAACCCGATCATTGTTTCCGAGGAGCTTATGCGTCCGAAGACCGGTTGTGCAAAGTTTGCCAAGACTGTCATCCAAGGCAAGGGACATCGAAAGAGGCTAAAAACGGCCGAAGCCGTATGTAATTTTCTGTGAGCATAGCTTAGTTTTAAAGTGGTCAACCATCTTAGGACATCTGAGCAGAAACACTACGTAGTGCAAAGCCTGCTTTAACATCAGCGCGTTTATTCACTCCAATTGTCGGGGCAGCGGACTACTGGTTTGTATCTGGCAATACTCCATATGACTAAGCCCAAAACACGCCAGTGATCCTCAGGAAGAAGGAGTAAACGTCTCTGTAACGACTCAAACTCAACGACTCAAATCCTGTGTCAAACAATCACGGCGATCTTGGGGAGCAGCTGTGATACCACTTCTGCCTTTCTTCCGCTAGATACCCGGAGAGGCCGGAGATTTTGCATCGATAGTCATTAAGAGTATTGCATCAGTTATCCTTTCGGCTCCGCATGGTCGTATAACAGAGATCGGGAGACGGAGGTTCTATTACTTATTTGTTCTTGCTATGACCTAGGTTTGGCCCCTTTTCAATAATATCTGCGAGACGTATTTGCCCTCTGGTCGGACAGACCTTGATTCTATCGCGCGAGTAGATCGAGTGCGAACGATGCAATATGTTGCTCAGCAATGTGTACCATCATGCCGTTAATTCCCGCGTTCCAAGCCATCGACCACCGACTTTGGTTCAGTAAACCTCTCTAGGGCTTTTCAGATTGATTCCTATTGGGAACAGGGGAACAATGGAACTGGTTCTTTATTATCTGATTGTTGCAACTTAATTTTTTTTCTGAAGAAGATGCTGAGAAATGAGTTTTAGTGCTGACGTGCGTTGGAACTTGTCCAAGGATTTGTTAAAGTAGGGGACTCACACTGATTGCACCTCAATAACATTGATTTGAAAAGTATGCCCCAATGATATATTTTGAGAATACATCTTGTCCTTAACCTCTTTTTTCAAGTCCAGGATGCTTTTTTGGGATCCCAAAACGTTAGTGACGGATACCTATGACATCGCAAAAGTTGTCTGTCTGTCCGTCCGTCCGTCCGTCCGTCCGTCCGTCCGTCCGTCCGTCTGTGAGCACGATAACTCTCGGCGGGAATGAGATATTTTGATGAAACTTGGTGTGAGCATTCTTTGGGTCAAGAGTAAGGTCGAGTTCGTAGATGGGCCCTGTAGCCCTACATTTAGGGGTGGGGGAGGGGTTCAAATTAAGGGACAAGCAAAATATTTTTAAACAGCTAATGTGATAGTCGATTATGGGGTAAGAAGACATGCTGAACACGAATATGAAAACCATTTTCGCGCCGGACAAGTAGTTCGCCCGGAATCCGGTCAAGACCGGAAAGTTTGTTAGAAGTTAAAGTTTTATCTGAAGTTGATTAGATGTTTGATGTAGGGGTAAGAAGGCATGCTGAACAAGAATACGAAAACCATTTTATCGCCGGACAAGTAGTTCGCCCGGAATCCGGCCAAAACCGGAAAATTTGTTAAAAGTAAAAGTTTTATTCGAAGTTGATTAGACGATAGATTTAGGGGTAAGAGGAGATGGACAATCCGTATATGACAATCACTCTTTAGCCGGAAATATAGTTCGTCCGGAATCCGGCTGAAACCGGAAAATTTGTTAGAAGTTAAAGTTGTATTGGAAGTTGATTAGATGTTGTATATAGGGGTAAGGAGATACGCTGAATCCGTTTTTGAGCTTTAGTTTTTCGCCGGACAAGTAGCCTAGTTCTTGAATTTCGCCAAAACCGCAAAATTCACAGAAGTACGCTAGGATCGTTTCGATCGGCTTATAGAGGTAAACGCACATGCTGAATCCATATCTGAGCTTGGATTATTAGCTGTTTGGCCTGGCGAAGACTGGATCTGGCGAAGACAAAACCTAATTGTCTGGATCAAATATTGAAATTTTGGGATCCCATCGGAACCTTTGGTCTTGTTTGTATCGATTTAAACAGTAAGTTCTCCAGGACTGTCTGTAAAACACACTTCTGTTTTGAAAGTGGAAAAATTGCCCTACTGATATATTTTAGGAATATATCTCGTATTTAAACCCTATTTATAAAATAATAATAATTTATTTTTAACCCGCTATAACAAACAAGAAAAAGTGGAATAATAAACTAAAAAGAAAAAGAAACAAAAAAAGAAAAACAACTCAACTACGAGAAAAACATTGAAGAAGACCACGGAAAGGCTCAAGGTACTCTTGCATAGTTGGTTAGTTTATCCTTTTTACTGAAAACCACGAGGGAAGCGGAGCAAACACTCCCCTTGGAGTGTGTCCTCCTCTTTTTTTCAAGGTTCAAGAATACACTAAACTATTCATGAGCAGGTAAACAACAGGACTCTTTTTCTCATCTATATTTTGTTCCCTTCTGTCCATGTTTTTGGGATCCCAAAACGTTAGTGACGGATACCTATGACATCGCAAAAGTTGTCCGTCTGTCCGTCCGTCCGTCCGTCTGTGAGCACGATAACTCTCGAAGGGAATGAGATATTTTGATGAAACTTGGTGTGAAGATTCTTTGGGTCAAGAGTAAGGTCGAGTTCGTAGATGGGCTCTGTAGCCCTACATTTAGGGGTGGGGGAGGGGGTTTAAATTAAGGGGCAAACAAAATATTTTGAAACAGCTAATGTGATAGTCTATTATGGGGTAAGAAGACATGCTGAACACGATGGTGAAAACGATTTTCTCGCCGGACAAGTAGTTCGCACGGAATCCGGCCAAAACCGGAAAATTTGTTAAAAGTAAAAGTTTTATTTGAAGTTGATTAGATGTTCGATTTAGGGGTAAGAAGACATGCTGAGCACGATGGTGAAAATCATTTTCTCGCCGGACAAGTAGTTAGCCCGGAATCCGGCCAAAACCGGAAAATTTGTTAAAAGCAAACGTTTTATTTGATGTTGATTAGGTGTTCGATTTAGGGGTAAGAAGACATGCTGAACACGATGGTGAAAACTATTTTCTCGCCGGACAAGTAGTTAGCCCGGAATCCGGCCGAAACCGGAAAGTTTGTTAAAAGTAAAAATTTTATTTGAAGTTGATTAAATGACAGATTTTAGGGTAAGAAGAGACGCTGAATCTGTATATGACAATCATTACATATGGTTCGTCCGGAATCCGGTTGAAACCGGATTTTTTGTATAAGTTACAGTTTTATTTGAATTTGATTAGATGTTCTTTATATGGATAAGGAGATACTCTGAATTCGTTTCTGAACTATCTTTTTTTTTTGCTGGACAAGTAGTTCGCTCGGAATTCGGCCGAAACTGGAAATTTGGCAGAAGTAAAGCAGGAAGTTTCGATCAGTATCGTCAAAATAGATTTGGTTTATACAGGTATATCTGAACTTGATTTTCTCAGATGATTGGCCTGGCGAAGACTGGATCTGGCGAAGACAAGACCTAGCTGTTTGGGTCAAATATTAAATTTTGGGATCCCATCGGAACCTTTGGTCTTGTTTTTCATCGATTTTAGCTGAAAGTTCTCCAGGGTCTTGCATGTGTGTATTTCAGCCACAGTCTTATCGTGAAGGTTTGTATATAAAAATGTACTTCAAGTGTTCAACTTCGAACAGGAAGCTTAGTTTAGGATGATTAAAGTGCAACGGTCTATTTTCTATGACCTGATCCATGTCGTTAGTCGTCTGTTGCCCGAATAAACAAACATTATTAATGTTATAACTAAGTGTATGTCAATGTCAGGCATTGACTTCATAGCACAAGTATACTCCTACACAGCCTAACGTGTATCTAGCTGCCATGAGCTTGTCGTCAAGACACAATCTAATCCACGCTTTAAGGAAGCAAACAAGAGCGACGAGGACACAAGATATCCAAAGGCCAGTATTAGCTAAAGTGGTGAATTCGAATTTCGACCTCATTCCACTTACAACAAGATTAGTTGAGAGGAGAATAATTTAGAACAAAGACCCCATTTCAGGGAAGGAAGATGCGGTACCAACGCGTCGATGTAAAGATATCGAGTAACGATACCGATAATAACTGCGGTTCATTCAGATGAACAAATTAGTTAGTGAAGTTCAACAACAATTCAAAAGATAAAGCTCCACTATCAAACTCAAAGCTACGAACATCGAAATTTGTCAGGAAAGAAGAAGAATAATTTACGCCAGAATAGGGTTTCTGTCTCTCATCTCTGAAGGAAGGAGAAATTTAGAAACAGGGGTTGTGCCTTCTTCCTTTTTCTGTTCTCTCAGTTTTAGTCTTCCGTTGCATGTACAGTGTTGAATAAAGCGAAATAGAACTGGAATTTAAAAACAAAGGAGATGACGGAAGTAGATGATGGAAGCCTATTGTCGTTTGGCAACGGCCTTTCCTAATGGTATTTTTGAAAAACGATATTTCCGAGCCATTTCTCCGTGAAAAGATAATTTCTAGTAAGATTTGTGCTTTAAGAACCTGTTATAACCGATGTTATTTAGATTCATGACTTTTAAATTATTTAGGTTGTGTTTGGGTGGACAGCGGGTGGTTCGCGTTTCATTGTAATCATAATGATTATTTATTTATGCCCCACTGTACAATTTAAAGAAGGTGGAGTAATGAGAGAATAAAGAAAGAAAGTGCTAAACATAACAGACAACAATTGAAAAGCACTAACAGAAAAAAGCCGTAAGATGCCGAGGTGCGCTCCAAGTTGCGATCAACACGCGTGAGCACCAATATCCAGCGAATGAAAAATGTCTGTAGTTGCAATGACGAAAATAATCAGGGTTCCGGCAAAAACCGCCCCGGACAGAAGCCCCTGCCCACCCACCATACCTCCCCCCCGTTGAGCCCCCTACCTCGGTACCAAACTCTAAAAATCTACTGAAAACTACAGTTCATGCAATCGCTTAAGGATTTTCCCTAGACATGCGAGTTGAATGTAAACGTGTGACGGTGGCTCGCTGGCCGCTCACCTTACATATTATTGTCATAAAAATATATTTTATCTCACTTTGTGGGGAGGGGCTTGGTACCAGGGGGGTCGCGGGGGGCGGGTTTTGGTACCGGGGGAGCTTTCGCCGGGGGGCGATATTGGCAAACAATCGACACAAAAAATTCTTTCGTATTCTTTTATAATGAAATTTAGTTTCGTGTTCTAAACGCTTTTTACTTCATGAGTGTGATACTTGGAGAGTTCCCTGGAGCATACATTATTTTGAGCTTCTGTGATTGATCTTTTGACGATTTATATTTGACTATTCAACACGCCGATTGGCCGGAAGCCACGATTTGTGTTGTTTTTTAAATTAATCAAAAGCAATCTGTGCAGTTATTGAAATTCTCTCTCTCCCTACAAAAAAAATCCTTTTACACCTAGCTTCGCAAACGCTCGTAACAATGAATTTTAGTCACCTTTTGTGTGTTTGTGTTACTCAAGTATTTCCTGGATATTTTTGGAATTGACAAACATTCGAAACAAAAATTTATTTCATGTTCTTTTATAATGAAATTTTTTTTTTGTGTTCTAAGCGCTCTTTTATTGTAGATTATTTTAAGCTTCTAAGATCGAACTCTTGACGATTTATATTTCAGTATTCAACACCAGTTTGGCCGGAAGGCACGATTTGTGTTGTTTTTTAAATTAACCAAAAGCGATCTGTACAGTCATATTCACATACATTCCGTATTTTCAGATGAAATTGCCAAGTCAGACGGACAAAAGATCAGCCACACTACGTGCGACTACCAGTTCATCAGCAGTGCCCCTAATACGAAGAAGGGGCGGTTCTTCTCACCCCTATACCCCGCCCCGACCCCGAATCATGTCAAGTGTCGCTACCTTTTCTACGGAAGGTAAGTCGGGAGTCAGCTAGGACGAAATGGTGTTTTTGGCGGGCGGGGGAGGGGCTCGTAGTCATAAAGAGTTCTTAAAGTCCGTGTCCAGATATGGACTTATTAATTATCTCTACTTTAGATCAGCTTTTGCTTCATAGAAATCCACACTATGTTGTGGGTTACCTTCAGGGCGAGAAATAATATCAGGCATCAAGCATTATTATTATTATTATTATTATTTAATGAAAAACCTGTCACATGACAAATCATGAAAAGACAGAACTTAAGGAAGAAGAAAAAGAAGAAAGAAAACAACAACAAACAACAAAACATAGCCTACTACTTGCACAAAACGTAAATAATCAACTCCAAAACAAATAAAATCACTTAACTAGAAGTTGGCCCAATTCATGACCAACTACATTTTTGTTGTGTTTTTGAATGACCCGGGAGATAGCAAGTTCGGGGTCTGCAATTCTGTATTTTTTTACTATTGGTGTATTTCTGTGCCAAGGTGGTAGACGTAGCAGATATTTTTCGAAACGGAAAAACAGCGAACGGATTTTTGATTGGTCTGATTTTGTGAAAATTTTCCAAAATGGGGCAATGTATAAGATGTGTGGGAGGACTATTGCGTTGTAAAGGCTAGCTAATAGAAGATGGCGGTTGAGACGGATGTCGTCAATAGCAACAAACTTCGATCGTGACGGAAAACAAAAATTAAAGAAGGCATCAAAAATATTCCTAGGAAGTGGCTGTTTACAAGACGGTTCATAAAACACACAAATGTACTATGGCTGATTATTCACAGATGATTCATTATGGTCACGGGTCATTAGGAATCCCGGCATTGTCGGCTTGGGCGAAAACAGATTTAAGGTGAGCAAGGGGGATAGAGACTCTGTAATTATCACCTGAAGGTAGTTAATGAATGAACGAATGAATGAATTTATTCCCCCGAAAAAAACCGTGGGGCCATGGGGGAAAACAAAATAAACACAGAACAACACTCAACAAGAGCTGAAAGCTCATATGGCACTTGCAAGGCTGGGTCAGAGGATGAAAGTAGGAATTCGTCAATTTGTGGGTTTGTTTTGATCATTTGTAATCAAAACTGTTGAAGTAAAAAACATGACGAACTCATCGGGAGCACGAAAATGTATATTTTGCTCAAAAGTATTGTTTGTACTTTAAGGAAATCACTTGTGAGGGATCATAGGGATCACGAAAATGTGTATTTTGCTAAAAAGTATTTTTAGTACGTTGTGGTTGCGATTAGTACTTTATAAGGAATTATTAAGGAATTCAGTTGTAAGCAAAACCCTTGAGGCAAAAATGATCATGGGCTCATAGGGATCACGAAAATGTATATTTTGCTTTAAAATATTTTTTTTTGTACTTTGCGGTTAGCATTAGTACTTTAAGGGATGGTCGGATCAGGGAACTGACTATTTCTAAGCCAATCATGTCAAGTCTCTAATTTTCAAGCCAAGTTTTATCGTCATAGCACGTCTGGAAGTACCTTAACTTGCGATCATCGAAATTCCGGATCCCCTCCCTCTAACTCTCCCACAGTGCCCGAATCTTGTCCGGTTCTGTCACTTACGTACATAGGGCTTGTGCTTGTTCTTTCCACCAAGTTTCATTCCGATCGCTTCACTCAAAGCGTGTCACAAGTTTTCCGGTTCCCACCTCCGACCCCCCCCCCCCACCTTCATCAGATCTGGTCCGGACTTGAAACTGGGCATCCGAGACATGTGATCTTTCTACGTATCAAGTTTCATTATGATCCGATCACCCGTTCGGAAGTTATACATACCTCAAGATTCCGGATTCCCCCTCCCGTCACTCCCCCCACGATGGTCGGATCGGGAAGTTGACTATTTCCAGGTTAATCTGGTCGAGTCCCTGATTTGCCTGCCAAATTTCATTGTCCTAGCACACCTGGAAGTAACTTAACTCCGTATCACCGGAATTCCGGAACCCCCCTCCAACTCCCCCCACAGTGCACGAATCCGGTCCGGGTCCGTCAATGACGTACCTAGGGTATGTGCTTGTTCCTCCCACCAAGTTTCATCCCGATCGCTCCAGTCTAAGCGTGTCACATGATTTCTGGTTCCCTCCTCCGACTCCCCCCCGACATTAATCGGATTCGATCCGGACCTGAATTGGGACATCTGAGAAATGACGTCTTCCCAAATATCAAGTCTCATTAAGATCCGATCACCCGTTTGAAAGTTATGCATGCCCCTAAATTCCGGATTCTGGCTCCCCTCCCTCCCCCCATGATGGTCGGATCGGGGAAGTGACTATTTCTAAATTAGTTTGGTCGGGTCCCTGATATGCCTGCCAAGTTTCATCGTCCTAGCACATCTGGAAGTACCCTAACTCGCGATCACCGGACTGACCGACCGACAGACCGACAGACCGACAGACCGACCGACCGACCGACCGACCGACCGACCGACCGACCGACCGACCGACCGACGGAAAAGTGATCGGTATATGGCACTTGGCCGGAAGGCAAGTGCCATAAAAACTCAATATATACACCAAAAAGGATACAACCCTTACTCTAAAAAAACGCTCCCGACACTCCATGGCCTGCTTGAGGAACCTCCCTAGCTGACGAAGGTCTCCAAATTTTGTTTCCCAGAATCTTAACCAAATCCTCTTCCTCCATCTTTTCTTGCCTAAAAATCTCTGTTCGCAGATCTTTTAACTCAACGCATCTACCAACCAAATGAAAAATATCTTCCCCAAGTGAATATTTAGTTTTGCCAGACTTCAAAAGGGGAAACAATGTCAAGAAATATAGAGTAGAATTGGTGATTCACTGTTCCCTAAATACTGGATCTATTCCTGCCCTGAAGCTTCAGTTACGATGTGTCCCGTCAAATGTCAAGACATTCGACTGATTTTCATTTGTCCCTTGATCTGGTTGCTCCTTTGAAAGCTTATGGTTTCCAGTGGCATCCTACTACACACTGATCTAAGATCCTAGTTCGGATCCACTCCGTGAATACCGTATGGTTTTCTAATAACCGTTTCTTTATGCTTAGCTGTCTGCGAATCATATATATTAATTACATTCTTATATACATATTATATATTTATATTATTATCACATATATTATATGTTCTATTTATAGATATTAGTAAACCGTATTATTCAGCTCAGATTACTATTCAAGAACACCTCATACTAGAAATGATCTTTTTAAGATAATGATTCAGAAAGATCGTTAAAAAAATGCCCCGTGAATTAAGCGATTTTCTCGTAAACGCTTGTCAGCTCTTTCCAGACTTTTTGCTCTCCAAGGGAGGGGTTTGACTTCCCGAATGAAAAAGTAAATTTTGAACCTTCTCATGCCCTTATTTTTGAAAGAGTTGTTGGCGGACCTTGAAGCTAGTGTAGGCGAAGTTGTCGCTTCTTGACTGGTGTCAAACGAAGCAATGATGAAGGATTATACAAAATGCAGAATAATCAAGTAACTAAAAATATGAAAATTGCTATCGTGTATAACTATGTTTCAGACGAGCATCTGTCGAGGCCTACAGGAACAGCTTTTCTTGCAAGTTTCTTGGAACCGAGTCATTAAATTTTAGTGGAATCTAGTAAAAAAAAAATCCAGAGTCAATGAAATTAATTTTAATATTGGTCGGGAGGCAACACTGGGTCCTCTTCAATCGTGATAAAAAACGTTAAAATTGCTATCGTGCAACAAAAATTCAGTGAAGCCGTTTTCGTCAGGTATGCCGCAAGCTCTCTATTATGGCTTCTATGAGGGTCTTCCATAGGGGTATAAATATGTTTGAAAAGAACAGCTGTCGATGCCTATATGAACAGCTCGTAAGCTTCTTGGGTTGGCCATTATTTTGGAGAGAATCTAAATTTATTTGTCAATGGTGAATAGATCGGGGAAGATATTGCTCTGTGGTAGTTTTTAGAGTGGAGTCGAGAAGTGGCGAACTAAGCCGGCTTAGGCAAACTAGGAGGCCACGTGGTAAATGTAAAAATTATATTGTGTAAAAAAGCTATAAAGAAGAAATAAATGTCCAAATTGTAACGTTAAAAAAATGGAGTTTTCATCGCAATCTGCTTGTCTATTTTCTAAAGTGACAACACGTTACATGAAAAAAAGAGATTTTTTTTTGCTAAATTAACTTGCTAAGACAAGGCCGGTATCTCTGTGTCTGCAGGCCTGAGAGCTACTGAAGATCACGGTTGAGAACATGGTTTTCCCCAGTCTGCTCCCAGAAAGTAGGTTTCTTGATTTTTAGCTGTGAGTAATGACTTAAAACCGAAAAGAGTCTAATAAATCTTGCAGCAACAGTTCAGTCGTAGAGACTTTCACTGCAAGTATCTACTAAAGATGAGTTAACAGAGAGAAAAAAAACGAGATCTGAAGATTTATCTCATGTGAAATTTTCCAGTTCCTATCCTCCCAAAAAATCATTACAGAACCCATCGTAATTATTCTGCCTTTTATGCCCTCCCTGGCTCCCCTATGGAGATAAAAGCTAAGCAATCGCGGAGCATCCTAAGCGCTTTCCCAAAACCCAAAAATGTTGCTCAACTTTCAGACCTAGTGTGCATTATTCTCACCCGACCTAGTCCGCCAGAGTGAAAGATGAAAAAGCGGCCGTTAAAGCACCCGAAGGAACGGATTACCAAAAGCAAGTATCCTTGTCTGGATCAAAAGGCCTCTTTATTTCTGGAAAAGATGGGAGTCCGCCACTAACGAACATCTCGGAATTATTGTAGTTAAGAGGAAGACGGTGAAAGAAAAGAAAAGGATTGTTAGAAAAAACCATAAAAAAATTCTTACCCTTGACAGAAAAAGATAGCAAAAAAAAACTAGACAAAAAAGTGGAGAAAATAGGGACCATTCGAGAACTCGGGATCCTAGGCACAAAGGAAAACACTAGAGCCTAAAGTAAGACACGACAGAAAATTGGCTCCGAACCTCAATCTTTTTCACTCGAACTAGAGAATTAGGAGAAGGCACGCGAGAACACGGATCCTGGAAGAAAGTATAGACGGTTCCTCCTGATGCTAGTATGCCTTCTTTTAATATCCCGTGCCTCTCTGTTTAGTACTCGTGCCTTCTGCACAATATCGTGACTTGCCTCTTTTTGGGATCCCAAAACGTAAGTGGAGGGATACCTATGACTTCGTAAAAGTTGTCCGTCTGTCCGTCCGTCCGACTGTCAGCACGATAACTCTCGAAGAGTATGAGATATTTTGACGAAACTTGGTATGAGGATTCTTTGGGTTAAGAGACAGGTCGAGTACATAGATGGGCTCTGTAGCCCTACATCTAGCGGTGGGGGAGGGGTTGAAATTAAGGAGGGAACAAAATATTTTGAACAGTTAATGAGATGGTCGATTTAGGGGTAAGAGGACATGCTGAACACGCATATGGAAACCGTTTTCTCCCGGACAAATAATTCGCCCGGAATTCGGCCAAAACTGGAAAATTTGTTAAAAGTAGAAATTTTCTTGAAGTTGATTAGATTTCAATTTAGGGCGAAGAAGACATGCCATAAATGACAATTATTTTCTACCCGGACATATAGTTCGCTTGGAATCCGGCTGAAACCGGAAAACTTGTTAAAATTAGAAGTTTCATCTCAAGTTGATTATAGGTTTGATTTGGAGGTGAGGAGACATGCTGAATCTTTATATGAAAATAATTTTCTAACCGGGAAAATATTTCGCCTGGAATTCGGCCTAACCGGAAAATTTGTTATAAGTAAAAATTGTATCTGAAGTTGATTAGATGTTCGATTTAGGGGTAAGAAGACATGCTGAATCCGTATATGACAAACATTTTCTACCCGGACCCGGAACCGGAAATTTGGCAAAAGTAAGGCAGGAAGTTCTGATTTTTTAATCTGTTTCTAAACTGAATAGTAAAATTGTTCAAGTAGTCTGGCGAAGACCAGATATCTACGAAACCCAATTGTCCGGACCAAATATTAAACTTTTGGGATCCCATCGGAACCTTTGGTCTTGTTATTCTATCCCGAGAAAATAAGCCCTGAAAAGAAAACTCTTCACTGCAGGGTAGGGGCGTCCCGAGCCTTTCTTCATTGGGGGGGGGGGGCGAACCTTTACTAAATTGTCGTATTGTCAAAAGCGAGAACTGAGAATCGAGAAGAGAAAGAGAGAAAAGAAGCTGGAACTGAGAAATGAGTATTGAGATAAAAAACTAAACTATTCTAACATATCGCCGCTTAAGAATCTATATGGTTGTGCAGGTGAAATAAGGGCTTCGATTCGTTAGTTAGATCTTCAACTTCTCAAGCCTTCGGAAGCGTGGGCTCTTAAATAATGTATGGGATGCCTCTTTCATTTCCAAGTCCGGAATAAACCCATGGGAAATTTTCTCGGAGTCCCCCTCCCTCTTTCTGAGTCCGTAAACACCTTTGGAAGGTTTCCGGAAACGTGGAATTGGAGTCGGATAGTCTGCTGGTGTATGCGAAAGCTAAACAGGGGAATTGATCGGCTTGAAATTGGAGTCAGTTCGCAGCAGGAAAATTTCTTTTTTAAGGCATTTGCTCTTTTTTTCCATGTACCAAACAACCCCAAAATCATCACCAAAATTTTAAGATGAGGTAGTGTTGTGGTGGTGCCATCTGCACCCCGCGCTGCTTACTTTCGCCGCCGTTAAGCAGCACTATAACCCCTCCGTTAACTGTTCTGTATATTTTATACTGCAATCTCTCGAAGTATTTTATTTGCCCTGTGGTCACCGTGACTGATTCATGAGGCGTATTCTCGCCGTTCCCCGAGGACTCCTCGGGGAATCGAAGGGAACGGCGAGAATAGAGGGAGTTACTCCACGCGGCGTACGGAAAACAGCGAGAACACGGGGAACGCTTCTAAAAGGGATTTTGTTCGAACAAAAATATGCAGTTGACGAAATTTATCTGGATCCACTTTATTTTTGGTTTTGTTTATCCTGATTATTTTTAATTAATTTTGCATTGTAGTCCGGGATCCAGGCACCTCTATCGTTCAAGGGGGGTAGCAGGAGAGCTGCAGAAGGTTTGAAGAACTTTTCTAGACCAAATTTTTGTGCTGATAACGAAAATCGTACCGCACCACTTCGCACCGATGTACGTCACCGACTTTTTAGCCTATAAAGGCCAATTTGGCCTATAGAGACCAACTCTATAAAAACAATTTTCCTAGCAGGACCGCATAAGCTAAATCAGACAAACTATACATATTCTGAATCCTCATTATATGGTCCATCGAATGGTGTATTTCTTATTTTTTTAAACTTACACATTTTTCTTAGAAACGTCTTAGAAACCGAGAAAAACTGAAATTTGTTTAACTTTTTTAACTAAATTGTAATTTTTCTCGGAAAAACTTCCAGCAAACGGCATATTTTTATTATCTCGTTGGAAAGACACGCTCCTTACCAATCGTTTGAGCTGTTAAAACTTCAAAAACATTTGATTTTAAGAATGTCTGGATTTTTTTAAAACAGAGCATCCACGTTTTCATCAATGAGTGACGGTAGAAAGTTTAAAGGAAATATATTAGTTTGACGGTAAGTTTAAGGTTAGTTTCTTACGTAGAATTTAACTATGACATAATTTTCTCTCTTGGGATTCATATTGGTCATATAGGCTATATAACATAAAGACTGAGTAGCCTATAATGAACAAACCCGTCATATCTCTCAAAATATATATTATTACAAAATATATTAGTTTGACGGTAAGTTTAGGGTTAGTTTTTGACATGGAGTCCAGTCATGACATCAGTTTTTTCCTTAGCATACGTATAGCCTAGGTTATGTAGGCTATATAGCCTATAGGCTGAATAGCCTATAAATCCTATAAAGATTTTTTGTTGTTGAAAATATAAGTTTTGAATAATCTTTATAGACCTGCTTTTTGAGCCGAGAACGTAAATCGCGTCGGATAAGACAGCATCTGTGACATTTTGGCCTATGAGGGGAAATTAGGCCTATAAAGACCAGCCCGATGAAAATATTCTAGAAAATTGAACATCCTGTATTCCCTGCAGGCCAAAGTGATGCGTTTCTTAAGTACGAATTATGTTAGGTATCTTGTCGCCAACCCCCTTTGATGGGCCGGACGCTGACGAAATCTTGCTGCGAAATCTTGCTTGACAAAAATCTTGGCCGGACGCTGTTCTCAATTATTGACCCGCACTCACCCGCTTGCAACGGAGTTTTCTTTCACGACCAAACTAGATTGCACTTCGTGGCAACCACCAAGCGACGCCATGTCTCCTTTCACTCATGGCGTTCATGCACAACTGGCTTAGTCATCAAGGCTAGCTATTGGGTCTCCCGTAGTCGCTGACCCTTCCTAAAGGCTACAATCGGTTCGATGTCCGTGTTGACTGTCAGAACTGATGTCTTTTGAATATCCCTTAGTCTCTGACCCTTCCTAAAGGCTACAATCGGTTCGAGGCCCGTGTTCGCTGTAGAACCAATGTCTTTCGTTGTACCCCTGTTCGCTTCTTCCACCCTTTGGGCCGGGGAGGGGGGAGGTTGCGGCGCAATCTGGACAGAGCAACTTCAGGTCATGGGAACACGTGCATGAACCGGTTTAGTCCTCTGGTTCTGACTGGGTTCGACAAAGCAGTCGGTGTGATCTGCCGTTGTTATCATTTCCTCATTACCTGTAATCCTCAGGTTTAATTTTCAGTATGGATCGCAGGCATCTTTGGTAGAACAAGGTGATTTTGCGTGCTTCTGCGGTTTTCATCGACGAAGTTTGGGGGACATTTAGAAGTTTCTAAAAGACAGGACCTTCGTAGTCTGGGGCAGCATTCAATACGTTCTGTGCCCTTTTGACTTAATCGGCGATCAGTCTGTTTCGGGGGAAAATGATGGAAAGTCATAGACTTCCACCAGTAGCAGACTTCCACCCCCGGTGCTTATCCATGATCCTTTAGAACCGAATCAGTGACGAACTTGAAAAGAGCTAGCGAGAGGATGAAACATTGGCAAACGCCTCTTTTTGTCAAGAACTGTGTGGTCATAGAATATCTGAGCAATGCGGATTATCTTGGGACCCTGTCTATCCTGCGGTCTGGTCATAGAATACCTGAGCAATGCGGAATATCTTGGGACCCTGTCTATCCTGCATTCCCAGCTAGTTGTGTCTTTCTTTACTGAGTCGAATGCAAGAACAAAGTCAACACAGAATTTCGTGGTTTCCTGTTGATGCTTGAACGATTGATGGCTGCACGTCCGTGCTGCCAATGCTCAAGTATGCGGCAGAGAGAGAAGAGCCGTGCAGCACACGCTCGTTGTGAAGCCCGCTTTGGTTAGACCGTGTGCGTCTGTGCCTTCAATCTCTGGAGCTTTGCAGTAGTAGGATAGTTGCGGAGACTTAATCTGCACGTATTATCAGAAAAATTCTAGCATATTTTTTACAATCACCCTTGTCACCTTTTCTATTGGGGGAGGGGGGCTATGATGGACTTGCGCCAGTCTTCGGGGACGTGTTCGAGATGCCAACGATGATGTTGTGGAGGTACAGCTAGACAGGCAATTCTAACCGTTCGTCTGTGGATGCATTACCATTGTTTGATAGGGATAGTCATAGATATCCTTTGTATTGAGCGGACTGATAGCTGGAGTGTTCCTCTGGTAACGTCAGCAGTTATGTTGCGACCCTCCCGTTCTTGTTTCTGTAGGCCCTTATTGTAACGCATACGGCGCAGTCGTCACGGCTTAAAAGTTAGAGCAATCAGATTTATATGTGAAACGCGACTAACTTATGAGATGCTGGAATTGATGACAAACCTGGATTCAGCACAAAAAACTGACTTATGGGCGTGCGAAAACTTAGTTTTCCGGAGAGCTTGTTCATTATAGGCTATTGATCCTTTATGCTATATAGTCCATATGACCTATAGCCTACTATCTTACAAGAGAAACTAGTGAAATAACCGATTCCATGTAAAAAACCAACGTTGATGAACCTAGCGTCGAACCAATATATTTAGTATAAAGTTTCTACTGCACCTCATAGTAAAAAATTTGGATTTCCTGCTTACAGAAATTCCAGAAATCCTAAAAAAAAAAAATTTTAGTTTTAATACTTCAAACGATTGAGAAAGAGCTTCTCTTTTTAGTACAGTAATAATAACAAAAAAAAAAACAGTTTTCTGGAAATTTTCCAATAAAAATGTCAATTTATTTGAGAGATCTGACGGGTTTGTTCATTGTAGGTTATTTAGCCTACATGTTATATAGCCTATATGACCTATATGCGTCCCAAGAAAGAAACTTGTGTCATAATTAGATTCTAGTACTACATTAGATTCTAGATTCTACTACTCCTCTCTAATAAGTTAAATTTTGTGTAGAATGATTTCATTGAGCCAGTCTTTAGAGGCCTAAATTCCCCTTATAGGCCAAAATCTCGGTTGCCTACACAGGTAACACAGGTGCTGTATTATCCGACGCGATTTTCGTTCTCGGCTGAAAAAGCAGGTCTGTAAAGATTATTCAAAAGTTGTGTTTTCAAAACAAAAATATCATTATAGGGTTTATAGGCTATATAGCCTACATGACCTATACATATGCTAAGGAAAAAACTACTGTCATAATTGGATTCCGCGCCAAAAACTAACCCTAAACTTACCGTCAAACTAATATATTTCCTTTAAAATGTCTACCGTCACTCACTGATGAAAACGTGGATGCTCTCCTTTAAGAAAATCTAGACATTCTTAAAACCGAATGTTTTTTAAGTTTTAATAGCTCAAACGATTGGCAAGGAGCTTATCTTTCTAACTGAATAATAAAAATATGTAGTTTGCTGGAAGTTTTTCCGAGATAAATGACAATTTAGTTAAGAAAGTTAAATAATTTTCGCTTTTTCTTGGTTTCTAAGACGTTTCTAAGAAAAATACGTGAGTTTAAAAAATTAAAAAATATACCAGTCGATAGACGATAAAAAGAGGATTCAGAATATGTATAGTTTGTTTGATTTAGCTAATGCGGTCCTGCTAGGAAAATTGTTTTAAAAGTGTTGGTCTTTATAGGCCTAATCTGCCTTTATAGGCTAAAAAGTCGGTGACGTACATCGGTGCGGAGTGGTGCGGTAGGATTTTCGTTCTCAGCACAAAAAGTTGTCTTCAAACCTTCTGCAGCTCGTTTGCTACCCCCCCCCCCCTGTTTTTGAACGATATCGCGGTCTGGATCCCGGACTATTGTACCAGCACAAGCAAAAATTGATTCCCCTCCGAATCTGAAAGGGAGTCCTTTTTGATGATGCTGATGATAATCGGAGCATTCCGCGTCCGTGGGGACTCGTGAGAATAGGGGGAGTGAGTCCTCAGGACAAACAAAAACGCGGGGACTTCCCAAGTGGAGTCCGCGGGGAACGGCGAGAATACGCCTATGATGATTAGTCACGGCCGTCATTTTCCGGACTTTGAATGAAGGAATGAATGAATATATTACGTGCAGCCTAGTAGTTGGGCAATCGCACAGTATGCTTCGGCTTATCCTCTTTTTCTGTTAATAATTAAAATAAATTAATAAATATACGAAAAAAAGATACGTTAATAGGCTACTTAAAGTTTAACTGAATTCAATATTCAAGTCACTTTCATCTTCCTGGTTTGAATAATGAAAATCCGCCATTGCTGGTTATTTTTCGGCGATTGTTTGCCGCTATCGTTGCTAAACGTTTCAAACATAGAGGTATACGTCAACAATTGCTGAAGAATAAACTCGTCAGCTAAAATTCAATATTCGTGGATAACAAACCAACGAAGTAACGCGTTCTTGTCAGGTTTTCTAGTCTATTTAGGTAAAAATATGATGGGTAACCAGACTATCATATCTAAGCCCTCTTCAGTCAAGCTTTAACAACAAATGCAGAACGGCATTAGAACAATATGTACAACAACAACAAAAGATAAATAAACGCAAAACAGGAAATGCACAACGATACACGAGAAGAATTTTTTTTTATTGAATTAGCTGGCGCATTGGTCAATGGGCAGGAAGGCGGCTGGATGACCGGAGAAGCATAATTATTTCTTTCAGTTTGACAGTTGGGTCCAACACAAAAGACTTCTCCATCATTCGGTGATTGCGCATGTTTTGACCTGTCATTTCTGCTGCAAGTATGTGAGGCCGAAAGGGATCCAGAGTGGAACCTTGTTGGAACCCAAGTGCCAGACATTTGAAGGAAGGAATGTATTACTGAATCGAAAACATTTTGTTTTTTCCAAGCACATGATTGGTGGTTGATAGCCTTTTCAGTCTGCAAACAATGGTGTGAATGGAGCTCCAGTATCTGTAATAAACTCATGAAGTTCTGCACTTGTAGTAGGCCATCCTGACGCCCTAGGGGCTAGGGCATCCTTACATCGATGACTGTATAAATGGACATTTACCATATTTAGTCCAGCTTATTACAACAATCGCCATAACATGCATCTTCACACTCAAATACAGTCATCGTAACAGTAGGCTTCATCAATGCATACAATTTAGGACAAGGGATTAGAGATCCATAAATAGAAAGTCTTTTTACTCTTGAAGAGAAAGCCAATATTCTCATCTGCCTCTTAGTTTCCATGGCACGTGCTGAGAATTCGTGGTTTTCTTCCCATTTTGCCAATCTCTTTTATCTTGTTGCCCTCGTTTGCCCAAAAGTTCGTCAATCGCTAAGCAACGAAGGAGTGAATTCACCGTTGAATCCTTGGCTTTGGTTTGTGGTCTGTTCTGGATATCCGAAATTTAATTCTCCTTCTTGATACATTGATAGGCTACAAATGACCCCCTCCCCATCGATCTTAGAAAAGTACAAAAAGCCACAAAAAGTACGAAATATGATATCTTATAATGAATGACGTACCAACTGATGGTCGTGATCAGCGTTTGATTCATCCATACTAATTTACCTAAATCGGTAGTCGCGGCAACGTAGTACCCGTATGGAAATAATTCAAGTCGTAAACGATCGTAAACGATCGTTTTTTTACGATCGTATTATGGGACATTCCGATCGTAAACGATCGTTTTTTTACGATTGGAAACAGTTGTTTACGATTGGAAACAGTCGTTTACGATCGTAAACGATCGTTTACGATCGTTTCCAATCGTAAACGATCGTATTTTTACGATCGTAAACGATCGTTTCCAATCGTAAACGATCGTATACGATCGTTTTTTTACGATCGTATTATGGGACATTCCGATCGTAAACGATCGTTTTTTTACGATCGGAAACAGTTGTTAACGATCGTTTTTTTACGATCGTATTATGGGACATTCCGATCGTAAACGATCGTTTTTTTACGATCGGAAACAGTTGTTAACGATCGTATTTTTACGATCGTAAAAAAAACGATCGTTAACAACTGTTTCCAGTCGTAAACGATCGTTTTTTCCCAATTGTATTATGGGACAATCCGATCGTAAACGATTGTATTTTTATGATTGGAAAGAGTTGTTAACGATCGTATTTTTCCGATCGGAAACGGTTGTTATCCCAATCGTATTTCCAGTATGATTATGGCAGATAATTCAAGCTGAAAAAAAAACAATAGTAAACGATCGTTATTATCGAAAACAGTTATTTCTAAGATTTTTTTTTTAATACGAGCATTGGGCATATTTCCCGAGGGGCTACCCACTCCCCGGCACCTGCTGTACACCCTTTCCCGGCACCGGCCGGCACCAACCGAAATAGGCGGTGCCGGCACCGGTGCCGACAATAAATTGGTCGATTCATCTTTCAAACGCTTCCAAAAATGGTTATTTTGTTGATTTACCGGTGCCGACGGGTTTCAGCCGGTGCCGGCACCGACCGGGCATCGCGGCACCGGGCACTTGCTGTACACTAAAATCGAGAGTGGTCAACCCCTCGATATTTCCACACTGTATGTAGTCACTTCCATTTTTATAACTGAATTAAGCACTGATATTTCCAGATTTTTGTAAAATATGCTGTCATGAAGGCATTCCACTTCCAGCTGGTGAGGTCCTGAAAGATCTGCGACCATAAGAAGACATGAAGATTCCACTAAGCCACCCACTAGAGTAGAAAAGATATCATTCTCAGCCAGTTCTACATTTGTTCAATTGTTTGGACAAAACGAATTAAAAGGTGCAAAAACTAACGAAGGGAACATTTATCCGCAACACCCCGAAGAAATGTCACTCCCTGAGGCGGTCGTGGTCTGAGGCGGTCGGCGCTGATTGGCTTGTTGCAGAGCGCAGTCACAGGTCATGCTTTGCGCACGTGAGGTCAGCATACCTCTGGGAATTCATTGTATAGGAAGACGGCATTTTCGGTATAACTTGTCAGCACCAAGTTATAGGGGTGAATAATGGTATACGTAACTTTTCAGAGTGGGTAGAATAATAGGGGTTAAGTGAAAAGGAAAGGTAATCAATTGGTTAGGTATGATCGCCTGGCAATGGTCGCTAGTGATCCGTTAACCTAACTACCTCAACCTAATCCTATTCTAACACTATCCCAACCCTACCCCTATATATAGCTATACCAAACCTCCCAGCCACTAAAAAATAATCAACTTTCTTATCGTCTTGAAAATAAAAACAATTGCTTCCGATCGAAAACAGTTGAAAACGATCGGAATCAATTGAAAACGATCGTCAAATTACGATCGTAAAATTACGATCGTAAACAACCGTTTACGATTGGGATTTTAATTTCAGCTTTTAGTTAAACTATTTGGATTATGCAAAACTAAAAACTAATCAACTTTCTTATTGCCGTTGTTAGAAATCAGGCCTGTATTTATTGTCTTGAAAATAAAATCAATTGTTTCCGATCGAAAACAGTTGAAAACGATCGTAAACAATTGAAAACGATCGTTAAATTTCGATCGTAAAAAAACGATCGTAAAATTACGATCGTAAACAATTGTTTACGATCGTTAAATTACGATCGTAAAAAAAACGATCGTTAAATTACGATCGTAAAAAAACGATCGTAAAATTACGATCGTAAACAACCGTTTACGATCGTTAAATTACGATCGTAAAAAAACGATCGTAAAATTACGATCGTAAACAACCGTTTACGATCGTAAACAATTGTTTACGATCGTTAAATTACGATCGTAAAAAAACGATCGTAAAATTACGATCGTAAACAACCGTTTACGATCGTAAACAATTGTTTACGATCGTTAACAATTGTAAACGATCGTTAACAATTGTAAACGATCGTTAACAACTGTTTACGACTTAATTATTTCCATACGGGATAGGAAGGGAGGAATCTCTGTATAGGAAGCCGTACATTTGAACTCGTAATCAAACCATTGCAGATCAGTTTTCAATCAGTTTCAGTTTTATTTATTTTAACCCTAATAGCACTAGGCTAACATGGGTGGGAGTTGGAAAAAACAAACACTCACCAGCAATACAACTAAAACACAAACTAACAAACAAAAAATACGAAACGAACATAAATCAAGTACAGTTAAAATGTTTAGTGAAATCCGGAACGAATGAATTTAGATATCTTTCTGAAGATTTCGTGGACGCGGGAACAAGCTTGGGTTTCGGGTCATTCTTGCTTCGCGCGTTAGGACCATGAGAGGGTGTAACGAAGTCCGGAAGGATGGTCCTGTGGTGTCGAGAATTCAGAATTCGGTGGCCAAAACGCATGAGTAGATTATGTCTTCTTTCAGACAGTTTTTCGATGCCGAGGATTTGAAGGCTTTCGTTGTAGGATGTGTAATAGATACATTCATGCGCTTAGTAGTATTATCTGTTCTTCCCTATCTATTGCACTTTGCGCTCGGATATGTCAGAACAAGCTATAGGGTACTTATAAAATTGCAATCAAAGAGTTCTCTTTCCCCGAACTTTTTCTTCCTCTCTTGGGTCTTGGAGACCACGGTCCTGGATCACAACAGCCGTGGGAGCACTTCCATAGGCGTATTCTCGCCGTTCCCCGAGAACTCCTTTTGAGGAGTTCCTGCGTTTTTGTTTGTCCCAGGGACTCACTCCCCGTATTCTCGCGAGTCCCCACGAACGGGGAGTGCTCCGATTAGCATTACCATCATCAATATAGATTTCCTTTCAGATTCGGAGGGGAATCAATTTTTGCTCGTGTCGGTGCAATGTAAAATTTATTAAAAGCAATAAACAAAACCCAAAATAAAGTGGATCCGGACTAATTTCGTCAGCTGCATATTTTGTTTTCGAACAAAATTCATTTTGGTAGCATTCCCCGTGTTTTCGTTTTTTTCCGTAACACGGAGTCCACGTGAAGTGACTCCCTGACTCCTCGGGGAATCAAGAGGAAAGGCTAGAATACGCCTTATGGCGCGGCCCCATAAGCTGCGTTTTTGGGATCCCAAAACGTTAGTGACGGATACCTATGACATCGCAAAAGTTGTCCGTCTGTCCGTCCGTCCGTCCGTCCGTCCGTCCGTCCGTCTGTCCGTCCGTCTGTCCATCTGTCAGCACGATAACTCTCGAAGGGAATGAGATATTTTGATGAAACTTGGTGTGAGGATTCTTTGGGTCAAGAGTAAGGTCGAGTTCGTAGATGGGCTCTGTAGCCCTACGTTTAGGGGTGGGGGAGGGGGTTTAAATTAAGGGGCAAACAAAATATTTTGAAACAGCCAATGTGATAGTCGATTATGGGGTAAGAAGACATGCCGAACACGATGGTGAAAACCATTTTGTCGCCGGACAAGTAGTTCGCCCGGAATCCGGCCAAAACCGGAAAGTTTGTTAAAAGTAAAAGTTTGATTTGAAGTTGAATAGATGTTCGATTTAGGGGTAAGAAGACATGCTGAACACGATGGTGAAAACCATTTTCCCGCCGGACAAGTAGTTAACCCGGAATCCGGCCAAAACCGGAAAATTTGTTAAAAGCAAAAGTTTAATTTGAAGTTGATTAGATATTCGGTTTAGGGGTGAGAAGACATGCTGAACACGATGTTGAAAACCATTTTCTCGCCGGACAAGTAGTTCGCCCGGAATCCGGCCGAAACCAGAAATTTTTTTAAAAGCAAAATTTTTATTTGAAGTTGATTAGATGGCAGATTTAACGGTAAGAAGAGACGCTGAATCTGTATATGACAATCATTGTTTACCCGGACATATAGTTCGTCCGGAATCCGGTTGAAACCGGATTTTTTGTATAAGTTAAAGTTTTATTTGAAGTTGATTAGATGTTCTTTATAGGGATAAGGAGATACGCTGAAGTCGTTTCTGAACTATCTTTTTTTGGCTGGACAAGTAGTTCGCTCGGATTTCGGCCGAAACCGGAAATTTGGCAGAAGTAAAGCAGGAAGTTTCGATAAGTATTGTCAAAATAGATTTGGTTTATACAGGTATATCTGAACTTGATTTTCTCAGATGACTAGCCTGGCGAAGACTGGATCCTTCGAAGACAAGACCTAGTTGTCTGGGTCAGACATTAAATTTTTGGGATCCCATCGAAACCTTTGGTCTTGTTGCTTTCGCGGATGTCGTTTAAAGTTCCACGTTTCGTGGATATATTTGTTTCTTGTGTGGTTTTATTGTTCCATTTGCCAATGAGTCAGGCAAAAAAACAACATAAAAGCGCATGAAAACAACAAGGTGGACCCAACCTTGCCCAGTGGTACCCAACCTTTTCCGTACCGAGTACCCCTAATCAAGGTTAAAAAAGGTTACGTACCCCTTTTTTGACGAATTGTTGTTTTACCACGGTCAGAACGTCAAAAAGACGATATTTATTCAATGACAAGGCATGTAAATCTGACATTAGTTGCGATTTTGCAGATACCATGGTATCTGATACCACGGTCTAAAGTCGTTTTTGCAGTTATCATGGTATCTGATACCAAGGTCAAAAGGCGTTTTTGCTGTTGTGGTGGTATCTGGCCAGTTACCGTGGTATCTGACACTCAGACACCACGTTCCGTCCGTTGTAACTAACTGATCGTGGTATTTGAAAAAGTCGTCTCACTTTCATCAATTTTTGTCGACTTGGTGGGAAACAAGTTTGGAATTCAGTGATGTGA
This sequence comes from Branchinecta lindahli, assembly GCA_023053555.1. NCBI lineage: Eukaryota > Metazoa > Arthropoda > Branchiopoda > Anostraca > Branchinectidae > Branchinecta > Branchinecta lindahli. Next base: position 27,240,485 of record JAKZAO010000011.1, read on the forward strand.
CTGGATATCAGTTTTTCTTCTGGGATGACTTTGAAAAGCGTAATTTCGGCAATTGTCGCTTTTGCAGACCAACCATATATCATCACTCATAAGTTCGCCTACCCGTAAGTTCACCCACCCGCAAGTTCACCTACCTGTAAGTTGTGGACAAGTGGGCCAACTTACAGGTGGGTGAGCTTACGGATTTCGGTGGGTCAACTTCAGGATGGGCAAACTGTCGGAAAAAGTGGGCGAAGTGACTGATTTTTTGAGTGGGCGGAATGACAGGTGGGAAAATTTACGGGAGGGAAAAGTGACGGCGACCCAAAGAACTTCACCCAAATTTTCCGACAGCTTGCCCACCCTTAAGTTGACCCACCGAATTCCGCAAGTCTGGCCCCCACCCGTTAACAACTTACGGGTTGGCGAACTGAAGGGTGGGTGAACATACGAGTAGATGAACTATCGGATTTTTTGTTTGAAATGACGTGTGAGAAACTAACGGAAGAGAGCAGTGACGGCGACTCAAATAACTTCGCCCGCTTTTTCCGACAATATGTCCACCCGTAAATTGACCCATCAAAATCTGTGTGTTCACCCACCCGTAAGTTCTCCCACCTGCGAAATGACGGGTGGGAAAACTTGCGGGAGAGTAGTTCCGGCAACCAAAAGAATATAAAAACAATCGGGATGGCTGACGCACTGGCAAGCGAACACGAAGTTTAAACAGATAAGGTACCTCTCACGCCCATAGGCGTATTCTCGCCCTTCCCAGAGGGCTCCACTTGAGGAGTCCCCGCGTTTTTGTTTGTCCCGGGGACTCACCCCCCGTATTCTCGCGAGTCCCCACGGAGGGGGAATGCTCCGATTATCATCACCATCATCAAAAAGGACTCCTTTTCAGATTCGAAGGGGAATCAATTTTTGCTGGTGTTGGTGCAATGTATAATTAATTAAAAACAATCAGGATAAGCAAAACCGAAAATAAAGTTGATCAAAATAAATTTCGTCAACTGCATATTTTTTTTTCGAACAAAATTCTTTTTAGAAGCATTCCCCGTGTTTTCGCTGTTTTCCGTACGCGGAGTCCGCGTGGAGTGACTCCCTCTATTCTCGCCGTTCCCTTCGATGTCCCGAGGAGTCCTCGGGGAACGGCGGGGATACGCCTCATGAGAAACGCAGCCTCTTGTTGGTACTAAGTGACCAGGTGCGTCACGTCACCAGGTGCGTCACGTGCTCCCCCCCCCCTCCCGAATATTGTCGACCATTCGGCAAAAAATCACCGAATCGATTCGTGCCGATTCGGCTTTTCCTAAAAAACAGTCGATTTTTTCATGAAACAGTCGGTTATTCGGAAAATAGGAGGTCGTTTTTGGTTCATTTGTGATTGACTCCTAGCGTTATAGATTAATCCGTTTTCAGACTCATCAGAGCATGGCCGAGAGGCAGGCTCTAGCGAAAAGTCACCGGGAGATGGTAAGACCGCAATACTTATAGAGGAAAAAACAGACACCATTATATATGAACAAGTACTAGGAGTACGACGAATGCAACTAATAATGACCCACTTCGCATAGTCCAAGCCGTGAAATAGCGGAAATCCGATTTGGGGGACTTTTTTGCGCGTAAGGTTTTACGGTGTTCCTCATCGGGGCAAGCCATCATCATCATGCACATTTTGTCGGGGTACCCTCAAAGTCATTCGAGTCAATAGCTTAACCTACGACGTCACAGTTGAGCTCAAGACACGAATGATGCTCGGGTAGCACTGCTGAACAAAACTTCTTCTTCCGTGGAGCTCTTATTGGCCTAAACACCGTCATTGTGGCCGGTTGTGGCTGGTTAGTATTTTCGTGAGGATGGCATGTTTTGTCAAGCTTTTGTCAAGCTTGTTTCAAGGAGACGCTTTAACCGCCATCTGTTCCCTTCTTCAACGAGCTTTCTTTCCTAGTATTCCCGTCAGCGAGCTTAAGAGTGTTTCTGGTTTATCTCACTAGATGCTGTTGCAGTGGCGAGAGTGGTTTGAGCCAATAAAAGACGATATTATTAGTCTGTAACTTTTGCAAAACAGTTGTTAGCCGACACAAACGTTTTAAAAGTTTGTTTAAGCTTCGATGCTATATAGAAGTTGCATACTGTTTTTTTTTCTGTATATTCGCTATGGCGGATAAGATTTCAGAGATTTATTTTTACAACTAAGATCTGAAAACGATAGTATTCCGTAGCGTAAGTAGGTGTTAACTCTCATTTCCGAAACCAGAATCTTGGCTCAGTTACTAAGTGTTGAGGACAATATAGAGAATTATATGATATGATAAATATCGAAAGTGAAGAAACACTGAACTACTAAATTATAGTTTAAAGTTTAACTGAAAAGCCAACTCAATTGTGTTTCATTTAATTGGATACACTGAAGTATTTGGATTCTGCGAAAGGATTTTTTGATTTTCCACTATCTGCTCTAGTTATGAGGCTCAGAATATCTCCAGCCGTCCACACTGCATAAATTCTACTATGACGCGGGAAATTTTTATCTCAACCCAAATGCGGCTTTTCAGTGGGCAGTGGTGAGATTGGTGAAGATTGCTTAGTGCCTGAACAAAAAAAAATTGATAAATCTTTCTCGTAAGGCATACAGCAAAAATACAAGCGCATAGAGGCACCACATATCACACGGAAATTCCACTATTTGAAAAACGATTATTCGTGAATAGCGGAACAATGAAGTAACATTTTCAGCGGGTCTTCAAGCCAATTTAAGTGAATAAGTGATGGGTAACTAGATTGTCATATCCTAGCCCTTTTCGGTTAAACTTTAAGGTTTTCTGGGTTATGACAGTAGCAAAAGCTAAATGATATGCAACAAAAAGCAAACAAACTTGCACACATAGCTAAGTAATAAGGTAAAAAATGTTAACCACAACATACATAAACTCAGTATGAAAAAAAAATAAAAGAAAATGGTCCACGGGACCTGACGAACAAAAATAAATAACTGAATAAAGAGCAAGAACGTGATTTATGTGACTGATAACTAGCGATGCAAATGAGCAAAGACGCCCGTAAATGGCACTGGAAATGGTTTCGAACCACAAACATACAGCGAACATTTACATAAAAAAAACATACAACTACAAAAATGGCCTGGGCTATTCAACTGATTTGAGGTTAAGAAACCACATTGGGTCGTATTCACGGATCAGGTCATACCTAGGGCATTTTCTTCTACCACCCATCAAGTTTCACTGGAATCGGAGTTCTTCCGGAAAATTTCCAGTACCCTATATCCAGCTCCCACCACGGAAGCCGGATCCGGTCAAACCTGAACGGAACATAATCAGGACCCATGACTTTTCTACGGTCCGAGTTTCATCCCAATCCCTCCGTCCGTCCCTACGCATGTTATAATATGTAGGTGCCCCCCCCCCACCACCAACTCTCCCACCGTGGTTGGAATGCGGTTCCGACGCAGAAACAGAACATCATGAACATCTTCTCTGACCCATCACTTTTCGCTCGAATCGGATTACTTATTTGCAACTTAAGCGGCTCACAACATTCCAGACAACCCCCCCCCCCCCCCCACGTCTATCAACCCCGTAGGGAAAAAAGGTACCCGGATTCCCGTAAAGGTGTCCGGAATTTTGGAACAACATTCCGGGCACGGAAAACGCAACGGAATTCCCGCCTAGGGAGTCTTGTTTCCTGGAATGTTGTTCCAAAATTCCGGACACCTTTACGGGAATCCGGGTACCTTTTTTCCCTACGGGACTCCCACACGGATGATTGGATCCGGGAAAAGAAGGTTTCTGTGAGCACTGGTACTGGGTTGGGTCCTTCATATGCATGCCAAGTTTACGTGGAACGGCCCAAACTAGCAAAAGTGAGACAGAACGACAGACGGATAGACCGACTCACAAAGAGTACCATCGCTCAGTTGAGCTTAAGGCTGCAAGTTCAATAAAAAGGGAGCGATCCAGAGAGAGTTGCTTTAGCTGCCATGCCGTAGTCAAAGCATCTCCTCCTAACGGTGAGTACACAGGAACATCATAAAATTCGCACTCTTTTTTTCGTACGGGAATTTGTGAACCTATACTTACATAAATGTAAATATCTACAATGAGCGGCACGCCACATCCCTGCAAAGGATTTCCTGCAAACCTTGTTGCTAGTCGCCTGTAAGCGATCGTGAGGCTCCGGCCATCACTGCCAAACTTAAAGACGGTCATTTGCACAAGAAACTGCTTTGCAAATTTGCGGTTTACAGTTTACACTAAGGTTTTGGTTGTCACGAAGTGGCTTGGGGGAGGCCCGATCTCATTATCGCGGGTCATGCCATCGGAAAGTGCGAATTTGTATTCCTTGCCAATTTGCTGATTTGCTAATTCTCCGTTGACACGGATAGAAAAAGGTCTTTAATCAACACTCCTTCGGCTTGAAACCAACTCCGCTCTCTGTTTCTTGATGCCTGCTCTTCCCTTTATGTAACTGTCATATAAGTATGAATGAATATGAACATGCATTGAATTCTTTCAGAGTGAGTTAGAGAGTCTCTGTCCCCTTGCTGAGCCTATGCCTTTCTTTTTGCTCAAATCGGCCATGCCAGGATTCGTAAATTCACAACGCGAGTATCTGTGAAAAAATAGTTATGGCATATTTGAGAGGTTTAGACACCCTCTGGTAGACAATTAAACCATGCGAATATTTTGGATATCTTTTATTATTATTTTATGTCTTTATCGAAATGCGTAGCTGTTGGGGATAGGAATGTGTGACGCCTGAAACCTTGCTTCGCCTTGACGGTGGCCTATCCCAGAGGGTGGATTTGTATGAAGCAAAAACGAAAGATTAAATTGGGATCAATCGGCAAAAGCGGCAAAGTGGCCGCTTTGGCGGTTTTCAACCAATGAGAGCACGTCGATTCCGGACGAGCACGGTTACGATGGACTTACGATTGCCAGGGGAGAACCCACTTTAAATAGGCCTGAAAACCCGATAAATATGCGTCACTTCGTTTGTCCGTTATGCACAGATAATCGATCCCATCTATTGAAGTTATTCCTCCGGATTTGTGTTACCTCTATGTCCTTGTCCCTCTACGCTTGAAATATTTACCAAGTAGACTACAAATGTAAGCCATTTCGAAAACTAAATTAAAACGTCAGATTCCTTGCAAGACATATCTTAACATCATTTTTCTAATTTCTACAGGCGTTACTTTTCCGAGCTTACCATCTTGAACCCTCGAAATGCAGACCTTTGTTTAAATTCAAATTTTTCGCGTCTGGCTGAATTTTCGGTTGTGCAAGCATCGCACATTCTGAACTTTATTACTTTATTGCTATCCCCGGGTGAAAAAATACAATATCCCTTCGGTGAGCCAAAATATTTCAGTGTATTCAAATATCAGATGTAAAAAGAAGCTGTCTTTTCAGTTAATTTTTAAGAAGTCTGTGTCTGGACATGACTTTAACGCTGAGGTACTTCGGCCTTCGCCGCTATCCGCCAGCAAACTGACTTCAGTTGGGACTATTTCTACCGTCTCTTCACCATGGCGCCCCGCTTGACACCCCGCTTGCAGGTCCTTTTCGGACCTAGCTTAGCCTGCCCTGTGGCCATTTTGAACTGTCGGCATTTTGAGCCGCCGGCATTTCGGACGATTTCGATTTCAGGTGTTCGACGTGTGAGTCGTGGGCATTTTGAGTCGTGAGCATTTTGAGTAGTGAACATTTTGAGCCGTTGGCATTTTAATCGTGGGCATTTTGATCGTGGGCATTTTGAACCATGGGCATTTTGATCGTGGGCATTATGAGAGTGGGCACTGTGAGAGTGGACAAAAAGATCGTGGTGATTTTGGGAACCACCCGCAGAATTTTCTCCGAGGAATGTTTATTTTGTTCAGGTTCAGGTTCTTTAATTTCAAAAATAATTCATAACAATATATATCGATCAATGGGGGCCGGCAGGAATACGATCTCGTTAGTTCGGCCCCATTTTATACACTGATTAATACGTAGATAATATAATGAGCCGTTCCTCTGTAAAACGCACACACAAAAAAAAGAAAAGAAAGAATCGTTCCATTCCGTATACTTACTCCCACACGCCATACCAAACTCTACACACCATAAAAAACAACAACAGATAATAACACCAGGTTGTGGACTAAGCTGAAGGAACGCTAACTTTTTACTAAAACAAAAATAATAATTAAGGGTTGGGAATTCACCGGGATAACACAAAGGGGTATGGATCATTTTTTCAGTACCAATATTCCGCCAACGGATGATTTTTTATTTTCTTTTTCTAAGTAAACACTGACATGCAGGTCTTGTTCAAACAGGTCTTTGTAATTGTTCCGGGTTCTTTATAATTGTTCCAAACTCCAACAGTCTCATCTAGTAAACAATGCCGGTCTCATCGTTACTAGCTACTATGAATTCTGTTGTTGCTATCCCCTAAAATTTTGTCCCTTTCCCTTTCGAAAACCTGGCGAAAATGCCCCCTCGCAAGGTAGCTACTGCAGTTGAAAAGTTGCAGCCAATCAAATGTACCCACCAGAGGTTCGCAAAGAGTTTTATCCCTTGTTTCCTAAATTTGTAGAGCTGAGCTGTTAGTTATATAGGTTATTTTGTTGCATATTATGCATAGGCCTATTACCGTATGATTTGCGTGTGTGTTCGTAGGCTATCTATGACGATAGCAAACAAATTTGGCATAGGCGTGATAAGTTTTTGGCGACTAAAAAATTTTATCTATCTATCATAATTTTCAGTACTGTTGTTTCCTCGGATATCAAGGGTCGACCGCATTCTGATTGACAGTTTATTCTGTCTGCTTACGGCAGAGATTTGCATACTTCAACGTCGGTTAAAATTAAAATTTGGTTTATTTATCCATAGATGTCTTTTACAAATAAAAATAATGCTAAACGTGTCATTACAGTTCAAAAAAAAAGATTAACCAAAGGAAATACTTACAACTGATTTTGTACCTAAACCTATGATTTCTGTACACAGTTCACGATTAAGGGTACATTTCATCAGCATACGAACGCGAATTAAAATGACAAAGGTTAAAAAAATTACAAAAATAGTTCGTCACTAGCGTAATTACTATTATAATATTCAAAAAAATGATAGAGATAAAAAACAGGGCATCAAGAATGAATCATGGAGGAATAGTTACACTGGCGACCGGTCTAGCTTTTACCTTCGCCGAAGAAAGACTAAACCCACCAGGCAGCTTCTTCTGCAAAATACTTGCCGAAAATGTTTACTTCATGTTTGCTGCCAGGGGAATAAGACAGTTCTCCGACCACCATAACCTTACAGCCAAGGATATCCGGGCTTTTCGAGCAAGTTCAGCAAAACTGCAGCAATGGTTCTGGACAAATGCTTGACTTGTGCTCTCTCGAGCCGGCAGACGATTCAGAGGTCCTCCCGAAAACGGTGGATTTTCCGATTAATCCCCGTATTAATCCCCGAAAATAGTGGAATTTCCGTGTGATTTGTGGTACCTCTAATTTGTTGTATGCCTTACAAGAAAGATTTATGACTTTTTTTTGTTCAGGCACTAAGCAATCTTCACCAATATCGCCACTGCCTTCTGAAAAGCCTTGTTTGTGTTTGTTTCCCGCGTCATAGTAGAATTTTCGCTGTGGGGACGGCCGCAGCTATTCTGAACGTCATAACTAGAGTAGTGGAAAACAAAAAAATCCCTTTGCAGAATCCAAATAATTTAGTGTAGGCTACTCAACTAAATGACACAAAAATAAGTTGGCTTTTCAGTTAAACTTTAATAATACGGACATTGCAATTAATTTTCGAATAATAGACCCTTAACTCGATAAAATAAAATAGTAGAAGAGAAGACAAAAAATTTCTTTTTTGTGGTTCCTTTTCATGATCCGAACCCTGTGGGGGGGGAGTGTAAAAAGCAGATCTTCCAGGTGAAGTTGCCCGAATCTTGCTACGGCCACGGTCTAGAATCCCTTATTCGCCATTAACACTGCTGTAGCCACATGAGTAAGGACTTCGTCCTTATGGGGTCCTGTTTTCGTTTTTTATTCCCTTCTACTTTTTTTGTAAAGTTAACGGTCCATAATTCGAAAATTACGTGTCCACTGTAAAAGACGAAACAGAATGGAAGTCAGCGCATCTGTTCAAATTCCAGCTGAAAGGGAGTCATTTTTAGGCGTCTGAATCGGTTCTAACGAAAACGGGACCCCGGTCCCTTAAGTCGGGTCTTCACCTTCCGGAATCTGGGTTCCCAGATTTTCCGAAATTTTTTTCGAATTTCTTCTGTGATACTTAAAAATTCCGGAAATCTGGAAGTTCAAAAGCCCCTTTTTTCCGGATTATTTTGATGTACTTTCGGACCGGTTCATATTCCAGATGCAATTTACAGAAGAAGTCAAAGAATAATCTGGAAGCCCAGATTCCGGAAGTTCCGGGAGGTGAAGACCGGACTTTACTTATAGGTCCTGTTTTCGTTTTTTAAGGGGTCCTGTTTTCGATTAGCCAGATGGGTCCCGTTTTCGTTTTCAAGGGGTCCTGTTTTCGTTAGCCAGAAGATCCCGTGGCAAGGGGACCGGGGTCCCGTTTTCGTTAGAACCAATTCAGACGCCTAAAAATGACTCCTTTTCAGCTGGAATTTGAACAGATGCGCTGACTTTCATTCTGTTTCGTCTTTCACATTTTCTAAAAGTGCCTTATATAACAAAATAGATGGCGTCCAAACTAAACAGCAAACCCCAATGGAAGAAGGAGCAAATTTGAAAGTCAACACAAAAGTATTACAACTTTCTGTTTGTGCCAGAAGAAAGCTGGAACAGTTTGCTGTTAATATCAAGTTTGGTATTTTTCGTTTCCACTTGACTGTCGCGTAAAAAAGAAAAAAAGCAGTGAATCATTTAAAGAAGTGCATAAAGACAAGTACCTCTACTCCACTGGCAAGTAGCAGGGGTGATTTCTGTTTTTGACGGTTCTCACACCGTCCAAACATCGTTGGTTTCAACGCCAAGGCAAAGGAGTCTTGGGGTGAAAAAATTTTACCTTAAGTGTGGTCTGACTCATGAGGAACTTGTGTTAATATGTGGGTATGAGAGGATACCTCTTGGGAAAACAAGAAAATATTTGGGTTAACTTAGGTTTAAAACTGGTCCTTACTCTTGCCCTATGTGTGGATGCGAGAAAGAAAGTATGTGTCATTTTGTGGAGGAGTGTGAGGAATTGAATGGGTTGAGAAAAGAGCTGTGTGGAGTGAGAGCGTGTGGGAGTGGGTGGATAATTGAGATAATGAAAGAGAAGAGTTTCCAGGCTATTCAGCTGTTTGGAAGGTTCCTCCGGATAGGGTTAGCACACAGGGAAAATTGTCCAGGCTATTCAGCCGTTTGGAAGGATCCTCCGGGTAGGATTAGCACACAGGGAAAATTGTATATCCCTGTAGTTTAAAATACTGGTACAATGTTCAGGTTTCCTATTTATTTTTTTTTTATTTTTGTTTTTTGGTGCGACCTTGTTAGCTTTTTATGCATTAAATATCTATATATTTATCTATATCCAGCGTAGTGATGAACAAAGAAAGGTTCCTGTTATTATCTGTTTTGATGTAATGTATCTTCATTTCCTAGATACCAGGAGCGGGTGAGAGTACGATTCGAAGCCCTTGAAGTCTACGAGTACGATTCGAGGTAAGGTTAATTTATATTATTTTATTCCCTTGCAATCCATCTGTTTGTATTCTGTTTAGCGCTATACACCGTGACCCGCAGTCAGCTTTGAGAGGAAAACTTGGTATCGCTTAAAAATTCAGGTCATTAGAACGAATATTTCCTTTTGCTTCTCGAAAGGGCCCGATGCTGCAGCCGGTATTAATTCAGCTCGCTGCTTTTCATCTTCCCCCCACCCCGTTAGCCTCTCAAGATAAACAATTAGGAAGTCTTAAACAAGGGACTCTCGGGAGACTAAAACTTTTCAGGGTTTTAGCCGTGAAAGTCAGAAAGGCTTTTAACGTCCCTGACTCAAGGGTGCAAGGTGTTGGATGGTGCATTATGAATTTATCACCTATTTGTAAGAAAAACTATCGTATTAAAGTGATTATAAAAAAAAACGAAAAAAGAAAGAAAAGCCATGACCAATAATAAATGGGCACTTGACAACCCTACGTGACAGATAACTTACAATATAGTAATGCATTATTCAAATAGATGTAATTAGGTGTATTACGGCGTATAAGGCTTATTACAGATTCCTCGTTTCCTCGGGGCGCGTTGTAATAAGGCGAATAAGGAAAATAGAGCTCGACTCAATTCTCCCTTATGCAGAGCCAATAAGATTGCTTGGTTGGTTCCGCCAGCGGGCCGATGAGAGGAGCAACATCGTCATGGTTGCCAAAGGAAGCACAAAAGTTCTACTTTGTTGGAAGCTAAAGAAACAACTTTTCATATAAAAAAAAACGTTTTTGTTCTGTTACGACTGCTTATTGCTAGTTCGAGGATCAATGCTGTCCATCCGTTAATTTAATGTTTAACCGAAAAGGACTGGGATAGGACAATCTAGTTACCCATCACTTATTCACTTAAATTGGCTTGAAGACCCGCTGAAAATGCGTTACTTGGTTGTTCCGCTATTCAGGAATAATCGATTTTCAAATAGTGGAATTTCCGTGTGATTTGTGGTACCTCAAATTTGTTGTATGCCTTACAAGAAAGATTTATGACTTTTTATGGCACTTGCAGCCTCTGGCTCAAGTGCCGTATACCGATCGCAATTCCGTCTGTCGGTCGGTCTGTCGGTCCGTCGGTCTGTCGGTCGGTCTGTCCGAATTTTTTTGTCCCACATGTTCGAGTTAGGGTACTGCCAGATGTGCCAGGACGATGAAACTTGGCAGGAAAATCAGGGACCCGACCAAACTAACCTAGAAGTAATCAGTTTCCCGATCCGACCATCTGGGGGGGAGTGGTGGGCCGGGGAAATTCTGAAAATTAAGGAGTTTTTTCACACTTTTTCGAGTTGGAGTACTTCCAGATGTGCTAGGACGATGAAACTTGGCAGGAGCATCAGGGACCCGATCGGACTAACTTGGAAACATTCAGTTTCCCAATCCGACCACCCGGGGGGGAGTGTAGGGCTGGGGAATCCGGAAAATTGGAGTAGTGTGTAACTTTAGAACGGGTGATCGGATTGGAATGAAACTTAATAACTGAATAAATGGCATACTTCTGATGTCCCGTTTGAAGTCCGGACCGGATTCGACAGCTATGGGGGAGTTGGGGGGGGAGACCGGAAATTTCGAGAAACGGTTCGAATAGAGGGATCGGAGTGAAACTTACCCGGGGGGGGGGTGGAGGGCTAGGGAATCCGGAAAATTGGAGTAGTGTGTAACTTTCGTACGGGTGATCGGATTGGAATGAAACTTAATAACTGAATAAATGGCACACTACTGATGTCCCGGTTGAAGTCCGGACCGGATTCGACAGCTATGGGGGAGTTGGGGGGGGGAGACCGGAAATTTCGAGAAACGGTTAGAATAGAGGGATCGGAGTGAAACTTGCTGGGAGGAACAAGCATCTGCTGCAGATAAATCGTTTATACATTTGGACTGGATCCGGACACTAGCGGGGTGGAGGGCTGGGAAATCCGGAAAATTGGAGTACTGTGTAACTTTCGAGCGGGTGGTCGGATTGGAATGAAACTTAACAACTGAATAAATGACATACCTCTGATGTCCCATTTGAAGTCCGGACCGGATTAAACAGCTATGGGGGAGTTGGGGGGGGGGTGACCGGAAATATCGGGAAACGGTTAGAATGGAGGGATCGGAGTGAAACTTGCTGGGAAGAACAAGCATATGCTCCAGATAAATCGTTTATACATTTGGGATGGATCATGACATTAGGGGGGTGGAGGGGAGTTTCCCGGAATTCCGGTTATGGCGGTTTTGGGGATTTTCACGACGAATCTTGGGAGGCGAATCAGGGACCCGATCAAACTGACTTATAAAGAAAGATTTACATGATCTGATAGCCGTGGGGGGAGTAACGGGAGGGGGAATCCGGAATATTGAGTCATGCGTAACTTTGAAACGGCTGATCGGATTTGAGTGAAATTTGGTAATTGAAGAGAGGACATGTTTCTGTTGATCTTTTTCATGTCCGGACAGATCCGACAGCAATTGAGGGGGGGGGGCGAAAATACGTGACCGACTTAGACTGGTGAGATCGGGATGGAACTTTGTGGGAATAACAAACAGATGCTCTGGATAAACACTTACGGAGCCGGATTGGCTCCGGCGACTGTGGGGAAGTTTGAGGGGGGGAGAGGTCCGGGATTCCGGTGATCACGATTTAAGGTACTTCCAGATAATCTAGGACGATGGAACTTGGCTGTAATATTAGAGATTTGACAAGATTGACTCAAAAATGACCACTTTCCAAACCCGACCATTCGTTAAAGTACTAATCTTGACTGCAAATTTAGAAAAATACTTTTAAACTAAATTCATATTTTCATGATTCCCATGAGCCCATTATCATTTTTGCCTCAAGGGTTTTGTTTGCAAATGACGTTCTAGCTCCCTTAAAGTGTGAATCTGAACGGCCAGGTCGAAAAGTACTTTATTTCAAACAATACATCTCAACCCATGATCATTTGTGCCACAAGGGTTTTGCTTAAAAATTTATTTCTGTCACCCTTAAAGTGCGCATTTGAAATGAAAAGCGAAAAAAAACTTTTGACGAAACGGTATACATCAAGGATCCCTAAAGGCCTGTGATCGTTCTTGCCTCAAGGGTTTTGCATACAGATGCATTTCTAGCGCCTTTAAAGTGCGCATCATTACACCCAAGTTCAAAAATAAAATACTTTTTATCTAGCTCCCTTAAAGGACACCTGAACGATCCTACCATACTTCCATGAACCCCTCAGATCGTCCTTCACAGTACCGGTACAGGGAAGACGAATTTTTTCGCTCCGTGATTTCGGCGCTATCCACTCTTGAAGTTCTAAGTCTCCCTATGGCGATTCGTTACGACCTCTCAAGACAAATTTAGCGCCAATATTTAAACTGTCATTATCGCATGGATAAACGTACGTTGATAACGCATGGATGGATAAACAGCGCATGGATGGATAAACGCATGGACTGTTACGGCGTGGATTGTTACAACATGAACTGTTACGCATGGACTGTTACAACTGTTACGGCGAGCGTTACGATCAAGACAAGTCGGAAAAAAGGCTGAAAATTATAGCACGGTGAAACTTCATCCGATTTTAGTCCGGTTTTCGAGAGATAAATGGTAAGCAGTATGTAAAAGTGGCAATTTAGGGTGTTAGACTTCATTCAGATGACCTTTAAAGTGCGCATTTTAACCACAAAGTCGAAAAATACTTTTGATCAAACAAAACATCTCAACACATGCAAGTGCCATATGAGCTTACAGCTCTTGTTTTTTGTTCAGGCACTAAGCAATCTTCACCAATATCGCCACTGCCCACTGAAAAGCCTTGTTCGTGTTTAGATAAAAATTTCCCGCGACATAGTAGAATTTTCGCTGTGGGGACGGCCGCAGATATTCTGAACGTCATAACTAGAGCAGATAGTGGAAAACAAAAAAATCCCTTTGCAGAATCCAAATAATTCAGTGTATTCAACTAAATGACACAAAAATAAGTTAGCTTTTCAGTTAAACTTTAATGTTTTTTACAATATAATGGGCGTTAAATTGTACTCGTGTACTTCAAGTAGTTACTAAGAACCTTTTCTGATCTTTTTAGATCTCGATCAATTGTCCTAACGGGGCATCACAAAAAGCCGCATTGGTAAGAACCTCTTGGGTTCCTTTTTTAACAGACGTGTGTATTAAAACGTAAACATCGCGTAAAACGCTATTCAGCTTATTACTTCTATTTGAACAATGCTTAAGGCGGTCACCATGGCAAGTGTCCTGTGTTTCACAAACCGATCACGCCTATGTTGTATCTGTTTAAATTGACCTGTGAAACCAGGTTTAGTTGAAAAATGGGCGGTGTTTCTAACCCAAAGTGGTAACTTCAGTGAACCAAAAAAATTATCGGACACATTTGTCTCGGTTACAGTAAATATTGGTCAAAATGGGAAATTTCCGAAAGGGTAGAGATGTGAAAAAAATGGAGGTGGGCTAGGATTTGTGCTTGGTATAGCCCATATGCATTAACATTTTTGCAGACAATTTCTAATGAGCCCTTTACGGGTAGACTTCATATCAGAACTTGTGGACTCAGACACCTTTTTCACGGACTCGTACTTGTTTTCGTCGTTTCTTGAACAGGAATCGGACCCTGCTACTCTCGAAATCCGGATCAGTCTGTATTCCGGATAAACGTCTCGGCTTGACAAATTTAAAATCAAACAGACATCTCTAAGTTGCGTTTTTTTTTATTCACTTCTGTTCCGTCAGAGGTTGTAGTTTTTCTCTTGTTTCGTCTTACTTGCGTTTTATTAAGTTCTTGTTTCCGAAACTCAAACTACTAGTCAAACTACATACGCGAGGTATTTTGTCGTTTGAGCAACGTAGTTTCAGGTTCGAGAGCAAATGGAAGGGACGAATTAAACGGCATGATAGTCTTGATCTTCTTGACAGTCTCGTGCTCGTCTCGTCTCCAGTGATTTTATCCAAACTGGGGCACGAATAGTGTTGTAAAATTACCGTAAAAAAAAACTCGGTAAGTAAAATTGGTAAAATAAGGTAAAATAGGTAAAATTGGTAAAATAGGTAAAATAAGGTATTCCATGAGAAATATAGGGTAAAATTGATGTTTTAGAGTGCTCAAAAAATTCCACAAAAAGGTTACACGTGGTAGCGCACGAATCGTCATGATCGGTGAGCGTGATTTTGGTTTCAGAAACGCTGGGCTCAATCAGGGCTCAGGGTTTAGGCCGCATTTAGATTTACATAAAATAAAAGAGAAAATAAAATTTTTGGCTATTCATAAAAAAAATGTAACTCCAGCTGTAAATCTTCGTTTCAGGAAACGATTAACAAACAGGTTACCTTTTTTTACAAATCGAAGATCGAGCTTTTTGCTCGAAACAGTGTTACACAATCACAGAATGAAGAAAAACTTAATCTAGTCTTCATATTTTCCTCTAATATTCCGAAAAGTTGAATAAAATCACTTCCTTTGATCGAGTACTGATTTACTACCTTAAGTAATGTTTATTACAAGTAGTTTTAGTGGTCGCTTGCCTTTTTGTGTCATGTCAGTTGTTTTCATTTCTTTTGCTGGTGACTATAAGAGATGAACATGCAAGACAACAAATAAAGTTTTAAACAACTTGACTTACTTATGACTTATGTCTCCTGCCGGGCGCTGCTCGGCGTAGAGAGTGACGTCTGCCTCCTCCATCCGTTTCGGTCCATGGCGAGCGTTTGGGCTTCGCTCGGTCTGATGTTTGCCATCGTCAAGAACTCGGACAGGCTGTCAGACCAACGTTTCTTCGGTCGGCCGCGAGTCTCCTGCAGTGTTGCCACCGGCAGTAAATTTTTACTAGATCTAGTAAAAAATATTAGATCTAGTAAATATAGAGGATCTAGTAAATTTCATTTTAATCTAGTAAAAAATCCCAATTTCTAGTAAAAAAGATGGTCCAACCCCAAGTTGTGTCATTTTTCATAGATTCTGAGGAAATATACAAAAATATTAGGATCCACTCTTGCTTATCACTCCAGAGTTCTTAATTTTGTCTGTTAACCAAACCAAGGATCGGAGCTCTTTGTCCATTGTGTTAAGACTTTTGTCCCTGATGAAAACGAACGAACCAATTGCTTTGAGAAAAATCGATAGTTTTGAAAAGAATTTGGCCTGTTTTAAGAAAAATTGACTGTTTTTTTAAAAATTGCGGCGCTTCGCGCCGATTTTATTTGTTCTTTGCCGATTGGCCGACAGGGGCCACCCCCCGTTTTTGACGTCTCTGCTCTTGATGACCAAGTCCGCGGTCCGATATATTTTCGCTGCTTTCTTTTCAGTCTGACTAAAAATTAAACTGTCTTTCGATGTATTTCTTTATTATTTCAGTCTAGTACAGGTCGACAATGCAATGCACGTGTCGCGGCGACAGCCGCGAAAATTTTTTTTGAGTTAGTAAATTTTATAAGAATCTAGTAAAAAAAATTCTCCGGAATTTAGTAAACTTAATTTTGGTTAATTAAGTTTAACCGAAAAGGACTTGGATAGGACTATCTAGTTACCCATCACTTATTCACTTAAATTGGCTTGAAGACCCGCTGAAAATGCGTTACTTGGTTGTTCCGCTATTCAGGAATAATCGATTTTCAAATAGTGGAATTTCCGTGTGATTTGTGGTACCTCTAATTTGTTTTATGCCTTACATGAAAAGATTTATGACTTTTTTTTGTTCAGGCACTAAGCAATCTTCACCAATATCGCCACTGCCCACTGAAAAGCCTTGTTTGTGTTTAGATAAAAATTTCCCGCGTCATAGTAGAATTTTCACTGTGGGGACGTCCGCAGATATTCTGAACGCCATAACTAGAGCAGATAGTGGAAAACAAAAAAATCCCTTTGCAGAATCCAAATAATTTAGTGTATTCAACTAAATGACACAAAAATAAGTTGGCTTTTCAGTTAAACTTTAAATAATAAATAAAATGATCAAAATAATATTGAGATTGAGGATTCACACTTTAAGGGTGCTAGCTGCCTTCCCCTTCACACTAGCCTGAAACTAAGAAAGGGACGGTGCATTTTCCCGAGCTTTAGTATGCTGGCCTGCTGGAGCAACTTTCACCATGTTTGTCTGCCTCTGCCAAATCTTAGCTGACGTATCCGTTTAGCTTCATTTTTTTTAGAAATGACTAACTATCGGGATCAAGGATTATTTCCCCTAAAATTGTATTGACGGTGGCAAAGACCAGCCCTCGGATGGGTTCTAATTTTTTTTTTAGAACAGTCAGCTGAAATTTTCGCTTTGCAATATTTCAGCCCATTCTTGTCAAGGTTAATCAACATACCGTATCTAAAAGATTCAACTTGCACCCCCCCCTCCCCTCTTACTGCTGCAGCTGCATCTCAGAGATATTTTCCAGTTGAAAATTCCTTGTTGATATACTGGGTGAAAAGTAAACACCATTTTGCCCCCCCCCCCATAAATTTCCCTGCAGGAAAAAGCGAGCCATCCGAATTTAATTTCTACGGCCATATATCTAAGCTGGGAGAAGGACCTCCGGCGTTCCGTCAATATGGGACATTCCGGATTTTTTACGTAGTTAAAAACATCTGTGTCCCTGCGATAACACTTTTGGTGAGACTCACTCTACAGTATTTCACCGACCGGGAAATGGGGTAAAAGATAAGTTTTTCCATGAAAAGCTGGTGACAATGTCTCTCTTCGTTGCATTACTGTCGAAATATGTAGTCTGGAATGGCTGGCTCCGTTTAGACGGAGGCTTAGCAAGCCGGTGCGAAGATGAGGGGCAGGACCCCTTTCCTCATTTTCTTCTTCCTTAAAGGACCTGTCATACCTATAAGCTAATACAGCCTACCTCCAATATGGCCAAATACACTGGGGGGCGGTCAGGAGAATGAGATTAGGGTTTCAAATCAAACCAGATTGTCTGGCAGATGATTTTAAATTCCGTCGGAACAATGTCCAACGGAATGATCGTATGACATTCGTATCGACATTCTTTTAAGTTCCCAGGATTACTCTGAATTACTTCCAGAAAAATGTAGATAGCTTTTCGTTGTTGAAATACAGTAGAGGTATGCTTATTTGAACAGTTATACTTAAATGTGAACAGTGCAGTTTTGTGCTAAAAATAGAATGAAGATCCAAAATACCTATTCAGGTGTTATCAGAGGCCCTTAATTACCTACCTTGGCTGACTAGTAGTTGAGCTTAATAACAGCAAGTGCCTGAAAATGGCAAAGTTCAAAGTCAACAAACGTTCAAATAAGCATACCTTTACTGTACGATCATTGGCATCTGTTCCTTGTCCTATTATTCGTCAGAACCGATGAGAAATTGAGAAAACAAAAGAAATTCTTCAGTTTTATTTTTAGGTCAGTCTGAAGGGGTCCACTGGAGATGTTAAAGAGTTGACATAACGTACGAGATAACGGAAGCATAACGTAAGATACGGTACATTGTACCCCCCCAACGACCCCTCACTGATTTCTCGTTTCTCCATTTTCTATGTATCATTCTCCCGACGGCTGTTTCCGACAAGTTTATTCGTCAAAGAAATGAACATTTCCCCCAGTTTTTAGACGTTAACGGGCCTAGAAAGGCCTTGAAATAGCCAAAGCTGTGGGTAATTTGATGAAAACAGAGCCTTCTCGCGTTAAAATCGGCTGTCTGAATATGTCCGCGTTTTTACTAGAAGTCAGCGGGCCTGCAGAAAGGTCTAAAACAGCCAACGCCGTGGGTAGTTTGCTACAACGTACTCAAACGTACTCAACCTCCCTGCCTGGACCCGAAATATTAAAATAGCCGCTACTTACAATGAGCGTGTTCCACCCTACTTACCTAGTTACTACGCATGACGTCACGAATTTTGGCTTCTTGGCGTCAAGGCTGGAACGCAATTTTTCTATTCTATCTAAATATCATGCCACGGGCTAGTTCGACCAATCAAGTTAAAGAGATGCGTAGTTACCACGCTTGGTAAGCAAATAGTTACTATTAGTTGCTATTTCGAGAAGGTTGGAACGGTCAGGGTAGGAACTTCTCCTGAGGCTGGAACGGAAACACTAACTATTAGTTACTATTGATAGAGGGGTGGAACACGCTCAATATCTGTATATCATGACACAGGCAACCTTTTCCTTCACGAGTCTGCCGAGTGTGGGGACAGACTGAAAACACTTGACCATAACCTTGAAAAACCGCTCATACATTATATATTATCGCCCTTCCTGACGGTGATAGCGGAAAAATTTGGCCCGCGGGTGGCATGATAGGCTGATATCGCCCGAGCGCAGCGAGGGTGATTTCTGCCTATCATGCTGCCCAAGGGCCAAATTTTCCGCTATCGCCCGAAGAAAAGCAAGGGCGATAATGATTATAACACTAGTACATTTGTTTTAATTTTCTGGTATTCCCTGATGTTAGAAATAAAAAAAGCCGGGCGATATCAAAATAAATGTCGCCCGGGCGATATTTATTTTGATATCGCCCGGCTGTAACTTTTTTCTTTTACCATCAGGGCAATACCAGAAAATTTTGGCACTGGGTAGGATAGGACCGATATCATGGGACTGCAGGGTGTACTGGTGTTATAAGTAACTACCTTTAGGCTGGCGCTCGCAAGTGGCTAAATTTTGTGATCACAACCTGGATAAGGCACGGCGTCGCCAGGATTTTATTTTACTTCCCAAGATCATTTTATTTTACTTCCATATTAGAAGTTGTAGGAAGTTGAGGATCCATTATTTTTCCCGTACTTTCCCCACTTTTCCTTCCTTCTCTTTTAGTGAATTAATGATTTTATAAACCCATTTTAAACACAAGGTTTGACAAATTGAGTATAACAAGGGGAAAAAAAGAGAAAAAAATAATCACGCTAAACTAACAAACAAACAGAGAACTAACAAATAGCCTACTTCAGAAATGGCTGGTGGATCCACTGACTGCAAAAAATTTTCACTACGGATGTTGATGACATCCATGGGATCAAGAACACTGTATTTAATACTTAGTGAAGTATTTATCGTCCAAAGAAGTACTCCAAGCAGAAACTTCGCAAACTTGAAATAGATAACTCTCTTTGCTTTCTTTTCCTTCAGTGTAAAAAATATCCAAAAAGGCAACAGAGAGAGAATGTGCGGGATAACCAGAGCCTCGAATCAACGGGTTAAATTCCACCATAGTCCTACATATTGCATATGGTCCTCCATACAGTCTTACATTTGTGAGCACCATTTCTTTTTTTTTTTACCTTTTCTATAAAAAAAAAATCAGCTTTGAACTTTTTGGGCTACAGCTTCACCACCACTCGTTAACGTTATTATTTTCTTAATTTCTTTAACGTCATCTACTCTTCGCAGGACAAGATAATGACACAAGGTCTAAACTTCAAACTTTAGTCGCCGTTTTAACTGTTCTATAATTTTTCAATGAACAGGGATAGTTGTTGTTCTGCAGGGATAGTTAGAAGTTAAAGTCTATTTAAGACTCCTCCCTCCGTACGCGAAAAGTAGCAACGCAAAATAGGAACTTTCGTGGCTTAAATCTATAGTTTCGTCTTTCGCGGAAGCTCAATGCAGAGAGCTCATTTGTGCGAAGCAAAAGCTCAGGTCTATGTTTGGGAAAGATCTCTAGTCTTCCGCCAGCCATACCGTTTCTTTCTATTTGAGGAAATTTCTTTGAAATCCAGGTTAGTGCCTGGGTTGTCTTTACAATTTCTTATCAGGTGTGCTTTTCTGATTTAACAGTTTCATGCCAGAACTGTTTTTTTTTTGTTTTTTTTTTTATATGCAAAGTTTCGAAAATAATTGGTTGTTTTCGTGGTTGAAATTTTATGTCGTAGTTTTGTAATAAAAGTACCTTAGAATCGGGGCAGCCTAGGTTTCGAAGCTTCCGCAACTATTGTAACCTTTCCATTGTATTTTTGCTCGATTGGAACCTCAGTAACGAATCCTGTCATCAAAACTTGGCTGTATTGTAGGCTTGCGATTCCCAACACGTCTTCATTAAAGATCATACTGTGGCACTTGCAGCCTTTTGGCTAGAGTGCCATTTAGCGATCATGATGTTTGTCGGTCTGTTTGTCTGAGTCACTTTTGCTAGTTTGGGCACTTCCACATGAGCTAGGACGATGAAACATGGCAGGTGTATTAGGGACCCAAACAGATTAACTTGGAAACAGTCACCTTCGCATTCTAGGGGGAGTGGAGGAGGGGAACCCATAATCTTCCGGACGGGCTATTGAATGTGAAGGAAATTGTTTATTTGCAAGAACTCTGGTTTTTCTTGCTCGTTTACGAAAAAGCTGAGCAGATGTGTTCCTTTTTCTAGTAAATCGGTTGGCCGCAGGTTTTACAGCTTGCCTCCACCCAAACGACGAGGGGCAGGATCTCTGTTCTTCTAGTTTCCACTGGAAGGACACAAGTGATGTCGAGTAACGTTCTCGCTATTTACTGATCGACTAAAACAAAGAAAAGAACTGCTGGAATGGTGTGAAAGAACACGAGTCCTGCCCTTCCCGTCTTAAGTGGGCATGCTGTAAAGCTGAGCTTACCAGAAGGATTAAAATAAGGAACGCGAATACTAGAACAGTAGGCGTCCCGGGGCATGCTCTGAACTTTGTATCCAAGTGAGCGACTAAAAGAAGGAATGGCGGTGCATCGTTCCTCTATTTAGTAGCTGAATTTCTGGTGCAGCGCTCCCCTTTTTAGTCTGTAATTCCTTCTTAGTAATGTAACAAATACAAATAGGTGGTCGCACTAAAAACAGAGAAGAATCTCCCACATATATTAATGAACAGTCTAAAAACCTAAAAAAATAAGATTGGATCATTCCCGAATTTGGACATTCTTCAGCGAGATTTTGTATCATCTAATGCCGTTAAAGAACAGAATTAAGAGAGCTAGTACGGAGACTAATTAGCCCTCTGAGTTTCTTTGTAACTGAGGACTTGGGACTGAGTTGGTTTCTGAACTGTTTTTCAAGGTACATTAAGTTCGGTCCTGCCGATGGCATTCGCTCCTTGAACCTTCCGTTCCGTGCTATTTTATTAGTGGACGTCTTCTCCTTTACTCCGATCCGGACTAAGAGAGGCGGCTTTGCTGAGAAAATAAGCCCACAAATCCCTTCAAGCATGTCGTAATTGGTGAAAAAATCTTGGATCCGTCTCAGAATATTTAGTTTAATGTCCTACTCAATATCCGGATTAGATTTTCGCCCCTTTTGGCTGTAGTCTGTCCTGTGCATGGATTCCATCAAGATCTTTGGCAAACCAAGATTTTATGTGTCTGCTCGATTTGCCGTGTCTGCTCGATGTGAGTTTTGTTGGTTGGAGGTTCAGAGGTTCACTGGTTACGGTTGAAAGATAAAACTGGTTAAGAATGACTCCAAAACTCAAAGTAATTAAGTCAGAAGCATTTGCATTTGCAATGTCTAAATCTCCCCTCCCAAGTCTTGATTTTCGACTGGGATTCATAGTATGATCTAGTGGCGTGATTCGAAAGCACCCTTCTGGTCAAAATTCAAACAAATCTTAACACAAAATCAGACAAAAAGGAAAACATTTAGCTGGCTTACGGATAAAAACTGGGACCCCCCTAGCTTGTTAGAAAATAAATATTTTATTGACACCTCCGGTTAATACAAAGCAGAGAGTAAACAAAAATAAAAAAATCGAAAGTATAGAAACTGAAGAAGATAGTACATAATCATTTGGCATACATACCTCGTATGGTAGGCTACTCATTCAAATTAATTGTATATCTGACCTAAGGTTGTTATTCTAGATCGGCATAAGATTTCGTGTTGGCTTGAGCCCCAACACGGCTGGAACCCCATGTTGTCTGGTATTTGGATTTTGCTGAATAAGTGCAGTAATGTCCGCAGTAACCACTTCTATCAACTGGTAATGGTTTTCTCTTCATTTTCCGCCAAACCAATAAACTTATTGGCCGGCGTTCCAAGACTATCGGTAATAGTAATAATAAGTTAGTTATGATCCACTGCACAAGAACACTGTGAAGATAGTGGAGCAAACTTCAGGGTACCTTCATTTATAATTTTCCGGCACAGATAATATTTTTATTATTTCTTTTAGCTGCCTGTTCAGTGAAGACTACCTCCAAGTATATGACGGTACGGATTCAGCAGCTCCCGTTATTGCTCACGTGTGTGGCAAGGAGTCATATTTGGAGCTTTGGTCCAGCTCCACACATATGATGATTGAGCTCTTCATAAACTCTGGAAGGCCGGCAGGAGGTTTCGCGGCGAGCTTCAGCTTCTTAAGTCCAGGTAGGGAGCTATTCTATCTGATTTGCGTAAGTCCTGTGTCAAGGGATAAACCTACGCCCCGGGTGGCTGTGCCGAGTATAGCTGATGAGTAGGCTAACTTACGGATGGACGAACTGAGGATTGTGCAGACTGACATCCGTAAAGAATGACGGGTGGATGAACTGACGAATGGGAGATTGGTGATTTTGCACATTGAAAGGTGGAAGCAGTAACGGGCTGGCTAGCTCGTGTTTTTGCGGGTTGACAGGCTGACAAGGGGAAGGAGGGCACTGGCGGTGGGCGAAGTTACGGAAGGTCGAACTGGTGATTGTGCGGACTATAGCTGATAGGTGGAAGTACCGACTGGTAGATGGATTGAAGTCAGAAAAGTGGGTGAACTTATGGGTTGATGGAATGACGGATAGACGAACTGCCGTTGGTGCGGACTGACATGAGTCAAGACTGACAGGTATACAAACTGACGGGTCGATGAACTATCAGTTGGGTGAACTAACGGTTGTGCGGACAGACAGGTGGAAGAAATACGGGCTGGCGAGCTGATGTTTGTGCAGTTTGACAGGCTGAAAAATTGACGGGAGTGGGCTGGTAGAAGGCGAAGTTGCGGATGGGTGAACTGGTGGTAGAGCGGAGTATAGCCGACACAGGGGGGGGGGGACCGACGGGTGGGTTAGCTAATGTGTGGTCGTGGCAATGTGTGGGTGGATTGACGGATCGAGCTGGTTCAAATCAACTTTGAATGAACTGTCGGAAAAAGTGGACGTGGTGACAGATATTGGTAGGGATCAGGAGGTGGTGGACGTAGTGACGTGTGACCCAGATTACTTTGTCTCTTCTCTCAAAGCACAAGCGAAACACGAAGTCCTTCTTTTATGTTATCTAAATCTTCACGAAATCTTTGAAACATGTATTCTAATTCTAAGACCAAATCCTCTCCATGCTTAGGGGTGTAATTTTGTGGAAACCTGGGGGGGGGGGGTCTTCTCAGACCCCTCGCATTCTTATATGCAAATCTTACACTGGTAACACCGGAAATGCATAAGTAATTGACAGTACTGTAAACTGTAAACAAACGGTATATAAACGCAGAATTATGTCCGAACCCAAACCTTTGTTAGAGATATACTCGGATTTGCGTCTGTCCAACTCAACAGTGCAGTGATTACCGATAGACAGAACGGGCATAAGCCCGAGTTGTGCCGTTTATTGGTCCAGAGATTTTAATGCTGTCAGTTTGCGCTCCTGATAGCTCTGAGCAGTTGCCCCCCTATCTTTCCAGGGGGCCCTCATCTACCCAGGGAAAGTTCATAATAATTTTATTCGCCCATGTTACAAATCTGATAACCTTTCTCTGTCTGTTCAAACACACAACTGAATCCGTCCTACGTCGAAACCGTCCTCGAACAATAGGTCATTACCTCGGCTTATGCTATCGGATGTCTAAACTGTTGGAAACTGTCAAAATTGTCGGAAGTTAGCTTCTGTGCATTGGCATGGTGTAATTACCTATCACAATCCACTAGAAACTGAGTTTCCTGCTTAATTTCACGATTTTTCCTCGGTAGCTGATGGGCCCGTTGGAAAGCCAGCCCCCCCCCCAAAAAAATACACCCATGTGACCTTTTCATTGCTGTCTGGACGTGTGATTTGAAAAATGGTTTCATTAAGTGTCTAGATGAACTGTAATTAGCATTTTTTTTTAATTGTTAATCCTGGCCCTTTTCCAAAAACATGGAACCGCACTCCGGCAGTAGAAGCTTTATTTTCAATAATGAAAGGCGTTCAAGTCTGGTAAGTGGTTCATTGTCAGGCAACACTAGAGGAAGTTATGTTACCAAAGCACGTCACAGAATGCAAAGGACCACCACGGTTCCTTATTACCTAATAGGCCTGATGACTTGTAACACATATTTTTTTTTTTTTTTTCTGTTCGTCATTTAGAATTTTGTGAATCAATTGACGTTGTATACACAGTTATTCCTTGTATAAAGGGATGTTGTTGAATAACTTATACGGTGCCGAATTTCCGGTTTCCCCGGATTCCGATTGATTGTCGCGAAAAAAAAAAGTTCAGATTTGGACTCAGCGTGTCTCATTACCCCTGAATTGACTGTGACATCACCCTAAACAAACAAAACTTTTTTTCGCCCCTATGGTAAGAGTATTAAACCCTCGACACATTAATCATCAATTATACTTTGTGCATTAGCAGCTGTCAGCATATAGGTTT
Source organism: Branchinecta lindahli (assembly GCA_023053555.1). Classification (NCBI taxonomy): domain Eukaryota; kingdom Metazoa; phylum Arthropoda; class Branchiopoda; order Anostraca; family Branchinectidae; genus Branchinecta; species Branchinecta lindahli. Next base: position 27,265,674 of record JAKZAO010000011.1, read on the forward strand.
TCATCACTTCACTGCGAGGTCTTCGGATCATGCGCAGTGTTTACCATTCTCCTCATAGATTTTTTGAAAACCGGGCCCCGGACCCAGCATCCCGGACAATCTTTTTCCACTTTTCGAAAGCGTTATTGAGACGTGGGGCAGGGTCTTGCTAAACTCATCTGAATTTTATAATCATAGATGTAATATTTCTATATTAACGGAAATAACTAATCAATTTGTTGCCATTCAAATTTTGCCACAAGATGGAGTGAAAAAAGAACAAGAAGAGAAACCGAGCAGAAATACAACAGAGTACAAGATAAGTCCACAGAATACGGACATGAGCAGATACATGTAAATTGTGTGATCTGATCAGACAAATTTCAAACTATATCATTCTTGCCTCAACCGTGGTTGTAGAATTGGCAAGGGATTTTTTTTTCCACATGGCTTAACAGATATACCGGTAATAAACAGATCTGATGGTGCAACGTTAAGATTGTAACATTAGATCAGCGTATCACGTAGCGAAGTGCCACAGTGTTGTAATGTGTCCTCAGAAATTTTTTTCTGTTCATGTTCCGACTCCGCGATTTTCGAATAGCCATGCTCATACTGCTTCCTAAGAAGCGATACAGCTGCCTGTTCTGGCCAAACAAATCTTTCTCACGAATACTAGCGAGAAACTCCAGAGTCAGCTGTAACACTTACTTTCTCATCTCGCTTAATGGAAAATGCATGCATCTCCGTTGTCCTATACTTTCCCTTCACTAAATTATCCCATTTCCAACACCTACCATTAAGTGTTATTTCTCGTTTTCTCTCTTCATTATTCCGCTTGTTCTTTCTTGAGGGATTAACGGCGAGTCTCCCTGAGAAAATGTCGTTATTGCTTCCGCCTTAGAAAGGGAGATGGTACTGACAGCATCCGGGGTGACAGCCGGAGCGTTTTGAGTTTAATCTATCGTTCCGAACTGTGGGCAAATCACGGCTGGGGCAAGAAAAGAAGATGTCTTGTCGTCCGTTCGTGTCGCTTTGGAGAATGAATGTAGCAATGTTTTTCTTTCCCGCTCAAAAGAAACAGATACAAGTGGAGTTTGTTTATTTGTTTGAAGTTTTAATTAATAGACGAGAACTATAAGGATAGATTATTTCCGTTACTGTAAGTTTGTTCTGTATCTTCCCCAATCTCAGAGTAATTCTAAGATCATCCAGTCATACAGAGCTAGTGACACTTTGTCGCAGGCTGCAGGAATTGCGAGCTGACTTCCGTTAGAAGTCTATTCTATGTCTGTTGCCGCATCCCCGGCTGGTTATACTTTTTGACTAATGGTAGTATTGTCTGTTTGTAAGTCATTTTTCTTTTTTTTCTGTTCTCTACTTCACTCTCCTTTGTTCTAAAACATTTTGTGGTTCAGAGTATACATTACCTTTCTATCACTCTTCAGTGTGAATTAGCGTCATTTATCAGAATAGAAAAAAGTCCTACTGCGATTTGTTTCGTTCCAGAGAGAATACACTACCACAGCTACTCATTTTATCTTCATAACTCATAATAACATTCGTAGAACACAACCGTAATAATACATTATAAGATGCAACTGTTTTGATAAATGTCCCATTCTAGTTTTTCGCGGTTCAACCATAGATATACCCGCAGTTGCTATTGTCAGATGCTGATGGTCAACCTACATTCGAACAAGCGAACAAGCTCATTCGAACAAGCTCGAAACGTACTATCCAGTTTCTGCTCCAATATTTTGAAATTCTGTCGTTTTACTTGAATTAAAGCGATCTGGGTTATTTTACCCACAATAGGGAACAACCGGTATTTTTGACGAAAAAGCTCATCGAAAGTGGTAAGCGGTAATCTAACCAGCTTGAAAAGATATAAATTTTGAAAATGCAACAACAGTGCCTTTATGTTGAGTGAACATGAAAGAGGAAGTTCTATATCTCAGATATGAGAATGTTCTGAATGACCAGGGACGTAGATGTACTTTAGAAGCAGAAACTGTTGTTATAGTTGCCCCCCCCCCTTTCGTGAGTCAGCCAGTGTAGTCAGTGTAAAGGGCTGGAACATAGCCCTAGCGGGCCAACAAAAGAGACTGAAAATACGGAAATGCTTTGAAGCTTCGCTTTCAAAACCGTTTCTAGTGAATTCCACTGTTACTACCATTAAATCCTATTATCCCTTAAGACTGTTCGTCTGCCCTAAAATGGCCCTTCTTGCCCTTCTTGATCACCCCATCAGAGGAACCAAGGACAATCTCCCCCCTTGCCCAAAAACAATTCCCTTATCTAACAGCCGCACCCCTGGGTCAGATCTTGCCGTTATTTCATCATTAGAAGGACGTGATGATCAAGGTCAAGGCTCATGGGGGACTAAGGGGTCAGCATGACCAACACTAGATTATTTGAAGTTCAGAAAGTACAAGAGTAGCGTAAGCGAAATCGTGTAACACATTACTTTGAAACATCGGTGTGGTTAATAAGCAAAAAAAAAATCTGCTACGGTTCTGTCATTTTTCTTCTTTGACAAAGGTCAAGACTGACGCAGGATATAAAATTGCCAATTTTTTCTAAATTCATCACCGTTTCCATTGAAGACATTTTTTTTCTCCAAAATACTAAGACTAATGAAAAAAGTCGATAATCTTATTATACAGTAAACGCGGTTTGTTTTAAAATCTTCTTCGTTACGTCTCTGAAGTTTTTCTCAAATTTTAGACTCAGGATTTAAGCAAAACATTTACGTTACGTTACTGTGTAAACATCAGTGGCCCTCATAGTGTTTTACTACTCACTTGTGATAACTTGTCACAAAGAAAGTTGTTCGAGACTTGATATAAACGGAAAGAGATCGGTTGCAGGAAGAATTCCAGAATGACTGCAAAACCGACAAAAGTATATTATTGCTTGTTGGAAATGAACTAGATAGGAGGTATAATGAAATGGTTGAAGATTTCCAGAACGATTTGGATGAAGATCAAGATGACCTACTGGCAAACGAGCAGCTATCTCGTGAACATCGTGAACGGCTTGCACAGTGTAACGAAAAGGCATGGAACGAGAAGTGATTGAAGACTAGGAATTGATATAGAGCTTTAGATAGGGGAGGAATTGCCCTAATCTAGAGCACTGGACCTGGTGTAGAGTATTAGATAGGGGAAGGAACTGTCATGGATGAAAGGTTTGAGCAGAGCAGAAATGCATTTAAGGGTTACATACATTTACAGACTACCTCGAGAAGCAGAGATCGCATGGTCAAGCTCTTCCGATTGTACGAACGCCATGAGGCGAACAATAACTTCTCTTCTTGGCCATGTCCAGCAAGATGTCAGTCAAGCCTGTTAGTGCAGTTTATCGTGTCCTGAACTTTCCAAAGACTTTGACAAGATCCTAGACTTGTCCCTTTGCATTTCTATATATGGAACGGTTTTCTTGATGAGAACAAGGGGCTATTGATCGCTGCTTCAGCAAAACTTCAAAAACAGCCATACATTTTCAAGAGGTAGGCTCCGTATTCATTTTCCAATCAGCAATAGAGGTAGGATTCACATAGGAAGATTTGAGGGATACTTTCTGATTGCAAAAGAAGGACAGTTATTACCAGCAGAAATTGACAAGAAAGAGAATGTTTTTTTGTTACATTTCATCCCAAAACAGCGTTGTATGTAGCCTACCCGGCCATTGCCGCAGGCCACGAAAAACAACTGCTACTGGAATTAACAAGAAAAGACTTAGCGAATTAGGCAAATTTATCTTGGTAACATTTGAAAGTAGAGAAGGACAGTGCCCAGTAAAGTTGAGAGATATAACGAAGTTTAAGAAAGAAAACGGATCAGCTAAAGTTGGCGTGACTGTGCATGTCCATAATCAAGCTTAGAGGACCATCTGTCATGCATGTGCATGTTAAAGTATCCATCTCTGCTTTACTAAGAACCAGTGGTCATTTCTGGCTTACCGCTTCACCAAGTCTGCTTTTAAGACACGGAGGATTTGAAATGTGATTTTCTTGCTGTTACTGTCTCGCAGCGAATCCTTCATTCTATTCATCATGGTTCTATTTATTCATCATCTGTTCTACACATCATTTATTGTAATCTTCACCGCCAATTTATCAGATCGTCTAAACTCTAAAGGAGAGTAGATCAGAGTAGATCTAAGCTAGAATTTAAGAAGTTTTGTCATATGCTACACTTCTTGAAGGCTTGAAGTCAGGTCGAAAGCATTCGAGTATTTGCAAAGTCAAGATTACTTCCATCCTAGACGAGACATGCAATCCTCGGCACGAGTGCCGTATCCTTTAGTGGCATAGTTCGGAAGCATCTTTATTGGCAAGCTCAAAATAGATCTTAACAAGAATAGGATCAAGATGGAAATCAGGAAATCAGGAAATCTAGAATAAAAGTCAGAACATTAAAGCTAAATTATTTGGTTCTCCAGCCGTTGTTTTACTTTGAACCTTTTGCTCCAGAACTTTCACAGGAATAACCAAAATTCAACCTGATAATTATCCCCCAAACACCTGCCCCCTTAAGATTCGTCGGCATAAGAAACATGTCGCAACGCAGACCTCTCACAAAAAGTGACATGTACAACTTTATCGATGTGAAGGCCGTAGCGGTCTCGGTGTAAAGGGAGTAAAACCAACCGAAAAATATGCCTCTAGTAGGGTATAATGAAGTATGATTTGTTCCAGTTCGTTATTTGTTTTTGGGTACTTTGTTGCCACGGGCTCTAGTCTTTTTAGTTAGCAATTAAATTTTAGTAGCAATTAAAGTCGCGTTTTCTTGGATTTATTTTCGGCTAAGTTTCCTTCTTGTTTTCTTAGTTCGTCTAAAAGTTTGCTTCGTACCTTTTTGTTTGTCTATCCCAAATACTGCAGTTTCATAACTTAAAAAACTACTTAAAACTACACCGAAAAAAGACTAAAAAAAACGCAACTTAAATCTGATTCTAAATTTAAATCACGGCCGTAAGGTTGGACAAACATTCTTATTACTCGGTAGGCTATGCGCAAAAACGACGAAAGAAACTGACAAACTTTTTCTTCTTCTTCGTACATATTTGAGAGGTAAGAAGCCTGTTTTAATACAGTTCATCTTCTTCGTTATCGAGTTCCAGCAATTTTCACGATTGGGGCTTGGTTTTATTAGTTGAAATGTTATAAAATGTTGTTTAATATGTTTTTCAGATGGCGACATATCCTGACATAAGAACAAATAATCTGTAAAATTTGAAATAAAACAAGAGATGACAAATAGAAAGTCAGATCTGACTAACAGTAAACGAAGATAAATTTTAAATAGGGAAAGAACTTAAAAAGGCCTGGTCCTGGACCAAATTGTGGCGATTATTTCGAGCCCTCTTGGTAAGGTTCTTCAAGCCATGTACCCGTGTCTACCGTTTATGTAACATATTATGATACATACTGTGTACTTCAGTGCCTTTCGTAAAAGGAATTCTGGGTGAGCCTAACAAGTATTGACTTTATAGGAGAAGTCAGCGATGTCGACGATGAAGTCACTGACGATGACACAACAACGACAGCAGGACAAAGATTGCCCACGACTCCAACAACAACCTTCACACTTCGACCAACACGGTCCTATTTCCCAGGTGCGTCCCCTTTGTTTTCAGTGACCAACCGGTTTGCTCAAAGAAGGACTTGGCCTAGTACTTTGAAGGCCATCTTTTCAACAGCTAGCCCCAACAACGTGGCTTCTACCAGTCCAGCAGCACGATCAAAGTCACCCATCTTCACTTCATGGTCTGCGATGGCGAGGCCTTTCCCGGCAGAGTTAGAGAGTCTTGAAATTGACAAGGATGCTGACAAACTTCCTGTCAATGTCAACAATACCAGTTTGTCTGGTACCTCCTTTTCAGCATCGTTAAATGCTACCGCTAATTTCGAGACCTCTTCAAGAGCATCCTCCATCTTTGCAGACTTGCCAGTAACCATGTCTACGCCTCGATACGAGAAGGCGTTGTTTTATACATCTGTAACAATCAGAACATTACGAACAACAACATCCAGCTTGGTCTTTAGTCTCTCCAGCCTGAGTTACGACAAGCAGCTGGTACATGAATCAGTTAAGGATTCAAACACAGTGTCAAGCGTTCCGTTGGAGGTTTCTGTTACTTCATCAGTTATGTCCATAAAGTCTTCCGAGAGCTTACTTGAAAGAGAGGCTCCATCGTCAAGAGATGGGCGATCACACCAGAGTATGGAACTACATGGCGTAGACTTTACTTCTGCGTCAATAGATCGAATGGCGACGTCTGATTTAACAGGACGAGTGAGCCCACATGATGAAGGTTGGTCTTGTCGCGTTTCCTGTGTTAGCTGAGTTCTTCGTCTATCTGACCCTCCCCCTCTGTTATTCATTAGAGACCGGCCATTCCTTCCCCCCCCCTCCCCGTAGGGTCTAAAAGAATCCCGCCCCCCAGTCCCCATGCTTGATTAAGAGCAGTGGTAAAGAAAACAATCGTGAAGTGGTATTAAAACAAATGGGCAAGGCGTAATTTTTCGCGACAGTAGATTGAGCAGTTTCGTCCGACTTACAAATACAAGTGAGCTCACCTTGTGGGGGTTGTTGGACCGCATTAAATGTTTCTGCTCATTTCCTAGTATTTATGTCTGTCCGCTTTAATCCCCAGACTTGAGCTCAATATTCATAGAACTTAGCGCTTTCTTTCTTGATTGTGACACCCCCTTCCCCCTACTGTTTAGAAGGATTTCCTAACCCCCAGTTGTCAATTGGCTCACTCACCTCCTAAAATACAGTGAGGTTACAGTGCAGAATAGTAGCAAAGAAGGGTGTTGTAAAGTAGTGGTAGTGAAGTAGTATCGAATCTATGGGTATCTACGTGTTATTCCCACGTCACTAAATCGGCTACAGACGACCGACTTACCACGAGAAGTGAGCTTGCGCGTTGATCGCCAGGGTAGTCGCACTTCATGTTTCACCCGATTTGTTAAAAAAAAAATTCTGGGTTTCGGCGTCTAGGGTTCGGCGTCCTTTCATAGTTGTGACACCTTCGCTCCCTACTTTTTAGATAAAATCATGAACCAGATTGACACAGTCACTCCAGTAATTGGGTCTTATGAAGTGATAGTGAAGTGGTCATGAGAATGGTAGTAAAAAAGGGTATTGCCCATAGGAGTAGCGAATGGTAAAGTGAAACGAAACGTTTCATAACTAGACAAAATGGCGATTTTTCACAACCCAGGACTATCGAGATTTGGAGCTTTAGTGATAAGGATGTATTCGCTTTTCACGTACACCTGAGTTGTACGGCTCTCTGTCTCTCTTCTTTTACCCATCTACGAACCTGTTCCTCACTTTCTTAATCTTTGCAACCACACCTCTCGTTCTTAAAAAGTCTTCAATCCTGAGTTGTCGATTTACACACCTTCCTAGTAATTCTGGGTGATCGCTGTCTTATGAAGAGAAAAAGGTCACGGACATAAAACGGGCAGAACTTTTTTTGACGACTGACTTCGCAAACACATTGTATCAACGCAAAAATTAAAATCGCTGGAATGTCTGAGACCAACCACCGTACTGCTTAAACACAACTAGGAACTTCGAATTAACCTTCATGAGGAGGTCGTTTGCAGCATATCCATGTGTCTTTTGTTTCCGCGTCCTGACGATTCCTCTACGCAATTTTAAAGTTAATGGAATTCTTGTTTTGACTTCTTTGGGATCCCCAAGGTTCTCTTCTCCCTTGTTTTAATTGGCTCTTGAGGCCCATAATACGTGTTAGCCTAAAATGTATTCTGAAAGGGACAAAATAAGTAGTAAAAAATCACCAAGAAAAAACGAAAACTTGTTGACTGTTATTATGATGAAGAAAGTAAACACGGTACGTGCAAGGGGAGAATATTACAGTCTCGCAGCACTTTCATGACACCACAAGTTGTGTGTTGAGAATTCAAAGAGAGTTGAAGGGGGTGAGAATTCATTCTATTTACAGTTTTTCGGCGTTTTTCATGATACCACAAACTATTTGTTGAGAAGTCAAACGATCAGGATCAGTTAAATATGCTACTCTATGAGCACGTTAGCTTTCGGACATGGAATAAAGTTATTTTGATGAAAGTTTCTTTGAAGATGGATTGTCGAAAAATGAAGGTCAAGTCTGTGCATTGTTTCCGGGGAGAGTCTTGAATTGCGGCAAGGAGCATGTGTGCACCCAATCCGATGCAATCGGCAGGACTGGTCCCTGGTCGAGGTTGAATCAAAGAGGGAATGGAATGGAAAGGCACGGTAGGCTCCTGGCGTAGTGAGTACTAAAGAGAGGCACGCGAACTAAAAACGGGAACGGCATACTAAGAGAGGACGCTACAACACGGTTCAAGTTACTAAAAAGAGGCACGAGCATTCTCACGTTTGAATCCTGATCTAGCAGTTTTATTCCTTCGAGGGCATGAGTTTTAGGGCATGCCCGTGCACAGGAAGGGGCAGTACATCTGTTATCTTATCCTGTTCCATTCCTTCTTTAAACGATCGGCTGGGGGAGGGAGGTCGTGTCCAAGCGATCGACTAAAAGAAGAAATGAAACTGTTTATACAGGGATTCTGCAAACCCTCGTTATTTTCGACTGACTAAAAGAAGGAACAGCACTGCTAGGAACAGGGTACATACTCTAGAACTCGTGTCTAAACAATCGACTAAAAGAAGGAACAACGGTGCATCGTTCATCTTTTAACAGCTTGCCTCCTGGTGCAGCTTTCCTCTTTCTGGTATTCCGTTCCCTTTTTATGACGCGTTCCCCTTTGGTACTTGTTCCGCCTGCACCATACCCTTCCGTCCAATTTTCTCTTTAAGTAAACCCCTTGAATATTCGGTGTTCGATTTTTTATTGTTTATTGAGATAGCCATACGCTTGTGTCAATAGTCTGACCCCAGCCTTACGTTCGACACCCATTCTACATGTTTCAACACGCGACTGTAAATTCAAGTTCCAGCTCACCAACTTCAGCAGCTGATTAACTTCTCCTCGCAGTTTTAAAGTGAATGGGATTCTGGTTTTGACTTCTTTGGGATCCCCAAAGTTTTCTTCTCCCTTGTTTTAATTGGCTCTTGAGGCCCATAATACGTGTTATCCTAAAATGTCTTCTATGGATAGCGGACAAACGAAGTCTTTGTATCGCAATTTCAGACCGAATTAAGTAAATAAGTGAAGCTTACTTAGCTAGACTGTTGGATCTCAACCCTGTTTGGTTAAACTCTAACTGAAAGACATACTTGATCTGAGTTACTACGCTAATCAGTAAGCTCTCTACAGCACTATAACGGCAGGCTGCTTTTTTTCATGCGAGTTATATAACACCTGCAGTATTTCCGTATTCAGGTTCGCATCTTTTCAGTCGTCAATGGCTGTATGCTGCGCCCTTATTCGCACGTTCGCCAATCAGCTCGTCCAGTCAATAGCATGAATCTTCTTTAGGCAATCATTTTCAAAGCCAAGCATTCCTTTTGACAGTGGGGTTTTCCCTGGCCTTTCCATTAAGTATATTACTCGATTCCTTCAAGTCTTTACGCCTTTATAAACACCTGTGTGCTCCTAAATAGCAAAGCCAATTCCTTTGAAACAAATGTTCGTCTTATTTTCTATTTCCTTTAGAAAAGATGTCTTGGAGTGCTTTCTTTATTTTCGCCCGTGAAGTCGAATGGGCGACTTTCCAAGCCTTCTTGAAAGAAACAATGGGATGGTAACTTTTATCTATTGTAGCTCTTGTGGGTCAAGTAAGGCTACAGGTAAATTAGCACAATCAATGGAATTGGTAGCGTAAGCTGTAGGAATCGTTTGGGACACGACATATCTAATGAGGAATTTTTCCCCAAGAAGCCCGAGGGAAAATGGCAACCCCCAGAAACCTTATCCCAAAAAACGATCTCGATCCTCCATATCCTTCTGAAGAAACTTGTAGCCGTTTTCTTACCCTTATTTCTTAGCGATCCGAGATTTGTGGTTCTTCCAAAAATATCAGCATCCATTCCTGATCAGCGCCGTATCAGGAATACGGTTTTCTAATTTGGAAGATAATCTTCGTAACAGTTCAATAATGTCTGAGATGAAGTTTACGGAGAAGCAAATGACTTCATGTAGTACACGCAGTTCCGTGTTTGAACAAAATATTGCTTGTTTTTTTTTGAACTCTGAAGGCTTTGCATATAAAATAAAAGAAGAAAACTTCCAAACATTTGCACTACCCTGGCTACCACAACTAACAGCGAAACGCGAAAATGAGGATAGACTAGAAATGGGAAATTTACGGAAAGGCATCGCAATAGGGGCAAAGACTACGGTGAAGCTTTTCCCATTTTAGTATATTTTTCCTGTTTTCAGTACCCTTTTTATGGCACTTGCCTACCGGCCAAGTGCCATATACCGATCACTTTTCCGTCGGTCTGTCGGTCGGTCGGTCTGTCGGTCAGTCCGCTGTTTGCGAGTTAGGGTACTTCCAGATGTGCTAGGACGATGAAACTTGGCAGGCGTATTAGGGACCCGACCAGACTAACTTGGAAATAGTCACTTGCTCGATCCGACCATCGTGGGGGGAGGGAGGGGAGCCGGAATCCAGAATTTAGTGGCATGCATAACTTTCGAACGGGTGATCGGATCTTAATGAAACTTGATATTTGGAAAGACGTCATGCTTCAGATGTCCCATATCAAGTCCGGACCGAATCCGATGTATGTGGGGGGAGTCGGAGGGGGGGAACCGGAAATCATGTTAAACGCTTAGAGTGGAGCGATCGGGATGAAACTTGGTGGGAGGAATAAGCACAACCCCTAGGTACATCATTGACAGAACCGGACCGGATTCGTGCACTGTGGGGGGAGTTGGAGTGGGGTTCCGGAATTCCGGTGATGCGGAGTTAAGTTACTTCCAGGTGGGCTAGGACAATGCAACACGGCAGGTAAATCAGGGACGCGACCAGATTAACCTGGAAATAGTCAGCTTCCCGATCCGACCATCGTGGGGGAGTGGAGGGAGGGGAAATCCTGAATCTTGAGGTATGTATAACTTCCGAACGGGTGATCGGATCATAATGAAACTTGATATGTAGAAAGACAACGTGTCACGGATGTCCCATTTCGAGTCCGGACCGGATCCGATGAAGCTGGGGGGGGGTCGGAGGGGGGTCCGGAAACCTTGTGACATGCTTGGAGCGGAGCGATCGGAATGAAACTTGGTGGGAAGAACAAGCACAAGCCCTATGTAGATCAGTGACAGAACCGGACCGGATTCGGGCATTGTGGGGGAGTTAGAGGGGGGGGGGTTCGGAATTCCGGTGATCGCAAGTTAAGGTACTTCCAGACATGCTAGGACGATGATACTTGGCTTGAAAATTAAAGACTTGACAAGATTGGCTTAGAAACAGTTAGTTCCCAGGTCCGACCATCCGTTAAATTACTAATGCTAACCGCAAAGTGCAAAAAAATACTTTTAAGCAAAATATACATTTTCGTGATCCCTATGAGCCCATGATCATTTTTGCCTCAAGGGTTTTCCTTACAACGGAATTCCTTAAAGTACAAACAATACTTTTGAGTAAAATATACATTTTCGTGCACCTGATGATCATCTCTTTTGCATCAAGAGTTTTGATTACAGATGATTTTCTATAACTTGGAAATAATCACTTGCCCAATCCGACCATCGTGGGGGGAGGGCGCTATAGCGCACTTTAAGGGCGCTATAGCGCCCTTAAAGTGCGTACAGCCAACTGCATTGCCAAACGATACAGTCTCATGATTTCCAAGGTCCCATGATCATTCTTATCTCAAGGGTTTCGCTTACAAATGATCACAACAAACCCACGAATTGACGAATTCCTACTTTCATCCTCTGACCCAGCGCTTGCAAGTGCCATATGAGCTTCCAGGTCTTGTTTTAGAATTATTTTTTTATCTGCACCTTTCCTTTCCTTTTCCGTCTTTAGCTAATCCCAAAGTACGGATTTTAAACTTACAGTCCCTCGAGATTTGCTTCTTGCGTTATTGTTTTTGCGGAGTTTACAGATAACTGAGGCGAAGTAGATCCCAAGATGTTAGGAAGAAGCAGACTCCAACAAAGCAAAGACCCTTAAATCGGAAAGTTCTTGATACTCCAGCAGAAAGTGCTTCACATCATCGTTTCTCTCACTGCACAAAAGAGCAGGATGAACTGTACTCGGTTCTACAATTCTCAGTCCAAGAGTCCACTGGTCGAACAACTCTGCGATTTGTCACAGATTTCGTTCATTTGACAAAGCGAGTGAGAATTCTGCCGCCAGTTCCTTACCAGTAAATGTAAAAATGAAGCGAAAAATTAAGGCATACACTGACGATGATAAAGCGAGAGGCTATTTGGTAAAACGAGATCAGTTTCGTGTAACAATTGAAGGCTCTTGGAGACTAAAGTACTACGCAGTTGCCTTATCTTATGGTTAACCACATTTCCGGGTTCCCAGTTCTAAATGCTAAGCGTGTGTCGTTTAAGGGAAGAGGATGCCGATATCCTGTTATTGTGGCCGGCGATTTCCGATAGTTGGTTAGCCGATATCCTGTTATTGTGGTTGACGATTTCCGATAACTGTTTATCAAATCAGGGCCGGTGACGCACGTCCTTTAAGCCTATAAAAGCCTTAACTGGTAAAGCCGGCGACATCATTAGATTGTTAGATTGAAGAGTGAGTAGAAGTTAGGGACAGAGAACAGCAGTCACTCGCCCTCAGAACTCGCGTGGCATATATATCATATGGTCACTGATTGACCCAGTGTTATGAAGACTTATTGTATGTGCTTACGTGTTGTATAAGACATGAACTGTGTATAACGAGATCAACCTATGTTTGTGAATAAAGCCAGGATCAACCCGCAGCTTGCGTTCTGAACTAGGATACCGGTTAAAGACTCCCAGGAGCAGACGGACCGCGAACTCGCCTCTACACCACTCTAAGGTAGATATTGCTGTTTTTCCGACCATGCTACCCAATCACTAACATGCAATAGAGTAAGGGGAGAACCACCGTTTCACTGGTGGCAGTGTCGCTCTTGTGGGAGGTATCAGATTGCATGTATTCACCCATCATTCATCATTTCAGTGCTTTAATATTCGCTAGAAATTATTAGTCTCGTTAGTTCTGATCAGAATTCCATCGTTCGATTCCACTGTTCTTTAACCACATAGAATCAAACGCAAGTGAAAATGCCGGGTGACGACAAGATTGATTTATCACTCCTTTGCCGAATTGCTCAGCAAATTCCGATTTTTGACGGGAGTACGGATGTTACCGACTTTGTCGAAAGTGTGGCTAAACTTGAAGACTGGGACGAGCTAATTGACGATGGAGCGCTTATCAAAGTCGCATTCATGAGAAGCAGCGGTCCTGCTAGCGATTTTCTTGCCGCAAACAAAGCGTCACTCACGTCGTTCGTTTTATTGCGGCAACGTTTAGTTTCACAGTTTGAGCACACTTCACACAAAGCAAAATTACTTCATGCGCCTTTAGTTTTAGAAGAGGGCGAAGATCCGTACCCTTTTCTTATCTCGTTGAAAAAGAAAGTACTTCAGCTTTTAAGTCTTGAGGCTATGCCAGCAGCACCAGCAGCTGCCGCGATGGCAGGCTCTGCCTATCAGGCAGCAGAAAATTTGATGAAGAATATGTTGATAGACAGTTTGTCACCGTCTTTAGGTATGCGGATTTTAGCCCGGAATCCGGCAAATTTCACAGAAGCATCCAATTTCATCATGAACGATTTTCGTTCTCGGGAATACGGCCGGATAAAACAAGCAGCTAGAACCACTGTTTCACCCCATTCGGATATGCATTTTGTACAAGCAGTTCCCAGCGAAGCGACAGAAGCTAAACCGGTCGTTACGCATTATCCCGAAAGGCACGAAAGAAACCAGCAAGTTCAGAGACCAGAATTTCCTCGTTCGCGCTCGCCTTTTCCAAGCCGAACCTTTAAAACTAGATATCCTCACCAGGATAAAAACGGGTCGCAAACGGCGTATAAAACTTACGATCAACTTCAAACGCGCGCGCTCGACAACGATCACCGCGGTCAGTATAGAAATAGAGATCAAACTTTTAGTCGGTCGAACCAAGGGTTCTCTCATGCCAAACAGAAAGTTCTGCAGGGTAGGCCTAGTTTATTTACAAGTGGCGAGGCACGCAGTAGTGGTTCAACTCACGGTGGAAGTAGGCAAGATAGGCTGTGCTATAATTGCGGTAAGCCAAACCACGAGGCTAAAAATTGTTGGTCTCCTCGTCGCAGCATTCCGACAAAAGACGGAAACCCTGTCGGGAGATGCTTCAACTGTGGCGTCAGGGGCCACTACGCCTCCCAGTGCCGAGTGGAAAAGAAATTCAGTTCTTTAAACTTGAACTAGGATGTGCTCGTGCTAGTTCGCGGCGACCGCACGATTCACATCCTTTTTCTCGTTTCTCTAGTGCTCGGAAAAATATTTCAGTGCGTAAAAAATGCTGTGATTGTCCTAATTGCCTAATTTCTCAGTTAAATTGCCCGTGTAGTTTTGATAAGCTAGTTGCTACGTATTTTTGTGCTCCCCATAGTAACCATGCCCCGTTTGTCAATGTTATTTTGGGTGGCAATACGGTGAATGCTTTGGCAGACACAGGAGCATGCTTGAGCATTATATCGTATGAACTTTTCATGAGGCTACCCAGCCATGTTAGAAATAAGTTGTCAAAAAGCACCGCTGCCGTAAACAGCGCTAGTGGTCACAGTTTAAATGTTATTGGGAATCTGACGGAGACAATTGAATTAAATGGAAAATTGTATACTGAGTGTTTTCTTGTCAGCAAAGTGCTTAAAGTGCCAATGATAATTGGCTACAGTTTTATGAAAAAGTATTGTCTCATGGTTGACCCCGAAACAGATAAACTAGTGAACAAATCACGTGACACGAATTATGAAATAAAGGAAAATTCCGGGACACATCGCGATATTGAGACAGTTTCTACACCGTACCGCGCCTACAATTCATTTTCCGTGAACTCTCGCAATAGTACAAAAGATTGTATTTGCAAAACTGGACCAGATCCAAGCCACGAAAACGAAGATTCGACGCCAGTTCGTTTAACAAAACCCGGTCCGGAGCAAACTACAAGCCCGCCAGAAATCCACAGATTATGTTTTGTAACACGCACGAAGTTTCCACCAAGAACAGTCAAACGGTGTACTCTCAGCACATCTCGCGGACCCCTCATCTACGATCAAGACCTACTCGTTGAAGCAACAGAAGAAATTCGCTCTCGCTTTCCCGATTTGGAGCTGGCTGATCAGATAACAAAACCACGAGACGGCTTCATTCAAGTCCTCATTGAGAATTTTTCGGACAAGCAAATCACCGTTCCAAAAATTTTCGTTGCAAATGCCGAAGCCTGGAAACCGCAGCCAGCCATTTCCGTCAATCAAATATCATTGGCAGGAACAACAAAGGAAGAAGGAAGTTTGGTGACGAACACCGTCAAACCGCTTAACCGAGAGGAAGAAAGCAAGTTCCTGTCTTTGTTCGATTTCAGTCATCTTGATAAGGAACCCAAAAGGAGGAAACTTGCTGAAACTTTAGTCATCGAAAATCATGACGTATTTTCAAAATCCAGCACGGAGCTCGGAAACTGCAATCTTGAGCCATTTCACATAGAGATTGAAAAAGATACGAGACCAGTAAAAGTACGGCCCTACCGAATACCTATCCACTTAGAAGACATCGCAAAGAAAGAGATTCAGCGCATGCTCGACTGTGACGTCATCGAGCGAGCATCATCACCATGGAACGCTCCTTTACTGCTAGTTGGAAAGAAAGATGGAACAAAAAGACTCGTGACCGATTTCAGAGCTTTAAATGCCGTTACGGTTAACGACGTGTTCCCTTTGCCCCTTATAAGCCAAATCCTTGACCGGCTACACAACAAAACTGTTTTCTCAGTATTGGATTGTATTGCCGGATATTGGGCTTTAGAGATCGAACCGGAGAGCCGCCAATACACTGGTTTCTCAGCACCTGGACACGAGCAGTATGTCTACAAGAAACTAGCATTTGGTTTGAAAAACGCGCCAATGGCCTACAGCCGAATAATGCATAGAATTCTCTGTCACCTATTTGACGAAGGCGTTTCCGTTTACCTGGATGACACAATCGCCGGATCTTTTTCGGAAGAACAACATTATTCACTGATGCAAAGAGTGCTAGCAGCATTCAGAAAGCATGGAATAAAATTGAAACCGAGCAAATGCCTTCTGTTTTCGAACCGCGTGACCTATATCGGTTATGAAATTGACAGTAAAGGCATAAGGCCGGATCCAAATAAGTTGAGTGCAGTAAGAGACTTAGAATACCCCAAAGATGTATCACAGCTGAGATCGGCGCTAGGCCTGTTCAATTATTTTCGAAAATTTGTAAGAGGCTATTCGGAGATCAGCGCTTGTTTGAACTTGCTTACCAAGAAAGACCAACCATTTATTTTTGGAGAGGAACAAAAGGAAGCTTTTGAAACACTAAGAGGGAAGCTCATGGAAAAACCAATCCTCGGTCTACCAGATCTTACCAGAGAAGCTGCAGCCATGAAAATTTACTGCGACGCAAGCCTGAAAGCGTGTGGTGGTTACCTAGCACAAGAACAAGATGGTAAAGAGCGCGTGATCCAGTACACAAGCAGATCTTTCAACAACGCAGAAAGATCACATTCAACAATACAACGAGAAGCTTTAGCAATTCTCCACTGCGTCAGAACTTTCCGACCATATTTGCTAGGTAAACGGTTCACCATTGCATCGGATCACCAACCGCTCCAGTTTCTCCTTAAAGGAACAAGCAAGGACGTCACAGGAAAATGGGCAAGAATGCAAACCGAACTTTTGGGATACGATTTTACGATCCAGTACTTGCCTGGACGCCTAAATTCAGTCAGCGACGCATTGTCAAGACTAGACAGGAAACCAATATTGGAAACATCTTCACCTCAAACAGACGGAAACTTGATCAAGAAGCCAGACCACACCGCAGAAAATGAAGATAAGAGCATTTGGCCCTCAAATGTTAACTTCATAGAAACAAAACAGGAAGCACAAAATGTATATGTTCAAGAATTCCGGAAGAACCAGGAGCAAGACTATTTTGCATCATCCATACGCGAGTACCTAGCAACTGGCCAACCACTTCCGCTAGAAGTCGAGAAAACTGTCATTCGCGAAATTCAGAACTTTGTCATAGATAAAGACACAGAACTTTTATGCTACATTTCTATTCCTGCTCAAAGATGCAGACGATCCGAAATTAACACAGTACCTGTCCTACCTATGTCTATGGTACCAGGAATACTTGAAGAATACCACGATTCACAACTTGCAGGACATTATTCTTTTCTGAAAACGTACCACAGGATACGAGCTCGTTTCTATTTCCGAGGAATGTACAACATTATCAAAGAATACATAGAAACATGTCTGCCATGCTGTCAAAGAAAAGGATTGAACTATACGCCAAAAGCACCTTTAGGCGAAGTTAGGAAAGCAACCGGTCCGCTAAATGTTGTTAGCATAGACTTGTTAGGACCTTTTCCAACTTCAACCAGAGGAAGCAAATACGTGGTCGTAATTGCGGACCATTTCACTCGCTACACAGTCCTAGCGGGTATACCAGACAAAACAGCGAACTCAGTAGCGCGATCTTTTGTTGAAAATTTTGTGCTCGTTTACGGAAGTTGTGATTACATACTCAGCGACCAAGGTTCAGAATTTATGTCTGAAATTTTCAAAAGTACGCTAGAAGTTTTAGGAATAAAGCAGACGCGTACCAGCAGCTTTCGACCCTGTCACAATGGGAAAGCTGAAGTAAAAAACAAAGACATAGCAACCATGTTAAGCTTGTATATAGCAAGAAGAGACTACGCCGACTGGGAGAACCACCTCAGATACGTCCAATTCAGCATGAACTCTGCCTTTAACGAAAGTATAGGCGATTCACCCTTCTACGCAATGTTTCTGAGAGAGCCCAGATTCCCAACCGAAGTTGTAATAAACAGCCGCGTATTCTATAATATGGATGAAAATTACAAGTCCGAAATGCTGACTCGACAGAAGATAGCATACGACCTAGTTAGCAAAAACTCAGATTTTGCTCGAGACCGACAAAAGGACATACACGATAAGAAGGTCAACATGAAACCCTATTCAATAGGCCAACTTTTCCTTCTCAAAGTTCCACCGGAAGCAAGGCAGATAAAGCTTGCGAAAATCCGTTGGCTAGGGCCTTATCGGATAACCACAGTACTAGAAAATCAAGTAAATTACGAAATCACAAGAATTGCAGATGGAGACAAGCAAATCGTCCATTATAATAGGCTAAAGATTCATCGACCAAGAAGTTTGTGGGAACGTACTATTGAAATTGAAGAAGATGAACACACGGATACGGGCCAATCGGCGAAGAACAGACACGTCACATGGTGGGACAAGAATGAACAAGCCAATCAGGAAGCTGAACCGCAACTTAAATCCACAAGCGGCGGACAAATGAATCACGAAGCTCCTGAAATGGAACGATTGACAGCAGAACGACAAACCGCAAGAAGGACAGCAGAGCCGGTCACCACACTACGTCGATCGCCACGATTCATCACAACAGTACCAAATTCAGAAAACTTGCTCGATACAGCTGTCACGGCCCCAGTGCCACTTGTTACTCTAGTTCCTAGTCGCCCAGAACCGGCACAGCCCAGAACCAGTACCAGAAGCCATAGTTCTTCAACCAGTTCCTCCGACCCGCAACCCCGTACACCTCGATTTCAAATTCCCGAAAACTTGCATGACGGACAGTATGATGACCAACCTAGTGCATTCTATGGCACACCGACTGGCGCGAAACGTTACAAATCCTGCTCTGACGTATACACGGAACCTGACGCTATGTTTGGTGAAGTAGTAGTGAAAACGCCACTGTCCCTAGCAAATAGCGATTTAACTTGGGATGATTACCAACAGGATATAGACGGAATAAATTATGAAGATGAAGTTTTTGGAGATCAGCCATTGTTTACGCCCCGCGTAAGATGTTCAACTCCAGTGAAACTTTCAGAAACAAGCGAAAACGTACCGCCATTTATGCAAAGCCCAACAGTAATCAGACCTACAAATGACAGCTATACCACACCATTAGAATTCGACGAGAAGCTGTCAACGGATCGATACAGGCTGAACTTCGACGAAGTGCACTCAACTCCGACAGCCCCTGCTGCAGGAATAGAAGCAGATGCTAACGAACACACATTGGTCGGTGAGACGCAAGCAGCACAAGAAACTGGAAATGCTGACCAGGATTGTGGACTCGGTGTACCAATCTCCGTTCCACTGGACCAAACTGAAAAACAACCTGCAGCAGAAACGTCGCATCAAGGTCTAGCACAAGACGGACATCAAAGGATTCCGTCAATCGGTTATGAAGAACCGCCACTAGATCTAGCTTCGCCAGTAAACCCATATGTCCTAACCAGAGCGGATATTTTACCGGCAACTTCACACGAAGGACGCAGACTATTCCAAAAATCTAAAAATGAAATGACAAGGCACAGAAGAAGATTTGAGAAAGGCACCACACTTCAAGAAAGGGACGTAACCCCAACAACCAGTCAGCAAGCTTTGACATCGCGAACTGCAGGTTTAAGACCCAGGCAACTCAAGCAACCAGACTGGTTAAAGTATGATACATTGGGAGGAAAATAAGTTTACCAAAAATAAAATCAGAAGAAGTCTATTAAGTTATACACTGCGAGCACGAAAATTCCTGATGGTAGTAGAAGATTCACCGTTTGATCAAATGAGCTGAACTGATCACTTAGGTCATTTGATCGACAAGTTAACAAGTTCATTTTACCTATTAGCTAAAGGCAAAATATGAAATTAAAATAAGAAGGGAATATCGGACAGTAAAAGGACGCTGCTGATTGAAACTACCGCAGTTCAAATAGACTAAATGTTACGAAATTTCGGTAAACCCCAAACTCGCATATTACGTAAGACCCGTCCATGAGAATCATTTTGTTCCCAGACAAGCAAGATTTTGAATACGTTTAATGACGAACTGGGACGTTCTGAGACCGCTATAATATTAAAGCGTAACGATACTATAGCAATATTATGTAGCAAACACGGCGACCAGCAAAAATCAAAGAATTTCAGAGTGCAGAAGTTTTGCTTACTATGTTACGTACTAAGATCGAACAAGTTAGGCATAGTGGAAGGTATCAACCCAATAGAACCGCTTAGGTGGTATGGAAAGCTGCTTCGAACCAGTTTCTCTTTATCACATGACCGGTTACAAGTTGTTTTGAATATACCTTTAAAAGAAGGAAAGTCGACGTACTTTTTTTTATACGTTGTTACACCAGTTTATACCGATTTGCCTTTTAATTTATCGGTTAAACTCGTGGGTTCACCGCAATATGTCATTATGACGTCCGATTTTAAAAGATTTTTGGAAGTCTCCGCGGAAGTTGGGGACGCGTGCCAGAAAACCGCAATCTATGAAAGCTGTGGAAGTTTAACCGAATTTAAAAGCACAGAAACCGGAGATTATTTCACATGTGCCGAAAACTTGGTTCTATTGAATTTAGAAAAAGTGCCTAAAACTTGTGCTTGGAACGTTCTGGATCGAAAATTTGTAACAGCTGCGAACAAAATATCTCAGTCCGAGTTAGTCGAAGCAAGCATCGGTACTAATACTCTCAGCTGCGCGCGTAACAAAAGCCAAATTTTCGAGTCATCGGGTCCATTTATTGTTTCAGCATTTGTAGACTGTAGTTACGGTGCAAATGACTTGAAATGGAGGTTGTCTCCAGAAAGAGTTTCCCCAAGTAAAGAGGTGGTCACAATGACAGCACTAAAACTGCAGAGTATTTTAGCAAATAAGATTGAAGATTTAGATGAAAAAGTCATTGTCGAAATTTTCTTTAGTCTTCGAAATAGCTCTGTGGAAAATATTGAATGGAAAGATTTTGTAACAGAAATGAACACGCAGTTTAGATTGAATACGACTTGGCACGAATTCTCGAATTTGGAGTACAAGGAAGGAAAAATGAAAGTTACAGATTTTGTTCTCATCGCAGGAGCAGTCGGATCAATATACTTTATATTCGTCACTGCACTCATGATTTTAGCACTAAGAAATGCTTTTCGGTCTGCCAAAATGAAATCAGATATTTACGAATTGCAAAGTAATGAAATATCCCCTAGCGACCGTCGAATGATTCGCGAGTACGCAATGTACGTTGGTATTCGTGAATAATGACGTAAATCCGATATAATCCGGATGTTGACATCCGCAAGGCCGGAAATTGGCTATAGCCAAAACCACAAGAAAAGATAAAATGTGAATAAAACGAGATAAAGTTATATTTAAGTTAACAGTGTTAGTGATTACCTGATATAAACATGTTCTATATATTTTCAGTTTTTATGGTTTTTAAAGTGACAGCAGAACAAGTTCCAGAGGTTCGCATAGGACTTGGGCACTTGCTGGTGCCTGAAGGGAAAGTAGACATCACAACCGCCGCCTGGACACTTACTGGTGACGTAGAGTTTGCGTTCTTTCGGAAAGTAACCACCACGATAAGGGAGTATTCTATTCGTATAAGTGCTTACCAGGGAAAAGTAGATGTACAAGCTAAAACCTTCGCACTGTCCAATAAAAGCATCTTTCATGAGAAATACCGTGATGAAAATGCCAAAATACTACACGCAGCAGAAGAACTCCAGGAAGAGGTCGAAGGTATTCTGGCACTGATCAACCGACATGGCATACGGAAACGGCGATCTTTGATCGATGCCGGAGGAAACGTACTACAATACTTGTTCGGCACAGCAACTGATGCCGATGTTGCTAGCGTTAATGAAGCTGTTAAACTACTGAAATTAGCTGGTAGCGCTCAAAATGCGATTGTTGCAAAACAGGTGTCTGTAATTAAAAAATTGGTAATGGACGACAAAATTCAGGCAGACATTCTTTCCAATCTTACTAATAGCTTGCAAACTATTGAAACCAATTGGCGCCAAATCTCTGAATTTGTTCAGTATACCAAAGAAATAACCTTGCAATACAATATGGAATTTGCGTACATGAAATTGCACCAACTCATTTCAGAAGTTCGACAAAAAGTACAGTCCTTAGAAATTGACCTCAATTCTCTAGCTGTGGGAAGATTGCCAATTAACATGTTGAAGCCCAAGCATCTACATGAATGTCTGAACGATTTAGCTGCAATCTTACCCGCTCCTTACCGCTTACCTACGAAGGAAACGCATAATGTTTGGCCTTATTATCACAAGTTTGCAAAGACGACTACTTTACTAACGACCAACGGACTAAGGATTTTAGTCAAAATCCCATTGATCTCAGTTGCAGGAGAATATGACCTTTACCGAATTATTCCGTTTCCAACCATGCAAATTAGTCTACCTAAAAATTTGACTACCATTTATCCCTCGAAGCCATTTATTGCGATTAAGCGAGAAGAACGCACGCACTACATGGAACTCGACAACGAGGATTTCGCCGACTGTTTAATTTTTGATTCCAGGTTATGTAGTATCAATAAGCCTACTATGAAGAAAGTTGCGAAATCTTGCAACTACGCGATTTATAACGAAATGCAACAGCAAATGGAAGAGAACTGTAAGATACTTTTCTCACATTTTGGTGATGATAGTATGCCAATCCTCCAACATATCCGTGACACCACTTGGGGGTTCACTGCTAAAAATACGAAAGCGGTTATTTCGTGTGATCACAACGACGATAAGAGTCAGGTCATACTGAACAATAGCGGAATTTTGAGTGTCCCAATCGCATGTTCGGTATTTTCTGAAACTTTTACTATACCTGCTGTTTTTCTCGGCAAGACTCAGATTGAATTAGATAATCAGAATTTCTCCGTTCAAACCCAGTTCAACTATGAGCAGCTCTCTTCTTTTAAGTTCATAGCTCCAAGAAAAATCCAGAGTAAATTAGCAGCAAGACGTAGCACAGAAGACGCTGAAGTTTCGCTAAAAGAGCTCGAAGCTTCGTTTGAAAGAAATGAACCGATAATACAAAATTCTCTAGAAGCCGTAGACTATATAGAAGGAAAATTTCACGTTGCCAAAGCCCTCGCTCTGTTTTCGTTACCGTTTGGGTTGTTGTTCCCGATTGTGTTATTAGCAGTCTATCACATTTTTGTCACTAAGCGTTTTGTTGACAAAGACAAGAACAAAGTTTCTGTAGCATTCTCTGCATCAAATAAGTGTCTAACACTGAGACGACAACCGAAGTACAGCGAACCGTTTTACTGCGAGCCAGACACAGAAATGGCAAACGAAAACGCAAACGCTGGTCCGCGGAACGTAACTTTCGCACCACCATTACCTCCAAGAAACAACCTGACCGACTACGTAACGATCACAAAGATGGCTTAAAAATTTTGTATTTAATCGCTCATTTCTTGCAGGAACACAAAATTTCGACTTTCAACCAGTTTACTTTGCACAGAATATGCTAACGATGATTATCTCCGAGGACTTCTCCAGTAAACACAACAAAACGTAAAGAATACCGTCATCGCAGGCCGAAATCGCAACCGCAGGTGAACTTTATCACAGAACTTACCAGAAAAACCAAAGTCTGTTTTTCCGAAAGGACACCACAAATGAAACAAGTAAGAATTTCCAGTGCGGATGCAGGAAATCTAATTGCAACAAGAGCAAACTAGGACAGAGAGGTTCATTGACAGATCAGAGCCTCTGTACATAGGGTGATTTTGCTTGCGAGTCATCCAATTAAACCAGCGGAGACACAAGAGTTGTCTAGACTGTTTAAAGTTATTGGCAAAATTCAAAAAAAAAAAGCCCAGGACAAAGTGCAGTACCGTATTACGTGACCGCATCAGAAGAAATTTTTAATGAAAATAAAACGAAATTTAAAATGAAAAATTTCGTTCTATGAACTAAAATAAACCAAGTCGTGTTATTTTGTAGTGTGATTCTAAAGAAGACATTGAATGTTTAGTAATAGTGCATCCTTATTTGTAGTTGTTGTTTTTTTTTTTTTTTTTGCTGTAATGGTAATTTAGAACGCGGCCCATACGGCCATTTTATTATATTGTTGTTGTTGTCTTTATTTCCAGTGCTTCTCATTAGAACCGGGAATCTTTTGCATCGAACCGAGCTAAAGACTAAACTGCAATCTGTCTAAAATGATAGAAACAATACTGACAGTTCAGGATCCTTGTATTTATAATTTTTCCTCGTATTTTCCAATTTTAGTTTTTGTTGTTGTTGCTACTCTTTGTAAGATATACGCAAGTTACTTGTAAAGGTGGGAGGGGAAGCAAAAAAGAAGAAAAGGAAAAAAAAAAACGTAGTTTTATTTTTATAGTATCTTTATATCTACCAACTTACTCTTGCGTTCAGCATAGTTTCTTTAAGCTTATGATGCCATGAAATCTTTTGAAAGAATATATAGTTGTATTACTAGTAAAAAAAAAAGGTTTCCATTTTAAAGATCAAATATACCAGGCTTTTGGCTTATTAAGCTCAAGTGGAATGGGCAGGATCTGGACAGAGCAGTTCCTGGACGGGTTTAGAGTACCGCGAACTACTAAGCTTCGTCAACCCTCTCCCACAAAAAGCAAATGCTGGTACGGTGAAATTTTATTTTCATAAGGATAATTGTTTAATCCGCGACAACGTCCGGAAGGATATACTAATCAAAGCAGTAAAATTAAGTTCAGTTAAAATGGAAACGCTGTATATGTAATAAGTGTAACTATAAATGAAGATATCCATATCATTAAAGAAAAAGAAAATGGCGTTGATCCTAAGTAGTAAGAAAAATTTTTGGCTAGTGTCAGGAGACACTAAAATATGAGGATAAAGAAGTGTAACAATTGAAGGCTCTTGGAGACTAAAGTACTACGCAGTTGCCTTATCTTATGGTTAACCACATTTCCGGGTTCCCAGTTCTAAATGCTAAGCGTGTGTCGTTTAAGGGAAGAGGATGCCGATATCCTGTTATTGTGGCCGGCGATTTCCGATAGTTGGTTAGCCGATATCCTGTTATTGTGGTTGACGATTTCCGATAACTGTTTATCAAATCAGGGCCGGTGACGCACGTCCTTTAAGCCTATAAAAGCCTTAACTGGTAAAGCCGGCGACATCATTAGATTGTTAGATTGAAGAGTGAGTAGAAGTTAGGGACAGAGAACAGCAGTCACTCGCCCTCAGAACTCGCGTGGCATATATATCATATGGTCACTGATTGACCCAGTGTTATGAAGACTTATTGTATGTGCTTACGTGTTGTATAAGACATGAACTGTGTATAACGAGATCAACCTATGTTTGTGAATAAAGCCAGGATCAACCCGCAGCTTGCGTTCTGAACTAGGATACCGGTTAAAGACTCCCAGGAGCAGACGGACCGCGAACTCGCCTCTACACCACTCTAAGGTAGATATTGCTGTTTTTCCGACCATGCTACCCAATCACTAACATGCAATAGAGTAAGGGGAGAACCACCGTTTCATTCGTAGGCAGCAGAGGGTCACGGGTTTTGCGGCGAAAAGTCACAGACTCCGTCGGAGAAAAATGGCAACATTACCACGAGGTGGGTCTTTCAAGTCCAAGTTAACGCTATAGAAGGGGCAAATCAACAATGTTCCCGGTCGCTGCAGAAGTCTGGGGGTAAATGAGGGCACTGCAAATTTGGATACATTTCACGGAAATTAGTTCAATGTCAGTGGAAGAAAATGCGTATCTACAACGTAACGGACCCTGGAACCTTAGCAAATAATAGTCCGGAGTCATTTTGGTAAAGGTCGGGCTTCACTACCCAGATTTTTCGCCCGGATTCTGGGTTCCCGTTTTCTTCGATATCGGTCTGGGTAGTGAAGACAGGCTGAAAGCACCCTAACGCGTCCGGGAATCTGGTAGAAAAATCTGCCGGATTCTGGGTGAAAAGAAACGGGAATTTGAAAGTAGTTTTCATTTGACTTGGGAGAAATTGTGTTGAGATGGTAAAATCTAAGAAAATGACAGAAGTGCTGAAAAATGCCCAAAAGTGGACTGTTGAAGAGACATTTGATTTGATTTCTGTCGGGACCGTCTTCACATAATCTGGACCCCAGATTCTGGGGCGTCTGGGTAGTGAAGCCCGACCTTAAATAAGTAGTATCTACGGTCCAAAATATCAGACTATTTCCTGCCCCTCGTCTCGTCAATAACGCTTACTATAAGCAGAACAAAATCACGTCCACATATCACAAGTCCAGGAGAATATTCAGATTGACTTGGTTCAGATTGCCCAGTGATTTGAATACGGAACTTGACCAAGGTCAAAGTTAGACGATAGAATTTCGTGCACTAATAGATCCAGAGACGGAATTGCACTTCCCCTGCACACCGTTCGTTGTCAATTGAGCCTTGCTTCCCCAGCGAGTCAAGTTGTCCGGAATCCGGGCTCCGGGTTCTGGGGTCCAGTTTCCGAGATAATTTTTGCAGTCACTCGCCCATTTCCAGAACTGTTTGACTTGACTAGGTTCGAATCTTCGACTCCCTGATCGTTTTCCACTTCGCCGTCTTGTGGTTTCGGGAATGAAGATGCAAAACAAGCAAATGCAAAATAATTCAGACCGTACGTCGCCAAATTTAGAACTGAGTTCTAAAAAACAAAAGCAAATGGTTAGAAAAAGAGTAAGGGCCATTTTTTTTGTCAGTGTTTTCGCGCTATCTAGGTAGTTTCAAGAACCAAGTGTTTTGATGAAATCTTGTAATACCGCCACAGAAGAACCGAGACAATTTTCAATGTGACTGTGCTCACTAAATGGTTTAATTTGCCAAAAGGCGAGTATAAATCATAATAATCTATGGTCCTGAACCATTTACGCGATATTCTCCCACCACATTCCGTCCTCTCCCGAATTCCTCTAGCTCGGCCCCAAGTTTCATCCCCTCGTTTGTTTGTTTCCACAACTCGGAGCGCATTTGAACGTTCACATTTTATCTTACAGGCTATTTTATATTTTAAAGGCTATTTTATAAGTATTTTGTTAGTTGTATTAAGTTATTGATCATATATGTGACAAATCCCGCAAAATTGTACTTACATTGTTCGCTATGGTGCAAAAAACACGAATCGTCCGTTATGTGTTTTAAATTAAGCTGAAAGCTAAAACACACAAAAGATGCCATGGGAGCCTGGGAGCCATGGGAGCCATAAATAAGTTTAGCATCATGATGTTTTGAAGTCGTATTTCCCGTCCGGGATTCTGCTTGTTCCTCTTTCGGAGAAATCTTCTGACAGTTCTGTAATGAAGACACATAAATGATAACAAAAAACTTCGAATTTCTATCCCTTCATCTCTTTTTACGAAAATTTGTTTGAAAAATAAAAATGAAAAATAAGACCTCATTCAGGTTGAAAACAACAGATTTCGCAGAGAATAGAGGTATAGTTTTTAGTCTGTATTTTTTGTTAGAACCTTTGTATCGTTTCGTTGTATTCGTATATTCGTATCGTTTATTGGTGAAGATTGCTTAGTGCCTGAACAAAAAAAAAGTCATAAATCTTTCTTGTAAGGCATACAACAAATTAGAGGTACCACAAATAACACGGAAATTCCACTATTTGAAAATCGATTATTCCTGAATAGCCGAACAACCCAGTAACGCATTTTCAGCGGGTCTTTTTAAGATATATAACGTTTATTTGCTGTATAATATCTTTACAGATAGATGAGCAGCAACAATATAAATAAATAAACATACAATTTGTATTACATAGTCATATGCGATTTGTCACTCTCTATTTAGGCCTACACGTTCATATGGTGTACAAAATATTGCCGGAAAGAGCGCCTGTATCGGGAAGATGCTGACGCTTTGCAAGGCACAAACTTGTTTTGGTGCCTTGTTGCATATCTTGGCTGCGGCGCTTCAGGTGGGAGAAGGTTTCGGTGCTTCTCCGACACAAAAACTTTTTTACCAAAACTCATGGTCAGATCATGGCGTCTGCAAGACAGTCTTTGGAGTTGGAGCTTCTCTAGACTTTGATCGTAATCGGACTGTACCTGTCCTAAAATAATTTTTACAGCTCGTTTCTGTACGCTCTCCAACTCTTCAGACTGCTCTTGGGTCAACCCTGCGTGCCAAGCAGGACAAGCGTATTCAACAATTGACCTTATATACAATTTATAGCAATTTAGTAATGATTCACTATTAAAACCGAAACGACGGAGAGTGACTAGATTTCTAACAGTAAAATTTGCTTTCCTCGTCATTTCGTAAACATGGTCATCCCAGTTAAATTTAGAATTAAAAACAACACCTAAAAGTTTCATCTCATTTACAATTGGAATACCAGTATTTTCAGGGGCTGGAAGTTCACTTTTAAGAAAACTTACTCGCATCACTGCAGATTTTTTGCGGTTTATTTTCAATTTCTTTTCTTCGAAGTCCTGTTCCAACAGTTCAACAATCTGCTTTAGACTGGTTATTGAACCAGTCACTTGCAGGGCGAGCATTGTTAGGTCGTCGGCAAACTTGGCACGATTCTTGTGCCATGTCGCTATTAGATTAGATAGGATTAAAAATAAAATGGGTCCGATCACTGTTCCTTGGGGAATTCCGCAAAATAATTCTAAAAGTACGGACAGTGCACCATCGTGTTTAACGCACTGCTTTCTTCGTGACAGAAAGCTGAAAACGATTGTCTTTAAAAAGGGTCTAAAATCTTGCATCGCTTCAATGATGTGGGGATGACTTGAGCTGTCAAAGGCTTTTGCCACGTCTGCTTGTAAGATTTCTACGAATGCATCCTCATTTTCTAGGTGTTCCAGTGTTTCCTCTGCAATTTTTACCAGGTAATGAACTGTGCTAGAATCTTTAATAAAACCGTACTGGCACGGGTCAATTTTTTCGATAAAGTCTTCCAGTAGCCATTTTTTCAGAAAAAATTCAAACACTTTGGACATTACAGGCACCAGGGAGATAGGTCTCAGGTCACCTGGTGACTTGGGCGTTGGCACTTTCGGTACTGGAATCACTACAGCCTCCTTCAGCTTTTCTGGAAAGCATCCACTGATCAAGCACTGGTTTAGTATAGCTGTGAGCGGTTCAGCGAGATGAGGCGCATTGTCTTTGATTAATTGAGTTGGAACGTCATCTGGGTGGGTTGACTTGTTGGCATCCAACTTCTCTAGTACCTTAACAACCTCGTATGGTAGAATCACTGGGATTTCTGACTGGTCAGGAAGGGGGGGAGGGACAGTAGCTGGTGGATTGGTACGACATATGTTAACAAAGTGTTCGTTAATGTCATTGGCTGACAGCTTTTCGCCTCGCTCGTCAAGGATGGTAAATGTCTTTGCCCCGGTAGCTCCAGTAATCATCCGGATACCTTTGTGATAGCCCGAAGCATTTGACCTTAAAAGTACACTCACTTTTGATCCATAGGTTCGCTCCGCCTGTTTGCACATTTTTACGACCTTGTTTCTTAGCTTCTTTCCTTCGTGTCGACGACCTGCTCGGAATAGTCTGTCTCTCTTCCGTATAAGTGTCTTGATCTCATGGGTCATCCATGCCTTATCTGCACTGTTGCAGGTTATAGTCTTTTCAGGGAAGCAATGCTCATAAGCTTCGTGGAGCTCCTTGTGAAACAGTTCGTACATACTGTTCGGATCCTGCCTATGATATAGTTCGGTCCAGTTTTTTCCTATGCACCACTCTGCAAATTTGGTTTTCCCAAGTTCCGTCACGGGCCTACGAGTGGCGACATTTTTCACGTTTTTTATTTTCCCTGGCTTGGGGGCCCATCGTACGCAAAAGTGTGTGCTTTTTCCCAAGCTTGGGAGTACCTCTGGGGCATGGTAAAGATCCTCAATTTCCGTAAATATCAGATCTAACGTGGACTTGTCAGTAGTTTTTGTTCGCACTACTTGAGTTAGGCTAAGCGATTGTGCGATCCAAGTTTGGCTAAGGTCATTAAAGTCTCCCATTAGTATGATAGAGCAGTTTTTATTGTTCAGCTTTATGTCGTCAACACACGACTAGAGGTGCGTCTTAAAGCCAGTTTAAGTGAATAAGTGATGGGTAACTAGATTGTCCTATCCCAGTCCTTTTCGGTTAAACTTTAAGTTATATCTATTTCTCTTTTCATTTTTGCTGTTTTGTTTTTTTGTAAGTGATTTTGTTTTGTGGCAGTTGCTATGGCCAGTTGGCTTTTTGCAATAAATATCATATCATATCATAGTCTGACTGTTTGAAATTTGGCCCCTATGAATTTGAAAACCTACTAAGCAAAGAGAGACACATTACTCTCCAACGCCCTTCACTTCTTTATACTACGTTCGGTTGTCTTCGTGTTAACTTAGGCATCTAATTTTGACCAAACACCCATTGTAAACAGAGCCGTCACTACTAGGGGGAGGAGGGGGGGACGGCCCCCCAATGTTGTCGGCCAGTTGGTAAAAATAGCCGAGTCGGCGCGAAGCGCCGCGATTTTTAGTAAAAACAGTCGATTTTTTTCTTAGAAATAGTCGTTTTCTCTAAAAAAACAATCGATTTTTCTTAAAAACGGTCGGTTTTTCGTAAAAATAGTCGATTTTTTCTTAAAATTAGTCATTTTTTCTTAAAATCAGCCGATTTCTCGTCAACACAGTCGTTTTTTTCTCAATAATAGTAATTTTCATCCACAAAAACAGTCGGTAAAAATGACCAGCCAGTCGGTAAATACCTTGTCCCCCACCCCAAAGATTTTAACGGCTCTGATTGTAAATAGTTTAAAATTTAGTTATTCAACAAGTGCCTCCAACCTTTCATACTGCGATGGTAGTCATCGTGATCGTGACTTGAGCTAAAGCCACTTTCCATTCCTTTGTATGCGTAACCCGAAAGGCAAAAATGATCAGGGACTCTTCGCGAACACAAATATATATCGTTTGGCAAAAAAAAATTGGATCGTGCTGTTAAGTTGCACACTCTAGAGAACCAGGAATTCATTTGTAAGCCAAGCTCTTGAGGCAGAACTGGTCATGGGGCTTCAGGGAACATGGATATGTGTCAGTCGGCTAAAATTATTTCGCCGACTGGGCATAAGGATGTTAATTAAGGATGCTAGGATTTCATTCAAGTTTTTCACTTGAATAAAGCCCATGAACCGGGAGGATGGAGATAAAGCTGTCGAAAGACACTTCCTAGCCCCGTGATACGTTATTACATGAAATCTTGCACTGTAAAAAGTTTCTCTCAGTAAGGATTAACTGCAGTATTTGCTACTGGGGTTAATTTAGTCTCTATTGGGATAAGATTAATCCAAATTAGAGGTAATCTTGTGGTTATCGAGGGGTTGACCACTCAGTTTTTGGGTGCACAGCAGGTGCCCGGTGCCGGCTGGTGCCGACCGGTGCCGACCGGTGCCGACTGGTGCCGACCGGTGCCGACTGGTGCCGGCTGGTGCCGATCGCTGCCGGCAGAGGCGAATTAAGAGTGCCGGACGGTGCCGGCTGGTGCCGTCCGGTACTGGATACTGGATCAATTCGAAAAGGGGAGCGGCTTTTGGAAACGAGAGGGCATTTTGATTCGTGGGCATTTTGAGTCGTGGGCATTTTGATCGTTGGCATTTTTAAACGTTGGCATTTTGATCGTGGGATTCTGAGCGTGGGCATTGTGAGAGTTGGCAAAAAGGTCGTGGTGATTTTGGGAACCACCCTTCGCCAGGCTAATCATTTGAGAAAACCAAGTTCAGATTTACCTGTATCCGCCATATCTATTTTGACGATACTAATCGAAAGTTCCTGCTTTACTTCTGCCAAATTTCCGATTTCGGCCGAATTCTGAGCGAACTACTTGTCCAGCAAAAAAAAGAGAAAGTTCAGAAACGAATTCAGCGTATCTCCTTAACGCTATAAAGAACATCGAATCAACTTCAAATAAAACTTTCTTATACAAAAAAAAAATCCTATTTCAACCGGTTCCGGACGAACTATGTCCGCGTAAAAAATGATTGTCATATACAGATTCAGCGTCTCGTCTTACCCTTAAACTGTCATCTAATCAACTTCAAATAAAAGTTTTTCCTTTAACAAATTTTCCGGTTTTGGCCGGATTCCGGGCGGACTACTAGTCCGGCGAGAAAATGGTTTTCACCATCGTGTTCAGCATGTCTTCTTACCCCTAAATCAAACATCTAATCAACTTCAAATAAAACTTTAACTTTTAACAAACTTTCCGGTTTTGGCCGGATTCCGGGCGAACTACTTGTCTTGCGAGAAAATGGTTTTCACCATCGTGTTCAGCATTTCTTCTTACCCCGTAATCGACTATCACATTAGCTGTTTTAAAATTTTGTTTGCCCCTTAATTTAAACCTCCTCCCCCACCCCTAAATCTAGGGCTACAAAGCCCATCTATGAACTCGACCTTACTCTTGACCCAAAGAATCCTCACCCCAAGTTTCATCAAAATATCTCATTCCCTTCGAGAGTTATTGTGCTTACAGACGGACAGACGGACGGACGGACAGACAGACAACTTTTGCGATGTCATAGGTATCCCTCACTTACGTTTTGGGATCCCAAAAACCGTTCGCATAAGCATACCTCTACTGTAACCTTAACAGATGAAATGACACTTGTTTCAGTACCTTACAATACTTAGTCCTTCAAATTAAACAGGCTAAAGGACGGCTCAGACGGCGTTCGTAAAGTTGCTCTGCTAACCCGTGTAAAGTACTTAACGGAGGCAGGCAAGAAGTCAAACTTTAGTTAACTTTTTTCGTAAAGTTCGGAAGGTTGACCAATAGGAGAAGGGATCGAATACAAGTTATGAAAACAAATTTGAAAATAATGAGATGATGACTCTTGTGGTTTGTATGATAATAATAATAATAGAGTCAAATAACTTGAAACTTGTTTTCTGCAAGAATAATTAGGAACATTTTTTTTTTTGAATTAATTTAGTTCTTGTTGATTTTGTCAGGTGAGTTGGGAAGAAAGAATTACTTATTGAATTAAACTGTTTAGAACTGACTTATTTATTTATATTACTTTTTTTGTTGGATTATTCTAATTTATTTATTGGAGTTTTTTTTCTATCTGGATATTAACCATGGTCAATTATGGCTTTGACTGCTAATAAATATCTACCTATGGTATGGTTCATATATGATAAAAATAATCTCTAATAATTATAATCTTTTTCTTTCTAGAACAAATCGCCATGAAAAATTCTCGTAATGTCATCTAAGTCAAATTCCCGTCTAAGCGGCGACAAGTATACGGAGCATACTTTGCGAAAAACTTTACGAACTTTACGAACTTAAAGTTCGTAAAGAAGTCGTCCTTAAAGTTGTCAATACTAGGTCCCATTTTAAAGTTCGCGTTTCTTCTGTTTCCAATGAAACAATAAGACCAAAGGTTTCGGTGGGATCCCAAAAATTTAATATTTGAACCAGACAACTAGGTCTTGTCTTCGCCGGGCTAATCATCTGAGAAAACCAAGTTCAGATATACCTGCATAAGCCATATCTATTTTGACGATACTGATCGAAACTTCCTGCTTTACTTCTGCCAAATTTCCGGCTTCGGCCGAATTCCGAGCGAACTACTTGCCCAGGAAAAAAAAATATAGTTCAGAAACGAACTCAGCGTATCTCCTTATCCCTATAAAGAACATTTAATCAACTTCAAATAAAACTTTAACTTCTGAAAAAAAAATCCGGTTTCAACCGGATTCCGGACGAACTATATGTCCGGGTAAAAAATGATTGTCATACACAGATTCAGCGTCTTTTCATACCCTTAAATCTATCATCTAATCAACTTCAAATATTAGTTTTGCTTTTAAAAAAATTTCCGGTTTTGGCCGGATTACGGACGAACTACTTGTCCGGCGAGAAAATAACTTTCATATTCGGATTCAGCGTGTCTCCTTACCCCTAAATCAACTATCTAAATAGCTTTCAAAAAATATTTTTTTTGCCCCTTAATTTGAAACCCCTCCCCCACCCTCAAATATAGGGCTGCAGAGCCCATCTTCGAACCTGACCTGTACTTTGACCCAACCAATCCTCCCGCCAAGTTTCATCAAAATATCTCAATCTCTTCGAGAGTTATCGTGCTTACAGACAGACGGACAACTTTTGCGATGTCATAGGTATCCCACCACTTACGTTTTGGGATCCCAAAAAGCTGCAGTCGCTATTTCTCAAAATTAAAATCCTGAATTCTCATGGTGAACGAAACATTTTTAGTGAAATCATTTTGTTCTGAACAGGTTCATAAAGCCAGTGACGGCCGGTGCCGGCTGGTGCCGACTGGTGCCGGCCGGTGCCGACTGGTGCCGGCCGGTGCCGACTGGTGCCGGCCGGTGCCGACTGGTGCCGGCCGGTGCCGAGTTGGGGGTGCACAGCAGGTGCCGAGGAGTGGGCAACCCCTCGGTGGTTATAGAGACAAGATTAATCCCAGTAGCAAATCCTGCAAGATTTTTTTTTACAGTGTACTTCTAGCCGTTGTCAAGTTAAGAACTTGACTACCTGGATAATCAGGGTCCAGCCGCCCTTGAATCCGGTGGGTGGTGGGGCCACTAAGCTGCAAAAACACTTCCAGGCCCTAGAATCTGTAAGTACACGGAATTCCGTCATTCTGTCCACAAGCGTTGAAAAGTTATGGATTACAAGTTGATATCCATTGTCAGGTCAGTGAGGTCACGAACAGGGTAATCTGGGCCGAGTTGCAACGGACGAGGAGGATGTGCAATGGTGAACTTAAGTCACTAGGTAATCTGGGCCCAGTTACCCGTGAACTGGATTGACGCGTGAAGCGGTCCACATAAATTGTTTGAAATAATAATGCCAAAGTACACGATAATGGGTGATTAAAAAATACTATATATAAGATAAGATAAGATGAGATTTTATTTACCCTAAGAGCCAAAGACCATGACAAATACATGAAAAATAAATACAAACAAACAAAAATAATACCTTTTAAGGTATTATAAGCACCTTCTATAAGCACCTATCCCTATGGGCTAGAGGCGCTAGAGCTATCCTGGGGAACCTCGAAAGCTGTTTATATATATAACAACTATTCCCCACGACCCAGCACATCCATTCTTAAATTAAGCCACCCCTCTTTCATTTGATTCAAAAATCTGTAAACTAAATTCACTCATGAGTAAGGACCGGACCGACCCTTTGCCCACCCAACATACCGCCTTCTCTCCCCAAGAGGCAGATTGTCTGCCCTACAACTCAGTCCCGCTTTAAAATAAACTTCCTCCCCCCAAATCTCTTTGATCTTTGCATAAAACCTTAAAGTTTAACCGAAAAGGGCTGGGATAGGACAATCTACTTATCCATCACGTATTCACTTAAATTGGCTTGAAGACCCGCTGAAAATGCGTTACGTCGTTGTTCCGCTGTTCACGAATAAGGATTTTTAAATAGTGGAATTTCCTTGTGATTTGTAGTACAGAATTTTTGTTGTTATGCTTTACGAGAAAGATTTATGATTGTTTTTTGTTCAGGCACTAAGCAATCTTCACAAAAATATTCCTTCAACCCAAGCTGACTGCGAATCATATTTGACAGTGCAAAAACGGATACGTCAGCTAAATTTTATTCGAGCCATATTTCGGCCCTTCTTGGCAAGCAAGGGTCCTCTTCAGGCTCAAAACCGCTCAAGTTGGAAAAACGAAACTTGTGATAACAAAACTGAAGATTCTAGCTTAGTGTTAAATATGTAAATTGGTGAACTTCCTTTTGGAGAGTAGCTTGGAGTTAAAATGGTTGCTGAGATTTCATTTTGGACGCGGCTGCTGTTTTTGCTGCTCTAATGGGTCGTTGATCGGGTAGAGATTTTTCTGTATTTGGGTTGACTTTGGTTTTGTTATGGACAAGAGCTTGGGGCCTGAATTTCCTTTCGCTGATGACGCCGTTCCATGTCTCTGGTAGTGAGTATTCGCCTGTGTCTCGGTTGATCCCAGAACGGTTTTTCTTGATCTCAACGGCTTCTCTTATGGTTTGATGCAGTCCAGTGCAAGTTGCAAGAATTTGCGCTTTTGCAAAATGTACGAGATGGGATGGGTTTCCGAAAACGTGTTCTGCCAGTGCCGATTTAAAGTTGTAATTTGGGCGGTGTCCATTGGAAAGGGCGTGGTCGATCTCCTGTTCATGTTCCGAGAGCCTCTTTTCGAAAGTCCTCTCTGTCCTACCGACATAGCGCTTCCCACAGTCGCAGGGTATCGAATAGATACCTCGTTGGTTCTGGTTTGGGACTGGGTCTTTGGCGGTGTTTAGGTAGGACAGTAGGGTGTTCTGAGTCCGGTGAAATGTTTCGATGTTGCACTTTTTTAGATTCCTGGACAGTTTTTCAGTGACCCCTTGAATGTACGGGAGGTAGACACGGGCATTCTTTTCTTCTGGTTTGTCAGTGCTAGGAGTGCTAGTGTTGCTTTTGGAGGCCTGATGGATCTTCAATCTTCTTCGAATGATTTTTTCGACTAGTTGGATGGGGTATTTGTTGCCGTAAAGCACGTCCCGAATGTGACTCAGCTCAGCGTCTAGGAGGGTTTCATCAGAAATTTTGATAGCTCTGTCGACTAGGGAAATGATAACTGCGCGTTTCACGTTTTCTGGTTGGTATGAATCGTAAGGTAGATACCGGTCGTTGTGAGTGGGTTTCCTGTAAACTGAGCAAATGAAATTTGTTTTTCCGTTGGCAATCGACACGTCTAAATACGGAAGCTTCAAGTCGTCATTCTCATATTCGGTGGTGAACTGGATTGTCGGTTGGACTTGATTTAGAAATGGAACTCCCCTGGGGAGTTCCATTTCTCAAGGACTCGCAGAACTAACCCTGAGAAAGATAGAGCAGATTGCATTCAGTATCGCACCGATGACCCCCCGTTTTTACAAACGTTACGTCGACGATGGTTTTACAGCCTGGGAGGGTCAAAAGACTGACATAGTATCTTTTGTCGACGCCCTAAATCAAGTCCAACCGACAATCCAGTTCACCACCGAATATGAGAATGACGACTTGAAGCTTCCGTATTTAGACGTGTTGACAGAGAGGACTTTCGAAAAGAGGCTCTCGGAACATGAACAGGAGATCGACCACGCCCTTTCCAATGGACACCGCCCAAATTACAACTTTAAATCGGCACTGGCAGAACACGTTTTCGGAAACCCATCGCATCTCGTACATTTTGAAAAAGCGCAAATTCTTGCAACTTGCACTGGACTGCGTCAAACCATAAGAGAAGCCGTTGAGATCAAGAAAAACCGTTCTGGGATCAACCGAGACACAGGCGAATACTCACTACCAGAGACATGGAACGGCGTCATCAGCGAAAGGAAATTCAGGCCCCAAGCTCTTGTCCATAACAAAACCAAAGTCAACCCAAATACAGAAAAATCTCTACCCGATCAACGACCCATTAGAGCAGCAAAAACAGCAGCCGCGTCCAAAATGAAATCTCAGCAACCATTTTAACTCCAAGCTACTCTCCAAAAGGAAGTTCACCAATTTACATATTTAACACTAAGCTAGAATCTTCAGTTTTGTTATCACAAGTTTCGTTTTTCCAACTTGAGCGGTTTTGAGCCTGAAGAGGACCCTTGCCAAGAAGGGCCGAAATATAGCTCGAATAAAATTTAGCTGACGTACCCGTTTTTGCACTGTCAAAAATAATCTTCACAAATCTCACCACTGCCCACTGAAAAGCTGCGTTTGTGTTGAGATAAAAATTTCCCGCGTCATAGTAGAATTTACGTTGTGGGGACGGCCGCAGATATTCTTAACGTCATAACTAGAGCAGATACTGGGAAAATAAAAAGAATCCCTTTGCAGAATCCGAATGATTCAGTGTATTCAATTAGGTGACACAAAATTAAATCGGCTTTTCAGTTAAACTTTAAAGACACAGAAACGTTCTTGGCCAGAGTGTTGTTGGCAACTCGCATCTCTTCTTCCAGCATTCGTGTTCTGGTACACGAAGACAAACACACACACACAAACGGATGTAGTTAGGTCGTTTCTACGTTCGCGTCTCCAGCTTGCTGTATTATAATGATAATAATAATATAATATAATTGCAATAACAAGGCTTTCGCCTCTATAATGTATTGTAAAGTTTGCTTCGAAGACGAACAAATAAAATTTTGATAATGAAAAAAAAATATCATAAAAACGGCCGAAAATTAATGAGAACATTTCTGATGGTTGGCGAAGAGAAAGAATCAGGACAGAGCTGTCGCCAACACGATTTCCGTACATGAATGAGGTCCAGAGAAATATTATAAGCCATGGTAACATAGAATTTTGTTTTGCCCTATAGTTCCCTGTCCCACGGAATGAAGGCTTAGGTCTAAGGTAAGGTAAGGTACCATTTTAAAGGAAGCGGTGAAAGGTCAGATGGCATATAAGCGACAGACATGCCAGTGGCACACAAAAAAGCTATGTTAATTCATGGTTTGTAATAAGAAATAAGACGTTGAACTACGTTGAAGGTGTAAAGGAAATAGGCTACTAGGCTTTTAGCTGATAGTAATCTTAATTTCTTAATTTAGAACTATTAAGTTCAGCACCTTTTTACGAACATTGTCTTTCTGGTACTCGATTGGTCACCCCTACCCTTTCTTCCCACCCATACCATCTGCCATTCTTATTAAGGATGAATTTCTATTTGTGTAAGTGTAGTAAACTGAGAAAAACTCTATAGCCTAGGTAAACTGAAACAAATCAACAGATATATGGACAAACAAGAAGACTCCAGATCATTCGAAAAAACAAATCCATAAGCTGAACGGGGTAAATTACCCTATCCCTAGTGTTGCTGTCCCTCCCTCAAATGTACGAAATACTGTGGCAGCCCTTTCTCGATTATGACTTAAAAAGCTCCATCGCCCCAAAAGAATCCCACCATTTCGAGACTTCTATCTCTTTTAACTTGGTTTTTCCCAGGCTTTCGTTATTGGGAACATAATAAAGTTGTATCGTAAAAGTGGCTTTGGAGCGTGGTAGGAATGTTCAAACTTTCGAAAGGTGTGCTGCTGAATAAATTAACGGTACAGTGACCTGGTAAAAATTGTGATCTGTGACAGGGATAGATTGTAGCATAGTTACCGACAGCATTGCGCGAGGACAGTGAATTACAGCTGGCAATGTAACGCAAATTAAACTACATCAATACAAAAAGAAGAAGAAAAGAAGTGAACAACTTGGGTGATAATAATTAATTATACTTCAAAGAAAGCCGTGGTGGACAGAGCAGAGTCGTTACTAGCCAAAATGTTTTTGGGGGGAGCAAGGTATTTACCGACTGAATGGTCATTTTTACCGACTGTTTTTGCGGATAAAAACGACTATTATTGAGAAAAAAACGACTGTGTTGACGAAAAATCGGCTGATTTTGAGGAAAACGACTATTTTTAAGAAAAAACGACTGTTTTCAAGAAAAATCGACCATTTTTAAGAAAAAAATCGACTGTTTTTACTAAAAATCGCGGCGCTTCGCGCCGACTCGGCTCTTTTTTACCGACTGGTCGACAACATTGGGGGAGGCCGTCCCCCCCTCCCCCCACCCCAGTAGTGACGCCTCTGGGATAGAGAACGCTGCGACCAAACATTTACTGTAAGGACTGTTATGTCAAATTGGCAAATGAAGCCAAAGTGCCGCCAAAAACGAGGAAAGTCGGGACCTTTGGTTTTCTTCTTCTTCTTGAAGACTGAGAAACGGTAGGGGCCCTGTTTTGGTTCACAGTGAAAGGGCAGTAACACTGTTTAAGCAACCTTAGCCTCGTCAGCGAACAAGGATCCGAAAAGTACAACTTATGAAGTTACTGTGCCAGAGTTACGAAACTCGAATATCTGCTTAATTTTTTTCTTCAATCAAGAAAGATAAGAACCAAGCTGGGTCGGCAAGCAAGGCAAGACAAGGCAAAGTATTTTAAAGCAGGTTTAAAGCAGTGTTTATTTTATAGCAGGGTTGAATAGGGAGGAGTTAGCGTGGGTGATAAGTATGAGGGCTGATTGTTTACCGCTAGGGGATAGGAGAAGGTATGTGGGAAGGGGTTTAAGTCGGATTGGTCCTTACTACTGCCCAATGTGTGGGGATATGAATGAGAACGTGTTGCACCTGATGTGTGAACGTAGTGAATTGGATGAGCTGAGGGATGAAGTGTTTGGAAAAGGGGTGTATGATGAGGAATGGTTGGTCAAAGTAATGAAGGATGAATGCTTTTCGGGAGTTCGCCAGTTGGGAAGATTCCTTAAGCTTTCGATGAAGCATCGAGAAAGATTTATTTAGGAGGGAATTATTTATTAGGGAATTTAGTGAAAATTTGATTTTCTATTTTGTTTTGTATTGCCATGGCCCTCGGGCTTTTTGTGCAAATATAT
This sequence comes from Branchinecta lindahli, assembly GCA_023053555.1. Classification (NCBI taxonomy): domain Eukaryota; kingdom Metazoa; phylum Arthropoda; class Branchiopoda; order Anostraca; family Branchinectidae; genus Branchinecta; species Branchinecta lindahli. The sequence continues at coordinate 27,306,117 of JAKZAO010000011.1, forward strand.
ATCATATCATATCATATCATATGATGGATGCGGAGAGAGTGGAGTGGTCACAAGCAGTGGAATAGAGTTTAGCTAAATCTTTGCGGATAAGTTCTGACCGGCTCACAGAGATTTGACATTTGTTCATCCTCTTAATTATTTGTCGATACAAACGAGCTGAGTATAGGAGCTACGCGGAAGGTAATTCGTTACCTCCACAAACAGTTATATCGCATTAGAGCCCCGGAGAAGAAATTTCCTTACGAATACCGTCTGAGTCGTCCTTTACAGCTTTACAGCTTGTCCACCATTGTGACGTCACGTTGACGCCATGCAGAGCGGGTGCTAGAGTTTTTCATCTGGTATGCGCAGCTACTCAAGAAAGGCTTTTACGGTCTGTGCGCTTTTACCCTGGTACCTTTAGATACCCTGAAGAAACTATTGTTTAGGGATTGCACACACTCCTGTCAATAATGTGTCTTTCACTCGTGCTTTAAAAACAATTCAACTCCCATCTTTCCTTTCCAGCCGTTTTCTCTCAATCCGAAAGTTCTCCTGGAACATCTGTAGCCACAACCACCTCAACTAGCGCCGCCACCACTTCAACAGTCTCATCTTCAACCGTAATCACATTGCCAACAACGCAACCAACAACTAGCTTTACTTCTAAAATAGTGAAACGGACTGATTTGAGTACTGTTGCAGCAGCAAGTGTTGCTAGTACACCCCCAAGTACGTTAAAGCCTGTTTTGCGACAAGTTGCTCAAGTGACGGGTAAGGCAGGACTGCGAAATGTGACGCAGTCGTGGAAGCTGGCACTGGAGGAGCAAAGCATGTCGGATGTCGACGTCCCAAACGGTAAGTCTTGCTTAGCTGAACGTCTCTTAGTACAGATCTAGTAAATCCATCAGGTCGGTGTGTTTGTCTATATTTTCAAATGGCTGGAGGCATTTCGGCTGTACCCTCTGTTCGGGGCAGTGATCGTAATGTCTGTCCCGGTTTTTCCTGTGCGGGCGCTTTTACGTAAACTAGTACTATGAAACCTGCCAAAAGCCTATCAAGGACCCTTTTACGTAAACTAGTAGGCTACTATGAAACTTGGCAAACGTATCAAGGACCCGACTCAATGCTCAACAAAACCTTCTTTTCTTGAACCCGATCATCCGTTCTAGGACTCGCGTAAGCTGACCGGGTTTGGGTGGGACATGATGGGTGGTAGTAGCCACATCCGAACCGTACCCTACCATGGAGAGAAGGAGGGGCTCGGAAATTTTTAACATGCTTAGGGACCAAATAGTTTGAAGGATTGCCATGAAACTATATAGGACGTCTACCGGGGTGTTGTGGCTCGTTTAGGAACAGAGGGATCGGGACAAGACTTGCCGAGCTGGACCTTCACAAACCAAAGTGTACTATACAGATCCGAATAGAAAACGGGCACTCTGGTGCGAGTTACAGGGGGGTTCCTGGATATTTCGGGACATATATAATTCTCGAATATGTAATTTGATCCGGATAGGACTTGACAATTGGCTAGAGCACATGTCCGACGTGCTCCATATACATTGTCGGACCGTCTCCGACCCGAACTGAACGACATGCTAATTACCTTTGCAAGCACCACATGAGCTTTCAGGTCTTGTTCGTTTCCTTCTTTTGTTACTCCGCCTATTAATTTCTGCAAGTCACAAATGTATTACTTACTTATTCCTTCGACACTCTGATTAGCTCTCGTGTCAAGTAAGCTTTCGAGAACAACCCATCGGCTTTCTCTCTTAGTAAATCCCCTGTTTCTATCAACAGCGTCCTTTACCCAATAAAGCTAATAAAATTAGCTGCAATCAGCACATACAGCGATTTCCCGTCTAGAAGGGCTGGCGTCGACTGGAAATTGCGTTTGGACAGTGAAGACAGTAGAAAGCTACTTTCGAAGCAACGAGAAATTGGCTCAATGGTTTTGTTGGCTGTTGCAGATGGGAATGGTCCGTTCGTGTGGTCCGTTCTATGAATGAATGAATGAATGGATTTAATCCCAAAAAAAGCCCAAGGGCCATGGCGGGAAACATAAAATAATAACAAAAAACAAAATATCTACACTCCAAAACAAACCAAAAATCAACTTCTATAAAAAATAGTTCACGGTGGGTCGTAGATATCTTCAGGAATCTACCCAGCCTTCGGAGAACACCAAAACACCTACTTCCCGTAATCGAAACCAATTCCCTTTCCTCCCAAACCTCCCGGCCAAACACTTCAACTCCTCGCAACAACAAATCAAATGTACCGGTCGTATGTGCGAGTCGTATACGGTTGAAGTGGCACTGGTATATTCCAGATACGCTTTATAAGGTAATCCAGAATCCTTGTGTATGACCACAATATTACGACCAATGCGAAATGACGAAACACGACTGACAAAAGGCTAATATAAGAACGAGAGAGAGATAATTTATTTATCACCCTGGATCACCCTCCTAGTATTTTTCAACCCCGAACACCACGGTGCAGGATCGAGAACCCAGAACGGGTAGTACCTAACCAAGGTACAACAAGTTTCCTAAGACTAAAAGACTAAGCTAAGAACGAACTTCTATACTTTTTAGAACTAGACAGCAAAAGTCATTAAAAGCCGGATGTAGATCCAAGTTCTGAATATAAGCTCTTGCTTACGTACAGAAAATATTCTAGTTCTCGCTATTCACAACGGATTTTAACGAATGGGTGCCAGCTAGTTCTGAAAGTCGCTCCCGAGGCCGAGGCTAGGCCGGGTATCTGCCGTTTGCAATGGATACTGGTACCAGCTTCGAGGGCTGCTCACTGTCATTTTTGGTGTACACCAAGAGACACGGAGGCAAGCCTGGAGGCACGGAGACAGGCCTGGAGGACCATGTACACTTTGCAACAGAAGTGAGCAGCCCCTCGACCAGTTTAGGATACCAGCTATTCAGCTTTAGAGAGCACTAGCCAATCTTATTTTGATAATTATTAATAATATTCTGATTGGCTAGTTCTGAATCAAGTCTAATAGACAATCACATCCACACCTTGCTGTCTCTGAAGCCTAAAGTGAATTGCGTACAGTAATTATTCCAGCTTTTTAAGTGATTAAAGACCGGATGTTAGTAGATTTTTACGAAAAATCGACTGTTTCCAAGAAATAAATCGAATGTTTTTACGAAAAATGGCAGCGCTTCGCGCCGACAGCTTTTTTTTTACCGACTGGCCGACAACATTGGGGGGTGTCCCCCGCTCCCCCCCATACGTGCCGCCCCCGGTGTTGGGTTATTTTCAGTTTGAATCCTCCTAGTCGAATTAACCTTCTAACGAAACTTCTGAGAGCCAATGAAAGTTCTGCGTGGCTTTTTGGAGTCAACTTGGCTAGATAGTTAGATTGCCGTAATGTTTTTGCAGTTTAAAGCTCCCGAGTCGAGTTTTGCTCAATGTATGATGGAACTTCTGAGTTCGGCTATGCACAAGTTGGCTTATTTTTTTTATTTTTTTTAGCTAGCTTTGCTTGGCAGAATGCCATGACTTCCCTGCAGTTAAAGCTCTCAGGCTGATTGTTGGTCGTAATAAAACTTCAGAAAAGGCAACTTATTTTGTCGATGTAACAGCAAAATAAAGGATAAAACTTTCTTTGCGGTGTTCACACGCCAACTTCAACTGATTTTGGACGGTGTTTAACAATGGCAGAAACAATTTTTGTTCAGTTTGATATTCTTCGTAATTTTTTTTGTTCAGGTCAAACTAAAGAAGTATTTAAATTTGTTAATGTCGGATGAAACTTCATAAACTGGATGGAACTATTCTGGTGGTTTTTTGTTTTTTTAAATCTCCACATTGGTTTTGTATATGTTTCTATCAGTGTGTCACATTTACTTTTATATACAATTTCAGGTGCAATGTGAGCTTCCAGCTCTTGTTTCATAGAATCAGCTTCCTTTTTTCCCTCACAATCATGTCGGAATGCAGTACTAGACTATCTCCCATGATGCCTGTATCATCATCCTGGCGATTGCGAAAAGTCAGGGGACAGATAATTCCTGATTAATCCCCCTCTAAATCATTCCGGTCTCCCTTATCTTCCGTAACCAAGTCCGACTGGTCAGACGAGGAATTTGATTTTCGCTAATAATCAACCTGGCTAATGAACCAATATAAGTCCTTTTTCTAGAAAAGTAATAAGCGGACTGGGATTCCGGGATATTGAGGAATCCCCTTTGTAGACACGAAGGGATAACTAAGTTGTTTTCGGTGGATAAGAGAATCTCTAAGAGCTGGAATGCACGATTGGGAGTTGCTTCCGCATTTAGGGATCCGAAAACGCGGCGAAGAAATAGTTTATGACTTTGTAAAAACTGTCCGTCAGTCTGTCTGTCTGTTTGTTTCTCAGCACTTCGAGTTGCGGTGTTTTCTTGAAACTCAGCTTGAGGGTTCTTTGGGGGAAAGGAGCATAGATAGAATAGGGATGTGTGAGGTAGTTTCAGATTAAGGGCTGACCCAGTTATTTTGTTCAAGCTACACATACTGTCGGTCTAGGGGGTATAAGGCTAAGTCGACATCTTGAGTGTGCCAGACAAGAAGATCGTTGTCACTTAGTTTTGTTGAAGTCGGATGGAGTTTCGAATTAGGGGTATGGCGACAAGCTAAAGCTTAACGCCAAAATGTAAAAACAAATTAATAAATATATAAAACATTCTGTATCCGTATCCCTTACTTTAGTTTCCTGCCTTACCGCTTTTCGGCTTTGATTTAAACAAAGTCCGGAACTGTGGCAGTGCTTATAATTATTTGTCCTTTAGTGTGTCGATAGCGGGGAAGGCTGAAATGTTGAATCGACTTGAAAGACCACTCTAGCTGCGTTATTTGTCACGAAAATTCTCACCGGTGGTGATCCGGTTTTTTTTATCAGCCGTTTTTGCAACCACCGGTGACGACTCACCAGTCTTATAAAGTCCGGTCTTCACCTCCCGGAACTTCCGGAATCTGGGCTTCCAGATTTTTCTTTGACTTCTTCTGTAAATTGCATCTGGAAGATGAACCGGTCCAAAAGTACATCAAAATAATCCGGAAAAAAGGGGCTTTTGAACTTCCAGATTTCCGGAATTTTTAAGTATCGCAGAAGAAATTCAGAAAAAATCACGGAGAATCTGGGAACCCAGATTCCGGAAGGTGAAGACCCGACTTAACCCGTTTTTGAACTAACCGGTGTCCGGTTTTACCTCACCGATGCGGATTAACCAGAACCTGCTCGGGGGCCGGCCTATATTTTCCGCGTCATAGTAGAATTGCCTTGTGGGGACGACCGTGAATGTTCTAAACGTCACTACTAGAGTAGATAGTGGAAAATCAAAAATCCCTTAGCAGAATCCAAATAATTTAATGTATCCAGTTGAGTGATATGAAAATATGTTGGCTTCTTAGTTAAACTTTAAAGCTTTTTGAAAAAAAGTGTCAAAAGTCTCCGTGCTACCCCCCCCCCCACCCTGCATCATAGGCGCATTTGAAGGATGGACGGCAAGTCCACCGGTCGTGTAGTCCTTCCATCTCGTCCTCACCGACCGTAAAGTCCACACCGACAGCGATGTCTTCACTATTTGTACACCACAGGCTAATGTATTTTTTTCCGCTGTTTTTTGTTGTTGTGAGAAAATGGGTGGAAACTATGAGGAAAATGGAGAAATCGGTATCTCTGATGGTTTGAACAAATGGGAATTATCTTTCTGATGGAACTAGATATGGGTACACTCGGTACAAAATTGTCCGTATCATCAAGAATAAATCAATCCCCTTCTTTATTCTTGGTATTATCCAGGTATTTGGTGGAATAGAGAGAGGGGATAAATTTGTATTGATAAAACAAAAAGAACGCGTGTGAACCGGGACCGCCCCGTAAAACTTTCATCTGTCCTAAGGGGCGACCCCACATTAAAACGTCGTAAGCTATTTCTTATTCATGACACACACCAAACAAAAACAAAAGAACGACAGGGAGACCAATAAAAACACCCGATACCAGATCAAATCATCCGGGTCCACGAAAAAAATTAAGTTATTTCGACTCGAGGCGACTGCGCAAAAGTATGGTCGAACAGTTGAAGGACAACATTTAACCCATTTTGCGTCGTAAGACGCTTCACTCGTCTTTCAGTTGTCCTCAAGATCAGATGCTCCATCGTATCAGGGACCCATAAATTTCCTTTATAGTGGTCCTGTCAATAAGAGATTTCTGATGCTATCTTGAGCGCACGGAGTGTAGTTCGAGAAATACCCACGGTCCAATAACGTTCAAGACCAGATAGACAAAATTTGGGATTGGCGGCTGGTGACTTGAGGGAGGAGTCTCTTTGGCGCGCACGTCCAATGAGGCAAACAACAGTGCCGATCGACTCAAGCGGGGATTTTTGGAAACTGGATGGTTCGGTCATCATATCAATATAGAAGCATAGGAAATGACAGTCCCCCTGTAAGGAAATTTATGGGTCCCTGATCGTATGCAATTTCGGATTCAATTACATTTTCAAGACTTTCGCTAATAATCAGCTTAGGCCTACATGTCTCCGTATCCGCGAGGTTGCATTGAAATCGCTCATTTTTCACAGTATTTTCACCTTAGTCAGTCTAGTCACTTGCACTTGCAAAACATCGTTCAAACGGTCCCACACAAATACACTCCTGGCTGAGCGCTCCGTTACATCACATCGTTTCTTACATCAACCGAGAGGGAGGAAACGCCTCGAGCGAAGTAGAACTTGACACCGATAATGTCGTCAAACAATAGAAAGTTTATCACCGTGTTGAAGTTCCTATCATAACTCGGAGGTACTAGTCCTATTCCAGTCTCCAGCCTCTGGTTTGTTAATTGAGATTTGACAGACTGATCAGGATTGCCAAAAAGGACCAAAATATAGCTGGAACAAATCTCTCCGCATAGTGCCATCATAATATATTTGAAATACTGAACGGTCTTAGCAAACCTGACGACTATTTATTCAGTTTTATACTTATCTCTTCCATATTTGCAGCTTTTGCATCCTTGCATTTTTCTTCCAGTACTTCATTCGAAAATATTTGCTTCCGTTAGCGAATGGTCCCACTAGCTTTCTATCTTTTTCGAAAACTTTCTTGTTCCAGACTGTTTTTCATCAATCGATTCAGAAAGCCGGAAATCCGTCTCTGATTCTTGATATCTGAAGAAAATAACCTCTCAATCACTGTGGATTTCGTTTTTGAGAGATTCTGTTCTAGGTCTGTCGCAAATGCGAAGTGCCTCGTGTCTGAGCTCGTCCGAGGGCATTCAGTGATTGGTCGGATTCAGGGAATTCGATGTGTCAATTTTGCGAGTTAATTGTTTATTCAGTCGCCGTCTCGAAGCGGTGAGGGACGAATCTCGAAAGCCAGTCGTCCGAGAACGAAGGATTGAGAAATGAAATAGCCGGAAGACCGAGGCTCTGATCGGCTTTTAGTTGGCTTTCGCAATACTTGTGAGTAAATAGTAGGAAAATGATGCCTCAAGATTTTCGGAGTCATCCTTGGTTCACACTGCTGTATGCGACACCATTTTTTCTTTGATGTTCGTGCGACAAAATCGCATGCACCTTCCCACCACCACGCAGACGCAAAAGGAAAGCGAAATTTGTCGTCGAGACTATTCTGCAAAAGGCCAAAGGATCCCTTGGAGCAGAGCAAACTAACTCTAGAGAGTACCGCGCAAACTTTGGAAAAATGACACAGAGTCAATCGCAGCGGCACTAGCTCCGCTAGCGGGACTGAACGTCCCTACTAAAACTCAATCATTCGTGCACCAGTGCTGGCTTCAATAACTTCAAATTCTGAACACAGCAAAAAAAAGATGCAACCTCCCCTGTTTCTTCGATGTGTGCAGACCGCATCTTAGCTTTACGGGAAATTTCTAAGCCTGCAAGTTTGTCCCGCTTTAAATGCCCCAAGTGTGGTGGGCGACGCTACAAGTATAGCCCGATTGCGAAGCATAGAAAGCCAGAGCAAAATAACACTAAAGAGTAGCGCCAAGACTTGAAAACAGTGACACACACTCGAATAGCAGCGACACTAGCACCACTAGCGATAGTGAACATCCCTACTAAAACTCAATCGGTCGTGCACCAGCGCTGGCTCCAATAACTTCATATTCTGAACAGAGCACAAAAAAGATACAACCTCCCCAGTTTCCTTGACCTGTGCAGACCTCATCTTAGCTCTACTAGAAATTTTTAGACCCGCAAGTTTGTTTCGCTTCAACTGTCGCAAAAGTAGTGGGCGGCGCTATGAGTATGGCCCGTTTGCGAAACAAGGAAAGCATAGGTCTTGACGCTACTCCCTAGTGTTATTTTGCTCTGTAGAAAGTATAGGTGTTGGCGTTACTCCATAGTGTTATTTTGCTCTGCCTTGGAGAAACGACCTCCGAAGATGCGGGGAGATTACCCTTCTGAATATCAACCGCTATTAGGAAATTTTCAGTTCAAAACAGGTTACTACAAGTTTATTCACAAGATATCTTGCATTCAGCCATCCTATAAGGATTAAAATCAGAACCAGGTAGAGCAACTTTTAGTCTTGAAAATTAACTAATCTTTGTTTTTTCTTTTCTTTCCCTCAAAAATCGCATGCGTTATGTCGGATCACTTGAAATTTTTCAACGCATCCGACACTGCGACAAAAAGCAAAGTTCTGCGTTGCTTGTCGCAAGATTTGTGTCGTAAATCGCATGACGCAGAATCTTGCGCGAAATCGCAGCAGTGTGAACTGTGGGTCAGTCTCGAGGAAGGATTTGAGCAATTGACCGGGTATAATATCGGCCGAAACTATACAAAGTACAATAAGAGACAGAGTATAAGAAAATAAGAAAAAGGTGGGAAAGCTTTACTGGGGAATAAAAGTCCTATTCCCTACTAAATAAAAGAAAATAAGAAACAGCTGGGGAAGCTTTCCAGGGGAACAAATGTTTTTAAACAAATAAATGTTTTACAAAGACAAATAGAAAAAAGCTTGAATGTCGCAACAAAAAAAGAAAACGATTAGCTTAGGAGGGAGAATACGTCTTTCCTTATCCCCAAGTCCACTCTTTATCTGTGCTAATGAGACTTTAGCCTCTCGCTGCTCTCCTCGTTTACTAGTGCCAAGGATTGACATGTTTCGTTTAGGTACGGCACAGTAACCGATATTAAATGATGTAAGTATGCGCTGGTGCCGATGGTTTGGTACCAGCCAGGCATTTCGCAAACACAGTCTACAGTTTCACTATACGACTTCCAAATTAAATTGTTCACCTCCAGCCACTAAAGAGCGATTCTGGCGGTCTGGAAAGCTCCGCGAACTTATGCGCCAGCTGTTCTTGCGACTTCGGCTAAAAGTCGCTTCGCTTTCTAAAGCTGTTTTGCTCTCCGCTAGTTTCCGCCGGCACTTGATAAGCGAATCCACTTCGCGAGTGGAAAGTGGTTTCGGCAAGTCAGCGAGAAGTTGCGCTCGGCGGATTCTCGCTCTGCTTTTCGGGAAGCGAATCCAAGAGATCGCCCTTAACTGAATCGCTTCTTTCTTCTTTCTACACGCGGACTCCTAAGTATTATTTTAAGAATGTAGTTGTACTTTTAACATATAACAGGACTGACCACTAATATACATGCATAATTTGATGTCAGATCGGTATTTAGTTCTGGGAGTGAGATATGGTGATTTGGAAAGGTAACTACGGTGGTGATCGATTCCCAAAGAATATGTTGTTTTCTTTTTGAGTAATTGCTGAGCACTGGTGATCGGTTAACCTGATCAGTTACTCTGAACGCGTCGTACTCGTCGACCGTCGTTGTGGGGGGTTCAAATTAAGGGACAAACAAAATATTTTTAAACAGCTAAAGAGATAGTCGATTAAGAGGTAAGAAGACATGCTGAATACGAATATGAAAACTATTTTTTCGCCGGACAATTAGTTCGCCCGGAATCCGGCCAAAACTGAAAAGTTTGTTAAAAGTAAAATTAAAAGTTTTATTTGAAGTTGAGTAGATGTTCGATTTAGGGGTAAGAAGGCATGCTGAGCACTTATGTGGAAATCATTTTTTACCCGAACAAGTAGTTCGCTGGGAATCCGGCCCAAACCGGCCCCAAAAGTCGACCGTCGTTGTAAGTTGTCTCTGTTTCCTGCAAGCTCGGAAGTTGCTTTCTCTCCACCTTCTCCAATTAATGCCGAAGTGATAAGTTCAAAAAATCTTGCCACCAACTTTTCGAGACGATGGGAGTTGCATCTCGAATGAAACCTCAGCTCAACTCGCTGATTTGACAAGGAGAATATCAAGAAGTCTTCCGCGAATGTCCTGAGGTTAAGTTCATGGTTTACGAAACACAAGAAACAGGTTGGGAAAGTTCGACTGTGAAGTCGGAGTTCAAAAGGGCTTCTCACTTGTTTTTGGAAGGTGTGTATAATATTGAGGAAGCCTTGCAGCCAAATGGCTATTTATTAAGGCCCAGCTGCCCCTGAATCGGGCGGAAACGGGGGGTGAGGCCCCCAAAAGGCACGTCTAGACCCCAATGGTGAAGAATTTGCCAGGTTTCAACTTATACCTGTCATACTTCCTGAGTTGTGAACTGCACAGAAAATGGTTAAGGTTCATGCTCTTTATTTTTTGGTATATTGAGACACATAAATAACCATATGGTCCCGGCAGAGAGCAAAGCGCAAATGGCACGGGAATGATAAATGAAAAACCATTACCTTCCTAAGTTTGTTGAAAACTGAGAACCGAAAACCAGCTAGCGCGGTCGCAACAGTGGATTGTTCACAAATGAACACTCCGCACTGAAAATAATTCTATGGCCTAAGACCGAATTCTCAAAGGACAGGGGGACAAGCGAAACCAAAAGGAAAATACTGAAAACTCATATAATATAACTCATAAATACGGAAAAAGCTGAAAACTCATCTTGCTCTTGCTGGGCTAGTTAGCACCTTTTCAACTAAGTTTTGCGTTGTCACGCTAAGATGATGTACTTTTATGTACTGCATGTTACGAGACCCCCCCTTCCAGCTTCACCGGAAGTATATAAGAGTCCTGTACGCCAAGTTCCGTGGCTATCTCTCCACAATAAGGGTGTCGCAAAATTCCATCACATTCCTCCAGTTCCCCCAACAGTTATTTAAATTGACATGAAGGAAGTAAGTAAGCTTGCTTGACTGAAAAAAATGTCGGCCATTGTAAACAATACAAGCAAAGTCTATAAAATACCTTAAAAACAGAAGCAAAAATTGAAAAACTGGTTCCTATTCAACAGTCTCAGAAATATGAACCTTCCCAAATTTTGCATACTCCAAGAAGATTTTTCTTCATAGCTTCCTATCGTCCTAATTGTTCCCTCCTACTTTTCCAGTTCCAGTTCCTTTAACTCTTTACAAACATAGATGCTCTATTTTTTTTTAGCCTCACCACACATAGGGGAAACGGAAATATATTCGAAACGGTGAAGCATCTACTGGAAGGGGAGGGGTCACCTTTACCCTTCTTGGATGATTGTGACGAAGCATGCTTTGTTTTCCCTGTCTCTCTCATATTTTTTCTGACAGTTAACATCCTTCATTAATGGGCGGGGGTCCCTCTGCCCCTAATGGTCTGTTCCAGCCGTAATGAGAAACTCATTGTATCATTTATCTCGCGCTGGGTGACAAGAAACATCACCATTAATCGATTGGACAGTTTTTCGGGAAAAAGCCTTTGCTAGTTCTTAGACGCGCGGTCAAGGGACTAGATTTAAGACTCTCTAAGCCTGTTCCAATGAGCGTGGTGACAGAGTGAACTGAGCGAAGTGATAGTAGCCTACTGTAGTGCGGACACAACTGATGGATTTAACTCTGGACGAGGCTACTGAAGAGTCAGAATCATGAAATAATTTAGGTCTCTAAATTTACCTGAAAGATACACTATTTTAAATCCCCCACGTTTCCGGCCTACGTTCCAATGTCACCAGACATCCTAGGTTCCAATGTCACCAGACATCACTCGCGGATTCAGTGGGTGAATCGTCTTTTTTGTACTGTAGCTTTACCTCTTTTTAACTTTTAGTTTGTTTAACCTTTTCTTGAAAAGGAAGTATTTTTCATTTACTTCTTGACTACTTTTAATATTAATTTAAATTTTCTGTGTAAATTTTTTGTTTGTTTTTACAATAGGTTAAAAACATTAAAAAAAAATCTTTACAAAACATTCAAAAGTTATTCGAAGGTGAAAAACGACATTCCCATTTAGAAACTACTGTTGTCAAGGTGCTATGCAGATCTCTTGGCTGGATTCCTGTATTTTTCGAGCATTGGTACTTGACTCTATTGAAAGTGGCTAATTCGATTTGCTCTTTCTGACCTTATGGAACGGAAATATCAGGTATCATCGTCAAAGCCTCTTAAACAGTCAAATTGAATGAATTAGAAAGTTTCTCAGCCGGAAAAGGTTGAACTGCAAGTTCTTGCTTTAAGTGGTTAAATTGGAAGCAATGTAGGCTACAATTTGCAACGATTAGCCCCCCCCCCCCCACACACACACACACACACAAACAGCGTCAAAGTCACGCTCGGTGAGAAATTATCTGAAAATAGTAGTATGAAGTTGTACGAAAAAGTAGCTTGCATGACGATTTGATCTACTACACGCCTATGTCAGGCTACCGTGTTACATGCATTCTACTGCATGCTACTATTATCAAGATAAGATGCTATTGTAGCCTACACTACTGCTTGAGATTGGTACATTCAACTTTTTCGTACAACTATCATACAACTTCGCAGGCTACAAACTTTTCGTCGGGCAAGTTCAAACCAGGACTCGGTACGACTGTGTGACCATCTCGTGGCATTACTCGGAACCAGTCCGACTAAGCAAGCTCAAAAAAGACAGAAAGAAAAACATTTAGCGGGTGGATCCATAAAAAGTAAAAAAAATATTATGGTCGAATAGTTGGCAGAAACTATTTCTTTTAATTATTTGCTTTGAAGTTTTCCTGTCATCTCTGCATAAAAGTCAACACATTTTCCAGAGAAAGAAAGACGTGTCCCTTTGAAGTATTGACAAATTAGTGAGCTGACGAGATTGACTGACTTATTACTGTGAAGGGTGCGTTTGATTTTCGGTTTTGTGAATGATGTTGGTTGATTCTACGATTTTGCAGACAGAAGATTTAGGTTTGATTGATGGTTTACAATGTGTTATTCTTGTAAGAAAAAAAGCTAGTGGTTAAGAATACGAAAAGAACATGTTCACATACAGCAAAATACACGTAGAGAAGTGTTTATATTGATATCTGCTGTGAACGACGGAGGAGATGGATTGTCTTGGAATGTGCAAGCATCTTGCTTGGTTTGTGGTTTGAGGCAGGTTCGAACTCTTTTTTTTTGTATACTCCTTTACAATTGAACCAGTCACTTCAAACCCCGCAAGGTTCGGAGATTTTACCTAATACTCCGCCACATGAGCAATTAGAAAGCTTTCAGACGAACTGCGCTTTTTTCTCGCGAACACAAGCTTTCATAGATGTAGACTTTCTCCTTGCGCTAGCAAACACCATGTAGTTTATAAAACTTGGATTAGTGTAAATGTGTGACAAGATCTCCAGGACCCCCTTCCGACTTCCCCCATAGTTGCTGAATCTGATACGGACCTATAAACTTGACATCTGGACGTGTCTTCTTGCCAATTTATCAAGTTCCATCTTAATCGGTTAATTTGTTAGTGAGCCCCCTCCATCCCCTTCGGCAGTTGTCGCATGTAGTCTGAGCCTGAAGCGGAATATCTGGAGCATGATTGTGGTCTTGTTGTTACTTACAACTTGAAATTATGTTGTTATATTGAGAATATGTTAATGAGATAGTTAACTCGTTAGTGAGCGAGGTTCAGACTTCATGCGGTTGCCGCATGAAGTCTGAGCCTGAAGCGGAATATCTGAAGCATGACTGTGGTCTTTTTGTTACTTACAACTTAAAACTATGTTATTATATTGAGAATTTGTTATGGAGATAGTTGTTGTTAGTTCACGCGGATATCCTTCGGGAGGTTTAGTCTGTTCAAAGTTTATCTTTTTTTTAAGATGCTGGACCTGGGGATTGAAATTAGTGAGTCTAGGATCTTTTCTTGTATTGATATCACTTTTCCTCGGATCTTGCTATCTTTTAGTTTTCTTTTATTGTTCTTTCCGTTGGACGCGTGACCAGGTGGTGCTGGGGACCGGGTGCTGACGGGAGAACACGCATACTTCCAGTATGAATGACGTGTACTGAATTCTAAATGACGTATTTAGTGAAATAAGTCTTTTCCATCACATGCATTACGAATTTGTCCTCTCTGCCGGACTTTGGACCTTTTGTTATTTAGTTTGTTATTAAAAAGAACCCGAAGCTGACGGTTCTACCAAAGTTTCATCCAGGTCGGATAACTGGTTCAACAAGATTCCGGAGTCTCCACTCCCCCCTGAATCGCAAGAATTTGGACAGCTTTCTGGTACTTTGACGAAAGGAGAGTAGATAGCTAGTAGATCAGGTTTTCTTGAAAACCGAACCGCAGAACCCGGACCTCGCATCCCAGACAACTATGTTCGCTTTGCGGTAAGGGTTATTGAGATGTGGGGGCAGGGACTGGGACTTCGAAGTAAATAGACATGTTCATTTACTAAAATGACCATGGACCCTTCTGCTCATGTTCCGGGGAACGAATTTCGAATCGCCCTTGATCTGCGCTTTCCGCTTTAAGAAAGCCCTACCCACAACTACCATATCTGCTGTTCCAGCTTGTCCGTTTCGTTCGAGAGGCTTTCGCTCTCAGTGAGCGAGTATAGAGCTTGTAAAAGGTCAGCCATCCCCAGAAGTCACCTGGGACACTTCTGCGTGCTTATTGTCGGACAGCTTCCTTGTACTTTCCTAGACCAGATTGTGGAAAGACTGGAAAGCTCTCTGCTTTCTCGTCGGTGAGAAAATCATAGCCGCAGGCGCATTTTTTTCTCGTGCTCCGCGAATAATGCTACGGGTTTCTCGAATGGCTTCTCAGTTTGCTATAAACGGTTCTCGAGTGTAGTATGGAAAGGTTGAGATGGGGTTGAAGTGGGTCGCTTTTACCCTTTTATTATATTCGCAAGTGGAGAGGATATGCTGTAGAAGGAAGTCGGGTATGTTGTTTGAAGCATGTACACTATTTTTCGAGCGTCGATGACCGACTGCCGTTTGCTAATTTTGTAGATCATTAATTTCCCAGCAATTACCTCACTGATTTGTTTCTCCACGATGAAAGGTTTTTTGGGATCCCAGAATGGTAGTGGTGGGTTACATGGGACTTCACACACTTTGTCTATCCGTCTGTCTCTCCGTCTGTTAGCACGTTAGCTATTGAAAGGGTTGAGATAGTTTTTTTCAAACATGGTTTGAGGATCCTTTGTGCAGAAGTACCCCGATGGGACCCGTAGCTCGGTGCTTAGAGACGGGAAGTGGTTTCAGATTCAGGATGATTTTGTTTTTCAAGCTTACATGGCGGTCGATTTATGGGGAAGGAGAAATGTAGAATCCAGAACTGAACTTCATGTTCTCGCCGGCTAAATAGTTGGCGAAAAACGGAAATTTGTTTGGCTAAATGTTTTTCCTAACCAGAACCTTATTTTCCCGCTTGACAAGTATATTAACCGGAATCCAATGAAAACCGGAAGTATGTTATGAGTAAAAGTTTACATGTTGATTCCGTAGGCTATACTCACTTTATTCTCTCCCCGGAAAAATAGGTTGACCGGAATCCGGCCAGAAATGTAAATTTTATAGGAAAAAGTTTTCTTTATGTCGACAAGGTTGGTTGGAAAAGGGTACGGTGGGCACGGTTCAGTAAAAATCAGAATATTTATAGGACCGGAATGTATGCATTAGAAAGATGAACAAATAATCCAGTTTGCGATCACATCGAAACATTTGGTCTTGTTAGTCCCGAATCCCCCTTAAGCTGTTTATGTTCGAAAGATATGCAGGATGGATTGCTAACTTCGTTACATAACCTCGAAATTCCTCAATCTTCCTTCAGCCCGAGCTGAGTGCTTGACGATTGCAAGTTTTCTACGCTAAACGAATAGGTTCACTTTTCTAGCTTTGAGCCTAAAGAGGACCCTTGCCAAGAAGGGCCAAAATGTCGCTTCAGTAAATCAGTTGACGTACCAGTTTAGCGCAGTCAATCAAATGAGCCTCAAAAAATGTCAAAAAGTAATTTCTATGCAGTCCAAAACACAACGCCGTGATTATGCTTTATTTCTTATAAATTCGGAAATATATTTGTCCGACTTCCTCCAGATGCTTATTTGAAAATAATCCGATTCGTGTTATCGCATTCGGCATCTCGGCGGAATCGATTTTAGTGATTGCGCTTGTAAGGCGCGGAAAATTTGAAAGCTCTCGGCCACGCAGGGAAATCAGTCATTTTATAGAGCTTAGTCATAGAGAGTGCCATGCTTCTGACATAAACCGTCTGCATAGCTGGCAGATTACCCCTGACGAAACTTCTGTTCTGCAGTAGCTTACCACAGAAAAGTTTTGATTCTGGATTTGAGTGAAGTTATAGAAGTGCAAAAACGTACGTATAGAACTATTTGAAGCTTAGTTCAGAACTTACAAGGAGTTCTCAATTAAAATTCTCAAGAGAATCATTTGTCAAAAATATAAAGGATCTGGAGTATAACAATAAATAATATGAGTGATACTTATGATTGGAACAACTAATGAAGAAGAAAAAAGATGTTAATAAAGTGAAGTAAGGATGACAGGTTGCATAAAATACCGTAACGAAACGTTGATGGAAGTAAGTTTTCTAGAAATCGGATGATCTCTGATGTAACATTATATCATTAGGGTTGTAATGTGATATTATGATACTTTGATCTGTCCTTTGAACTTCACGTTGACAGCCATTGCTCATGGTAATTACAAACTTCTTACTGTCGGTCCTTCAGATTCTCCCCTTCCGTCATGTCATGATGAAGAGAAAACAAAAACTGTACAGGCAACGGTTTGGTTGGGTCATCACCAGACTGAAGAGCTTTGCCAGTTTCTGAATTCAGCCCTATCATCCCTCCCAATTATCTTGCATCGAAGCTCGCTCAGTTCTTCACACGCACATAAACTGAATCAAGTTAAGTCCAGTCACTGTCGGAATAAAGACCGGACCACATCTCGAACTTCCAATATACCGCCTTTTTTCACCAAGCTGTCAGCCCTATAACTTAGTAATGGCCTCAGTTTTTCCATTTGTGTCCTACTTTGAGATAAACTTCCTTCCCGAAGTCTCCTTGATCTTTGCATAGAATTGTAGCTTGGGAGAGTTATCCTAGTCGCATTCGGGAATACATCCAAGCTCTTTTATTCCTTCTTGATCATACTCGAAGATCGTTGCTAATCGTGGGAAATACAATAAAAAAGCACTTGGTAAACTTTACAGCAGTTTCACTGATCATTCTGTTTTATTTCTTTCTGGCCTGTCCCCAGTTTTAAAGAAAAAAGATCATCATTCCCTCCGTTCTTGCTATTACCGATATGCAAAATTCCTTCTTTTCAAACCCCCCTGGTACAAAAACAGACATCTGATTTCCCGTTTCAAGCTTCCGGATATATCGTTGAAACTTTCGGCCCTAAGTAAAAAACTTTCAACAACGTCCCATCTCAGGCTCCCCGCACATCACGGCCTGTCCATTCTTCTTTTGTGAATTTTAGTGTTTCTTAGTGTTTTGTTCAGTTTTTTGTTCTTTTTCATTGTTGTACTCCGCTATTCTGTCTTTTCAGCGGGTTATAAAATAAATAAACAAATAAATAGTTCTGGGTGGGAAAGCGGAACTCAAGAACCCGTTCTGATTGTCAGGGATGTACGAGTGGGGTTGGTACGAAGTCGGTATGCGAAATAGTTAGTATTATTCACGATACTGGCGTACACACAAGTGAACAGGCAATGCTTGGAAGAAAGAAACCGATCTCCGGTTTATATCTGATTTGTTCAGTTGATCTTCTTCTCCGATGAATGTAGGCCTCGCGTATGTGAAAGCGCTTGACCGGCCTACATCTGCGGGACCTTCGCTGAGATGGGGTGGCAGCTCCTATGTCATGGGTGATACTGATTATGTGGTGTATTTTTCCTTTAAAGGATACAGAGCAATGTATATTATACAGATAAATAGATATATTTATTACATAAAAAAGCCGACTAGGGCCATCAAAATGACAAGAGATACAATGAAAGAAACGAAAAAAGAACAACATCGCATCTAAAGAGACAAATTATTTTCTTCGTGGGACGTACCTATCCGGAGGAACCGTCAAGGTAATTTGATAAAACTAAAATTTCTTTCTTTCAATAAATTAATGAAATCGTTCTCTGCTTGGAACAAGCTACACTCGGCTTCGACTTACGCAACTCTCCTGGCTCCTTGGCTTTAAGCTCTACCACAGTAAATTTCCATAACCTTTATTTCTGACCAGTGAGCTTCTCAGACAAAATAATTTGGAGTAACTGTCTTAAAAAAAGCCAAACATGGTAAGTTAGATGATACTGTGTTGAATTCCAGATCTCAGGAGTAAGAATGAAGAAAAGATTAGGGAGGTAGAGAGGATAAATACTATAGAGTCAATTCGCATGGCACGTAAGGATTGTGATAGAACAGGGGTCCGCCGTTCGTGATATTTCGCGTGGGCCTACTCTAGAACTTGGCCCAATTGGAACCTAAAAGAAGGAAAGCAACGACGAACTGAAATAATGACGTCATTCAAGGACTCGGGTCCGACACCTTTTTGTAGCCTTTACCTCCCACTGCA
The DNA here is from genome assembly GCA_023053555.1 of Branchinecta lindahli. Lineage (NCBI taxonomy): Eukaryota > Metazoa > Arthropoda > Branchiopoda > Anostraca > Branchinectidae > Branchinecta > Branchinecta lindahli. The sequence goes on from JAKZAO010000011.1 coordinate 27,324,904, forward strand.
TCTTTGCTCTTTTAGTGTGCAATTCCGGTTTTTATTAACCATTCCTTTTTTAATATTCTTTCCTCCGCACCATGCCTTTCCTTTTTTTTTGTTTTTAGTCCATCCCGTCCATTAACTGACTCAAATATGACTCTTTAACGTCCTGACGCCTATAAAGAGTGGGGTAATAAAACGTCCTAACTAGTGGGTCAGTTTGTTGTAGTTGCCCCTGATCAACGGTATAGAAGTAATTACTGACCATGGCATGATAACCGAACTAAGAACAGAAAGTATCATGATTGACTTTTTTCGCAATTATCTACTGTCATGCAAAGGCAAGCTTACGTTAGCTTCTCGAAAATATACAAAAATGAGACCTGTTCTTCTTGGCTCTTGATAATGAAAGCACACCTCGCATTATTTACTGTTTATGCTCCAATATTCAGAACTATTTGAATTTTGTAAAACTAAGCTCTGCTTTTGACAAATAATCTACGGCTTTGGCTGTTATAAACCTAATCCCAGACCCATTTATTTTGATCAAGAACTCGGCAAGATTCAGATAACCGGTTTACGCGTCGATATAGCATGATACACGAACACTCGTAGGTAGCATAATGTGCATGGAAACTAGCCTCACGAAAAGTTACTATGCTGACCGTTCCAGCCTTCTCGAAATAGTAACTAATAGTAACTATTTGCTTACCACACTCGGGAGCGTAGTAACTACGCATCTCTGCAACGTGATTGGTCCGATCATCCCGCAGCCTGATATTTGACCGAAAAAATAAAAAGCGTTCCAGCCTAGCGTAGTAACTACGATAACTAGCGTAGTAACTACGGTAAGTAGGGCGGAACACGCTCTTGGTGTTCTTCTTGTCCATAGCGTCGGAGTATCAGGGTTGGAGATATTACACGTGAAAGCTTGTTAACTTTTTTGAGTCTGCCAGCCAGGTTTTGTGGATGAAAGCGGCCGGAAAACTTATCCCATCCGTACCTGTCCGTTTTGCATGTGAAATCGGGAAGTTTCGGCGCTACGGTTAGGATTAAACGATTCCATTTTCTTCATTCCCAGCGTAGCGTGATAGAAAAGTTCGAGGGGTGGAAGAGATCACAAGAGACGTGTACAAAATTGGTTAAGTACGAGCATGTAATAAGTTGTGCACATTCTCAGCTGCAACCCAAACTGACTACGAGTCTTAGTCATACAAAATGACAAAAAAATGTTAGAAGAAACATATCTGTATTATAAGAAATCAAGTTTCCAGGTGCAATCATGTTCCAAGAAATTAGTGTTGGTGGGTGACAGGCACTAATAGAAATTTCATAACATTTCCACTGGGAATCGCAGTTCAACAGATTTGATAGCCCACTATCTTTTGTCACAAGAAAACAACCAAAAAACGAAATTATCTACTATCTTTTGTTGTTACAGAATTTTCTTTAATGAGCCTACAAATGTTACGTTTCCGTAAAACAGAATACTAAACTTGATTTACAATGTTGCATTTAGCGAAACAATAACACTAAGAATAACACAATTCATAACGTAGATATTCTGCAACGACAGCAGATAGTATATTTTATCCCAGAACTGTTGCATTTTCGCGTACTGAAATAATTTCAAATTTTCTGATACTTCTGACAATGGGATATTTTATTTTTCAGAGAGTTTTACGTCTGAATAGCCTACTCAGCCGGTTCCAAAACTGTACGAACAATATATCATGGGGCCTTTGTATCGGCAAATTTTATTCATTTTTTAAACATGATGTAGTTTTTAAATGTACCTTAAAGTAACGTCATTGGTTTGCGTTATGCCACTGGAAAAACTGTTTAAGGGGCCAAGACAAAGTAGTACCAAGATGGAATACTTTGTGCCCATGTGGTCATGGTGCCGAACTCACGAGCGAAGGGTCGCTGGTTCGAGTCTCGGTTGTGCCGACCGTTTGGTTTAGGGCGAGGGTTAGTGGCGTTTCCCCGTAAGACAAGCCAAAGGTCCACCCAGCTTCAAATGGGTACCTAGAGAAATCTAGGGAAAAGCACGGGAAAGCGTCGGATGACTTGCCCCCAACCACGCATTGCACCCCGGCCGAGGGCAGAGAATCAGGAGATCGGCACCTGCGCTACGCGAACCCTAATCGGTTTGCATGCGAAAGTTTGCTTTTTTTTGCTCCGAAATTGAGCTGGGGCAATGGTTCCTTTGCACTCCCCCCCCCCCCAAATTGATCCACTCTTGGTACTGGGTGCATTCTACCTGTTTCCCGAATGTTCTGTTTCATATCCTGTGGTCTCCGATGAACTGTCGTGACAGGTGATGAGATTTAATACTTTTATTATAGAAAGCATTTAGTGAAATTTTTCACTCTTTCTATCGGAAACTTGACGAGTCTAGTTCGTTCGTTATGGATCGATGTCATCTTGTCGTTCAACGGTTAGACCAACCTGATTTCGTCAGTATTCGACTCCCTAGCCCCTAGGGGAAATCCGTGTGGAGACAAGATCATAAAGAAATGGAATGTCTGTTGAAGAAGTTAATCGATGGTAGGTAGCTAAGCGGAACAGGCGTTGCATGACCAATAAACTAGAAATAGCGCAATTACAGCACCATTTCTTTTCCATTTCGGAACTTTTTAGGCGATGTTAACATAATATTTTATGACATAAACAGCTGTTTCAATGCTAGCAGTGTGTTCTTTAGCCCAATTCCCACTGACGCTTGTTTTTCAATTAGACCGGAATCCGGGAAAACCCGAAAATTGGTAGAGTAAAGGAATTATTGACGAAGCTATTGGATTTGTCGATGCTAAGGGGGCGAATTTGTTTTTCAACCCATTAAGATAAATACACAGCGGAGTACAAAAGTTACAAAAGAAAACGGAACAAAACATAATACAAACACTGAAATTCACTAAACAAGTTGCCCACCCGTGACGTGCGAGAAAATTGAGATGGGTTGTTGAAAATACTTTTCGTTTCGTGTAAGGTCGAAAATTTTACAGACATGTCCTGAAGCATGTGTCGGTGTCTGTTCTGTCTGTCTTATACGTGATATATGTGAGAGACATTTTTGCGTTAGGACGTGGAAAGTAAAAAAAAAAGGAATGATTGGTGGAACTATAATTCTAACGGTGGAAGAAATTAGATATCTTTGGAGAAAGTGGAAAGTAAAAAAGAAACGAAATGTAATGATCGGTGAAACTGCAATTTTTTATTGTCCACCTTCACTGTTGGTTGGCTTCCTTTAATGAAATACATTGTCAACGTCATTCCGTGTGACCTAGTCCCGCAAAATAAAGGGGGACTCGCCCGGTTTCTCCAGTCTCGAACCGTATGAATGATCAGAACTATCGGAACAAAGTGAGGAATGGTGTTCCGATTGTCAAGGGAAAACCCTACCCCCCCCCCACGATTAGGGTCCGGGAATTTTGAGTCCGGCTCATGGCCGGGTAGGCATACAGTTCGTGATTGGGGCACAGATCTTCGTTCAAGTTGTCAAATGGAGTCCTGGATTGTAGACTGGGTTACAGGAAGTCGAGGAAGACAAACGATTTTACATCTTATTTGCTTCTAGTTCATTCGGAATCCGCGTGAATACCGGAAATTTGGTAGAGTTTCATTTTCCTACCCATACGGCCGAATATGGCCTTTTTTTTTTTTTTAATTTATCAGTTTAACATTTAGGAAAGTGCCAAGAGCTTCCTTCAGTAGGTACAGTTGGGATATAACGTTATAACGACGGATAAAACATGAATACATAATCGATAGTCCTATAGGTATAGACGATCATGAAAAGCTGATAAATTTTCTTTAGTGTATTATCGTATGTAGCATTTAAAGTTTAACCGAAAAGGGCTAGGATAGGACAATCTAGTTACCCATCACTCATTCACTTAAATTGGCTTGAAGACCCGCTGAAAATGAGTTACTTCGTTGTTCTGCTGTTCACGAGTGATCGATTTTAAATTGTGGAATTTCCGTGTGATTTGTGGTGCCTCTATGCGCTTGTATTTTTGCTGTATGCCTCACGAGAAAGATTTATAAAAAAAAAATTGTTCAGGCACTAAGCAATCTTCACCAATCTCACCACTGCCCACTGAAAAGCCGCATTTTTTTTTAGATTAAAATTTCCCGCGTCATAGTAGAATTTACGCTGTGGGGACGAATGGAGATAACTAGAGAAGATAGTGGAAAATAAAAAAAAATCCCTTTGCAGAATCCAAATAATTTAGTGTATCCAATTAAATGACACACACATGAGTTGGTTTTTCAGTTAAACTTTAACCAATTTGACAAATCAGTTGTACATAATTAATCTAATTGTTGCTTTTGTCGTCTAGTTTATGATAATAGTCAGCCTGTGCTATCCAATTGATAGATAATTTGGTATAGTTAAATGACTGATTGATTGTCGATGGTGTTCAGTGGTATCTCAATTTTGACAACTAAAAAAAATAAAAAACGATGTTCGCGAAGTGGTGTTCATGTTCGGCTGGATACAGTGAAGAGAAGGAAAGATTTTTGTTTTTGTTTTTGTGGTTTGATGAGTATTTTTGGCGACTCAGGCGTCTGATGTATTAGAGATTCATAAATTATAGGATAGGTGGAATTTCATGAGGCAGACTTTGCTGACTCTCTGGGGTAGTTTGATGTTGCTTTCTAAGTCCACGACTGGAGTACAAACTTTGTTCAAAGTTATTCCTTGAACGCGAGTTCCGTGCAAAACTCCATTCGAAGTTATCCTGGAGAGTCCTTGATTCTACCTGTGTTTTCCTTCCGTAAAAAGGACGATTTGAGTGTAAAGGTATGATGCAGGGAAGACTAAGGTAGCGTTCCAGCGACGTAATATTAGTTACGATCGTTACTATTCTTGTTATTATTGCCGTTCCAGAGCCCGCCGTAATAAGAAAATTGGCTCCTCCTACTTATTATTTTTTGTTCCACGACTGTTACGATCGTTACAATTTACTTATGATGGTCGCGAGCATCATAAGTTGATAGGGTATAGGATAATAACTATCGGTTCTGCAGGAACTCCCGTAAGAGCGATGACGTATGTTCGCGTTGTGATTATTTTCGTTCCAGAGAGCGTGATAACTACGATAATACGGCGCTCGCCCCTCCTCTTATCATCGTAACTTGTAATAACTTTACTGGAACGCTACCCAAGAAAAATGGAAAAGGGTTCAGGATGCCTTCCTCGTTCTTAGTACCGTTTTTTGTATCTTTTCCCCCTGCACCATGCCTTTCCTCTCCGTGTTTATCGAGGGGTTACCCCCTCTTGATTTTAGTATACAGCATGTGCCCGGTGCCAGTGTCGGCAGATGCCGTTACCGGTTTCATCGTGTTAGGACATCAAAATCGGCATGTTTAGAAGGGGAGTCGTCTAATTTACGGCAGGCACCAGTGCCGGCGCCACTGATCTCGGTCGGTGCCAGCCGGTGCAGGAAAAGGGTGTACAGCAGGTGCAGGGGAGTGGGTAACCCCTCGGTTTTTATTCGATCCCGAGGTTGACCTGAATCTGAGCAAAATCGGAAAATTGGTAGTGATATGAAACAGTTTGTTGGATTTGCTAATATACGGGATAACACATGCTGATAGTTTTGTTCCGAACATTCCCTCGTTGGTGTCAGCGATGGAGACGTATGGTCTTAATTGATGATAGTCTTAATCGATATAGGCATACGCTGATGATGATGGTCAGGGCCCCAGAGGCGTCAATTTTTCTTAAAAAACGTCAATTTTCTGAAAAATAATCGTTTTTTCTGAAAAACATCCGGTAAAAACAACCAGCCAGTGAGTTAATACCACCCCCTCCCTAAAATAAGGATTTTAGCTAGTAACGCTTTTGGGTTCTTACCAGCAACATATTTCGCAAAACACAACTTTCGCAAACTACTTGCTCATTGTTCAACTTCCAGCTGTACGGCTTAACGCTAACTGTTGCCGACTGACTCAATTCTTGCATCAGCATTCAGCACCCACAATCAGAAACTACACTGTCAGAAGTTTCATAACAGACAACTGAAGGATGCGCGGTTTCAACAGACAAAGCGTAACAGACAACATTTCGTATGTTGTCTGTTGTGTTTGAAAATGTTATGCATAACAAGCGTGGTCATCAGAAGAGTCGAAAAATGTCTGTTGAAACCGCGCATCCTTGCGTTATGTCTGTTATGAAACTTCTGACAGTGTAAGGATTGGAATCACGCCATCCTACTACTAACATATTATATAACAGGTCCCGGTCCCAGTTTAATCTGGCCCGAAGAAAAATAACACAATTACGAATGTTTGGCCTTCATGCCTCAAAGAAGCATCACTGACTGAGAGCCCCCTATTTCAAACCTCCAACCGAGATTCACCGTTACCAGAAACTGTAACAGTAGAACGCAGTGGAACTAAAAAAATGAAATTTCAACAAAGAAACAAACTAATTCACTACCCTCCCTCCCAACCCCATTTTAAAAGATTACACAAGTCTGATGGATCGGCTAACCTGCCGGCTGGGATCAGTAGGGGATGAGGAGTGGGGGAAATCTACGTCATACTAACGGCAATCAAATACGAGGTAATTTTTCTTGTTCTTTAATTTTTTTTTCTTTTTCGGTTAAAACCCACATTGTCCATCAGAGAAATCAGAAATTGCCCCAATTTCGGATCCCACAGAACTTTTAATCTTGTTAAGACTCGCAGGGTAAAAGTAATGTCAATTTTCGCAGTAACTAATGTCAATTTTCGCAGTAAGGATAGAACCTGCAGTCTAGAATCGTGAAAATGCTGTAGAAATTTCCGATTTTCGATGCCGTATTCCTCTAATCACCACTCTCAAGGTTCAAGGTTTTTCTTATTTTTAAGCCTAAATTAAGACGCAAAACCTAACAATACCAACACAGTAATCTTCGCGCAAAATTATTATAGGGAATGAACCGGAAAAGAAATAATTCGAATCCTCAAACCATTCATAAAAAAAAAACACAGTAAAACAAAATCAAGTAAAACAACTACCGCGCGGAAATGCCTTTCGCAAGAGCGCGAGATTCGAAATAAAAAGAAAGAAGAGGTGAACATAGTTCTAATTGCGTTTACTCCCAGTTTGGGGGATGAGTTAGTTAGGATGACGGAAGAGGATGGTAGAATGTTGATTTTGAGGATTGCTTCAAAATGATTTAAAATTCTGTTGAATCGGTCTCTGTGCTTTGTTGATGCTACTAACAGAATCCGCTGATTGCCGAAAAGGTTTGCATCGTGTTATGTGTTTATCGACCGTTTGGAGGTTCGATCTGGAGACAAGAAAACATAGAAGTTAATCTTCCCGCTTCTTTTCGTATGGGGTCTGCTCGAATTCGCCGGAAATACGTCAATTTAATAAACATCTTTGTCCAGCTGTTTCTGTCCGTGTAGAGAGACAAGAAGACAGCTTTGTAAGTTCCCCGATAAATGGTACGATCGCGCTCTGGATTCAACCTTCGGAAAGAACAAAATCCTCCGATAACGCTTATAAAGGTTGTGTAACTATAGACAAATAATACGTTAGATCGGAAGGCCCTTCGAGTTTTTGACAAGCACTAGTAGATTCCTGCCGTTATCTGGGTAAGGTCAGACCCAGATTGTTATTTGAATGTGTTTTTTTTCTCCCACTCCGACGAGTCTTTAAAGTTTAACTGAAAAGCCAACGTATTTGTGTGTCATTTAATTGGATACACTGAATTATTTGGATTCTGCAAAGGGATTTTTTTATTTTCCACTATCTGCTCTAACTATGAGGCTCAGAATATCTCCAGCCGTCCCCACAGCGTAAATTCTACTATTACGCGGGAAATTTTAATCTCAACACAAATGCGGCTTTTCAGTGGGCAGTGGTGAGATTGGTGAAGATTGCTTAGTGCCTGAACAAAAATAAAATGATAAATCTTTCTCCTAAGGCATACTGCAAAAATACAAGCGCATAGAGGCACCACAGATCACACGGAAATTCCACTATTTGAAAATCGATTATTCGTGAATAGCGGAACAACGAAGCCAATTTAAGTGAATAAGTGATGGGTAACAAGAATGTCCTATCCTAGCCCTTTTCGGTTAAACTTTAACGTTGCCATGCATTCGGACGTGGCGTTGGCAGTTTCCTCTGTTAGCAAGTTCCAGTCGTTACCGCCCTTGACGAGAAGAAATTACGTCGCACACGTGTGAGAAGAGTCTTCATTATTTTATTGTTGGTCGCAGTTAGCCTCGCGACTGTGTACATATGCGATTTGTTTCTAATATAGACGTCCTGGATATTCATGTTTTGGACTTGTAATTATGTTATTTTGCAATATGCTGCAGGGATGCTACAGGGCTAATTAGTTCTTGAGATTCACATCTAGGATACGAATATTTGCTGAGACAGAACTCTGCTTTCATGCTAAAACAAAGGTTCTCGTCTCAGTTGCAAACTCGGAAAAACAAAGCCAAATGGTTCTGGAAACCCGTTAGACGATTTTGCTGAGGATTTCCGCATTTTAAAATATTGGACTTTAAAAAGTAATGGAAGCTCCAAAGTTTATTTGAAGTGGGACAAGCAAAGTAAGTTTCCTGAAACCAACTGTTGGATAGAACGATCAATAAGCGAGGCAAAGGAGGGGGTGGGTGACTCCTGATATGAAAAGTTAAAAATGGTGAATAAATATATTGATACTTCTAAAATATATAATGCAAATATTGGGCTAAAAAGAACCGGTAAGTAATCCGGAAGCCAACTGTTCCACAGAGCGATCAGTAAGCCAGACAAGAGGGGCGAGATAACTGACACATATTAAATGTTTCTTGAACATTGTAGACTCAAATTTGTGGATCTCACGAGATATGTGAAATCGTACAAAATTCGAAACCTGACTGTTCAATAATCCAGGCAAAGGGAATGGGTGGCTACGATTATGGACATTTAAAAAAAATTGTGATTAAATGTATTGATACAAAAGAAAGTTTAAACAACAAATATTAAACTATAAAATTTAGTGGTTTGGAGGCTCTAGCCTATACTACAAACATTCAATTTCAATTCGGTTTATTTTATCCATAAATATCTTTTACAAACAAAAATAGTGCTGGACATGTCATGACATTTAAAAAGATCAATCAAGGATATATTTACAATTGTAACCTATGATTTATATATACAATTCACGGTTTAAAACACATTTCATCAAAAAATGAACGCGAACTTGAAAATGTTTGGAGGCTTCAGTAAATATTCGAAACCGGACAAGCAAAGCCAGTTTGATGTAACCAACTGTTACAACTTATCATTGCTTGATCAAGCGGGTTTAGAGTTTCGCTATCGGGGTAAACATGTTGAAACGATGTATCTGCTTTATTTTCCAGCTTGGTTGATGCTACTGATAGAATCTGGTGAAAACCGGAAATTTGTTCTGTATTGTGTTATGTGTTTATCGGGTGTTTGGGGTTTCGGTCTGGTGATAAGAAGACATAAAAATTAATCTTTCCGGTTCATTTTCCTACGGAGTCACTAGGTCGGCTCTTTTCGCCCGAATCCGGAGGAAATAGGAATATGTCAGTTTTAATAAACATCTTTGTCCAGCTGTTTGCGTCCGTGTAGAGATAAGAAGACTGCTTTATAATATTCCCGGGTAAATGGTGCGATCGCGTTTTGATTTGAACCGGAAATTTCAGAAAGAACAAAATCCTCCGATAAAGTCTATAAAGGTGTTGTAGATATATACAACAAATATGTTAGATCAGAAGGCCCTTCAAGTTTTCGACAAGCACTGGTATTTCGCCTCACTTTGGGTCAGACCGGAAATTACAAACAGAAAGAAATTAGTTATTGGATCTAAAATTCTTTAAGACCCGATAGTTTGGATGAAGAAGTCCGATAAATATCTCCTCTGGGATCTAACCGAAACCTTTCGTCTTTTTTCTTTTTTTTTAGGCAAAATTAACTGGATAAGCACTTTGAAGAAACCGAATACCTGTTGATCGAAGTGGATGAAAGAGAAGCTGGAGGATTTCTGAAATGATAGTTTGAACATGAAGTAAAAGAATGCTGATGATTTTTCCTTTCAACCCGTTAAAATATCCACAAGGCACGAAGCCACGGTAAATGTAAGCACAAAAAAGAGCTCGAAGAAATAACATCTAACCTAAAACTTGGGACTTTACTTAATCAAACAGATATTCCAGCCGTGATAAAATGTTAGACTCTCGCGCAGGGTGGGTAATTTATGTTTAGCAAAACGGTAAAAGGTTGACCGATATATATTATATATATCAGGGACCCATCAATTTCCTGTAATGCCTCGCCATTCAGGGGGCTTGTCAATAAGATATCTGATCCGCTCTTGACCGACCGTCCGGTTTTTCGAGAAATACCCACGGGTATATAATACGCGACTATCCAGATAGGCAAAATTTGGGATTTGCTGCTGGCGCCTTGAGGGAGGAGTCTCTTTGGCACTCATATCCAGCGCAAACAAGAACGCCGATTCGACCCAAGCGGAATTTTTGGAAAGTAGGAGAGGGTCGGGCAACATAGCAACATAGAAGCATAGGAAATGACAAGCCCCCTGAATGGCGAGGCATTACAGGAAATTTATGGGTCCCTGATATATGTACGTTTAGATTGACCTGACATTGAATCCAAAGCAAGTAGCTTTGTGATTTGCAATCCACGCCTACATATTTGCTGGAACTCAAAACAAGGTTGAAGACAGGTCATTTTTTTTCATGACAGAAGCAAATAGCTTCCGTTTTTCTAGTATGAGGTTTCACGACTTATTGTTGCTTTGACTGGGTGCTTGGAACGTCTATATAAAAGCCGTGGGATACTTTGGAGCTCGAAGTAAAGGTCACCCCGAAAGAGATATCTTGCTAGAGAGCAATGTAAACAACAGGACCAGATTTACTGCAGAAAAGCAAGCAAACTTTCGCATGCAAACCGGTTAAGGCTCGCGTAGTTAAGGTTCCGATCTCGTGATACTCTGCCCAGTCATGCACAAATCCTCATTTTTTGGGCATGGTGCCCCAACGTCTGGACATGCCCCAACGTATGGACATGCTGCTCATACATTAGGGCACCATGCCCTGCAGGGAGGGCATGGTACCCCCATGAAAATCTGTTGAATTGAAAATTAGCTTTTCAAGCAGATGTTTATGGTGGTACCATGCCCTTGCTACAGGGCATGCCCAGACGTTTGGGCACCATGCCCAAAAATCGAGGATTCGTGTATGACTGACTCTGCCCTCGGCCGGGAGTCCCATGCGCGGCTGGGGGCAAATCATCTAACATTTTTCGGGCTTTTCCCTAGATTTGTCTAGGTACCCATTCGAAGACGGGTCGACTTGTGCCTTGTGTTACAGGGATACACCACCAACCCTCACCCAAATTATAAACCAACTGTTAGGCACCACCGAGGCTCGAACTAGCGACCCTTCGCTTGTAAGTTCGGCATGCTAACCATTAGGTCAGGTCCAGATTTTGTTCAGTGATTTACAATCCATCTACAGAGATATAAAGGGGGGGATGCGACTTAGTATAACCTAGCTGTTCCCGAACAAACGACCAGAAAAACGAAGAGCAAATTCGGGATTGAGCAGTTCTTATCCTTCTATCGGCAATTTGTATTGTCGCCTGTCTAACCGAATAATGTCGTGACGGAATATCAGTTTTCGCCGGATTTTGGAAGAAATACGGACCCGGCTGGAAAATCAAGTAACGATACCGATTTACCGTGGCAGTCGGTACCCCTTGCAGTCATCACCGTGTCATAAAGATTCAGTCTCTTCTATTTCTAAAAGAAACTAAATGCTAAAAAATATATGAAATGGAATTCCTTCAGAAACAGGCAAGTTTTTTCCCGCTCGAATCCACTCGATTTTGAATCCGCTCGAATTAAGATATTTTCTCTCTCTCGACCAAGGAAAACCTTCGATGGGACTCAATTTCTTCCGCAAAGTCCTTCCAAACCTGTTTTCTTCACAGATGGAAGGAATACCAATTCCTCTTGGACTCCCAATGGGGTTCCTTAAGTCTTTTGACGGTCCAAACCGCTCTCTCTTCCAGTGACACAATAATCATGCTCTCCACATCAAACACATCCGTACAAATCCCCAAATCGCTATTCCCGTCAATCCGAGTTTGTGGATAACTTGTTTTCCGAATCCCCCCCCCCTTTCGTCCGTGCTTTTGAAGCTGGAGGGCCAGAGGCGATTCCGGATATGCAAATCTATTTGCGTGGTTTTGACAGCTGAACGACATGAGTTAGTGGTTTGCCGATAGGGGGTTCGTCTGGAGGAATGTTTGATTGACCTCAGCGAATTCAATAGTTCTGTAAGACAGCTGTCGTTGATATCCGACGGCTGAGAAAACGGAGTAGTAAACACAAAACTCAAACCAGTGCGATGCTCGGTTTGGAGGAAAACCCTCTAACGGTTCCAGTGCTTTACCCTAGATTACTCTAGGTACCTATATTACTCTAGGTACATCGTTTGTTACACTTTCAACAAGTCTTGCCATCAGGAAGAGCCGTAAAATCTACAAAAAGTATCTGCTGATTTTTCCGACATCATGACGACAAACAAAAAATTCAGTCAAAGCTTTTTTTTGCTATTTTTTGGCTCTTCCTGGCAATGCTTATTATGCATAAATTGTGTTTAGCTTTTTCCAACACAACATATAACATTCCAAGTGTTGTCTAGGTAGCCTACCCTTTTTTGACCCGCATAGCATCGTTTCTTACACTCAATCTGTATTTGACAGTGCAAAACGGATAAGTCGGCTAAAATTAATTGGAGCTATATTTCTCATTTTGTATATTACTCATATATTACTCACTATATATTACTCATTTATTACTCTCTATATTACTCATTTTGTGTGGTTTCTGACAGGAGGTATGATTGTCCCCTCTGTAAAAGATAGAAGAAGGCTCGAGCCTGAAGAGGACCCTTGCCAAGAAGGGCCGAAATATAGCTCTAATAAAATTCAGCTGACGTATCCATTTTGCACTGTCAAACACAATTCGCAGTCAGCTCGGGCTGAAGGAATATTTGATTTGAGCTATTTTCTTCGTAGGTACTTTCTGATATAAAGAGATAATTATTTGGATGAAATTGATTTGTTGTTTCCTGGAATTCTGCGTGCTGTAAACTCAACTACGATTTCTCGACTGGGACTGTGCCGTCCGTCCGTGGCCGAATGGTTAGCGCGTCGAACTCACAAGGGAAAGGTCCCTTGTTCGAGTCTCGGTCGTGCCTACTGTTTGGTTTCGAGCGGGTTTAGTGGCGTAGCTCTGTAAGACAATCCAAAATTCACCCAGCTTCTAATGGGTACCTGGAGAAATCCGGGGAAGGTGACAGGAAGGGTGTGCGAAAGCACAGGATGGCTTGCCCCCAACCCCCCATCGGCTGAGGGCCGAGAATCGGAGATCAGCACCGCCGGCTTGGCCTGTAAAGGCTGTGTGAGGATAGCCTACAGTTATAATCAAAAAAGATTCAATAGCTTTTAAACTTTTCATCTGTTTCTTCAGACAGGAAAATCTCTTGTCTCTCGGTCTTACTAATTTAATGGTAGAGTGCCAAGCAATGAATTCGTGGGTACGAAAACGCGATCAGGCAGAATATCTAAACCGCCTAACCGGCTCAACCTCTAAATAAACTAACAACCGGCGATAGTTATGGGAAACCAAGATCAAAAGACGAAAACCAATGAGCTCCGCAGTATAAAACCTCCTTAACCAGACTGTAGCCTAACAGGAAACTACGAATTGTTCGTAAAACAGGGAAACGAAACAGGATAAATCAACCAAAAGACAGCTCGTAAAAGAAAGGTAGCACTGCCTCGATCAGAAGATAAAATAAGGATGCCAACGAAAAAAAAAAGCCGATAAACCACAATGATTTGCCACCTTTTTTTTACTGTACATTGATAAAAGTTCGGAAAGAAGGAGAAGTTTGTTTGTTTAAGTTATTTTGTGTGTATATTGCCTTTGAGCTTTCGAAATACACTGATCTATCTATCTATCAATTCTTAATTACTTTTTGGGTTACTACTTCTCGTCCTCTCGGACCGTAAGATTTTGAACAACTTGACTGCACCTACTGTTTCTAACAAACTCATAATTTCTCATATAAACCTTTTAAATTCTATAAAATTTACTGTCGTTTCTGTTCTTTTACTTTTCCATACACTTATGCGAATACTTAGACTCATATGCGGAAGCACCTGCTCCGTTTATCAAAATTGTGCCATTACCATACATCAACGGGGAAATTAAAATTCAAAATGCGTAGTACCCTTTTGGACATTTCCTCGTCACTTAATCATGGACAACTGGGCCCGACCAGCGCATGATGTTATCCACTGCTTCCAGGCCGAAGATTGAAAATTGTGTGTCTTTTACGTATTTTGTTCATTTTCTTTCACTTAATGATTTTAAAAATGGTAGGTTAAAAATAAATTACTTTCTTACTTACACTTCAAATTTTAACTTTGGTTTCAACATTATCTCTACTTTCATTATATCACATAGGTGTAGGCTACCGGTTTTAAATAGAACATAACGGGTTTATAATCAGTTCTTTATTACGGGTCTCTGGAATATCCGAGAACTTCAGTTTGTAAACACTGAGAAAAAACTCCCTGGTATCCTACAGATGACCCTCTGTTCCCCTTCCTCTGAGTAATTAGCAAATAGTGTAGTGTTCGCATCCTTTTTTCCTCAAGTATTTCGGCCACCCACCGGAAGACTCTTCACTTGAGCTGTTAAGTCGTATGTCCAAAGAGTAAATCTGTTCTCAGATCACGTTCTCAAGACTTTGCGTCCCTGGAGCGTCTCTCCATGTTATCGAGGCTACACTCGGAATTACAAGGAAAGAGTGCGTTGACACTTGTTATCCCCAGGAAATGTAGGACTCGCAGTACTTACAGCGTCCCCTAAAGTCAGAATTGTTTCCCGAATTGTGAAAGGAAACTTGCAGGAAAGCTTTTTATGGTCTTCGATTCTAGACCCCTTTGGTAACCGTTCCTCTGTCTGAAGCCGCTTTCATACTAACGCATCGTTGCGAGTCTTGACGTATGCGTTTATCTTTCCGTTGCGTAGCGTATCTTTCACACCTTTGCGAGAAGCTTTAACGCTGGATGGGTGTTTTAGTTCTCCTTTCATCAATAGTAAGTTTGTCTTAGTCATTGGTAGGTTTTCTGCAGTTTCTGTTCAAAAACTTCTTTTTTTGCTGGAGAATCAGATGCGAACGCGTCGACGCAACGCAAGAATAGAACATGGTTCTATTCTTGCGTTACGTTCTCTTTGTCTGCGTAAGCTCTGGTGTTGCGTCCGCGCAAGTGCGACGCAGAGGTTGCGTAGCAGAGCAAAATAGCACTAGGGAGTAGCGCTAAGACCTATGCTTTCCATGCTTTGCAAACGGGTCATAGTCGTAGCGCCGCCCACTACGCTTGCGGCATTTGAAGCGAGACAAACTTGCGGGTTTAGAAATTTCTAGTAAAGCAAAAGTGCGGTCTGCCCACACCAAGGAAAAAATGGAGGCAGTACCATATTTTGCAATATTCAGGATATAAAGTTATCAAAGCCAGCGCTGGTGAACGACTGAAAGAGTTTCAGTAGGGACGTTCTCTATCGCTAGTAGTGCTAGTATCGCTGCTATTAGAGTGTGTGTCAATTTTGTCAAGTCTTGGCACTACTAGCTCAGTGTGAATGTCTTAACGTGTCAATGTGAAAGCGGCTGAAAGCTTTCCACTTTTAGGATGCCTTTTACTCCTTTTAGTATCCATTCCTCTTTTTTAATCTTTGCTCGTGTATCGTGTTTTTCTTTTCCTTTTTCTAGTCGATCCCTTATCTACCCTCGAGTGCTCAGACAACTTTTTAGTCCAATTACAGAATCGCTTTTTGATTTGAATTTGCAGTTAATGAATATCGGGGGGAAACGAAATGAACAAATGAAGGAAAAGCTGAAAATTCTTTTGGGAGAAAACGAAGAAATTCGTTTAGAGTGTTTCCTTAAAACAGTGAATTGTTTCCAGAATCTGGATATCAAGTATTACATGCACAAGAGAGCTGAGAGAATTTTTAGGTTTAATAAAATAATAGCATCCTGATTTCAATCTCCGCACAGGGTCGGAATTTCATATGGCCAACTAATGCTATGGCATTGGGTGTAGTAGTCAGGGGGGCGTGTATACAGTAGAAATTACAACTAGATATTAAAAAAAAAGTCAATCCGTATATAATACTGCCATCTAAACCCCAAAGCGAGCGGAGTCTCTTCATTGCGATTTTGCGGATGATCCCGCCAGATGTTTAAAGTTTAACCGAAAAGGGCTGGGATAGGACAATCTAGTTACCCATCACTTATTGACTTAAACTGGCTTGAAGAGCCGCCGAAAATGCGTTACTTCGTTGTTCCGCTATTCACGAATAATCGATTTTCAAATAGTGGAATTTCCTTGTGATTTATGGTACTGAGTTTTTGTTGTATGCTTTACGAGAAAGATTTATGATTCTTTTTTGTTCAGGCACTAAGCAATCTTCGCGAATGTCACCACGGCCCACTGAAAAGCCGCGTTTGTGTTGAGATTAAAATTTCCTGCGTCATAGTAGAATTTTCGCTGTGGGGACAGCCGCAGATATTCTGAATGTCATAACTAGAGCAGGTAGTGGAAAATAAAAAAATCCCTTTGCAGAATCCAATAATTCAGTGTATTCAGTCAAATGACACAAAAATGAGTTGGCTTTTCAGTTAACTCTAATCTTTTTCCGCGAGTTGCACGAGAGGAAGTCGAAAATTCTGTCTTGAAGAGGAGGTGGGCGCAGTACTTGACAGGAGGGAGAACGTGAGAGGGGGCGTAGAATTTTATTATGTGCTTTGACCTAGGGCGTAGAAATAGGTAACTTCGGCTCTGAATCTGCAGCTAAATATTTGACGAGAAGAAAATGTAGAAGTGTAGGAAAAGCAGCGCATTATTTAGGAAGAACGTGAAAAAGATTGTTTAGACCATTAAAAACCGTCATACCTATAATCCCAGTACAACCTACTTCCGTAACTGCATTCATTAATACTTAAACCCGAGACCCAAATTTCATATTTTACATTCTGAACCGTTTACGATAACCTCACTAATCTTCGCACTTGCCACTATTCACTAGTTTTCATGTGCATCCCGACTATTATTCTATTGATGCGTGAAACCGCTTTTTTGAATTTTGCCAAGTTCTTACTAAAAGTCAATTGGTCTGGGAAATGCCTTAAAACAGCTAAAGCCGTGAATAGCTTCTTTTTTTTACGCAGAGCTTAGTTTTCCAGTATTCAGAAAGTTCTGAAAATTGGAACATAAACAGTAAATACTGCGGGGTGTGCTTTTAGGCCTGGGCGGCCTGGGATTGTTTCCTGAGTTCGGACATCTAGGACCCAACTATGGATATTCAGTACTTGCACTTGAGAGCTAAGACAACTGTTTAGCTTCGAGAGGGAGTCAGAAACGATTTTTCTTCTTCAAACAAACTCCTCTCTGTATATCGTAATACTACCTACCTTTTCCTTTTACGATATTGCCATAGACACTGAATAAAACACACACACTCCCTTTTTTCAATTTGCTACTTGCAAGTGAGTAACCCCTTTGCGTGCCACCTACTCGCGGCTTGGCGACGTCAGGATCCTTAAACTCAAACTCCTTTCACGAGCATAATGGATCATCATTGAATAATACTCAAAGCAATATCTATGGTTTTAAACATCAGTATGGGATTAGTCCATTCTGTATTTTAAATGTTCCCTTTCATTTTTATTTCTGCTTTACTAGAAACGTGTTATTGTTTAGGACAAGAAAGTTTCTGCCTGAAATCAGGGACCCATAAATTTCCTGTACAGGGGGTTTGTCATTTCCTATGCTTCTATGTTGCTATGTTGACCGATCCAAATCTAGTTTCCCAAATCCCCACTTGGGTCGAATCGGCATTCTTGTTTGCCTCATTGGACGTGCGCGCCAAAGAGACTCCTCCCTCAAGGCGCCAGCAGCCAATCCCAAATTTTGTCTATCTGGCCTTGGACGTGATTGGAACGTGGGTATTTCTCGAACTATCTTCCGAGCGGTCAACATAGCATCAGAAATCTCTCATTGACAAGCCACCTGAATGGCAAGGCATCACAGGAAATTTATGGGTCCCTGCTGAAATTGACGATCACCCACAAAAACAAGCGTCAAGAAGACCAGGAGATTGTCCTAATGAAACAAGACCAAAGATTTCGATGAGATCCCAATAATTTAATATTTATTGGACTTCTTGATCCAGACCATCGAATCTTGTAGATTTCCCAGTCATCACCAGACCCCTTTAACATTTTGGTACTTATCCGTAACCCACCGCTTAAATATGTTCAAAAAATAATGTTACCGTTTTGAAGTTTTCGGCAACTTACGGCCAAACAGTTAATCACATGAGAAAACCAAGTTCAGATATGGATTCAGCAAGGATGTTTAACGTCTAATCAACTTCAGATTCAACTTTTACATTTTACAAATTTTGCTTCTTTTGCCGGATGCAGGGTGAACTACTTGTCCAGCGAGAAAATATTTTTCATATTCGGATTTAGCGTGTCTCCTTACCCCTAAATCTACTATCTCATTAGCTTTTAAGAAATATTTATTTTTGCACCTTGATTTGAAACCCCTCCCCCACCGCTAAATATACAGCTTCGGTGCCTTTTTCTACGAACTTGACCTGACCCAGACTTGACTTGACCCAGAGAATCCTCACACCGAGTTTCATCAAAATAGCTCATTCCCTTCGAGAGTTATCGTGCCCACAGACGGACGGACGGACGGACAGACGGACAACTTTTCCGGAGTCATAGGTATCTTTCCACTTACTTTTTGGGATCCCAAAAAGGATCTTAGACGATACCTCCTTTTAGTTACTTTGCTCTCTGTGCAGCTTTCCTCTTTCTTGTATACCTATTTGCTTGTTCGTATCCTTCCCAGTTTCCATTATTCTTTCCCCATTTGTCATGCCGTTCCTTTCCTTCTTCTAGTATTCCGAGCACTGTGTTCTGAGCACGTGAGTACTCGGGTAACTTTTTAGCCCAATTAAAGAATCGCTTTTTAATTTGAATCTGCAGCAAATTATCTTGGGGAATAAGAAAAGGAAATTAGGAAAACCAGAATGCTATTCAGAAAGAGAAATGATTATTTACAGCTTCCCCGATGACTAGAGATTGTTCCCCGAATTTGGAGATCCAGAATGCTTCCACATGAAAACGTTAGACAACTTTTAGTTCAATAACAAGCATTCTGATTTTGAATCTGAAGCTACAAAACGAAATGAAAACAATAAGTTCGAAATTAAATTCGACATATCAGATCAGATGGCCGTAGATATGAAATGGCATCAAGAAAATTGGATATTTAGCACAAAATTGCATCGTGTCTCAAAAATCGAAACCATGGAGAATTCCTAGCAAACCAAATGAAATCAGAAAGTGGTACATGAAAATGAACAGAAAATACGGATCGACCGTTAAAACACAGCAAAAGATTTTTTTCTTCTTCAAAATTGCAGAAAAAGAGATGAAACTATATGAAAACCCGCAATGTAGGCGTAATTAGCGTTGCTCGGCCTGGTCTCGGTCTTTATTTACTTGTGTTTACTTCGAAAAATTAAATTTTTGTATTTTTTTGTTTTTTGTGAACGGAAGTGAATGAATGAATAAGTTTATTTCCCATCTTTAAATAAAAATATCACTGATGGAGTAGAAGAAAAGAAAAAAAAAATAAAGAAGAAAGAACAATGAACAACAAACACACAAGATGCAATTTCAACTTTGTAAACAATATTGCACTATTTTAACTTCAAAAAATACATAAATAACTAATAACCTTTTTTCTTTATCTATTGCTTAATTGCTGGATAGAGGCTGTTCAGAGGGTCGAGGGATTCCAGAAATCGAGCACGACGCTCTAGAGCAGCCTCTATCGGATCTCTTACCCCATGATTTCTTGTGACTCGTCGATTACGGGACCACACCGGTCCCGATTCATTTTACATCTGAAGTGCTTTTCAGATGTAAAATGGCGAGCTGAGACCAAAAGTTAGCCCAAGTTTGATGTATAAACCCGCTATTTAGTGTGAAATCAGCAACCTCCCCCTCCCCGGATACTCACAAGCGGACAGCGCCCCTTTGCTCACCACCTGGATGCGTTTTGCTAACGCGGGGGTTCTTAATTTCATTCGGTGCGCAATCATCGTTGAACATAGATAGATAGACTTATTGATTGCTGAGCAGCCCGAGGGCCGTGTCAACAAGTAATCACATAAAAATGTCAAACACAAAAAGAAAACGCAAAAAAAAACTCCTCCGTAATCTTTCTATACTCTCACGACACGTTTATGGTGTTTCGATGTTCCAAAAATCTACTCCTAAATTCCGTCGCTATTTTCAGGAATCGCCTCAATCTCTTCATTTAGCAAAACACTCATTCGTAACAACTCTGTCTGATGAAGCGCGTGAATCGAACTCTCATCCTTACTCCCCGCAAACCGGACAGAAGTAAGAACCGGATTTCTGCCTGAAATTACCAATAGAGATTAACTTCGATTTCTAGGATTTTTAAATATAAAGCATGTACTAAATTCGGGATGAATTTTGGTTTGTCGTGCAAGCAGCGCACACTCTGAACGTTATTCCTAGGGCCCCGGTAGCATAACATCGTAACAACTCTGTCTGATTAACCACTCTCCGTCAAATTCATCTACACCGTACTATTCACTCAGCTCCGACACTTGCAAACCGCGTGAATCGAACTCGCATCGATTTTATTTACACGCTGCGCAAAAACCGACCGTATTTTTCAAAACCGAGCGGGAAAACGGTCATTTTTGTTGCTAGAGAATTTTCCTAGCGTAAAAACGAGCGTTAAATACGCTCGGATGTGAAATCCGCTCGGTTTTGCGCAGTGTGTAAATCCACCATTACTCCCGCACACCGGACAAATGTAAGGACCGGATTTCCGCCTGAAATTACCAATAGAGATTAACTTCGATTTCTAGGATTTTTAAATATAAAGCATGTACTAAATTCCTCCTTGCCACAGCTCAATCATCACTGCTAGATGAGCTCAAGCTCATCTTGAGCTCACTGCTCAAGCTCGATTTATTTTTGGGACACAGTGGCGCGGGAGGAACAACCATGCGACACGAGCGGCTGGAGGAAGAACTTCGATGTAGTCAAAGCAAGTGCAGTGACGTCGTGAATTCGGTAAATTGAAACAGCCTAACAAAATTGCGTTCCCGCCTATGGTGTTGAAGTAATTAATATCTACGTGTAGGAAGCAGAGGCTCGGAGGAGGCGCCAGGTTCAGAGCTGTGTACCAAAAGCTTCTCATGGGGAAGATACGAGCTTGCTTAACTGCCTAGATACATAAGCTGTGCTCCTTGCGGAGATTTGCCATTCGTCATCTTTCCTTTCCTTTTTATCTCTTTTCTTGCTCTAAACCGATTGCTATGCAGGATGAGAATGTTTCATGCCTGAAATCTTGACCAGTATCGATGGTGGCTCACGAGGAAGAGTAGGTTTCCTCAAGCATGAGCTGAAGATTGGACTGTAATACACTTGATGATTATCTCCCCTTGCCGACGCAAGGGGCCTCTCGACTGTCTAACTTTGAGGCCTCTCGGGGTACCTAGCGGAAGAAAGGAAGAAGTTGTATCACAGCTGCTCCCATGATCGCCATGATTGGTTGAGACAGGATGTGAGTTGTTGAGTTTGAGTAGTCACGGAGACGTTTACTCCTTATTCCTGAGGATCACTGGCGTATTTTGGACTTAGTCATATAGAGTATTAACATGTCTAGGTTTTGATACGTACTTGTAATAGTCATTTATATTTGATCTCGACTGTCTAACTTTGATCTTCCCAGGTCCGATACGGACTTGAACTTTCATAATATATTTATGTGCTCTTCAAGATACTTCAACAAATCCCTTAGGCAGTAGGCATGCCTCCCTTGCATACAACTTGAAATTGGACCGGGACAGTGTGCTAGCGGATCCCTTAAAGTATTCATAGGGAATAGTTTCTTATAAGATCCTCTTTCCACCAATATCATGGAGCAAAGATCCAGCAGCAAACTCCACAGGGGGGAATTAGATAAGGGAGTGGTACTTCCCGGACACTATTTATTTAGTATTTATGGATAGATAAACAGGTTACCGGCGAGATGGAACCCGCGTTGCGTGATTGGGGTGGGCAGATGATTAAGCGGTCCGAAGAGGATAAGCTTCTAGGCTTCTACGGAAGCTGTAATGCTGATTGTTGTTTTATTTCTCTCCGCTGAAATCGACGATAGGCTAGCACTAAAAAAAAAAGAAATTTGGATTCATAGAATTACTGGGTTCAGGTATCAAAGGTTAATGTTTGTTGCAGCCAGAGCCAAATGACAATGCGACTCAATAGCTATGAAGTTTGTCAGTCGTCAAAGTATTTAATTGATGTTGCATGAAAGGACCTAAAAACAAGAAGGCGGTTACGGAATTACCGGGTTGTTGTGTTGATCACAGGTTATTTTGTATTGCCGTCAAAGCCAGTTGACACTTTGACCCTATTTGAAAAATATTTGAAAAAAAACGGAAAATCCAGCTGGGATGTTCTCCAGTGACATTTCGGTCTTTCTTGGGAAGGGTCCTCTTCAGGCAATAAGCCTGTTGTCAAGAAACCCTTTTCTGTTTCGAGTAATTGTGTAATAAATAATTCCCAGTCAGCTTGGCTGAAGAACAGCTACTTCTGAAAAGGGAGGAGAAACTAAGTCCGAAACACACCAGTGATCCTCGCAAAGAACCAGAAATGTCACCCAAGTAAATCCACAAAATTTGCTTAAATTTTATGTGAACCAATCAACATCGTTTGTTGTGGGGATGTTTCTGCTCTTCGCTAGGCACACGGTGATTCTTCGTCGACACTTTGAGTTGGTCATCAAGGGTTTTCGTTGCCTCGTGTTGAAAGTTTAACCGAAAAGGGCTAGGATAGGACAATCTAGTTACCCATCACTTATTCACTTAAATTGGCTTGAAGACCCGCTGAAAATGATTTTCTTAGTTGTTCCGCTATCCATGAATAATCGATTTTCAAATAGTGGAATTTCCGTGTGATTTGTGGTGCCTCTATGCGTTTGTATTTTTGCTGTATGCCTTACGAGAAAGATTTATCAATTTTTTTTTGTTCAGGCACTTAAGCTGCACTTAAGCAATCTTCACCAATCTCACCACTGCCCACTGAAAAGCCGCATTTGTGTTGAGATTAAAGTTTCCCGCGTCATAGTAGAATTTACGCTGTGGGGACGGCTGGACATATTCTGATCCTCATAACTAGAGCAGATAGTGGAAAATCAAAAAATCTCTTTGCAGAATCCAAATAATTCAGTGTATCCAATTAAATGACACACAGATGAGCTGGCTTTTCAGTTAATGTTGAAAGGAAGATTAAATCGCTAATGCAAAATACTGCAGATTAAGTTATCTGAAAGCGGAGAGTTTTTTTTACACTGAACTTATGGTCTGCCTTTTACAGTGTCCCTAGCTCCTCTGGAGAACTAAAAGCTTCAGAAATCCTACTATCCGTCTCTATTTCGTCTTGCACCTATATCTTTTAGTGCTTTTTCGGCCGAGCCGAGTTTGCTAGTCAAGTGTCGCAAACATTACCAATGCCGATGCCCCTGTCAAGAAAGAAGGGCAAGAGGTTCAGTATTTTGTGTTTCATTTTTTCGGTATGCAACAGTCTGTCTTGTGCATATTGTAGTACTTTCCTGCAAATCAAGACTCTTTTTTTTGGTTTTTTCCCCCTTCATAGCCACGGCGTATAGTATTTTATAGAGTATTTTGCGTAAAACCTTTTCGAGTGTTAATGAGAAAATTGCTAATTATGTACTGGTACATTTCTATCATGAGTTGTGCCTTGGTGCTTGAAGTGTTACTTGGAAGAGTTAATGAGCACTGAGTAGTTCTCACGGATCTTAGATTGTGCATCCACGGAATAAGTTGCCGACTCACTCCCCGTATTATCGCGAGTCCCCACAGACGGGGAATATCATGCGCCGATTATCACCACCACCAAAAGGTACTTTGGGAGTTGCTGGTGTTGTTGATTTTGAAAAACAGATGTAGGGATGATGAATAAGAATTTCTGAGATCAGTAGCCTATTGAGCTTACACATGGAATAAGACTGATTTTGATTTTAAAAAAAATGCATCGATTTTGTTGCGGTTATGAATATTCTTTCGGAAATTATAAGAAGGTAATATAAGTAAAAACCCGTGTTCTCGTTGTTTTCCGTCCGCGGAGTCCGCGCGGAGTGACTTCATCTATTCTCGCCGTTCACCTCGATTCTTCGAGGAGTCCCTGCGGAACGGCGAGAATACACCTTATGCCGGACGTAGTGTCATTCCTTTAATAAGTGACTGTATGTGCGAAGGAATTTTTGTCCGTCACATTTTCCGATGAACAATTGAAGGCCCCTCTTTAGACTGAGAAAAGCTCTTTTGTTCCTTTTATACCTCGACTCTTGCTGTCGTTTACTCGACATAAAAAGCTGACGAAGTTTGCCGCAACGTCAATATTTTGCGTTTCCACAGGTTTGAACTCTGGTCATCTTGGGAAACGCAACGTGAGGAAGAAGAAAAAGAGGAAGAAAAAATAAATAAAATAGATTTGCTTGATTAGAATATTTGCCAGTTGTCTAAGAGATTTCGATTTATGAGAAAAACACAATAAGTTGTGTTGTTGAAAGCGACCAAAATGTGGTAAGATAAAAAAAAAAACTACTATTATTTTTACGCTTTGCACGATGCTGGCGTGAAAGAGTCGACTTAACGTAAGGGTCTACAGAAGTAAAACATAAGGTTTGCGTAGCTGAAATGCCAGCTTATCTTTGTACCTTGGATTTAAATTTGCTGAGTTATATTTTCTGAGTTACTCTGCTAAGGGATTGTTTATTTTTTCCATCTTGGGCTCTATTATTGACGTTCAGAATATGCACGGATAGCCCGAGAAGACGAAGTCCATCCCTTCTACGGAAAATTTGAAATTGAACAAAAACCTCCATAAGTCTAGGATATGTGCCACAAGTTCGAAAGAAAAAGTTCATACGATGAAAGTCAGTTATATGAATAGAAGAGCAACGACGGATTTTCCTTGAATCTTCGTGCCTATTTAAGTAAATAAATGATGGGTAACTAAATTGTCATATATCAGCCCTATTCGGTTAAAATTTAAGAGACCTTGCGCCGACGGAAGCGACTTGGCTTTCGCTTTTGAAGATGAAAAATCCCAAGTTTCTCCTTTTTCATTTTCCTTATTCTAAAAGCACTTCCCGTAAACGAAATTTGGAGACTGTTGATGGATGGAGCTTTTATGCATATCCTTTTGACATGAGAGTTAAGTTTGTTACCCCACCAACCTCCGGGGGTGCATTTTAATATCGTAATGCGAAAGATACAGGAAGGGGGAGACGACCGGATTGTATGTAAGAACTTAGTACTTGTAAATTCGCTCTTCTGAGAGGAAGACAGAGAGCGTGTTCCACCCTACTTACAGTAGTTACTACGCTAGTCACCGTAGTTACTACGCTTCTTGCCGTCAAGGCTGGAACGCTTTTTTCTTTTTCGGTCAAATATCAGGACGGGGGCTGATCGGACCAGTCACGTTGCAGAGATGCGTAGTTACTACGCTTACTACCGCTCCCGAGCGTGGTAAGCAAATAGTTACTATTGGTTACTATTTTGAGAAGGTTGGAACGGTCACCGTAGTAACTTTTCGTGAGGCTGGAACGGAAATAGTAACTAATAGTCGCTATTGGTAGAGGAGTGGAACACGCTCAGAGTTGCTACAGAGGCTCAATTTGTGTGTCACTGAACCACGATGCTGTCATCGATAGTTTTTCCTTCTACTTTTCCGTAGATTTATTTTTCCTTTTGTCTTTTGTACATTTGGATTTGTTTTACATGAATACAAATTATTACCTACTATGTCCAGAGCTATCTTACACTGTAAGAAGTTTGATAAACATTTAACAAAATTCTGTTTGACAAAACAAAACGGATAAGTCAGCTACATTTTATGGGAGCTATATTTCGGCCCTTCTTGGCAATGGTCCTCTTCAGGCCCAAGCCGCTCAAGCTGGAAAATGAACTTGTCAAAGTTCATTTGACAAGTTCATTTTCCAGCTTGACAAGTTCGTTTTCCAGCTTGAGCGGCTTGAGCCTGAAGAGGACCCTTGCCAAGAAGGGCCGAAATATAGCTCCAATAAAATGTAGCTGACTTATCCGTTTTGTTTTGTCAAATATGATTCGCAGTCAGCTTGGGCTGAAGGAATATCTACAAAATTCTGGTTGCAGATCCCTGTGTTATATGTTATACTGGATGCCAATAATATTTTATTCATGAAGAAGGATGTACAAGCATGTGTCAAATGATATCAAATTTGTGAGTTAGCTGCAGTGTACTTTTGCACAAAAACTTATAATAAATTTGACTAACAGACGCAGGTCTCAGTAAATAGCTAAGGTTGTAGTCGAGTTTGTGATTTTTAATCATCTTTTTTGCATTTTGTGTGATTGTTTTTCACATCAAGAAGTTCTCGGCCATGGTTAACCTTAAAAAAAAACTTTTGAGATATTTTTGTGTTTTTTCTTTGTTTAAGTTAAGGCGAATTTAAAAGAAAGGTTTGTTCATTGGATCTGTTATATTATTGAATGTGTATTAATTTAATATTTGAAGTTAGTTTTCTTTTTTGGGTTCTTATCAGGCCTACACAAATTTCTGGGGCCAATAAACCAAGTTGTCCAGGGCTGTATTATTTCTAGTACACAAATAAATAATTGAATACTTACCATAGCCCATTAAGGCTTTTAGTGTAAATACATATAACATCAAAAATCAAATCGAATCAGAAGAACCAACCATAAGTAAAAAACTAAAAGGGGAGGACAATTAGGTTTTCAGGGTGTCAATCTTTAACAGATGGACCATAACCAATTCTCTATACCCAAAAAAGATTTTTTCTCCAAACTTAACTGCCAGCTGTTACTTCTACCCAGCCTCCATTCTCATGACCTCCCACCTTAGCTACTTAATTATTCTTTTAATTATTATGATTCATGAAATTCTCTCCGTTTTTCTGCCGCCTCTTCAAACGTAAATTAACCTTTTCGGTATCAGTAGCTTTGATCATCGCTAACCTATATAATGTTTCCGTTTCACTTTAAGTGATCTTCTTTAAAGAACTGGCTTGACTCAGTTGTTACCTGATGCCACGTTTACCAGTGGCATGGACGTCTACGTGCCTATAGACATCCGCTTCTTGTTTTGTTGAACAGTGGTAGTCAGTCACTGTAAAAAGCCTCTCCTGCATTGGATCTAAGTAACTGTGAACCAAGGATTTGGGAGATTTGTAATCTTCGGTAGAATGCAAAATACTGCAGATCAAGTTATCTGAAAGCGGATATTTTTTTTATTTTATTTTTTTACTGTGTAGACCTATACCTACAATGTACCAATGTACGTAGAAAACGTCCTCAACAAAATGCCAAGAAAAGGTTTTTCTGAGCTCCTGGGGTAGTTCGAGCTACAAAAAGAGTGCGGGTGATTTTAGGAAGTGTTTCGAGCCCCACAGTTGACGTTAATGGTGTTCTGTGCGTTCGAACCAACACAATGTCAAACCCAGGGTTTCAACATCCAGAGCTCCTGTAAACTGGCTCTTCTGTACAATCAAGCCAGGTCCTCAGGGGCTTCATGATTCTGATGTTGCCTATTTTTCTTGTAGGCTAGCTGCCGTTTCATATATATTTTGCCCCCCGATCTTAACTGTCAATCACTCTTCCTTCTTCTTCTTCTCTATTCATTTGTACATCTGTTGTGTCTCTCAGATGTGTTGCCTCTATGACACCTTCCGGATTCCGGAACACCCCAGAATTCCAGAGCTGTTTTGCCCGGCTTCCTCTTCCCGATCCATCCCGACGTAATCGGATGTCTAGGGTCCGGAAGAAAAATCTTGAATGTGAAGCCTGGCTTTTCTATGGTGATTTGGTGTAATAATATAGTTTACACGATGTGGCCTAGGTTGGTCGGTACTGAATTAAGAAAATAAATATAATTAAACAATTTTCAACGTTTTTGGTCGATTCTAATTTGATTAATTCCTTTTTTTCAGCTTCTGCATGTGATCAGACCTTCTTAAGTGACATAGCCAAAAACGGTACCTTCACGTCCTTAAACTACCCGGGCACGTACCCTGCCGGGTTGCACTGTAGATACGATTTCCGAGGGGTTGGAAGGCAGAGGGTTCAGATCATTTTTACGGAATTCAGCTTGTATCACCCACACGATGAGGCACCAGAGTAAGTTTTATATTTCACCTCCCCAGTTCGTCTTTGACCAAGTGTGTAAAGTTGAAAGAAAAATGAAGGACTTTGTTTTATCTCGTATTCGAGGCTTATTTCAGCTTTTCGTAAGTACATTACCAGAAGTTCTTTAGCATGTAACACATGGATGCGCACGACAACACTTTAGATGTAATCTGCTGGTATTACAGAATAAGTGTTGTTTCTTCATTAGTAATACAGTACCAACCCATGTTTCGCGTTTTGTTTAACATTAGGAGATTATAGAAAAATTTGGAATTGTTCAATTTGGTGTTTGTCAAGGTTTTGACCGTACACATAGATTTCTGTGTATGTTGATGTACCTCTCAAAGTCAGCCCCCCCCCCCCAAAAAAAAAAAAACAATGAAAAGGGCTAAGTTGCAATTCCTGTTTAAAACTTTTCGAAAATTAATCGATGAATGGATTCAGTTCTTGGCTCGGTTTATGCTTTTCATCAAATAATAGTAATACTTTTCAATATTAGGCTACTCATTGATTTTGTTCGATGGTTGCTTCTTAGACCCAGTACACTGATATTTGTTTTGTTTTTTTTTCAGACAGAACGTACCCGCGTGGTATCAGTATAGGTAAGTCCTACTTTCTTCTCTTGGAGGGAATTTGGGACTTGAAAAATGTCGATTTGTTTCGTTGACGAAGTGACAGGTGGTTTCAGAAACGGGAGGGCGAACTGACGGTTGGAGCAAATGACAATTTGTTGCAGTAGCGGATCTGATGGGTCAACAACGGGAGGACGAATTGACGGGTGGTTCAAATGCCAGGTGTTTGCGGTAGCGACTTTGATGGACCAAAAATTGGGAGGGTGAGCTGACGGGTGGGTCAAATGACAGGTGGTTGCGGTAACGGATTTGATGGGTCAACAAAAGGATTGGCAAACTGACGGGTGGGTCAAATGACAGGTGGTTGTTATAGCGGAATATGAAATATCCAAAAAAATAAACCGAATAGAAACTCGTCAAACTATATTTTGAAATGTAAATAGAATCTCTCCCTAAACTTGAAAAATTTATTATGGAACGCATCAACACATTTGGGTACACTGTTTTTTTATCGCTCTGTGCCAAAGTAGATCGAATCCAACTTGGGATTCCGCACACAGTCTTGGAATTCGCTGCGGCGGTAGAATCAACAGAAGGGATTCCACCAGTGTTTCCACTGTACCGATTTTCGGCTTGAGCCTGAAGAGGACCCTTGCCAAGAAGGGTTGAAATATAGCTCTCAGAAAATTCAGCTGACTTTTCCGTTTAGTACTGTCAATGACGATTCGCAGTCAGATTGGGCTGAAAGAAGATTTATTTTAATTTAAATTCAGCAACTGGAGATGTTTTATCTAATTTATTCAAGTAATCTATATAAATATCCTTGTCAGCACTAACATTACCCTTAATTTTCCAACGTGCGCACGAAAAATTAAAAAAATTGTTAATCACGAATTTTGTAACATCTTGTCATATTCACTGCTGCCTTGGGCAGTTCTCGAATCCTTTTTTTTCCTTTTGTCTTAATTCTACTTGATTTATAGACTTTAACAGTGACTGTTTCAGTCAAATTTTCACCTGTTTCTTCGACCGATTGTTTCTTCGTGTCTACTGATACTCTGATTTTTAGCAACCTTTGCCTGATTTTAAAATGGGATATGGAAGCAATGGATCTAATAGAGACTGCAATGGATGCGATAGAGACCGCAGGTCCGTCCCCTTTGGACTACATGCAGGGCCGTATCCAGGGGGTTAGGGGATTCACCCCCCCCATAACCCACAAAAATAATCGTTTTTTATTGGCTTCAACCTCTGATCTGTGTCTTTTTTGTACTTTTTGGTCCGACCCGCGGCCAATCTCCCTCCCCCCCCCCCGAAATTAATTCCTGGATACGGACCTGACTACATGTCTGGGACGCAAAGAAGCTTCAAACCGAACTCCCTTCCTCCACCGCTGTCCCTATTTTGTTGCCCCATTTTATGCTAATGAACAACTGTGTGCAAACCGGCTTAATTCCGAAACAGCGGAATCACGTCCATAGCGTGCTGAATACTAGCCAGAGGAGTGGATATTCTGGTGGAATCGCAAGGGTTAATGATGCTAATTAATGATGTACTCCTTTTTGCAACATTTCGGAGTATGTTCGTCTATACTTTTTCCTGGTGTACTGCGGTGCCGAGCGGAATAAATTAGAGATAGAGAAAGCTCAGTAGACGTTTCCGGGACATCACCCGAGGCGCGATACACCCGTAAAAAAACTTTCTATTTAGTTTCTAGCACTACCACTTCAGAGATTCACTGAGGAGATTAACTTTCTAATTTCCCACACTACTAGTTAGATGGTGAATTTCAAATGAGCTGAAAGCTCGCATGGCAGTTGCAAGGATATTTAACGAACACATCAGCTAAGGTGTGTGCTATCACGGTCAAGGCTTTTGGGGCTTTGGACCAGGGGTGTTATTTGGGGGGAGGGGGCAGATGTCCCCTTGGCTATCAAAGCGGACACAGAGCTACCCATGACAAAAACACTGAAAACCCAGTTGACGAGGAGCCGAAACGAATATGTATATACTCATATGCAAAATATAATTAGGCCTTTGTGAATATTGTTTACTTTTTGTTCATATGTTCATGTTATTGGTCTGACCTGTGTAAGATTTAAATTAAAGAATGCGCAGGGGAACCAGGACAGCGCCATTCCCCCCTCTAGTTTTCTGCGAAATGGCGCATCTGCTTCGGACACCAGGGACCCATAAATTTCCTTTACAGAGGGCTTTTCAATAAGAGATTTCTGATGCTATGTTGACCGCACGGAAGATAGTTCGAGAAATACCCACGGTCCAATCAAGTTCAAGACCAGACAGACAAAATTTGGGATTGGCTGCTGGCGCCTTGAGGGAGGAGTCTCTTTGGCGCCCACGTTCAATGAGGCAAACAAGAATGCAGATTCGACCCTAGTGGGACTTTTTTGAAAATAGGACTAGTTCGGTCAACATAGCAACATAGAAGCATAGGAAATGACAAGCCCCCTGTAAAGGAAATTTATGGATCCCTGGGACTCGGAAAACGAAAGGAGGACCAAGGGATCGACTATAAGAATAAAAGGAAAGGAATAGCATAGTGCTTGATGACAGAGTATTAGGAAGGGTGAAGGATGCTCTCAAGAGGAAAAGTGTTCTGAAAAGAGGAAAGCGCCACTGAGAGGGAATATTCGGACCCGACGATGGGGAAACAAAAAAAAATGTCTGACCCGAGTTCTCCATTGATATCAATACTCCTTCAGCGCGAGATGACTGTTTTGAGTCATTCTTTAAAGGACCCCTCTTGCTTGATCTGCCATTTATGTTGTCCCTAGCTCCCTTATGGGGTTGTAAGCTCCCGAAATCCCCGCCTTTCGCCATTGTTTCGTTTTATATCTACGACTTTTCGGTGCTTTTCGGCTGAGCCGAGTTTTTACATTCATGCAAAGCAAACTTCGCCGAAAGCTTCAGGGTCCGCCCACATCTATTTCACACATAAGGTCAGAAGCTTCAAAGTATGGTTTTTCATTTAGGAAGACATGGAAGACTTTTATTTTAGACTTCTTTTGGCTTGCTTGGTTTTAACACTTTTTCAAAGAGCGTTGAGTTTTCAAATATTTTGCGTCCAGCCGCCGAAGAGCAGGAAGGCTGGTTAGAGTCGTCAAGCGCTAACAAGAAAATAGATAATTCGACGTGGCAAATAACGGTATTTTCGAAAACCAATATTTCTGAGCCATTTCCACGTGAGAAAATCATTTCTAGTGAGAGTTGTGCCTTACCTTTTCTCGATTATCGTTTTCTCCGTGCCTCTCAAGAACTCGGCACAACCTCGGAACATTAAATAGTCAAAGACAGACAAAATAATGCCAATTTGGCCCCCCTTCCTCCAGGTGCATCTTTCCCCTTTTTACCATTCTTGCCTCCTGGTACAGTTTTCCTCTTTTTAGTATTTATTTCTCCTGTACCTTGCATTTCCTTACATTAGTTGATCTTGAACGCAATGTCGTGATTCAGGTTCAGGTTCAGGTTCGTTTATTATCTTCACTAGATACACACATAATTTGACAAATACTCCCGGCAGAGGGCAAAGCACGAATGGCACGGTGATGGTACTGGAATAGCAATTGATGAACAGTCGCATCCGCGAGTTCCCGAAAAATTAGCTAGGGAAACAGGACTTCAGTTCCTGCAGATACCATGGTATCTCATTTTTATGACACTTGCCGTCCGCCTAAGCGCCAAATACCGATCACTTGTCCGTCGGTCGGTCAGTCAGTCCGGTGATCGCGAGTTAGGGTAGGCATACTTCCAGATCTGTTAGGACGATGAAACATGGCAGTCTTATTAGGGACCAAACAAAACTAACTTAAAAATAGTCATTTCCCCGATCCGACCATCGCGGGGGAATCCGGAATCTTGAGGTATGTCTAACTTTTGAATGGGGGATCGGACCTTCATGAAACCTGATATTTAGGAAGACCTCGTGTCTTAACAGTTGCAAAGAGCTCATGTCTCGGATTCCTG
Source organism: Branchinecta lindahli (assembly GCA_023053555.1). NCBI lineage: Eukaryota > Metazoa > Arthropoda > Branchiopoda > Anostraca > Branchinectidae > Branchinecta > Branchinecta lindahli. Next base: position 27,357,842 of record JAKZAO010000011.1, read on the forward strand.
TTTCGTGTCTGGACCGCATCCGAAAACTGGGGGGGGGGAGATGGGAGGAACCGGAAATCTTGAGACAGGCTGGCGTGGAGGGATCGGGGTGATACTTTGTTCTCAAAATGTGTTTAATAGAAATGGACCGGATCGGCGCACTGTGTGAGGGGGGAACTGGAGGGGCTTTCCCGAAATTCCGGTGATCGCGAGATAAGGTGCTTCCAGATGCACTAGGACCATGACACTCGGCAGGTTTATTAATTAGGGACCAGATCAGATTGACTTGGAAGCAGTTATTCCCCGATCCAGCCGTCTTGGGGGGGGGAGTGGATGAAATTAGAATCCGGAGTGCTGTGTAATGCATAACTTTCAAACAGGTGGTCGGATCCGAAAACTTGATTCTTTACAAGAGGACATGTTTCTGACCTAACGATACACTTCCAGAATCCCCAAGGGCCCATGACCATTTTTGTTAGACCGTGGTACCAAGTTACCATGGTATCCGTAAAAAAACGCAACAAGTAGGAAGTCAAATTTTAGTTAGCTATTTACCATACAGTGAAAGAGGGCCAATACTAAGCTTTCTGCGTATACTGAACGTTCTGAAAAATACGCTGCATCAGAGAAGATACAGTTTCATAGCCACTGGGGGCAATGTGTTGCTACTGAACAATCATTAGTCGTGGCTTTTCTTTGATGTCCCTGAAATTGCAAACGTGGAATAGGTCCTTTAATTTCTTTCTTTTTTTTTTTACGATGGGGCGGAAGGTTACAATGGTATACCAAGCCTAGTTACTTACTTAAAGTTACTTAAAGTTGTTCAGCACCATCCGGCAGTTGGCCTGCCTGTTCGATGCCCTCTGTTTCTTTCGTCAATTTGTAGTTGGTTGATCTCGTAGTTATTTGGTCCATTCAGCCAGTGTGTTGCATTTGTTGTTGTTTTCCTCCCAGAACTTATCAACTCTGTTTTTGAAGCTGTTTATATTTGGTGCCTGGATGGCATGTTCAGGCAGGTTATTCCAAGTGTCGACTGCTCGCGTTGAGAAAAAGTTTGCCCGGGCTCTTTTTCTGGCTTCTGGCTTGTATATCTTTTCTGAGTGGCCTCTCGTTCGGTTTATGGCTGGTTTCCTGAAGAACTTTTCGAACGGCAGATTCTCTACTTTGGTTTTCATTTTGAAAATCTGGATGGCGTCTCCTCGCTTTCGTCTGTATGACAAGCTTGGCAACTCGAGGGTTTTTAGGCGGTCTTCATATGGCTTCCCTTTTAGGCCTGGCATCATTCTGGTTGCTCTGCGTTGAACCTTCTCAATGGCTGTGCAGTCCCCTATGTAGGATGGCCCCCATGCGATGTTGCCATACTCGATGATCGGCCGGACAAGACTTTTGTACAGCTGGGTGAGGGTCTGAACTAGTCTGAATTTTGTGAGTTCCTGCTTTCCATATGTGCCTTGACTCCACTTCTGAATCTTTGCCAATTCCTTCTTCCCCAGCCTTAATGTCTGAAAACAGAAGTAACTCTAACAAGCTAATATTATTTTACCTTGAGAACAAGCCGTTCGCATTCCAATTAGTCGCTGGGACCTTTCATTTTATTTTGCTAATTATCAACTTGAGAGTTCTCGGCTTTGTTTCCCCATCGTTAGTTCTCTTCTGCAAGTGATAGAAAGCCAAATTGGGTCTCCCTTTCTCAGTAATTAAACTTGTGTCGATAGGAAAATGTTCCTAGTATTCTTCACGGAATGAATGTGGATAAGAGGGAGTATATAGTAGACTGAAAAACCTTCTATTTTAGTTCCAGTTTATCAGTTTTATTTCCAAACTTGAATCAAACAAAATTACCTTCATATTCACATTCCCAAGAGTAAGAAATGTCGATTATTAGTTGCGTTTTTGCAGATACCATGGTATCTGATTGATACCACGGTCTAAAGTCGTTTTTGCGGTTATCGTGGTGTCCGATACTGCGGTCAAAAAGGGTAGCAGTGTTCCAACGCACCCGCGGTTTTCCGCCACCATATGTTTTCCGCAACCTTTTAATTTAGGTGGCGTAGGTAGCCTGCGCAGATAGTTCCAGATTTTCAGAGGATTAGTTCCTCCAGAGGGTAGGGTCGAATCTTGTCAGACCTAATATTCTGATGGGGTGTCGAGCGCCAACCAGATTAAGTATCACGGCGATTAAGAGATTATCAGTTACCAACTGGTCTATAAGTATTAATCATGGAAATAGTTAAAGGAACAGTAAACTTGACTACGCAACTTTCGGCCATCGAATCGCCCGGGGGGCTTAGATAAATATACAGGGTCTTATTGTCGACAGGCACCCCTTCTTTGTTATCTCGAACCGTCTCGAACCCCCTACTTAGTGTTCCCAAAGCTAGCTGGCAGGCCCTTGCCCCTTATGCACTGTAATTATGCACTTATGTACTGTAAAAGTTCGCCTTTTTACATGTAGACCACAGTGAAACGACCTCCCCGACAAGACGTCCGGGGTTCGATTCCTAGTCGCGGCACACAAACCTTTTGTTTTTGCAAACCTTTTGCTCAAAAGTCGAATTCTCGGAAACTGCCCGGAAACTGCAATGGTCGTAGCGAGAATTTTTCTTACTCTCAGTATCGACTCAGGGTACATTCTTGATATGTTAGCTAGCTCCCCGAGTCAAGTTTGAGTCAAGTTTTCTGTTCCCTTAAAACAAAGAGTGTGAAAGAAAATGACATTTACATTGTTGACGGTTTCTCGTGTCGGCTCAAGAGCAGGAAGAACGACAATATTTACTATGTTTGCTTCAAAGAAATCTGTAAGGCCAGGGCCGTTTTACGTGGGAACGGAGAGTTCATCGTTACTATGCCTCATGAAGGGCACGGGCCTGCTGTCGCCCATAACCGGATTTGAAATTTGAATAGTTTGGGGGCCTTGGTTGTTGAAGTTGTACAGTTTCTTTAGTTGGACTTAAAATAAATAATTATTTTAAACATTAAGCTCAGTCTTCTTATTAGCTAGGATTAACGTAGAGTTACCGTTGGTGGCCGTAAACACCCTCTTCGCAATTAAGGATTTATATATTGAATTACATGAACTAGCTACCTGCGCTACTTGCACTAATGAGTTGGCGGAAAACATACAGTGGCGATGGACCTACCAAAATATTTGACCTTTCGCCTGACCCAGCTAATCCTCTTGATGATGCAAGATATCTTGGGTGGCGGAAAACATACGGTGGCGTTGGGACACCCACTTCTCAAAAAGCGGTTTTGCAGTTATCGTGACATCTGGTCAGTCTGAATGTTGTCATTCCGTGTGTCATCACAGAATAAAAAAAAAGTTATATCATACTAACAGAAATAATGTTTCGACAAAGATTTAAGTCTACCGTCTGAATAGGGTTGTGTTAAGAAGAGCCAGACTAACTCTGAAATTGCCCGATTCAGCTCTATTAGCCATCGTTCGCGGTCAGCTTGGGCAGATGGGATGCTTTTGGTCTTGATTTTTTGTTGAAATCGGAACGCAACAAGAACGGAATTCGTAAAACTCGCGCTTTTAGGGCTTCATTTCTTGTTAAGTAAGATAAAGGAGATCGTAGGGCTTCTTTGCCTATGGCAAGCCGTTGGTGGTCCAAGTTGAAGAGAGTCGGTTGAGAAACTAATTTTATTCATCCGACTTAAGTTGACAGATACTTTACAAATACTCAAAGATACTTAAAGGAATCATGGCAGCATTTTTCAACTGCTATTTACAACCTTCTTGCAAAAACTCTATTTTTTAGAAACGAATAAGGCTTTTCCCAGTGAACAATATTGTATGGAGAAACGAATGAGGAGGAATGCTACCTTTTCTGTGACTGCAGAGAGCTACAGGGACTAAGGGGGTAGGGGAATAGGTCAGAAATGGATTATTAAAATGATGGGAAGTAAAGATCTTAAAGAAAAAGAAATGTTGGGAGGTTCCTCAGGTCAGCCTTTAAACACTGGAGAGATTTCTTCGGATGGAGAAGTTTTAAAGTGTACGTAAACTGGTTTGAATAGTGTGTTCGTAACATTTTTGTTGCATGATGTCCTCGTGGCTTTAACAAGCAAATATAAATACTCCTTGAGTTCAAGCTGATGGGGAAATATATATTCAAACAATGGCTAAAAACGGATACATCAGCTACGATGCTTTTGGCAGTGATATTTCGGCCTCTCATGGCGAGGGTCCTCGTCAGTGACAAACCAAGATTGTACTTTGACTTCGAAAGTCTTGTATACTGGTAACCCTCTGTGGAACACCCATGCGAATGAAAACCATGCTCGCCCCTTGCAGCATTCCCCAGCGTTTGAGACTAGACTAGACGAGATTACTAGACTGAACTATGCCCCCAATGAATTTAGTTCGCAAGTCATTACTTTCGCCCGACAGAAGGATGATCCCGCTCACTCGAACCAAATTTGTCAAATAGTTTGCTTTTCGAACACGTGTGAGAAAAGATATTTTTACGCACAGATGGAATTCACACAAAGCTCTTGTGCCGTGATAAATAAATTCAGTTCAAAGTCAATCCAGAATTGTTCTCTAAACTCCTCTCTAGTAACCCGATGAGAAATTATCTCAAAATTAGTAGTATGAAGTTGTACGAAAAAGTAGCATGCAGTACGAACTGATATGCTTCTATGTCATGCTTCTATGTCAAGGCTACCGTGTTACTGCATTCTACTGCATGCTAGTCCGTGGCTGCTGCATGTCCGCCCCTGGCCGAATGGTTAGCGCGTCGAACTCGCAAGGGAAGGGTCCCTTGTTCGAGTCTCGGTCGTGCCTACTGTTTGGTTTCGAGCGGGGGTTAGTGGCGTAACTCTGTAAGACAAGCCAAAGTTCACCCAGCTTCAAATGGGTACCTGGAGAAATCCGGGGAAGGTGACAGGAAGGGTGTGTGAAAGCACAGGATGACTGGCCCCCAACCCCCCATTCCACTTCCTGGCTGAGGGCCGAGAATCGGAGATCAGCACTGCTGGCTTGGCCTATAAAGGCTGATAGCTGACACCTTTACCTTTTTTTTACTGTTAGCATACTGGATGCTCTTATAGCAAGACAGGATGCTGATGGATACTACCAAGAACATACTACTGCTTAAGATTGGCCCAGTCTGAGGCACATTAAATCATAGTATTCTTTATTACATATCAATACATGCAACTTTTTCGTACTATGATACAACTACGCAGGCTACAAATTGTTCATCGGGAAGGGATACTCCAACTTCCAAGGACCCCCCCCCCCCACTTTGCAGCTTCAGAAAATGCAACAACTCAACAAGTTGCAGGTTCTCTCCTAATTTCGCAATCCCAACGTTTTTCTAAGGGTAATTTTCCCGACAAATTATCATTCCCGGATTGGGATAGAAAAAGAGGCCGGGAACTGTCGGAAACCTGGAAAGGTCATTAAGGAGCAATGATTGGAGGGGGGTGGAAGTCCCTGTCGCTGACAACTCTTACAGGACGAGGACTTCCCTTCCGCAGGTTAGGTTTACGGTTTTAATGATTAAAGGTACCAGCAGCAAAATCTGTAATTAGCGGTAGGCCAGCGAAAAGGCGAGGAGTTTGTAATTTAGTTTTAAACACCGTACCAAGTGAACAAAAAGAAAACGTTGAGAAATTCGTGATCAAGGAAAGAAAGACGCGACAAAAGAGGAAGTGCAGGAGCTTTGTTCTGGTGGTTTTCTTCTTCTTCTTCATTAAGACAGGAGGCTACTTTTCAAGGAAACATCTAGGAAAAAGCATTAAATTCACTTGCTGTGTTGCGAACTTCTTGAAGAATCGGGTGCAGTCTATCCATCGAGGACTACACACATAACTTCAGTTTCTGACGCTCACCCTCTTTTCTTCGAATTACCCTGTGGCAAGCCTGTGCAGATTTTGCGAAGATTTAACGACCCCCCCCCCCATATATCGCCGACTTTTTGAACAATGAGCGTTCAAGCCATTCGGACGGTTTTACTGTCAAGAACCATACTTGGGAACAAGGAGGGTAGTGGTTTAGCACAGTTTCTTGAAATTTTGAAGCTCTAAAGTCGTTTTTGCAGTTATCGTAGTATCTGATACCACGATCAAGAGGCGTTTTTCAGTTGTAGTATCAGGCCAGTTACCGTGGTAACTGATATTTAGATATCACGGTCCGACCGGGGTATCTGAAAAGTCATCTCACTTTCATCAAATTGGTGAGAAAGAAATTCAGCACTTACTGATGTAACCTGGATATCAGTGTTTCTTTTGGGATGACTTCGGAAAGTGCAATTTCGGCAATATTCGTTTTTGCAGTGGATCGTATATCAGATACCACGGTGACTGCAAAAACGACTAATTTGTACCGTGTTAACAGATACCATGGTACCTGCAAACACACAACTATAGTCTTTAATCCTGCAAATTCAGGCTTGATTTCAGATTCAAAATCTCCGCGTCCTTGACGAATTTCGGGTTGTCGTGCAAGCAGCATACATTCTGAACGTCATTTCTAGAGCCTCGGGTGAAAAAATGCAAAATAGATGAGTCAAAATGTTTCAGTGTATTCATACATCAGATGTAAAAATAATCTGCCTTTTCAGTTGAACTTTAACTACCGTGTTCGTTGAAGCTTGACCTTAATTACCTAGTCTGTTTATTTTCAGTTGCGAAGTGGCGGACAGAGTTGCCGCCTACGTCACCGTCAACGGACACAGGGAGAAGATAGACGACTATTGTGGAAACGGTATGCCAAAAGAATTAATGTCCAACGGTCCAACAATGACCGTTGACTTCTTCAGCCTAGCAAGCAGCAAAGGGGGAAGAGGCTTTCGTGCTAAATTTGCTTTTGTCGAAAGTAAGTAGTTCTGTTCCAACATCAAGTGCATTTACTGATCGTAGTTTCTGTCCGTCGGTCACACTTTTACTACTTCGGGCACTTCCATGTACAGTAAAGGTGTGCTTGTTTGAGTGCCAGTGCCATTTTCGTGCACTTGCTGTGACCAGGGACCCATAAATGTCCTGTAATGCCCCGCCATTCAGGGGGCTTGTCAATAAGAGATTTCTGATGCTATGTTGACCGACCGAAAGATAGTTCGAGAAAAACCCACGGTCCAATGGGTCCAAGGCCAGATAGACAAAATTTGGGATTGGCTGCTGGCGCCTTGAGGGAGGAGTCTCTTTGGCGCACACGTCCAATGAGGCAAACAAGAATGCCGATTCGAACCAAGTGGGATTTTTGGGCAACATAGCAAAATAGAAGCATAGGAAATGACAAGCCCCCTGTAAAGGAAATGTATGGGTCCCTGCTGTGACTAAAGTGAACTACTAGCTATCCAAAGTAGCTAAAGAACCCTGAAAAGACCTGAATAGGTATTTTGCTCTTCATACTACCATTTAGCCCATAACTGCACTGTTCAAATTTAAGTAACTGTTCAAATAAACAAACCTTTCCTTGAGGCTAGGAGGAAAAACCTCGGCATGCATATAACAGATCCTACCGAATGATGTGGAGAACCTTCATTTCACAGATTTGACCACCCCTGTTGGGGGGGAGGTGGAGGGGAAGGGGAACCCGCAGGTGGGAGGGGGACCCGTAGGTGGAGGGAAACCCGCAACAATTTGGCATTCGTAAGTTGCGAACGGGTGATCTGATTGGAGTGAAACGTGATGGATGATAAGAGAAGATGTCCCTAGATGTTATATTCCTCCGAATATTCCTCTATGGGTCCCATTGAAAACTTTGGCCTTGTTATTTTGTCAAGTTTGGCCAACATGTACGCCATATTCCCGATGAAAAAATGTAGCCTGCGTAGGTGTACGAAAAATTTGCATGTATTCATACGTAATAGTAACGAATACTATCATTTACTGTGCCTCAGACTAGGCCAGTCTGAAGCAGGAGTATCCAGTAGCATCCTTCTCTTAACCGTCATTTAATTTATTAAAGTTAGACTGCAATAAGCTACTCGTTAACTAATTTATTAATTCTCCAGATTTTGGAATCACGGTTGGAGAGCAGCTCATTACGCACCCCTGCCTGTTTCGGTTCAACAGCACCGACCGAGCTCAAAATGGAACATTCTGGAGTCCGAACTACCCAGGTTTCTACCCAAGGTCCACAGAATGCCATTACTTGTTTTACGGCCGGCCTGGTGAAAAAGTTCAAATTCTTTTTGATGCATTTGACGTTGAGGGATTCCCACCGTGAGTATTTTTACTTATTTTCCTTAAAGCACAATTTTTTTTAGCCGATTTATTATCGGCCTTGAGACCTTCAGCTCATAAAAACAGTAAGATAAGAGGGCTCATGGCTCCTCTGAAAACTGTTGTATTCCTCTGTGGCGGATTTTTCAAAAATTTCTATAAAGGCAGAGGTTTTTGAAACTACTTACCAGGGCCATATCCAAGGGAGGGGGGAGGGGGTTCACCCCCCCACGAAACGTATAAAAATTGTCGTTTTCGTACAGGCTTTAACCTCTGATCTATTTCTTTTTTGTATTTTTTGGTCCGACTCGTGGCCCCCCCCCCGAAATAAATTTCTGGATACAGGCCTGCTGCTTTCGTTGCGCGACTAGCAGCTGGTGAATGGATACAGTACTGGCATGACTGCTTTAAAGTGGGCCTAAAAAATACCAAAAGAATCTCTCGTACATCCAATCTGAACGTCCAAAATAAATGCTGATTCAGTAATAATGAACGTGTTTGGTGTTATCCTCAATTTGTTCAAGGATGTCCGATTCTGCGACAGTCGGAGAGAACATGATTTGAACCCAAAACTATGTAGTAAGAACTCGAAGAAAATGCTATTACTGGCTGACGAGGATGCTCAGGCGAGGGGCCAGGAATGCTGTCTCTTCTTCCTTCTAATTTGACAGTGCAAAACGGATACGTCAGCTGAATTTTATTAGAGCTATAGTTCGGCTTTTGAGCGGCTTTGAGCCTGAAGAGGACCCTTGCTAAGAAGGGCCGAAATACAGCTCTAATAAAATTCAGCTGACGTATCCGTTTTGTACTGTCAAATATGATTCGCAGTCACCTTGGGCTGGAGGAATACTTATTCTTTCTTCATCTTCTTCCTTATGAGTTGTGGATCAGGAGCCCTGCTCTACTTGACAAATTTCAGCGATCGGAGTCTTGTTGAGACCTCTGAAACTAGCAAACAATCCACTGTGCTCGCTGAGACTTTAAGCACATCCTTGTCTTCTGAAACAAGACCAAAGGTTCCGATGGGATCCCAAAAATTGAATATTTGATCCAGACAAATAGGTTTTGTCTTCGCGAGATCCAGTGTCCGCTTTTTACTGTATTAAAGCACAACTCTTACTAGAAATAATATTTTCCCCATGAAATGGATCAGAAAAAAACATTTTCGAAAATACCATTACTTTCCATCTGAAATTAGCGATTTTCTTGTTAGCGCCTGTCGACTATGTCCAGCCTTCCTGCTCTCCGACGCGGCGGCTGGGCGCAAAACATTTGAAAACTGATCGCGCCGTGGTTCAAAAGTGTGAAAACCAAGCAAATAAAAGAAGTAATAAACACAAGCTTCTCAGATCCTTATGTGTGAAAGAGTTGTCAGCAGACGTTGGTGATCCCGGCAAACGTTTCGTTGTGTGACGGGCAGAACTCGGCAAGCCCAAAAAAGCGATAAAATTTCGTAGGCACAAAACGATACAATGGAGAAAGGTGGGGATTTTAGAAGCTTATAATTATGTATTGGAGCTAGATATATTGTTAAAAGCAGAATAAGCAAGAGGGGTCCTTTAACGAAAATAGTAACTAAAGTTACTATTGGCAGAAAGGTGGAACATACTCCATGAGAGCAGCGCTCCGTATTGATTAGACTAAATCAAAACTAAACTAAATTGACAACAGATGGCATATTGATCATTACAGACGGACCATCTGAGAAAACCAAGTATAAGCCATATCTATCTTGACGATACTGATCGAAACTTCCTGGTTTTCTTCTGTCAAATTTCCGGGTTCGGCCGAATTCCGAGCAGACTACTTGCACAGCAAAAACAAAAGATAGTTCAGAAACGAATTCAGCGTATCTCCTTATCCCTATAAAGAACATCTAATCAACTTCAAATAAAACTTTAACTTCTAAAAAAAAAAATCTTGTTTCAACCGTATTCCGGACGAATTATATGTCCGGTTAATAAATGATTGTCATATATAGATCCAGCGTTTTTTGTTACCCTTACATCTATCATCTAATCTACTTCAAATACAAATTTTGCTTTTAACAAATTTACCGGTTTCGGCCGGATTCCGGACGAACTCTTTGTCCGGCAAGAAAATGGTTTTCACCATCGTGTTCAGCACGTTTTCTTACCCCTAAATCGAACATCTAATCAACTTCAAATACAAATTTTGCTTTTATCAAATTTTCCGGTTTGCGCCGGATTCCGGGCGAACTACTTGTCAGGCAAGAAAATGGTTTTCACCATCGTATGCAGCGTGTCTTCTTACCCCTAAATCAAACATCTAATCAACTTCAAATAAAACTTTTACTTTTAACAAACTTTCCGGTTTTGGCCGGATCCCGGGCGAACTACTTGTCCGGCGAAAAAATAACTTTCATATTCGGATTCAGCGTGTCTCCTTACCCCTAAATCAACTATCTAAACAGCTATAACAAATCTTTCACAAATAAGCACATGCGAAATTTAAGTCTACTCTTTGGTTTTCCCACTTTTAACCATTGTGCATTTAGTTTTCAAATATATTGCGTTCTAACACCGTGTCGGAGAGCAGGAAGGCTGGATGCAGTCGACAACCGCTAACAGGAAGCTCGCTAATTCCACGCGGAAAGTGATGGTATTTTTTCGAAAAACGATATTTCTGAGCTATTTCATCATAGAAAGATCATTTCTGGTAAGAGTTGTGCTTTAAAAGTAAGACACGCCCCAGGGTCCTTCTTAGTACAGGGCTGAAGAAAGAGAAACCAGATTAGTGACCATCAGATGTCCATGTTGCGTGAAATGGGAAACAATTCATGGGAAAGTAAGTCTAATAGCATCCTGAGTGGGAATCTCTGAAAGCTTCTTTGATAAAGCAGACGTATTGGAGGTAAAGCAAGATTGTGTGGGCGGTTTACGTGGATGTGGTTTTTGGGATCCCAGAACGTTAGTGACGGATACCTATGACATCGCAAAATTGTCCGTCTGTCCCTCTGTTAGCACGATAACTCTCGAAGGGATTGAGATATTTTGATGAAACTTGGTGGGAGGATCCTTCGGGTCAAAGTACAAGTCAAGTTCGAAGATGTGCTTTGTAGCCCTATATTTGAGGGTGGGGGAGGGGTTTCAAATTAAGGGGCAACAAAAATATTTTTTTAACACAGCGAAAGAAACTCTTGGCACTGTCTCCCCCGCTTTTTATAAAATCGTTGACCCATCAAAATTTAAAAAACTGCTTAGAAGGCATATTATTGATTCTTGCAAGCAATAAAGTGTATGTGCATAGCTATCTTTAGTTGTGGTGTTTCGAAGGATTTCTATTATATATTTTGTTTAGGCTAGGTTAAGACGGTTATTTTTCTTTTTTGGAGTTAATTTACGCGCTTAAGTATGCCGTGAGGCATTTGCGTTGTTTGTTAGAAGTTGCTTAAATTTGTTATAAATAAACTACCTACCTACCTACGTTTTTTTTATGGCACTTGCAGCCTCTGGCCTAAGGCCATCCATGGATTTTGGGCCCTTTTTCATGAGGCAAAAACTAAGATTCTTGGTCGAGCCACACTTCACTATGCTCCGAGCAGAATTTCGGTAATGAATGAAGTATTTTATTGCCCATCAAACAACACAGCGGAAAAAAAGATGGAGTATGTGAAAAGAAAACAACAATTACAAGAAAAACAAACAAAAAACAACAGTAACCTAGATACAAAATCACAAAACAAAGAATCTTATCAAAAGAGAATACCCATCCAGGGGTGTTCAACATCTTTATGAACAAGGTTCGCGACCAGATTTTCGACGCTAAGCACGGGGTCTGCGATAGAGTACCTCTGGATCAAATACCGGTTGCGGGAATTTCGGTAACGTAAATAACGACAGTTCAACGTAGCTGGTCGCACCTGGATTGTATTGAATAAGGCAAAGGCTATAAACCGTAGCCAGAATTCTCAACAATTTTCACCGGCTGCTTGGCCTCTCGTTTTCCCTGTCCCCCCCCCCCAGCACCGGTCTAAGCAGCCTAAAGGTAAAGACGGCACTGACCATACCCGAAGCTTGCGCAACCCAATTGGCCTTATCACAGTTCAGTGCTCCAAGTAGACTAGTTTCTATTAGTCCCCCATTGCCTCATAACCAACCCTTGTGTAGACATAGTAAAAAGTCGGATCCATAGGGTAACGGGTCACTTTTACTTTCTGCTGCTGAGATACGCTCAAACCTCCATTACCTGGAACACAGATGACAGGTTTTCCGCTCACTAACCTGTGGATCTATTTTACCAATTCTGATCCAAGGGCTGATGGTGAGGCATAGGGGGATTAACAGAAACTAGTCCGCTTGGAAGCGCTGAACGGGAATATGGCTAATAGCGCATAGGTTCGCCTCCTATAGAGGCGAAAGCCTTTTTGCTGCAGTTATATTATTATTAATAGCCGTTTATCCTCGTCAAGAAGTGTTTCTGCTTTGTTGGCCCTTAGGAAACAAGGGATCCCTCTTCATTTGCGGACGACATTCAATTTTTCACTACTGAGTGAAAGCGATTTGATTGTGTGGCCTGATTTAGGAAACATAAAAATATGACTTCTGTCGGTCCCTCTGTGTAATAAATTCTGAAGGACGCTCCAAGCAAAGTGTACTCACGCGCCTTCCAATTCTGCTGAGACAGGCGCAATTTTTCCTTCATAAAATCCCTCAACACATCGAGCGGAAAATAAGAACCGGTCCTCTTTCCAAATCATTGACCCAGAATAGGGAATTTCTGGATAAAAAGAAGGGAACTTCGGAAGCGTAATAGGGATCCATTTAAACGACGAGCAAAGTGGCGCTTTGTCGAGATTCGGAAAGCATGCAAATCCGGTCACATCGCTCGAGAAGACTGATGGGGACAAATGAGGAAACTTTATTTTCTTTTCGAGTTCTTTCCAAAAGTCGAAACATAAATATGGATATGTGCGTTCGGATCAATATCCGTCGTAAATTTGAGAACAAGGTAGATGGTATTTCGATGAAAATATTATGAAATTGTCAGTCCAAAAACAAAGAGCCCGTTCAGACGCGGTGAGAAACGGCAGCCATTTTGCTCCTAGCTATATTGCCGACAGATTTTTATTTTTTTATTTTTTTTACAGCTTTGAAAAGGGATAGTGAAAAAACCCGCCCTACGCTCAGAAATATGTTCCCTCAAAACGGGTTCTCACCCAACAAACACTCAACCATTAAGCTACATGCTAGTGGCCATAAAGTTTTCTATAAACGAACATGTTAATTGTACATCTATATTATGTTTTCATTCTTATTCGTAGAAAGACGAGAAACCAACTATCGGCTACGGTTCTTATAATAAATGATTGATTGACTGGAGATATGCATTAGTTTCAAAACCGAGACTTGTGTGTATTTATATCTGTAGAGACGTATCAGAGGAAGTCACTTACTTGAATTTTGATGAGATTTGAAACAACTACTCGTTGCAGTTGAGTTAGTTGATGTGTGTTCTTCCCTGGTATTTTAAAATCGACAGACAAAAGAATCATTCGCGAGGTCTTTCTTTAAATGTTAACTGCAATGAAGAGAAAAAAAAAATAGAAACAAAATTTCTTGGCACACTTTTAAAATAATGTTCAACAAATTCATTAATTGTATTATTTCTATTTCTAATATTATTTTCGTTCAGCTTCCCAAATTTTGGTTGGAGACAGGATGACGGTACAGAAAAATAAGAAAAAAGCTGTTCCGTCATTCAGGTTATCTTTAAATAAACATAAATAATCTGACGGATTTATTCCTGGGTAGAAATACCTTCTTCATGTCCAACCTAATATCGCTTTGATGTCCTTTTAAGACTACTGAATGGAAAGACATTCATCTCTTGGGATCCCTGCGTATCACCCCTGTATCTGACAGACTTTAATCCCGATACTAAATCTTTTCGAAATCGGGTTTCCATACGGAAAAAGAAATATTTCAGTAAATCTGGCAACTCTTTAGAAGGGTTTAAGTTGCACCTCAGGCTTTGTATCATGAGATAAGGCGGAAATGCTGAAAAAATAAATTCATCCCGTCACGCTTCGAAACAAAAAGAAACAGATGTGGACATTTTGTCACAGATGAAAATCCTGAGGATCTTTGGCTTTCGGACAGAAGTTTTTTTGTGATTTTTCTTACCACATTTTTGTTGATTCGCCACATTCAGGTTCTCCACCTTTACAACCCTAAGACGGTACCACCATGATGAATAACTCTTGATGAAAAAGTGGGAATTACACAGCATTGATAGATAAACATGGAATAATCCTAAACGAATTTAGATGGCAAATTTTAATTTCACCCACATCATCTTTGTTTTATTTCTGGTCTGTTTCACGATATAAAAACACAAACGTGTATGGATCACTATGGTTCATATTGTTTTCTTTTTTTCACGGTTAATCATGCAACAAAAAACACTCTCGACCGCACAGGCATACTAGTCAGCGAAAATTTGAATGTGTCTGCTTAATTTCTGGCGGGAGGGATATCTTCGGTAGTTCTTGCTACCGTGTTAAGAAATATAAATAGGAAGCATTCTAGGAAATGTCTAGATCCCCCCTCATTAAAGTAGCAAGTTCAAACCATGCAGGACTCGATACGACCGTGTAGTCATGTAGTGGCGCGAGTCACAAGAATCTCGACCGAGCCAGCTAAAACAGAGCTTAAAGTTCAAGGGGCGGATCGAACAATCATGGTGCCATATTACCAGCCCCTAGAATACAATGTGACATCAGAAAGCAGCATATTCATCGACAGTTTATTTTCGCTAATACTGTTACGCCGTTTTTTGCTGACTGCCATACTCCGATTTACTAGCTTCGACAAATATAAGAGGAGTTTCTTTTTTCTTATCTATTCGTTGTTATTATATATGCTTCGGATTATTTGTATTGTTGACAAATATTCATATTAACGATGTTACCTGGGAATTTCTTGTAAGCTCTGGAATCAGCTGCAAGTAGGTCGGTTATATTTGTACATTTTTGGCAGTGTTGTAACTTGTACATTTTTGGCAGTGTTGTAAACACAACTTTTCTTCGGTACTGCAAACAACAGAAAGTTTCATCAGATAACACTAGAGCAATCTGCCAGCTACAGAGACGGTTTATTTTAGCACTCTCGTCACTCAGCTCTACAAAACGATTGTTTTTTGTACGTGGCGGAGAGTTTTTGAATTTCCGCGCCTTGCAATGCCATGCTCTGAAATCGTCTCCCCCCATACGCCGAAGAGTCAATGACAAGCGATAACAAGAAAACGGCTCATTTCTGAAGCGCTATCTAGTGGAAGTCAGAAATGTATATGTGTGAAGCATTTTACAAAAATTAAAGCATAGTTGTGCTTTAAAGTTTAATAGAATAGGACACTCTAGTTACACTTCACTTATTTCCTTAAGTAGGCCTGGAAACCCAGCACACATTCTGAACGTCATCATAGGAGCCCCGAGTGAAAAAATACAAACTTCCTTAGATGAGTCCAAATAATTCAGTGTATTCAAATATCAGGTGCACAGATTTCAAGAGCTGAGCACACGAGGATGATAATTCACTTTTTGCTAGTTTCGAGATGATCGCGTTTAAAGTTTGGGAAAGTAGTATGTCGAAAGCTAGTTTTATAATATTTGTCGACCCAATTCAAATTCAAATATTTGATTGACCTCCAAGATCGGAGAGTATAAAATGAAATAAATACAAACTAATTGGCCCAGCATGTAATAGTACAAAAAAACAATCTGGCCAAAAAATACTAAGTAGTAACTCTCAGTACTACTCAGTGTCTCAGTAGTAAGTGATCTGACGAAGATTCTGATATCACAGGGAGAAAGAACGCAAAAATGTGTGCCAGATTGCTCTTAACTCAATCTGCCAAAAAAAGGCGAACCTTTGTGCGCTCAGCTCTTCAGTTTCAGTTATAATTTAATGAAAGCATCAGACAAAAGAAAAATATAGCTGGTATACTGGAATGTAGCAAACAATTTGGCAAAATCTCATTGCAGTTCCTTTGAATTACCCGCTTCGATTGTAATTTCTTCTTAAGAATCACCACATTTTCAAGAATTTACTTTCAACTTTTACTGCAAAATACTTGCCAAAAACGTCTAATTCACATCCGTTTCAGTCATGCTTTTTTTTTTTTTGCTCTGTGTTAGCTGCCGCCTAGTGTTACTTTGACAATTTGAGTCTTGAACGTACCTTCAACAAATAAGATGGTGGTCCAGATCAACAGACACGTAAAAAAAAAAAAAAAATAGCACATCTATAAGTTCAAATAAATTAATTTTTCTCAGTTTCGAACTTAAAGTGTGTGCCAGGACAACCATGGAATAAGGCTATCAGCTGATATCAAGTTTGTTATTTTTTCTTAACATTTGACTGTTTTGTAAGCAAATAACAAAACCAGGGCGATGAAACAGATAGAGAAGTGTTAAAGCATACCTCTATTAAACGCTCAAAAATATTAATGACCCATAATCCATCCACGTTTCAGATAAAACCACAAATCTGAACAATTTACGTTCAGAAAAGGTCATCATCTAACACGGAAACAGGTTTCGTGGATAATGACGACGCGGAACGTGTCCGGCATGTTGACTGAGAAGTGATCCTGATTGGACAGGGACAAAGCCACGCCCTAATTTACCGAATGCCCCACTGACACGTCAAACACAAGAAGACGGTTATAAGACATAATTTAGGGTGGGTCTTAGTGTTAGGCGATACGGACCAAATATCGTTATCGAATATTGGCATTTCCATTTCTTTCTTATTGTGAATATTAATATCACTAACTCAGTATCTACGTAACTCTATATTTTTTTTTAAGAAAGGGCCAGAGAGACATGGGGGAAAGTATTTATTTTAAAGTGGGAATGGATATGGAAGAATTAAAGTTATTGCTTAGTTTACGGGCCGATAGTCCGGAGGAGGTACAGTAGAGGTATGGTTATGTGAACAGTTACTTTAATGTGAACACTGCAGTTTTGGCTGCCCTTCTTAACAAACGTTCACATAAGCATACCACTACTTTATATATTATGTCCTTACTTTTGCCCCATGTGTGAAGATGAGATGAAGATGTAGTCCATCTGACGTGTACTTGTTGCGAGTTGGATGAGCTGAGGATGAGCTGAGATTTTTTGCACGAGAGTGTATGAGTGTATGAAAAGAGTAATAAAAAATAAATAGTGTATGATGAGGAATGGATGGTGAGATTGATGAAAAGTGAGGCCTCGCAAGAATTTCATGTAGGTTGGTTTTTCTGTTGTTTTTTTGGGATCCCAAAACGTAAGTGGAGGGATACCTATGACATCGCAAAAGTTGTCCGTCCGTCCGTCCGTCCGTCCGTCTGTCCGTCCGTCCGTCTGTCCGTCCGTCCGTCTGTCCGTCTGTGAGCACGATAACTCTCGAAGGGAATGAGATATTTTGATGAAACTTGGTGTGAGCATTCTTTGGGTCAAGAGTAAGGTCGAGTTCGTAGATGGGCCCTGTAGCCCTACATTTAGGGGTGGGGGAGGGGGTTCAAATTAAGGGGCAAGCAAATTTTTTTTAAACAGCTAATGTGATAGTCGATTATGGGGTAAGAAGACACGCTGAACACGAATATGAAAACCATTTTCTCGCCGGACAAGTAGTTCTTCCGGAATCCGGCCAAAACCGGAAAGTTTGTTAAAAGTAAAAGTTTTGTTTGAAGTTGATTAGATGTTTGATTTAGGGGTAAGAAGGCATGCTGAACACGAATATGAAAACCATTTTCTTGTCGGACAAGTAGTTCGCCCGGAATCCGGCCAAAACCGGAAAGTTTGTTAAAAGTGGAAATCTTATTTGAAGTTGATTAGACGTTCGATATAGGGGTAAGAAGGCATAGTAAACACGAATATGAAAACTGTTTTTTCGCCAGACAAGAAGTTCGCCCGGAATCCGGCCAAAACCGGAAAGTTTGTTAAAAGTAAAAGTTTTATTTGAAGTTGATTAGATGTCCGATTTAGGGGTAAGACGAGATGCTGAATCCGTATATGGCAATAATTTTTTTGCCTGACATATAGTTCGTCCGGAATCGGTTGAAACCGGAAAATTTGTGATAAGTCAAATTTGTATTTGAAATTAATTAGATGTTGGAAATAGGGGTAACTAGATACGCTGAGTTCGTTTTTGAGCTTTAGTTTTTCGTCGGACAAGTAGTTCTGGAAATTCCGCCAGAAACCGGAAAATTCGCAGAAGTAAGCCAGGATCGTTTCAATCGACTTATAAGGGTAAACACACAAGCTGAATCCATATCAGAACTTGGTTTTCTTAATGATTAGCTGTTTGGCCTTAATCTGTTTCTAAATTTTAAGAGTATAAATGTTCATGGAGTCTGGCGAAGACCGGATCTGACGAAGACAAAACCTAATTGTCTGGATCAAATATCGAAGTTTTGGGATCCCATCGGAACCTTTGGTCTTGTTTGTTTTGTTTTTCTCGTTGAGTTTTTTGTGTTGCCATGTCCCTCGGGCTTTTTTGCAATAAATATTATATTAAATCCGTCAGTCTGGACAGGTCCCCCATACTCTTGACCAGTTTCATCGTCCTAGCCCACCTGGAAGTACCCCAGCTCGCGATAACTGAACCGACCGACAAATAATAATAATAAGAAAAAAGACAGATCAACCGACGGAGAAACGACCGAAGGCACTTGTGCCAAATGCTGCATGTCATAATCGTAATCAGTCATTGAATAATAATACAACAACTGAATCATATGAAACATCGATCCAAATATTTAAAAGACCTTTTGTGCTTATTCTGCCTTTCATATTATACTTGATTATACCCACGGGATTGTAAGATTCTAAAATCCCCGCATTTCGCCGTTGTTTCATTCTGTATTATGCCTACGACTTTTCATCGCTTTTCGGGCCCAGCCGAGGTTTGAAAGCACATAACGCAATCTTGAACCGAAAGCTTCAAGGTCCCTGGAGCCGGGTCGGTTGGCGGTGTTCTCTTCCCTGGTATATTTAATCCTACAAATAAAATAACAATTCGCGAGGTCGTTTTTTTCGTGCTAAATGCAATGCCAAAAAAAAAAGTTTGTGTTTTCTACACAGAGGCGCGACCGTCTTGATTTCGGTGTTGATAATAACTTTTGAACTGCAGTAGAGGTGTGCTTCTGTGAACATTTACTTTAATGTGAACAGTGCAGTTTTGGGCTAAAAGGTAGAATGAAGATCCAAATTAAACAGGAAATTCAAGAACGAACTAAACGATGGCAAATGAAGGTTTGAACCCCAATGATAAAAAATCGTGTAAAAATATCTATAAAATATGTTTGCTGGAGAAGTCTAAAAGCTGAAAGCAGGTTCGATTTGTGGCTACTAGAGCTACCATAGGCTACCATGTCGATAATTTAAGTTCAGTAAGACTGTAACGACGTAAATTATCAAGAGATTGGCCTCCAGCCAAAACTGTGAAAACCATATTGACTGAATCAAGACCCAGTTTATGATCCCACTTAAACTGGTCTCCTCTACTACAAAATCCAACTCTTTTCACTCGATATTCAAGGTTTACCGTCTCCCCGGTGTCCTAAAATAAGTTTTCTCCTAACCTGAATTGTCCCCTAATTCTCATGAATACGTACCTTTCTCGCCCCTGGCTTGCTCTACTGCCCGTGTCGAAATTTTTGTTCAGAAATTACTTCCTGAAATGTTCTCGAGGTTTTTAAAACTTTAAACTTCTCTCTTTTAAAACTTCTCCCTTATTGGAGACCAGGTTCACTAATTCATTCCACTTTATATAGCACCCCATGCCAGTTTTAAAAGCTTTGTCAAATGGATCCAGAAGAGGAGTTGGGAGAGATGTGATATTCATTGATCTTTTTTCTTTTATACTGTTTAAACAAGAAGTAAGGGAGCTCTTTTTAACCCGTATTACTAACAGACGTTTGTTTTCGGGGCAACTTCAGCTTTCGCCACAGCTATACAAATGCTTTTATTCTAACGTAAATTATATCACCCAGCTCCGTAACAACCGATTTGTATGGCCCTTGCAGCCAACGGCTAGAGTGACGTTTAGCGATCGTAATGTCTGTCTGTCTGTTGGTATGTCCCAGTTTTGCTAGATCGGGCACATCAGCGTAAACTGAGACAATGAAACTCGGAGTATTGAGAATCCGACCCAGCTCGCAACAAAAACTTCTTTTCGTGGATCTGATCATCTCTATGGGGAATGTTCCATTTATATATTCAAATTACCGACCACAGTGAGGGGAGTTGGAGGGAAGGGGAATTCGTAACATGTGAGGGACCAAACTTATAGAGGAATGGGTGAAACTTGGATGATACAAATTTTGTGTGTCATAGAATATTTTTTATTTTTTTTTAGCTTAGGACCGAAGCCGGCTTGGTGTCTACAGCTGGAGAGTGGTACCGGATACTTTCTGGTATGGCTCCAATTCGAGTGAAACGCGGTGGGTCGTAAACCCAATTGTCTATATGTAACATTTATGTATTCAATTTGTATCTGAGCACGGTCTCGGAAATTTTCCGGGAGTTTTCAAATTCGGGCGAGACTTATCGTATTAGCAAATGCTCTAGATGTGACGTGTCCAGGTCCGAACCGGATACTCTTTTTTTTTTCAGGAGCCGCGTGGGATGCATAATTGGCCTTATTATAGTTCAGCGCTCCAAGTGGAGTAGTTTATGTTAGTCCCCAATTGCCTCATAAGCAATCCCTGTGTAGACATAGTAAAAAGTCGGATCCATAGTGTAATGGGTCACTTTCACTTTCTGCTGCTGAGACATATGCAAAACCTCCATTACCTGGGACACGGATGATAGATTTTCCACTCACTAACCTGTGGGTCTATTTACCATGTCTGATCGAAGTGCTGATGGCGAGGTATAGGGGGATTAACAGAAACTAGTCCGCGTGGGAGCGCTGAACGTGAATATAGCCAATTCCTCGATGAATAACCCCATCTGGGTGAAGCTTGTTACAACAAAGGAAACGAAGAAGCGAAAGAAATCGCCACTTTTACCATATCGAGAACTTAGTCGAGCAAACCCTGTCTTGAGTGTGACCAAAACACATAGCAAGAAACTGTCCAACGACTGACCAGGTCGTCAACAGATAATCAGTGACTGACCAGGGCATCAACACACCGTCATTGACTGACCAGGACCTAGATACGCCGTGTGATTCAACATGCTACTAGAAGCCCTTTAAAGTTTAACTGCAAAGCCAACTTGATTTTATACCTTTGATTTGAATACACTGAATTATCTTGACTCCCGTGAGGGATTTTTATTTTTTACGTCGCGTAGTCTAGTAGTGACGTTGAGAATCTCCGCTGGTTGCACGCCAAATAATTTTACGGCTAAGGCGCGGGAAAATTTGAATATCTGCAAAAGCGTGCTTTCCAATGGCCAATAAAGTGAAGATAATGCAAAACCACGTCTGAAGAAAGCCCTCTCTTCCGTGCTACCCCGAACAGGTTTCCTTTGTGGAAGGACCCAGTCAACAGAGAATTTGGCCAGCAGTTCACCAAGTTGATAAGCAAGTTCGAGCTTCCAACTGGCCAAGTTCTTCCTGGTCACTTTCACTTTCCATGTTGCTTTCATATTCATGGCTTGAAGAATGCAAATCCGCCATGATCTGTTATTTGTATCGGCAATTGACGCAATTGTTTGCCGCTGTAGTTGCCGAACATTTCAAACATAGAGGTACGTCCGTATAGAGGTACAACAAAAACCGTAGAATATGTACGTCAGCTAAAATTCAACAATCGCGGATAACAAAGCAACGAAGTAATGCGTTTTTGTCGGTTCTTCGAGCCTAATTAAGTAAAAATATGATGGGCAACCAGGTTGTCGTATCTCAGCCCTATTCGGATAACCTTTAAAGTGAATCAGCCCGTTGCAGTGTCCTTTGCTTGAGGAATAAAAAAGTGTTGTTATTATTAATTTAAGCCCGTACAAGATGGAGTTACAAAAAAGAACAAAATGAAACAACAGAAATAGTAAAAAAAAAAAAATACTTAAAGATTTAGAGCTAGACTGGATACAGTTAGATAGATAGATAGATGTCGCTGTTATTCTTCTCGAAACTATCTTCAAAATTCAAATTCCAGTCGTCAATATAGCCTGTACAAGATAGAAACACTAAAGAAGATTAAAAGTTTTCATGAATGACGCTACAAACGTTTTTTCACACCGGATCGCCGCTCTTGCAGGTTGTTCGCGAGGCATTGAGATTTTTTTTTTCGGCCTCGGTAGCTATACGGATTCACAGGGACTTTTTTTTGCTACCGAGGATTCCGTTTTACGTCATCCGTCACTCAAAGACTTAAAGAGAAGCAACACAAATGATAACATAGTACGTCAGAAAGAATGGAAATCGCAAATCCTAAAAAGAAACAACACTAGGTGGGATCATTTGGTATTGGGATTATAGTAATTCCCTGAAGATTGGGAAACGCTTAGAACCAATCAGAGACAACGTTTGTTAACAATATTTGTTGATCATGATTGCACGTACTAGGTATGTTGCTTTCATAGCGGATAAACATTACTAAAGTTCATTCATTCATTCATTTATTGGTACTACACATACTACATAACACAAATATAGTGAACAGTCCGACCCACGGGATCGACTAAAGAGAGGCACGGCACGACATAGTGTAGGAGGCACGAGTACTAAAAAGAGGCACGGATAAGGGCCCTTTCAGGCTTCAGAGTGAGGGTCAGGGACAACGTTCTGACGTGCCTTCTTTTTATGCTGTGGGGTTTCGAAACTCTCACTTACTTGTCTACTTTCTAGTACTTGCTAATCTCTTTTTAGTACTCGTACCTCCTTTGCCATGTCGTGCCTCTTTTTAGTCGACCCCCCGAACCCAGGAGTCCGCGTTACAGTGGCGAACATTAAAAAACATAATGGGAAACAGATATTTGACTGAAAACACACATAAAGTGGTTGAGCACACATCGATTGAGCATGTTTAAAACAAATCCGCCAGCAGAAGGATCGAAAAATAAAATTCATTGCAAGCCAAAAAAAATGGAGAGCTGGAGTCGGTGACACAGGGTTGACTGGCAGAATGATGCGTTAAAAAAAAAAATCCTAATTTGACATACAAATTATCATTTTGGGGTGTATTAGACTCGATGAAAATATTTTTCTTGGGTTTAGCCTAAGCATTCGTCCAACCCAAGCTGACTGCAAATCATGTTTGATGACGCTAAACCGACAAGTCAGCTGAGCTGAATGTAAACGATGTAGCTAGCCGAACAAACCTGCATTAAATTAAACGAGGTTTCAAGAAACTATAAGTATACTTATGAGTAGTAAACGAAAAAAATCTTGTGCTCCTCAGGCGGAATTTCAGCCTAGGACCTTAGGCAAATGTTTGAAGATACTTTAAATTATGTTGATATTTGAGATTTTTTCTGCCTTGGCCATCCTGTGTAAGTTAGTCGGTTTATTGGATCAGAGTTTGAAATCGGTCTTAGAGTTGTATTTTTTTTGCGTATTTGTTCTTCATTTATTCTTAGTATCATCAGTGCTGGTGGAAAATAAGACATTCCTTCAAAACTGTGGTCGCTGAAGCTGTCACGTATTTTCTTCTTTTTAGGTGTGCGTCCAACCAAGCCAGTGACTACGTGGAAGTTAGTAACTATATGACAGTAGATCGAAAGATGCCTAGATATTGTGGAAATCAGAAGAATCTATACCTCGAGTCCGAAAATCAGTTTTACAGAGTATCTTTTAAGGTAAGCTAATTAAAAATATATTATCTGGGCTATTTCTGAATAAATCGGTTAATTGATTAATTGATCAAGCGTTGCCGAGACATTTTGAATTTCCTGCCACTGTTTGACAGCCACGAAATTTTTTTTCGCCGAAATGCCAGAGAGGTAGAGACAAGCGATAACAAGAAAACGGCCAATTTTCATGGCGTCTTTTACAGGAAGTCGGAAATGTCTATTTGTGAAGCATTTAATACAAAATAAAGCGTTAGAGGTGCCCATTGTACTTTAACGAAAACACGGTACCTGAAAAAAGGAAGACTAAAAAGATGAACATGCTATGAATATTGGAGTTTGTTAAATACACAAAAAAAATGCATACATATATCGTAAATCCAGACATCTCGGCAATGGGTCTAGCGACGGTTCTTTAATAACTGCTTGTTGACCATACCCATAACTATCAGAAACTAAATAACAACAACCAACAATATAAGGCCAACCTAGGCCATGGTCTAGGGCGCAGTAGTCGCGGGGAGGGGGCATATATCCAACAAAAACAAACAAATCAAATTCAGTATTATTTTGAAAAGGCCAGATAAAATGCTGTTAACGTAAACAGATTTCAACCCATACCCCAGCCAGAGCAAACAGCTTCCCTTCATTGCGATTTTATGGATCAGGATCCAGCCAAGTGTTAGATCTTGTTTCTGCGTGCTACGTAAAAGAAATTTGGAAATTTCTCTCCTGAAGAGGATGGGCACAAGACTTGACAAGAGTGGCGCAGAATTATTTGCTTTGACATAGGGCGTAAAAATAGGTAAATCCGTCCCTGACAACAATATGTATTTAATGATATTATTTGATGATATTTGGAATCATCACTTGGAATCCAAATAACATCAAATAACACGTTAGAAACTGCTGCTTGGGATCTGAGCCACCTTAAAAGCAGAGTTTGTATGGGAATTGTAGTTGAGTTTTGCTAGAAAAAAGGTGGATTTACAAAATTTGGCCTGCGGCGCCTTTCGTAGTAGACTACTTTCTATTTAATTGAAGCGTGCGTTATTTAGGTGGGGTTTTAAGCTTGAGGACCGAGACACACTGAAAGCAGACTGAAAGCTAGAATTTGTATGGGAAGGTATAGGCCAAATTTCGCTTGAACACACACGTAAGAAGCTGCTATGATACCGAGGCTTGGTTCTCTCCAATGAACATTGATATTAAGGGTATGCTGAAATTCTTGTTATTTATTTATTATTTCATTCCTGTAATGACCTTTGGCATAACTTTTAAAAAGTGTATGATAATATTTCTTTTGTGTGTTTTTATGGCACTTGCAGCTTCGCTCAAGTGCCATATACCGATCACTTTTCGGTCTGTCGGTCGGTCGGTCGGTCGGTCTGTCAGGCCACTCAACTCGAGTTACGGTACTTCCAGATGAGCTAGGACGATGAAACTTGGCAGGCATATCAGGGACCCGACCAAACTAATTTGGAAATAGTCACTTCCCCGATCCGACCACCGTGGGGGGAGTGGAGGGATGGGGAATCCGGAATATTGACGTATTTATAACTTTTGAACGGGGAATCGGATCTTAATGAAACTTGATGTTTGGAAAGACCTCGTGTCTCAGACGTCACATTGCAAGTCCGGAATGGATCCGGTGACTTTGGGGGGAGTTGGAGGGGGGGAGTCGGAAATCATGTGACATATTCAGAGTGGACGGATCGGGATGAAACTTGGTAGGAAGAACAAGCACAAGCCCTAGATACATAGTTGACAAGACTGGACCGGATCCGAGTACTGTGGGGGGAGTTGGAGGGAGGGTTCCGGAATTCCGGTGATCCCGACTTAAGATACTTACACATGTGCTGGCTCGATGGAACTTGGCAGGCATATTAGGGACCCGACCAAACTAACTTGGAAATTGTCATTTCCTTGATCCGACCACCGGGGGGGATGGAGGGAGGGGGAATCAGGAATGTTGACGTATTAATAACTTTTGAACGGGGAACCGGATCTTAATGAAACTTGATATTTGGAAAGATCTGGTGTCTCAGACGTCACACTTCAAGTCCGGGATGGATCCGGTGACTTTGGGGGGAGTTGGGGGGGGGGGGCAGAAATTGTTTGACATTTTTAGAGTGGACGGATCGGGATGAAACTTTGGGGGAAGAATAAGCACAAGCCTTAAATACATAACTGACAAGACCGGACCGGATCCGAGTACTGTGGGGTTACAATTTTCAGTACAATTAGAGTACAACTTTCACTTAAACCGAGTACAATTTTCACTTAAGAACAGTCGGATTTTGCTTACAAATGATCACAGCAAACACACGCATTGGCGAATTCCTACTTTCATCATTTTACTAAGCCTTGCAAGTGCCATATGAGCTTACAGCTCTTGTTGTCTATTGTTTCTAATCGTACAATTGCTGGTCATTCGTATATTTTGAGGTCGTCACGCCCCCCCCCCCCATGCCCAAGTACTTCGAACCGCCCCTGATTTGGATCATGGAATAACCACAGAACAGTAAATGGTCCTTCCTTTCATCACCAAAATGTGTGGGGGGTGAAACGAAGGATTACCAAGCTTATGTTTGTACATAGAGCTAAAACTAGTAACAGCTTTGATCTTCTTTATTTTTGTTGTTTTTGTTCAGAAGCTAATGCAGCGTATAGACACAGAGGCAAACTTGACTGGAATCCTGTCTTGGAGACAGGATACTGTTTACACGTAGAGGAAAAAAAATCGTTTCTCCAGCCATAAAATTTGAAGAAATTTACAAGCATTAATTCAACTTACCGACAGAGATGAAAGTAGCCACGACATCTTTTTGATGACTGTTGATTTCAAAAGCTATATGCCCGGATTAAACCTGTAAGGGACTAAATAACCCTAAATCATTGACGAAAACAAATTACCCTAAATAAGTAAATCCGTCCCCGGCAACAACAAGTAAATGAAGATATTTAACGATAGTTGGAACATGGAATAACCATGTAAGTGGCCCTTCATACCAAAATGTGTGGGGGGGGGTGAAACGAAGGATTACCAAGCTTATGTTTGTACATGAAAGCAGCCACGACATCATTCTGATGACTGTTGATTTCAAAAGCTACCCGATGAAAAATTATCGAGAATTAGTCGTATGGAGTTGTACGCAAAAGTAGCATGGAGCAGTAGTTGTTGCCACTGCATACTGCTACTAACAAACTGGATGCTACGACAGCAAGATTGGATGCTATCCTATACTACTACTTAAGATTAACCCAGTCGGAGGCATGTTAAATCTAAGTATTCCAGACTACTACATATCAATACATGCTACTTTTTCTTACAACTATACCATACGACTACACAGTCAAAAAAAATTTCATCGGGTAACTAGACTTTTCCGGTCCTATTCGCCGACGGAATTCGAAGACGCTGCATAAATAGCAACAACCGAAAGAACCCATCGAACCCATAATGCCAATACAACCTACTTCCGTAACTGCATTCATTAATTCTTAAACCCAGAGACCCAAATTTCTAATATATTAGATTCTGAACCCGCTAAAGACACCTGACTTATCTTCCCACTTGTCACGATTCACTAGTTCCCATGCGTGTTATGCTCCCGACGACTGTTCGGGTACCATGCTATTTGATGCATAAAACCGGTTCTCTGAATTTTGCCAAGTTATTGCTAGAAGTCAATGGGCCTGGTAAAAGGCTTAAAAAGCCAAAGCCTTGGAAAATTTGTTAAAAGTAGAGCATAGTTTTACAGTATTCAGATAGTTTTGAATATTGGAACATAAACGGTAAATAGTGTGACGTGTGCTTTAAGTAGGACTTACCAAGGATACCCTCATCAATCAATCAACCAATGCCTTTTTTACCCATCGAAATAGTAAATGAATAAATCGAGTAGAAGGAAAAAAAAGAAAAGGAATAACAATCATATCTTGTATTGGATAGACATCATATAAAACACGACACCATTTCTGTTTAATTGTATGATAAAGGCTGCGGGATGGACACAGCAACTCAACTAATCGATTTTTCTTATAGATAGATAGATAGATCGATATTTAATGCATAAAAGCCAACAAGGGCCATCGCACCAATACAACAAAAGAAAAATATACAGATAAGAAACATGGACACCATGCCAATATTTACTACTACAGGGATATACAATTTTCCCTGTGTGCTAATCCTATCCAGAGGAACTTTCGAAACAGTCGAATACCCTGGAAACTTTTCTCATTCTCTCATTTGTCCACTCACTCCCACACGCTCTCACTCCAAACAACTCTAATCTCAACCCATTCAATTCCTCACACTCTCCCACAAAATGACTCATACTTTCTTTCTCGCATCCACACATAGGGCAAGAGTACTCTTGCCCTATGTGTGGATCCTTATAAGGACCAGTTTTAACCCTAACTTTACCCAAATATTTTCTTCTTTTACCAAGAGGTAAACCTAAATAACACAAGTTTCTCGTGAATTGTGTAATAATTGACGAATAATTGGCGAATAATTGACCCAACAAGTGTTGGGTCAATTATCTTCTACACAATTTTGGAACGATTGTTCCTAATTTCCCCGAAATAAACTTCGCATATTTATAATATTTATTTGTGTACATGTATCCGAAAATATAGATATTTCCCGGCAAAATGGGGGGAAGCCTTATCTGAGACCTTGCCAGGAGAATGAGAAAGCCTACGAATTCGCTCTTAAAGAGATGAATCCCTTGAGCTCTGTTAAGTTCTAGTTTAAGCTGCTAATTTGTTCCTTCTCTCTCTTAAAACGATATTTTCCAGTAAAGAAATCTATTTTAATTAACTTCCCCGTATTAAATATATATTTTGTGGTGAGACAGGCTTAGGCTTGAATCAGGAGTGTTTTGGACTTCATAATCAAGTCTGTAGGAGTTCTTAGGAGAAACTCATTCCAGGGAATAGGGATGCGAATTAAATTTACGGTTTCAGCCTGTCTTAATCCCTCTATTTGTTTCGGCTAAATTCCTGCAGCGGCCAAGGCCTGTTCTTGGTTCTTAGGCCTTTCAGCGGATTAGATATACATGTCCGGGCCTAATTTCATTACCCCTTTCGTGAATGCTTTGGAAATTAGTCCGCCCCTTCCTATACAGCGCAAGGCGTCCGCAAAGTTAAAGAAAAAGTATTGCTTAAAGCAGCCCTGCCATTCACTATGCCCATTCATTATTTGCTTCCACTCCGGATGTCTATTTTCGGTCACCAAACTCTCACATAGTGTCCTACCCGGTTTTGCACGAGTCTTTCCCGTTACCAAGAACAAATAATCTTACAGAACCTCCGTCTCCCTATCTCTGTAATATGACTATGCAGAGTCAGATCTTTCCCCATACCGTACCCTGTCCGCTACGAACGAGCGGAGGTTAGTAGCTTCGCGCCACATCACGTTTCGTTACCTTTAAATAGCTAAATCGCTGTGAAGCTGCCGGTGAGATAAAGTAGAAGCCTAAGCTGATTGGTTCTATGGACGCGCTCCAGAGCAGGTCAACCCCGGAGTATGCCTTCTGCACTATATTTTCTGCGATGAGCAACGGCGAAGACGGAAGATGAGTAAACGGGTATCAACAGCAGCTCAAAGCTTGAGTAAATACCTCTACTCCTCTAGGTCAGCTCAGTTTTGTCGGGATATTCGTAGTCGCTGCATGGGACTAAAGACAGAAGTTTTTTTTATTCTTGCTATTACCGTATCCGTTTTTGCACAAAAGGTTTTGTCCTGATCAGGAGCGAACGCCGAACTGTAAGCCGATGACGTCAAAATTGACGGCTAGATAAATAAATAAATAAACTCTTTATTTCCATAATAGCACGTGGCTAGCGGCGGACGTCATACGTTACAAAAATAAAACGATTTATACTATATACAATTAATTAACATTTCAGACGTCTAACGTTTTTCCCATCGATTCGTCATTGAAGTGGCCCACGAAGTAAGGGACGAAGGACGATAGGTATCTCTTTGAAGATTTTCGGGGCGGGGGTAGAGGAGTTGGCATCTTGAAGTGAGGATTCCTCGACGAGTACTCGGCCCACTGCTGCGTGCCTCTTGAAAATCAGGCAGGATTTTACGGTGAGCCTCGGACTGCAGGCATTGTTTCCCGAAGCGCATGGTGAGGTCGTGACGCCTTTCAGCCAGCCTTTGCAGCCTCAGTTTTTGCAGGCTGTCATCATAGGACATGTAATTAGCCCCAAGCATAATTTTACATGCCCGTTTCTGGATATTTTCAAGTTTTTCGGTTTGCACAGCAGTTAGTCCTGGATTCGTTGAATTCTACCGTGAAAGCCATACGCATAAATTGACAATTATGTTTTTTGCTTTTCGGACATTAAAAACGAAGAGGAAAGCAGTGCAAATAATTATGACAGTTCGACTGCCCAATTTTTACCGCCGGAATTCCAGCCAGGATTATCCGCACAGTCATTATATCCATACCGAAAAATTTTCATTTTTTCATCTTTCTGATAAGACACGAGGAAAAATTATTTTACTGTGTTATAGTTGTATGCTGGCTGTAAAAAAGTGTAGTGTAAAGTGTTGTGTACTACATAGTAAAATAATTTTTCCTCGGTTCTTATCAGAAAGATGAAAAAATGAAAATTTCGAATGTTGACCAGTGTGATTGTAACGAGCTGAAAAATATTTGATTTTTACTTTTTGGGCTACGACTCCTCCTCCACTCGGTGACGTTAACATTTCCTTAAACTCTTTAACGTCACCTACTCTTTCCAAACAAACACACAAAACTTTAAACTTTAAAAATTTGACCCATTTATCATTTCGACTATTGTTTTTGAATTTGAAATTTACCAATCTTAATACTTATTTACTCTTATTTCAATACAAATATAGACATTTTTTTATCCACGAATCCTCACCTCTACACATAAAGACTCCAACCCCAACAAAAACAACCACAACAAAAAGCAAATGAACACCACCAGACAGAGGCCCCACACTCCAAATCCATAATTACAAACTACAATATTTACTTTAATCTATACTAGGAAATTCAATATAAACGAGCGCTTGTCTGATCAGACAAACCTTTTCCGAACTCACCTTGGTCGGGGTTCTCAAACTTAGATCATATATCATTGACATATATCTAGCATCGCCATTCAATGACGTAGCTCCTCCCACAGGGCGGGGCCAAAGAAACTCCTCCCTTAAGGCGGAGACTTGGATCCAGCAGCCAATCACAGGCCTTCTAGAATTTTGTTAAAATTGTCAACGAACCGGGATCCTGCCCAAAACCAGGATCCGGGTTCCCAAAACCAGGATCCTGGCTTTGATATATGATCAATTGTCAAAAGTCAAGTTTGAACGGTATTGGTTATGTCTGCAGTGCAGTGCAGGCATGAAGCTAGAACAAGATTAGATTTTATTTACGCGCTGAGCCGACGGCTAATGATCCGGGTTCCCAAAACCAGGATCCTGGCTTTGATATATGATCAATTGTCAAAAGTCAAGTTTGAACGGTATTGGTTATGTCTGCAGTGCAGTGCAGGCATGAAGCTAGAACAAGATTAGATTTTATTTACGCGCTGAGCCGACGGCTAATGCAAATACATTAAAGTTTAACTGAAAAGCCAAATCATTTGTTTGTCATTTAATTGGATACACTGAATTATTTGGATTCTGCTGAATTATTTGGATTTTCTGATTTTCCACTATCTGCTCTAGTTATGAGGCTCAGAACATCTCCAGCCGTCCCCACAGCGTAAATTCTACTATGAAGCGGGAAATTTTAATCTCAACACAAATGCGGCTTTTCAGTGGGCAGTGGTGAGATTGCTGAAGATTGCTTAGTGCCTGAACAAAAAAAAAACTGATAAATCTTTCTCGTAAGGCATACAGCAAAAATACAAGCGCATAGAGGCAACACTAATCACACGGAAATTCCACTATTTGAAAATCGATTATTCGTCGAAAAATCGATTATTCGTGAATAGCCGAACAACGGAGTAACTCATTTTCAGCGGGTCTTCAAGCCAATTTAAGTGAATAAGGGATGGGTAACTAGATTGTCCTATCCTAGCCCTTTTCGGTTAAACTTTAAAGATAAACACAAACAAAACAAAAACAATGCCCCCTCTAAACGCCTATCCCTGTGGGCTAGGTCCACCTTGAAGAACATGTTCAGGTTCAGGTTCATTAATTTGAAACACTTCACAACCATATAAATTGATCACTGGGGTCCGGCAGGGTTAGAAGATCGTTGGCTCGGCTCTATACCCCACCCTGCGGAACCTCGCCAACTGTTTAATATTTCCGTTACGCTACACATCCACTCTTTTACCACTCCCCTTCAATTCCCTTCAGAACTTTCACACTCACAAAACGTGTTTTCGTGTTCTATCGGACATGAGAAAGGACCGGACCAACCATTTGCCCTCCCAATATGCCACTTTTTCTCCCCCAGTGAAAGACTGTCTTCCCCTACAACCAAGAACAAATAAACAGACAGAACTTCTGTCTTTAGTCCTATGCAGCGAGTATGAATACCCCGACAAAACTGAGCGGACCCAGAGGAAGCTGATGTTAATACCCGTTTACTCATCTTCCGTCTTCGCCGTTGCTTATCGCAGAAAAGTAATGCAGGAGGCGTGCTCCACGCACTGACCCGCACTGGAGCGCGTCCATAGAACCAATCAGCTTTAACTCCTACTTTTCCTCACTGGTGGCTTCACAGCGATTTAGCTATTTGTAGAGGTAACGAAACGTGATGTGGCGCGAAGCTACTAACCTCCACTCGTTCGTAGCGGACAGGGTATGGGAAAATATTCGACTCTGCATAGTCATATTACAGAGATAGGGAGACAGAGGTTCTGTCAGATTATTTGTTCTTGCTACAAATAACCAAATCCCTTATATCCTGCTCTTCAAACCCGCTTTAAAATAGCCTATACTTCCGCCCAAAAATATATTTAATCTTTGCAAGTGACCCGTCCTTCGCCACCTATCAAGGTCGGTTTGAAGAAGTCAGAAAGGGGGAGGCAGAGCAAGGGATAAATGCTTGAAAGAGAGTCTTCCGAGATTTAATAAAAAAAAAAGACTCTCACATTAGGCAAAGAACCTCGCCATGCCTGGTGCGCAACCAGGTCTCTTTGCACTTTACAGCAAGGCTCAATTAAGTTAATACTCCGTTGCCTAGTTCTATCCCTTTTCAGCATTTTGTTAGAGCTTTCTTTTTTTAGAACGTTTGGGGCACAGCCTGTTTTGCCTCGGCACTTAAACGCCTCTGAGGGAAATAGAATTATCTCAAGACTTTCAAAAAGTTAAAAGCTTGGAATGAATGGAGAAAGCAAGGGCTTGACAACTTGAGGTTAAGAAGGGTAAAAGTTTGGAGAAGATGTTTATAAGTTATGTTTCTTAGAAATACTAGAATGATAAGTTGAGTAAGATTTGTTTAATGTGGTGAAAGTTCAGCAGACGAAAAACAGATGTCATCAGCAATGAAAAAAATTCACTTACAATTATTTTTTAAATGTGGCAATCAGTTTTTGCCGTATCCTGCCAATTCGTCAACCCATTTTTTACACAGTTTCCTTCCGACATTTCTTTCAGGTCATATCTTGAAAAGTGTATTAGTTTTAGTTAATTCGTTGTCATATTTTTTTTAATCCATTTTGGAAGCATTCCCCGTCTTCTCGCTGTTTCCCGTACGCGGAGTCCGCGTGGAGTGACTCCCTCTATTCTCGCCGCTGCCTTTGATTCCGAGGAGTCCTCGGGGAACGGCGAGAATACGCCTTAAGTGTCAATACTATACGACTGAACAATAGCCTACTAATGAGCCAGCAAGGAATGTCTTCCAGTTGCGCCAGAGGGCTAATTCAGCTTGTTATTCTTGAATAATGTTAGGATTTTGCATAAAAAAGGTCCTTTCCTATCGACTTAGAGAAAGATTACCCTTCGCGTGAGTAAGACCGGATCCTGTTGAATCATTTAAAAAGAAATGAAAAGGTTATAGTCGCGTGAGTGGTACCGGACCACCCATTTTAATGATTTAAAGACAAATGAATCTTCTGTGCCCGGCCTTTAGCAAATGTCCGTGATTATTATTTTTTTTTTTTTACATTCGGAGAAACAAAAGGGACTCAAAAATGGGGTCCCAAGAAGTAACGAAGCAATATTATTACTTCGTTTACGGCAACAAAGGAAACGTTCAATTATTTCCTTGATCCTGAAATCTGTTTACAAAAAATGTTTTAGATTTCTCATAATTAAAATAAATATACATTATTCGTATAGGTATAACCAGGAGCAAAATTTTACTAAAAATATTCGGTTAGTTTTCGAAGTTAGTTTTATTCGGTTAGTTTTATAATGATCGAAATTCGATATAATTGCCAGGATTCGTTAGTTACCACGAATAGGGTGAATGAATTTACTGAAATTATTTGGTAATTTTTCGATGCCAGAACAGTTCGATATATTTATGGAGATTCGGTAGCTACACAGAATCCCGAATAGGCTATCGGTCGAACATTATTCGGTAGCATAATCGAGATTAGGTAATTTACTCGGTATAATTATAGAATAGAATAAAACTTTAATTCAAAAATATGGCTTATCATAGCAAACTGCCAAATTCGATATTTTTTCGTCGGGTACATACTTGTTAGCAAATAAACACAGAGATTTGTATTTGTAGTTTATGGTGTCGACTATATCATAACGGAATTCCATACAGCCGTGACGTATTAGCGACGTAACGTGATTGTGGCCCCAACATAGCATTTGATTGTCCCTAGGCCGTTTCATAAATGTAAACGCGACCGGCAAATAAACACATTACACAGTCAGCAAAAAACACACTACCGTATAGGTCAAGTTGAGTTAAAAAGGGCCACGAAACGAGGCACAAAGCTCTTTTTATAGCGGTCTGTTTTTAGCAAAAACAGGTGTCAACTTTGGGACCTTCACAGCCGCTTCTCTCGGGAGGCGTATTCGTTCGGGAGCATATGGGGGAGGCAAGAGAAGGCTGTGGAGAGGAGCTTTTGACCAAAACTTAGGGAAAGGTTTTGCATTCTTTTAGCCAAAGTTTGAAGATTAAATTCTTTCAGGTAGTAAGAATATGGAAGCTTCGGATGTCAGGATTCAGTAGTTACCACGAATCTCGACTTCAGGTCCAGCTTCGACAAAATTCCGAATATTATTTGGTAGTTTTTCGATGCCCAAACTACTCGTTATAATTACCGGGATTCGGTAGTTACACATAATCTCGAATAGGCTATTGGTCCAGACAGGGGCGGATCCAGCGCTCGACTCTAGGGGGGGCGAATGCTTTGACAAAATTGCTGTCTCGACCCTTTATTTCGGCCGACAGGCCGAAAAAAATTTGAATGTTTTTACAACCTCCCCCCATCATTTTGCGAACACAAATTCTCTGTTCTGTACCACTTTCACATTTTAACGACACAGCAGTTCCACGTATCTGCAAATTCA
Source organism: Branchinecta lindahli (assembly GCA_023053555.1). Taxonomy (NCBI): domain Eukaryota; kingdom Metazoa; phylum Arthropoda; class Branchiopoda; order Anostraca; family Branchinectidae; genus Branchinecta; species Branchinecta lindahli. The sequence continues at coordinate 27,393,235 of JAKZAO010000011.1, forward strand.
TGTGCGCTTGCTCTAAAACAGCATTAAAACGAGACTTTTTAGTCCGTCTAGGGGGGGCGATCGTCCGTCTAGGGGGGGCGATCGCCCCCCTCGCCCCCCCCCCTGGATCCGCCCCTGGGTCCAGAATTATTCGGTATAAGAACTGGGATTCGGTAATTTATTCGGTATAACCGCCAGGATTCGGTAGTTACTACAAACCCCTAACTTCGGTCCGATTTCGACGACATTTTACCGAATCCCGAAAATCAGTCCATAGTTATTCGCCATATACTTATCCGGAACTTTGGTCCAGTATCGACGTCAATCCTAAAATCTATCCCCCCCCCCCCACACATGCTGCAGAGAATCGTACTCTCAGCTTTATGTTTTGATCTCGTCAGAATATCAGTCAGCTTGCCAGAAGTACATAAAGGTAGTTAAATCTTACTGTCGGAAAGGGGGAGGCCGATTTTCGAAATTTTTGCCTGCGGTGCATAGTTTCAACATTATTTGGTTCTGTGCAAAAATATTTTATTTTAGCAGAGAAGTTTTAGCAGATAAGTAGGTGTAAAGAAAAATCATGCAGGGCAAGGTTTGCACACAAATCGGATTTGTAAGCATTGAGAAGAAGTCAAGTGAAGCAATGGCCACAGACAAAAGGTGTGATCTATGATTTCATCGGTAGCCTTTAGTTTTATTTTGGATCCTAAAAAGACGCCCTAATCATAAATGTTTCCAAAAATTCCACCTGCGGCGCCTTTCGTAGTATTCTCCATTTTGTGGAGGGGCTCCTCATTTAGCTGGGGTTTTAAAAGCTAGAATCTGCACGGAAATAGTTAAATTTGGCAGGAAAAATTTAACTTATAGAAATCTCGCCTGCGGCGATCATGGGTAGTATTGGACAGCCTGCAGTAGCTACAAGCTTCTGCCCGGACGCCGCTCCAACCGGTTTTGATGTTTCTAGAAACTCCTGGGATCTTGCGGTGTTTAATCCACGGTCAAAGAAAGAGTTTATATGGGAAGCGGTTAATTTGCAGGAAAAAAAAAATAAATTGAGTATAGGCTAAACAAATTTTGCCCGCGGCGCTCGATTTGATTTTTTCTTGGGTAGCCTATACTAAAAAGAAGCTGCTATAACTGGAACCGTGCCCGGCAATATACTGTCCAGGTGAGCTTCGCAAAACCGACGCCTAGTAGCTGCCCCTCGAGCTGTCCAATCATCTTTCATGCTGCACTTTAGTGTTACTCAGTCTCTCAGTTCTCAGTTTCTAGGATGCCCCCCCCCCCCCCCCCCAACGAAAATGCACTTGCGACGCCGCTGGGTTTAGCTTACGCAAAAGCATCAGAACGTCCTCTAAGGCAGTGGTTCCCAACCTTTTCCGTACCGCGTACCCCTAATCAAGGTTCGAAAATGTTGCGTACCACCTTTTCCAGAACGTTAAAAAGACGATATTTATTATCATAAATGATAAGGCATACATGAGTAGAAATTTATACAAAATCAATGAGGCACTTAAGGCTACTTTTTAGCTAAAATTTTATGAAATCTCGGCTCTACGTCATTTACGACAATATTTGTTTCACAGTCAGCCTGTTTCTGTGTATGGTTTTGATGTCCTCCGTGCTTTCATGAAAATGCATCGCAGACGTTTTCGTTAGCTTAATTCGTAACCTGAATGACAATAATTATCACTTGTTATGTCTTTGGTTCTTCTTGAAACCACTTGAAACAATATTGAACACAGGAACAGGATACACAGGAACAGATTTTACGGCAGTAGGCTAGCTGTATTCAAGGGCGAAGCGCCGCGGTTTTTCGTAAAAACAGTTATTTTTTTTTGAAAAACAGTCGATAAAAATACCTTGCCCCTCAAAATGTTTAGGCTAGTGATGCCTCTGCTGTTAATATTCGGCTCTCGGCAGTCAAAAGTGAGTTAGGCGAGATTTTGAAGTTACGAACTAAAATGATTTTGGTTCCTTCGCGTACCCCTTGCAAGGGTCTCGCGTACCCCTTGGGGTACGCGTACCCCCAGTTGGGAACCACTGCTCTAAGGTTACTGAACGACTTCTACTTTTTGTTATCCTTACGTTTATTTTCAGGCGAACGACCGGTTCGACTCAACCGGTTTCCACGCAATCTACAGGTTCGTACCAGTTGCGGAACCTGTCTCAATAACAAGGAAACAAGAAACAAATAGTACAGGTGGCTCTACAGGTATGTATCCTTGTCCACAGGTCCCAATACTCCTGATCAGAGCAGATTAACACTAGGGAGTATAGACAAGACCTATGCTTTCCATGCTTGTCAAACGGGCCATACTCTCGTAGCGTCGCTCATTACGCTCGCGTCGTTTAAAGCGAGACAAACTTGCGGGTTTAGAAATTGCTAGCGAAGCTAAGATGCGGTCTTCACACACCGAGGAAACAGGGGAGGTTGTATCTTTTTTTTGCTGTGTTCAGAATATTAAGTTTTTTAGCCAGCGCTGGTGCACGACTGATTGAGTTTCAGTGGGTATGTTCACTATCGCTAGTGGTGCTATTGTCGCGGCTATTCGAGTGTGCGTCGCTTTTTTCAAGTCTTGACGCTACTCCCTAGTGTTATTTACAAAAACTAACTCTCCTTGCCGATGCAAAATCGCCGGGTATCTAGCGGAAGAGCCTTGAAGCTGCACCATACCTATGCCCAACTATCACCGGGATTGGTTGACACAGGAATTGAGTTGCTGAGTTTGAGTCGTTAGTGAGACGTTTTCTCTTTTTTCCTGAGGATCACTGGCGTGTTCTGGACTTAGTCATGGAGAGGATTATGTCATGGCAGACAATCAAGAGAGTGTTCCACCCTTTTTACAACAGTAACTATTATGTCGTTCCAACCTACTGAAAAGTTACTACGCTGACCGTTCTAACTTTTTCGAAATAGTATTACATCGTTGGGCTTAGGAGAGTCGCGCGATTCGTGCTTTCCCGGTTTAGGCCCAATTCCTATGGCCCTAATCATTCAACTCATTATTCCTCGGACGCCAAACCATGACCAGACCCGACGACCAGCCTACCGTGATATGTTTAGCCCATAATTAGGCACATTTCTTTTAATTCATAACCTAGCCTAGACAAAATAAACTTGGAATAATGATACATATAAATACCGTGAAGTAGGTTGTTTCTCCACGAACTCCCGGAAACACAGCCCGGAAATAACTGTACTGCTGGTGGTGATTCATCGCTCGGAGTATGAATCACCCTCGCGGCTTGAGCTTCTTCTGTGGACTACTTGTTTTAGCGGGAAATTCAATTTAAAATAAATGTGAGAAAAACGAAGCGGGTGAGATGGAAGAAATTGAGTAAAGTTAGTGAGAGACGTCTCCATAACAATAGTAACTATTTACTTATCACGGTCGGGAGCGTAGTAAGCGTAGCAACTACGATATCTGTAACACGATTGGCGGGATTAAGGCATAGCGCGATATTTTTGTCGAAAGGAGAAGATTCGTTCCAGCTTTGACGCCAAGAAGCCAGAAGCTGTGACATCATGCGTGGTTACTACGATAAATAGGGTGGAACACGACCTAAACCTCTCTTCTGCTGGTTGTCCCGCCTCATCGGCAAATGCGGGTATCTCTGCCTGTGTGGCGAGCATTGGGGGATTAACTGTATTTGGACTATGAACCATTCTGATCGAGGCCGTCCCTTAAGTGACCTTTCTTACCTGTATCACTGCTTCGGTCTACGTTTTATTCATTCTTATTTCCAAAATTCGGAAAAACAAAAACAAAATAACACAAGTTTTTTTAAACAAAAGTTTTTTTTATATAAAAGTAAAAGTATTTTATAACCCTAACGTCAATGTCCTGATTTTTTCCTTTTTCTTCCTCAAGACAGAACCCCTGTTCTGGGGTAATTCTTCTTCTTTTTCCTTGACGAATTTCGATGTTTGGTTTGGATTTGCGGCATTTGGCCCTGTCGTGACAAATCAGATTCCCACACCGTAAAAAGTTTTTCCGAATAAGGATTAAAGTTAACTGCAGTATTTGCTACTGGGATTATTCTTATTATATTAGTAGTGTTTCCCGGTTGTGCAATTCATTTATTCTGTCACGTTGTAGGGCGGCAGAAAAGTACAACTAAGTGGGTAACAAAAACGTGAATACAGTACAAGAAGGTATGCATCCCGAGGCAACCGTCGAGCAAAAGCCCGTCTAATAATAATAATAAAAAAAAAAAATCCGAAGAGCAGTTTTTTTTTACTCTTCGTACCCCGAGCTTTCATCTTTATCGTGACTCGTTGCTAGGCTAGCGCCAACTGAGCGAAGAGAAAGCTATTCGCCTTCTTATTAAATTTTCTTTTCCATTTTTCAGAGTGAAATTATAAGCGGAACGGGGGGGGGGGGATATCCGAGATATTTAGTCATTTCGAATGTCTCGCTCGTTCGGCTGAAAAAAGGCTCCTGGATATCATCACCCGATCAGGAAGAAAGGCAGAATTTCGACAGCACAATGGGTTACGATTTAATTGCACAAAAAAGCCAAGAGGACATGGACCTTTAACTGAAAAGGCAACTTATTTGTGCTTCATTTAATTGGATACACTGAATTATTGGATTCTGCAAAGTGATTTTGTTATTTTCCACTATCTCCTCTAGTTATGAGGCTCAGAATACCCCCGGCCGTCCCCACAGCGTAAATTCTACTATGACGCGGGAAATTTTAATCTCAACACAAATGCGGCTTTTCAGTAGGCAGTGGTGAGATTGGTAAAGATTGCTTAGTGACTGATACAAAAAAATCTTTCTCGTAAGGCATACAAAAAAAATACAAGCGCATAGAGGCACCACAAATCACACGGAAATTCCACTATTTGAAAATCGATTATTCGTGAATAGCGGAACAACGAAGTAGCTCATTTTCAGCGGGTCTTCAAGCCAATTTAAGTGAATAAGTGATGAGTAACTAGATTGTCCCATCCTAGCCCTTTTCGGTCAAACTCTAACGAGGCAACGTTGCTGAAACAGGACTACTTCGCTTTCACTGTCAGCCAAAACAGGGCTACTGCCTTGGAACAGGGCTCCATTCTTAAAGTTTAACTGAAAAGCCAACTTATTTTTGTGTCATTTAGTTGAATACACTGAATTATTTGGATTCTGCAAAAGGATTTTTTTGTTTTCCACTATCTGCTCTAGTTATGACGTTCAGAACATCTGCGGCCGTCCCCACAGCGAAAATTCTACTATGACGCGGGAAATTTGTATCTAAACACAAACAAGGCTTTTCAGTGGGCAGTGGCGATATTGGTGAAGAATGCTTAGTGCCTGAACAAAAAAAGTCATAAATCTTTCTTGTAAGGCATACAACAAATTAGAGGTACCACAAATCACATGGAAATTCCACTATTTGAAAATCGATTATTCCTAAATAGCGGAACAACCAAGTAGCGCATTTTCAGCGGGTCTTCAAGCCAATTTAAGTGAATAAGTGATGGGTAACTAGATTGTCCTATCCAAGTCCTTTTCGGTTAAACTTTAAAGAAGAAGAACGACATTGGAACAGGGGTTCTGCCCTTCATCGGCGCGGCTGCGTCAAGTTGACTGATTTATTATTTATTTAAAAAATTATTATTTATTTAAATCTTTTCATAAGCACACGGGAAGGTTTAAAACCTTAAAATTTAACTGAACAGCCAACTTATTTTTGTATCATTTTAACCGAATACAATGCATTATTTGGATTGTGTTAAAGGTCATCTGAATGAAGTCTAACACCCTAAATTGCCACTTTTACATACTGCTTACCATTTATCTCTCGAAAACCGGACTAAAATCGGATGAAGTTTCACCGTGCTATAATTTTCAGCCTTTTTTCCGACTTGTCTTGATCGTAACGCTCGCCGTAACAGTTGTAACAGTCCATGCGTAACAGTTCATGTTGTAACAGTCCAGGCGGTAACAGTCCATGCGTTTATCCATCCATGCGCTGTTTATCCATCCATGCGTTATCAACGTACGTTTATCCATGCGATAATGACAGTTTAAATATTGGCGCTAAATTTGTCTTGGGAGGTCGTAACGAATCGCCATAGGGAGACTTAGAACTTCAAGAGTGGATAGCGCCGAAATCACGGAGCGAAAAAATTCGTCTTCTCTGTACCGGAACTGTGAAGGACGATCTGAGGGGTTCATGGAAGTATGGTAGGATCGTTCAGGTGTCCTTTAAGCAGTAGGGTACCAGACTTTTTGGAGATTTCTCTTGCCCAGGGCAATCCCTCACCGAGGAGAAAAATAATCTCCTGTGTAGGAGAGTTTCATGTGAGTCGGATGAACAGAGCTAGAAGAAAAATCTTTCGATATTTCAGTACTAGAGACACTAGGAAAGTATACCCCTCCTCCCCCTCCACCCTAACTGGAGAGGGAGGTGGGGCGATCTCTGTTATAGTTTCCTAGTGTCTCTAGAAGATAAACATCCAAAGATTCCGTTGGGCAGGAGAAACCTCCGAAAAGTTTGGCGCCCAACTGTTAAGGGGATTTTTTTTTCCCACTAGTAGCCTATGACGTTCAGAATATCTACGGTCTTTTCACAACGCAAGATTCTGACGCATAAAATTTGAATCTCAATACAAACGCGGCTTTTCAGTCGCCAGTGATCAGCTCGTGGAAGGTAGCTCACTGAGTGAACACTTATTTTTCGTAAATCGTTTTCGACAAGCATAAAATGCAGGTACAAGCGTATAGATGTACCACAAATCCGACAGGGAAATGTCCACTATATGAAAACTGATTATTCGTGAATAGTGGAACAACAAAGTAACGCATTTTCATCGGGTCGTCAAGCGAATAAGTGAGGGGTAACTAGATTGTCTTATCTCAGACCTTTTCGGTTAAATCTTAAAGCACAAAACGTTCATGACTAGTATTTCTCCGCGTTCGTTCTTTTTTGTCTTCTTTTTTTTCTCTGTTTTCTTTGTATTTGTTTGTGATATGGTAGTACAGTAGAGGTATGCTTATGTGAACGTTTGTTGACTTCGGACTTGGCCATTTTCAAGCACTTGCTGTGTCTAAAGCTAAATACCAGTTAGACATAGTAGGCAAGAAAACACCACTACAGGTATTTTGGATCTTCAGTCTACCATTTAGCTGATTTAGCCCAAAACTGCAGTGTTCACCTTAAAGTAACTGTTCACATAAGCATACCTCTACTGTATTTTACTGGAGTAAAATTGATTGATTGATCAAGTGCACTGTAAAAAAATCTTGCAGGATTTGCTGCTGGAATTCATCTTGTCTCTAAACACAATCTAAGAACCAACCTTAAATCAAATTTTCCTGATTTTTTATCCTAATCACTATAAATTTGTACGATAATTTGTATGAATTAACCACTAAACCCTTTAATAAGAATCGTAATTTTCGTAGAGATAAAAAATGAGAAAAACACCGTGTACCCGTAATAACAGCTTGTTTTATGATCCGTCACATACCTAAAATAATGCCCCATATGTGTCACGCTCAGAAAACATTCATCTGTAGGCTTACCAATCCGTACCTCACTGAACACCCGCTCTCGTTACACCCCCTTCTCCATTTACTTAATTTCTAATAAACAAAAATCACATTTCTGGACGAGCATCTGTTTTAACGGTTCCTAAAAGTTACCCATGTCCTTCCTCTTCACTCTGGACCCCCGCCAAGACCGTTCCAAGTTCGAATACCTGGGTGCAAGACCGAGAACCCAAAAATTGTATATTCAAACAATGCATAAAACGGATACGTCAGCTACAATGCTTGATATTGATTGCAGGTTCGTTCCTTCTCCAAGATCGACAGCCTGACGAGGACCCTTGCCAAGAAGGGCCAAAGTATCAAGCATCCTAGCTGACGTATCCGTTTTATCAATAACAAAGAATCTGATAGAACCTCCGTCTTTGGTCCCATGCAGCGACTATTGGCGGGTTTACACATTGCGTAAAATCCGAGCGTATTTTGAAATACGAGCGTAATATGTTACGCACGGATTTGAGCAACACGGACGTATTTATATATTTATTATACACAAATTATGAATAAGGTATAAAGCTCCTTGGTATAGAAAGCCTTGTTGCCCGGCGTCACCAGCTTACTATGACATGCGGGAATGAATTTTTTAGAATCAAGTAAGCATCGTGATTTGCTACCGGAACCGGCACGAACCGGATATAACACGAGGCATCAAAATAAATTAGAGCCCTGCAAACCATCAGCTTCTAACCGGGATAGATCTTCTTTTCTTCAGTATTTTGTAAAGCATTTTAATGAGAAAGTTGACATGTATGTTTTATAAATTATTGATCGGGTCTTATTTAACTATTATGTTATGTGACCTAATAAATTCGTATCGTATCGTATATATAAAGCGTACCGATTTCTCAGATACGTCCGTATTGCTAGAGATCTTTTCAAGCCCAAATATGTGCGTAGAATACGCTCGGATTTACGCAGTGTGTAAGCGTAGCATATGGTATACTCCGATAAAACTGAGCGGAGCTCGAGGTACATGCTGTGAGGTGTGAGTTGATACCCGTCTACTTCCCTCTACGCAGTTGCTCATACGAGTTGAAAAACTGTAGGATGGCTTGCAGGCGCTGAGAGCCCACTCTACAGCGCGACACACGTGACGTTTGTATGGCAGACAACCAATCAGCTGTATAGGACGACTCAGACGGCGTTCGGATTCTTCTGCGGAGTTGTACCGCGATACAGCTGTTTGTAGAGATAACAATATGATGATCTGCGTTCTCCTCCTCCGCTCGTTTGCATCGGGTAGGGTATCAGAATATATTCGACTCTGCATGGTCGTATGACAGAGTTCGGAAGACGGAGGTTCTATCAGATTATTTGTTCTTGGTTTTATGCATTGTATATGTTTCCCAGTCAGCTAGGACTCAAGGAATATTCACCAGAAAATGGTAGTAGGCCACTCAACTGAGGTACGATAAGATTCCAAGCAGATCTCTACATAGGATAGTGTATAAAGCATACCACTAAAACATGAATTGACGAAAAGACGAATTCTGGACGAAAAGATTTAAAACGTATCAGGACTTTCTATTTCAAATATTGTAAATTTCTTTTATACCTTCCTCCTAGTTACAGATACTCACGCATAACTGCAAACTTTTTTACCATCTGACCCTTGCGCAAATAGCTAGACTCCATGCTCAGGACCTCAACGTTTCTGCCCTGGACCATTTTTGCACTTTCCATCTGGGAAGACGATTTTTTAGACCAGTTTAGTCCCTTTTATGTGTTTTGTTTGTTTGCTCCTGTGCATTTACTATGTTATCGAAAGCTCACTGTAATTTTTCCTTTCTTTATTTATACCGCGCTATTTCCTTCTCCTTGTTTAGTGCGTTAATAAAATTTCATCATCATCATCATAGTCGAAAAATAATAGTAAATTGTACAACTCACGAAGACCAGCAACAGGAAAGCAGCCCAGATTGGAATAAACATTACGGACCCAGTCATGATTTATTTCTTCAGCAAATCTCATCTTACGATTACAATCCCTTAATTCCCGTTTGGCCATTATTTCACTCCCTTCGGCACCATTCCCTAAATGCCTCGGAGCCACTCTTTTTGAATTTACCTTTTTCGGGAGTTAGTGCTCCCTTGGGAGACATTTAAGTCAATCGAGTTGGAATAGCCTTTCGTTTGCTATTTTCAAAATGCAAACTTTGGACGATAGGGACTTTGCACCCGACCCGACGAAAAAAGAAATTTCCGAGGGGTTGTCCACTCTCGATTTTTCCGACACGGTTTATTCATATTTTTCAATAAAAGTGTACCTTACCTTACCTTCGAGAGTTGTCGGGCTAATAAACTCGTCGGGCTTAATAATTAACAAGGTTACCCTGGTGCGTGAGAGTGCTTTCAGGGTTCTTACAACAATTCTCTAAGGTGGTTGCACGGGTTCTCTTGGAATTGTAGTGCTTGAGGTATGATTGTTGGCGAGGGTCTTCCATCTTTCGGTGAAGTGAGGCGGGCATCTGCGCTATCGCTTCAGTCACGAATTTTGCGCTCAGAGAATCCTCTCCTTCTGGTGATGGCGAGTTCCCATATGCGATGAGTTTGCCAATTTGGCTGTCGTGGGGTAACCTACTATACTGTGGGTTCTCTCCAGACTGGTGTTTGTTAATTTTGTTTTCTTTGTTTTTGTATTTATACCAGTGTTCGTATTTATTCTTTATTTTTGACCCTAGTTGGTCGTCTCTTGGTTTGAATAAATAAAGGGGGATAAACAGAAAGCGGGAAGCGCTGAACTGGAATATGGCGAATTTGTTCTTGGTTTACGACGATTGCCGGAAGTGCAGCCAGAATTTCCAAAAATATATTTAACCCTCGCTTAAAATCTTAGAGAGATAAATAGCTGATCAAGCAAATAAAAAGATCTCGTTTTCTTTCTGACAGGAGTTGATGGTGGCAAGATCTTCCTTTTGGTTACTCTTTGCAGTCTTGGATAATTTCCCTATCAATACTCAGCTGTGCACAAAAAATCATTATTTTTTCCTGTTGCAGGTGTTACCAGCAGTTTTTGGAGTTCCGTGGTCGTCTTGCTACTGCTCTTTGTTGATCGGTGACAAACTGTGATCTGTGTCATCTTTAAATGTAGATGAGATTTCCAAACAATCCAACAGAGTTTATATTTGTATAGTTGTATCATACATGTAAATGTTTTTAAAATAAGAAAAAGTCTACATTTGTAGTTCCAAGGTTATTTCCCGTTGGCAGGCGCAGGGACAGTCGATGGGGAGTTCGTAAGGGGAGGGCGGCATTAAAGCTTAAAGATACCTCGCACTACGTAGTGTTTCTGCTGTTATGAGATAGTTGACCACTTTACAACTAAGCAATGCTTACAGAAAATTATACACGGCTTCGGCTGTTTTTCTTCTTTCTCTATCTACCTTGCCTTAATGACATAATCTTGGCAAAATTTGCAAAACCGGTTTCCGGACGAATAAGCTCCTCGGAAACGTTTATCGCGCGCATGATTGTAGGACATATAGCCTTTCATATATATTTCATACGTATTCGAGAAAAGTTATTAATTTTTGCTGCATGTTGGAAACTAACGGTTCGTTTAGCTGGTCAAACAATATTGATTTTAATTAATCGAGAGGGTCCTGCGTTTTTTTTTTTAGATTTTGGCTACCATGACGAAAAGCTTCGCCACCGCACTGTAAAAAAAAATCTTGCAGTATTTGCTACTGGGATTAATCTTGTCTTTATTGAGATAAGATTACCCCTAATTCGGATTAATCTTATCCCAGAAGAGATAAGATTAATCCCAGTAGCAAATACTGCATCCTTATTCGGAGAAACTTTTTACAGTGCGGTCAGAAACTAGTTCGGTTGAACAAGCGACCCCCCCCCCACACACACACATAAATTTGCAGGTGTTAGTATAGCCTTTCCTCTGAATAACTGCTGTTCTTCTGAAGCTGACCGAAAAAATCAAGCATATGCAGGGCTTGTAAGGTGGAGTCACGAGAGGATACGTTTTTCTATGACAACGGTCATTCTTCCCGAACTGGGGAAATGAAGTCCAAGAAATTACGGGAAACCATATTTGGTGGTTTTGCTAGTACTTGGGCCATCATTACTGAGCCTAGTTTTGAGGTAAAACTTCGCTTGGTAAGAAATTGTTTAAATTTGTATATTATTTAAAAAAATACTCAAAACGGAAAAGGTAGCTAGGATCAGCTAGGATGTTCTTCAGCAATATTTATCCCTTTTTGCAAGGGTCCTCTTCAGGCTGTGAGAAACGAACCTGCAAATCATGCATTTAATCATGCTTAGTAGCTGTTCCAGAAAGAAATAGGGTTCACAAGATCTATACAGATTTTTTTTTTTAAAGGAACAGTAAACTTGACCACGCAACTTTCGGCCATCGAATCGCCCGGGAGGGCTTAGATAAATATACAGGGTCTTATTGTCGACAGCCCCCCCCCTTCTTTGTTATCTCGAACCCCCTCCTTAGTGTTACCAAAGCTAGCTGGCAGGGCCTTGCCCCTTATGTACTGTAATTATGCACTTATGTACTGTAAAAGTTCGCCTTTTTACGTGTAGACTACAGACAAACGGCCTCCCCGACAAGACGTCCTGGGTTCGATTCCTAGTCGCGACACACAAACCTTTTGCTTTTTTTCTACTAACTCAAAAGTCAAATTCTCGGAAACTGCCTGGAAACTGCAGTGGTCGTGACGAGAATTTTTTTTACTCTCAATATCGACTCAGGGTACATTCTTGATATGATAGCTAGCTCCCCAAGTCAAGTTTGAGTCAAGTTTTCTGTTCCTTTAATCTGTACAGGGTTAATCAGGCAAAAGCAAATCTTTGTAACATCTAAAGGTCGTTTTCACGGTGCTGGAAGCAGGAGGACATCTATGAAATGCAAGTGGTTTTCCTTCGTGCCGCAAGATCGCACCAAGGTCGTAAGCATGCTTCTTTGTTTGTTTACTTCCGGATTTGTTAAGGAGTGAATCCCTTTACTTTGCACTGGTGTTTATTTGTTGTGTCTTTGAATCTGTTGTTACTGACAGTGGAATCTGCAAGGTAATTGTCAAGTAAAGTTATGCCGTGCCTTATTTAATTTTCACTTTTTGAACATGACAGCACAGTCTACCACAAACCCCCTGATTTTGGCCGGGAATTTGGGATAGACAGGCTAGCCTACCTACAGTACATTAGCCTACTACAGATGCTAAACCCTGGCCCTGGGCCTGGGTATCAGAGGCGTTACTAGCCAAAATGTTTGGGGGGGGGGCAAGATGTTTAACAACTGGCTGGTCATTTTTACCCACTGATACTGTTTTTCCAGAAAAAAATCGACCGAGAAAAATAAAAACGACTACTTTGACAAAAAATAAACTGATTATTAGAAAAAACGACTGTCCTTAAGAAAAAAACAACCATTTTCATGAAAAAATGACTGTTTCCGACCAGAGGCGTCACTACTGGGGGGGAGGGGGGATGCTACCGTGACCGTGAATTAGAGAAGTCAAAGACAATCCTTTATATATTTTTCACAACAAAAACAAAAGGGCTCGGCTGATGACGGACCTGAAAAACCTCATTTTCTTTTCCACATAGTCAAGGGTTTTGCATGCGAAGTGTCCTGTGCCTCAGCTTTTTCTACCTAGCAGCCAACCAGAATATTGGCTCTTGGGGCACTCTACATGGAAAATAGATAGGGTGTTGCTACGTTTTTCATCTCCATCATCAGTCGAGCCCTTTTGTTTTTGTTGTGAAAAATATATAAAGGATTGTCTTTGATTTCTCTAATTCATGGTAGTAATTTCGGCCCTGGCCGAGCTGGTGCTCAGTTGTGATGACAGAAACTGTGTTTTTCATGTATGCACTGTATACTAAAATCCATGCACCATACACGAAATCCAAGGTACAGTGCTTGAACGTCTAGCACCCAGGCATGGTGCTAGACGTTCGAGCACCGTGCCTGAAAAGGGGCTAGTGTACTAGACTGGGGCGAAGCACCGCGATTTTTCCTACAAACAGTCAATTTTTTTCTTGAAAACAGTCGGTTTTTCTCAAAAACAGTCGGCTTTTTCGTAAAAATAGTCGATTTTTTCTTTAAAATAGTTGTTTTTTCTAAAAATCAGCCAATTTTTCGCCAATAAAGTCGTTTTTTCTCAGAAATAGTAATTTTTATCTGAAAAAACAGTCGGTAAAAATGACCAGCAGTCGGTAAATACCTCATCCCCCCCCAAACATTTTGGCTAGTAACGTTCCGACGTGCCAGACGTCTTCCAGGCATATATTTGAGGTAGTCACCACCCACGCCCAAGGCCAAGCCCGAAACCCCCCGAAACCCAAGATACGACTTCAACTCTTGCAGGTGTCGTGAGTTTTATTAGTACCTCGTTTTTACACTACCTCCATTTTTGCCGCGAAAATGTTAAAATGAAATGTACAAGCTGTCCTGACAGTCAAGAGGCAAAATATGACTTTTTACGAAGTCATGTGTCCAGATTATTCAAATTCTGTGCCTTTTCTTCCATTTTGTAGCTGTCTTGAAATCCTGTTTTCTGGCTATTGACTTTGCTAACTCTTCCTTTTTCATCATTTTTAAGTCAATCGTGGTAAGGTTAGAAGGAAGTAATCTTGTTTGAAAAGAAAATAAGTTTAACTAAAAAATACTGAAGCAATATTTATTTATCCAATATGTAGCCTAAACCATTCAATTAGCTTCAATCTAGTATTTTTGTCATATTTGTTGGTTCCTTTTTAAGCCAGATGGATTATTCGCCCACAAATGCGACGAAAAGCTGTAATGGGCGACAGGGCGCAAGCAGTCGCCCTGCAACCCCCTCTCCAGTTTTGGCTAGTGACGCTGACGCCCCTGAGGGTGGAACACGGTCAGAAGAAAATGGCACTTGCGAGAAAAGACTCAGATTGTCTAAAAAACAACATGGCTTTAGCTACATATTTCAAATGTTTGTAGTTGTTGTCTTTATGGTTCAGGGGAGGTACGGTATGCTTCTGCTTTCTCAACCTCAGCTTCGGTAACCTTGAAATTTCTGTGCAGTCTAGCCTTTATTATCTGGGCTGCTAAAAAGATCCCCAAGAATTACAATGTTTGGCTTAAATTTTACATTAGCCTATTTTTCTTTAATCACTTTCTGCACTTGGCCTAATTTAGTAATTACGAGGAAGGATATCTTAGATTTGACTTTCATCACATTTTCAAATTCATATAAAGGTAGATGATTTCCGGAGTTGAGTGCCCAGTGCTGAAATATCCAGTGTTTAGCATAGGGTATCACAAAATCAGGGGTTACATATAAGAATTTTCACATGCTTCATGGGCAACTGTTCCAAAGTTGCGCTTTTACTGGATTCGACTGTGCAAGTTGTTTTGGTAGTATTGATATACAAGAATTGATCTACATATCCAGGATTAAGCATATGATTTACATTGCTCATAGTCCTATGTTTGAAGTTGAAGGTCTGATTCTAAAGCTGCACCTTTAAAGCACACAGGGCCTGCACAGGGCATTGTTTCATCTTTCTACTAATTTATACTTGTCCTTTAGCTTATCTTCACATGAAAATCACTTGTTAACACACAAGATAGGCCTATATCTCCCAAGTAAACCAATTAGAGGGCTTACTAGTTTGTCTAATAACTTTATGGAACTCTCTGGTGAGTAATTATTCAAATATGTGTGATCAAGGCGGCTATTTTTGGCACTACTGATATTGCACAAATAAGTGTTAGCCAAAAATTATCTGTTCTGTAACTTCTGTTTACCTGGCTAAAAACTTTGTTGGTCACATTTGTGATAGTGAGGAATTTGTTCTAAAATGGCAACTAGAACTGTCGGAATGATTTTGCGCTTTTTTCTCAGAAAAGCAGTAAAATAAAATTGTCATTTTATGGGTATGGCTTATGTACGGTAATAATATTCTTCTAATTTTGTTTTGATGTCATCTGATTCAGGATTCTCAAGTGTCGACCGTTTGATCCTGATCAGGTCAAAACATTTAGATCAGAAATGTTCTTGGTAATGGGCTGCGATCCTGGGTAAGAATTTTTATGGCACTTGCCCTTCGGCCAAGTGCCATATAGCGATCGCAATTTCTGTCCGTCCGTCGGTCGGTCGTTCGGTCTGGGTTTTGCTAGTTCGGGCACTTCCACATAAGCTAGGACGATGAAACTTGGCAGGCATATCAGGGACCCTAAATGATTAAGTTGGAAATAGCCACTTCCCAGATCTGAGCACCGTGGAGAGAGTGGAAGGAGGGGGAATCCGGAATATTTCGGAGTTTATAACTTTCGAACGGGTGATTGGATCTTAATGAAACTTGATATTTGGAAAGACCTCGTGCCCCAGACAACGTGATTAAAATCTGGACCGGATCCGGTGACTTTGGGGAGAGCTGGAGGGGGGAGCCGGAAATCTTGGGAAACGCTTGGAGTGGAGGGATTGGGATGAAACTTGGTGGGAAGAATAAGCACAAGTCCTAGACACGTGATTGACATAACCGAACCGGATCCGGTCACTGTGGGGGGATTCGGATTTCTAGTGATCCCGCGAGTTCAGTACATCCTGATGTGCTAGGACGATGAAACTTGGCAGGCGTGTCAGGGACCCGAGCAGATTGACTTGAGAATAGTCGTTTCCCAATCCGATCATCTGGGGGGGGGGGGGGGGGGGGGGGGGGTGGAGGGAGGGGGAGTCCGAAAAGTGATGTATTTCTAACTTACGAACGGGTGATCGGATCTTAATGAAACTTGATATATAGAAAGATCTCGTGTCTCAGATGCCTCATTTTAAATCCGGACCGGATCCTTTGACACTGGGGGGAGTTGAGCGGGGAACCGGACATCTCGACGAGAAACGCTTAGAATCGAGTGTTCGGGATGAAACTTGGTGGGAGGAACAAGCACAAGTCCTAGATACGTGAATGGCATAACCGGGCCGGAACCGGTCACTGTGGGAGAGTTGGGTGGGCGTCCGAATTTCTGGTGATCCCGCGAGGTCGGTACATCCTGATGTGCTAGAACGATGAAACTTTGCAGGCTATGTCAGGGACCCAAACATATGGACTTGAGAAAAGTGGTTTTCCTGATCCGACCATCTGGGGGGAGTGGAGGGAGGGGAATCCGGAAAATATAATTTTTTATAAATTTTTAACGGATGACCGGATCTTAAAGTTTAACTGAAAAGCCAACTCATTTATGTGTCGTTTAATTGGATACACTGAATTATTTGGATTCTGCAAAGGGATTTTTTTATTTTCCACTATCTGCTCTAGTTATGATGCTCAGAATATCTCCAGCCGTCCCCACAGCGTAAATTCTTCTATGACGCGAGAATTTTTAATCTCAACACAAATGCGGCTTTTCAGTGGGCAGTGGTGAGATTGGTGAAGATAAACACAGGAAATTCGTGAAACACTTGTAGTCGAGGGATTGGATATGCTACGCTCCGATTCCAGTCGAACCTGCTGGGCGGGAAGAGGAGATGTCAGAGATTCGGCTTTTATGTTTTCAAGTCGTATTCGGCCGCAGTAGGGGAGTCCTGGAAATCTTGTGGCTCGCATAGGGGTCAAACGAGTGCAGCGATTTAAATGAGTTTGGAATGTAGAGCGTCCTAGATGACATATTACTGTCTGAACCGGATCCGACCACGGTAGGGGGGCGGCACTTACCGAAAAACGCCCAGATTCGAGTGAAACTTGGTAGGTGGTGAGCAAAGATGCTTCAGGTGATCTATTCACGAATCGGAGCCGGATTCGGCTGCGGTAGGGGAAGTTGGAGGGAGGTACTGGAAACCGTGGCACGTCTAGGGCTCAAACCAGTGGGTTTTTTGGGCTGATACTTGGAAGTTACAACAGTCATTTGGCCCAGATGATCCGAGGCGGTGCCAGAAATGATCAGACTAGAGTAAAACTCCGAACTGCATTTGGATGGTAGGTTTAGTTTGTGACGTTCTCGTCTACTTTCTTGTACCGCCTACTCGTAACAAGTGCCATATGAGCTCGTAGCTCTTGTTTTTTCGAAAATGAAGAGTTTAGGGACTGAGAAAACACCGGGCCTGGCGTGAATGCCAAGGATGAATGGGCACAATTAATGCTATAGCTGTTGTAGGCTGTTTAAGTGTTAAAATATCATTCTTTCAGGTGCATTTGACAGCATGGGGAGTAAGGACTATTCTTTGAAATGGACCGACTACACAGAGGCCTTAAAGTCAATGCTCGGTCAAATCCTCACTTCTGAAAACTTCACTGATGTGATTTTATACTGTGAAGGACGAAGTATCAAATGCCACAAAGTAATCCTCTCAGCTTACTCTGAATACTTTATGACCATACTAGCTGCCAATCCGCATCCTCAACCCATAGTGCTTATGAAAGATGTACGCTTTGATGACATGAGTGCCCTTGTTCGGTTTATGTACACAGGTGAAGCTGTTGTTCTCGAAAACCAGGTCACCACCTTGATGAATCTAGCCCAATTTTTAAAGCTAAAAGGGCTGAGTGACACGCCCTACAACCCCCCTGCTCCCCCTGAGCCTGAACCAGTGGCAGCAATAAATCGTCGACATTCAGTTGATGAAACAATGCTAAGACAAAGGAGATTGGAATCGGAGATGAATTCGCTGTATGGTGGCCAAACCAGTGAAATGCAGTATGTGAATGGTGGATCAGTTCTGCCTGGAGCTCCCAGTTCTAGTAGCCAGATTTCGATTAGCAGTCTCTTGGTAAGTTTTTTTCTTTGAAACTTGAAAACTCGTGGCTTGTTACACAAGCAGTGTGACAGACTGGACCCAAGATTGGCGGCTTCAGAGAAAATAATTCCTAAAAAAGGTTACGCCTAGATCAAACTATCATGTCATATACTAATAAGAAAACTTCGAAGAAAAATAGCTGCGTTTTTGCAGATACCATGGTATCTGATACCACGGTCTTCAGTCGCTTTTGCAGTTATTGTGGTATCTGATATCACGGTCAAAATCCGTTTTTGCAGTTATCGTGGTATCTGGCCAGTTATCGTGATATATGATATTCAGATACCACAGTCCGACCATGGTAACTGACCGTGGTATCTATAAAAAAGTCACCTCACTTTCATCAATTTTTGGCAGATTGGTGGGAAAGAAGTTTGGCACTTAGTGATGTGACTGGATATCAGTTTTTCTTTTGGGGTGACTTCGAGAAGCGCAATTTCGGCAACTGCCGTTTTTGCAGAGCCACCGTATATCAGATACCACGGTACCGTAACTGCAAAAGCGACTAATTGCAGATCCAGTTACCGTGGTAACAGATACCATGGTATCTGCAAAAACGCAACTATCATTTCACACTATTACGCGGAATTTTCTTGCTAAGTACACGGGCATAACGAAGGGCTGATTTTGGACGGACCTGTGTGGATTGACAGCGCTACCTCTATCGCTAATCAACGAGTTTCTAGTCCGTGGTTGTACACCTAACAACAACTTACAAAGTCAGAAATAGCACGACCGGCTGGAACGCCTATTCAGATCTATCAGTAGTCATGATTGGGCCATATACACTCAAGCTAAAACAGTAAAAATAATATGCAGCAATCACGCTTCGTAATCAGCTTAACATTTATCATTTAAATTGTGCTTAACGTAGCCTTCTCTGCCAACGTGTTTTAGGTTTTTTGATTGTTTTGCTCCCACTTAATCGGGTAAGAACCCTTTATTCAAATCCCTTCAAGCGCTCAATTTGTAAATATGTTATAAATAAATAATGATTTAATCCGTAGTATCTTTAAATGTCTGATAATAGCTTTGGATGAGTCAGTTTTCAAATAGGCTTCAAGCACTCAATTTATAAATAAAATATATATCAATCAATACGACAGGTCAATATTACATACCGGTATCTGAAAATATCAATAAGAAAATAACAGGTCAAAATCACATACCGTATAGCTACGGTATGTGATTATGTGACCCGACTGAAAAATTCTTTTATGATTGTTGGGCCCCACTTTAGTCCCACCTGGTAATAACGCCGGTAATGAGACTGTTTTACGGTCGAAAATAGGAAGAAAAGACGATGAAAACGTAAACTAGTTTAGATGGAAAATCCATCTCCTCAATTTCGAAACATATTTTGGGACCGATCATAGACCACACTCACTGACTTTTGTTAGTAGTGTTTAACACGAGCGATGATGGTGGTAATATTCTTGAATTCTTTGTTCTAAGTACAACCAGGATGAAACGTAAAGAGTGGGTAATAACCAAATTACATACAGATGTGACTGAATTTGACTCGAGCATTAGACGTCAAAAGTTTGAAAAGAGCCCTCCCCCTTTGGTGGTGAGCCCCCCCCCCCCAATCCCGGCCCTACCTGATTGAGGTCCCGTCGCTAGTGTTTGCAGTTCCTATTGTTTTTGTTTTTTTCAGAACTCAATTAAGCAAGAAGCACCATTGGACACGTTTGTAGAGTCAGACCTTGGAATGGATACAGGAGACTCAGCGATGGACGTGGTGAGTAAAGAGGAACTGAAAATTATTTTAAGGGTAATTAAGAAAATTATTTTAATTGTACCGTAGGCCTACTTTGTTAAACATTTTAACTGTTCGTACCCGATGAAAATTTTTCGATAGAGCTGTACGAAAAAGTAGCAGGCAGTAGTAACTGTTGCCACTGCATTCTACTACTAGCAAAGTGGATGCTACTACAGCAAGATTGAATGCTATCTGATACCACTACTTAAGATTAACCCAGTCGGAGGCATGTTGAATCAAAGTATTCCATACTACTACATATCAATACATGCAACTTTTTCGTACAACTACCATACATCTACACAGTCAAAGAATTTTTCATTGGGTAGCTACGGTATGTGATTTTGACCTGTTATTTTTTTTATTTATGTAGTTTGTATGGAGTGCCTTTATTTAAACACAGACATTTGACTATTTTGTTTAGAAATTTTAATGTTATCAGCTACCGATATGTAATATTGACCTGTCGTATTGATTGATATATTTTATTTAAAAATTGAGTGCTTGAAGGGCCTTTATTTGAAAACTGACTCATCCAAAGCTATTATTAGACATTTAAAGATACTACGGATTGAATCATTATTTATTTATTACATATTTATAAATTGAGTGGTTGAAGGGCCTTTATTTGAATACTGACACATCCGAAGCTATTATTATATGTTTAAAGATACTGCGGATCATTATTTATTTATATTTATTTATTACATAGCGTTTCTGCTAAGATATTGGGAGATATGGATACTTTAAAACTTAGCTATGTTCATAGAAAATTACAGAAGGCTTCGGCTGTTTTTAGCCTCTTTCCATGTCCTTTGTTTTGGATGACAAAGTTGGCAAAATTTGCGTAATCGGTCTTCGGACCAATAAGCTTCCTGTTTAATGTTCCATGAACGTTCCCGTTAAATCGTGTGTTAAACAGCTAGAAATGGGCTGCCGGGCCCTTCCAGTTGGCAACACCATATAACACCAGTAGGCTACACTGTGCAGTCCCACGATACCAGTCCTATCCTACCCAGTGTCAAAATTTTCTGGTATTCCCCTGATGTTAAATGGAAAAAGTTCCAACCGTGCGATATCAAGTGATAACGCAGGGTTGGAGTTTTTTTCTTTTAACATCAGGATGATGGGGTTTTGAGGGTGGTTGATGAGGTCTTGACAGGGGTCCTTGAGACCTTGTGGATAATGTGACAAAACTGTCTAGAAGCGGGCGTGCCTAGGCTTTGTCATCCACTCTCTCACCAATCAACAATTAGAGTGGAAGGAATGTCCTGCCCTACTCAGCCTATGGCTCAAACTCACGTTCCTCTTTCTCTCCTTGTGAGTAAACATAATCCTTTATTCTCAGTGTTCTCTTCACAAAACCCAAAACAAACATGACTGAACACCGGACGAACACGGATCTCTATGAATTAACATCATCGCGCGCTACCAAGCGCGGAAGACCTAAGTCTAAATAACTTACGCTGACAAACCTAGATGGCGTCATCGTTCCAAACCATTCTCGTCTGTCCGCTTAGGTGGGAGCTGAGAAACTCAACTAAAAGGCTTAAAGCCACAACACAGGGGAATACCAGAAAATTAAAACAAGTGTACTAGTGTTATAATCATTATCGCCCTTGCTTTTCTTCGGGCGATAATATATAACATTCACTGATGATTCATTATGCCCATAGAAAAAAAATAGGAATCCAGGCATCGCCGAACTGCATCCAGTGAGCTAGTGAGCAAAGGAGTCAGACGCTAGATAGAAACAGCCTGAAAGAAGTAAACGTATGTGGAGTCACAGAAAAGGTAGGTTTTAAGCAGATAGGCTACGGCATATTTTGAGGCACTCTTTGATTGAACTTCGACACTGCAAAACGAATACGTCAGCTACATTTTATTGAAGCTATATTTTGGCCCTTCTTAGCAAGGGATTTCGGCCCTTCTTGGCAAGAGAATAGAATAAAATGTAGCTGACGTATTTGTTTTGCAGTGTCAAAATATGATTCGCAGTCAGCTTTGGCTGAAGGAATATTTAATTGAAATTCGCCTTTGCAGACCCCAGAGATGTTCCTTAACCCTAACCCTGCCAAAACCCCATCTAGTGCGGCCGCCCATATTTGCGTAGACACTTCGTATCTACACGAAAAAAGTGTCCAAAATGAACTACTTCACCAGGAATGGCTTCAGTATGACAGAATACAGAAGAATATACAACAGTCCCTTCTCGCTGCGCCATCTGCTTCGAGGCAATTGTCTGTCGAAACCCCCCATGCTGTAACTGGTAAGCTCACCTCTGTTCTCAAAGTTAACCGAATAGGCTGAGATGCGAAATTATAGTCACGCATGATTCGGGGCGTCGCAAGTGCATTTTCGGTGGGGGGGGGGGTGCAGAGCCAAAATTTTACCGAATCCTAGAAACTGAAAATTCGAGCTTTAAGTTATGGAACAGAAAGGATTACGTAGAAAAGTAACATTAAAGGGCAGCATGAAAGACGATAAGCCAACTAAGCGGCGTTTTGGCGAAGGCCACTTGGAGAATATGTTGCCGGGCACGATTGCAGTAGCAGCTTCTATCTATTATACCCAAGAGAAAAATAAATCTAGCGCCACAGGCGAACTTTCAAAATCTTTTTTTTTTCCTGTAGGCTAAAATTTAACTGCTTGTTACAAATTCTATCATTTACCGTGGATTAAATACCGATGTTCTAAGAAGTTCGAGAAGCCGAATGGAGCGACGTTCCGACAGCAGCAGCTACTGTAGTATAGTCAATACTACCCATGATCACATAAAGTGAGCGCCGCAGGCGAGATTTTTTTTTCCTGTAGGCTAAAATTTAACTGCTTATTACAAATTCTATCATTTACCGTGGATTAAATACCGATGTTCTAAGAAGTTCCAGAAACCGAATGGAGCGACGTTCCTGCAGCAGAAGCTACTCTAGCATAGTCAATACTACCCATGATCACATAAAGTGGGCGCCACAGGCGACATTTTTTTTTAAGTTAGCTTTTTCCTGCCAAATTTAACTACTTCCATTCGGATTTTAGCTTTCAATGTTTCGAAATCCCAATGCTAAAACTATCTTAAAACCCCAATCAAATGACGCGCCCTTCCGCAAAATAGACAATATTACGAAAAGCGCCGCAGGCGGAATTTTCGAAACATTCATGGTTAAATCTTCTTTTTGCATTCATGGTTAAATCTTCTTTTTGGGATCCAAAATAAAAGTAAGGACTATCGATGAGATCATAAATCAGTCATTTGGTCTGCAACCAGTGCTTCACTCGACCTCTTCCGAGTTTCGAGGCTCGTGGTAACTCCCGAATGGCAATTATACCGAATCCCAGTTATTATACCAAATAAGTTTAGACCGATAGCATGTTCGAGATTCTGCATGACTACCGTATCTCGGTTATTGTACCGAACTGTTTTAATATAATATATAATAATAATAATAATAATAATATAATTGCATCAAAAGGCTTTCGCCTCTATAAATTTCTCTATACACTGAATTGAATTTCAGCCAGGTGGCGATCTACACCTGCTTTGAATTGATTGATGTTTTCGGCATTCACGACACTTTCTGGTAGGTTATTCCAATGTTCGACTATTCGGTTCCTGAAGCTCCATTTTCCAATGTCTTTTCGGAATTTTTCACCGCACAGTTTCAAGTTGTGTCCTCTGAGACCATTGTGGTTAAAACTGAGGACATCATCAGGACTTATGTTATCATAATAATTATGACAAATTTTAAAAGTCTCGATTAAATCACCTCGGAGAAATCTGTAAGATAAACTGGGTAATCGCAAATTTTGAAGCCGTTTTTCATAAGGCAGATGGCGAATGGCTGGCACTGTTTTTGTAGCTCTTCTCTGGACTTGTTCTATGGCGATAATGTCCTTGTTATAGAAAGGTCTTGTTGTTGCATGGCCATATTCAATTAGTGGGCGAGCTAGGGCCTTAAATAAAGTTGGAAATAGGGAATTGTCCTTGAATGTAAATGTCCTTCTCATGAGGTTCACAATTCTTGTAGTTTTCTTGATAATAGTTTCATAATGTGTTGAAAATTTTAAATCTGTGTCCATAACTACCCCGAGGTCACGCTCAGAGGTGGTAATCGAAATCGTCCTTCCGTCCAAGGTGTACCGATGGTCATGGATCGTAGGGCCAAGACGAAGGTGGTGACATTTATCGGTATTGATCTCCATGGCCCATTTAGTCATCCACTGGCAGATCTCATCAAGGTCTTTTTGAAGAGACTGGGCATCATTCAATGCTTTTATGCCTCTGTATAGCTTTGTGTCGTCAGCGTATAACATAACCGGAGAGCTGATACTTTCGGTTAGGTCATTTATATAAATGTTGAAGAGAAGGGGACCGAGAACACTTCCTTGTGGCACACCGCTAAGAACATTCACCTCCGTAGTGCTAAGCTGGCCATCTACTCTTACTCGCTGCGTTCTGCAGGTTAGGAAATCTTCTATCCAAGTTAAATTTTTTCCGTTTACACCCAAGCGCTTTAGTTTCAAAAGTAGCCTTTTGTGCGGTACCTTATCAAAGGCTTTTCGCAAGTCAATGTAGAGAACATCCACCTGTATCCCCGCGTCGATCATTGCTCTCCAGGCTTCACTGGCAAGTAGAAGCTGAGCTTCTGCAGATCTCCTGCGCATGAATCCAAACTGGCTTTTGGAAATGTCAGTCAGATGTCTGCAGAGGTGATCAGCAAGGAGGGATTCGAAAATTTTGCATGGGATGCTTGTCAGACTTACTGGTCTGTAGTTTGATGGGATTTGCCTTGATCCGTTTTTAAATATGGGAGAAACGATGGCTTTTTTCCACAGTGAAGGTAGCTTTCCGCTTGCGTATGATTTTTTGAAGATCTCGAAAAGTGGTAGTTGGATTTCAGACGCCAGTTCGCGCAAGACCCTAGGATGAATGTCGTCGGGTCCTGGGGATTTATGAGGGTCTAAATTTTTTAGTTTTATATAAACGTCATTTACCGAAAAATCAAGGTCTGGGATTGGTGTTTTCTCATCGTCAGACGAAAACTCATCAGTTACCTCTGGTTCCCTTGTGAAAGCTGATTCAAACTGTCGGTTTAGAAGGTTGGCCTTTTCCTCTCCTTTAGTTGTTGTTTGGCCTGAGTCTGGGTCTCTGAGTTCCGACACTCCATGGTTAAGCTTACGCTTGGAGTTCACGAATTTCCAAAAGGCTTTAGGATTTGTTTTGGACTGCTCCGCGACACGTTGCTCCCTTAAAGTCTGTTGGTGTCTCGTTTCTTTACGAACCTTGTTTCTTAATCTGACGAATTTCATTCTGTCTTCTTTGCTTCCAGATATCCTTGAATTTTTCCACGCTTCTTGTTTCTCTTTTATCAAGTTTACAGTCGATCTAGGTAAGGTTGGACGTTTGTGTTTTTGGTAAACCGGGATGTGCTTCTCCACCAGATCCTGAAGAGCTGCAGTGAAACTTTCATACATCTGTTCACTTGATTCAAAATTGCCGAACTTTTCTGACCAATCGATATTTGCGGCAGCATTTCGCATCGCGCTGTAATCTCCTTTGGCGTAGTTTTTCCGATTCCGATAATTTTCTTCGTTTTTCACGGTGACGTCAACTTCAAACATAATCGTCACGTGATCTGATTTTCCGACAGGAGATCCAACCTCGAGCGACTTTATGACTTCAGTATCTGTTGTAAGCAGCAGATCGAGCAGGGAAGGTTCATCTGATCCACGTACTCGAGTAGGCTGATCGATAAGTTGTTCAAGGAAGTTGTCATTTATTGTTCTGAGGAACAATTTTTGCGACGACGGCCCGCTGTCTTCTTGTTGATGAGACATTTTCCAGTTTATTTCTCGGTAATTAAAATCTCCTACTATGATTGTGGTCGTTCCGTTTTTCCTACATTTCTTGCTGATCTCGTCGAAAAGAAACTGGTCATTTTCCATAGTGCTGTGTGGGCTTCTGTAAAATATCCCTAAGTTCAGGGGCCTGCCACTGGTTATACGCAATGATAGCCAGATACACTCTTGACTAGTGGCAGATTCAGAGGTGACTGTTAGGGTGCTTCTGACGTAGATAATAATTCCCCTACCTTTGTCGTTCTCGATGTTTGTTTCGTGTATCTTGTAGCCGTCAATGGACAGCTCTGACAGCGAGGGTAGGAAACGACAGTTTTTTGGCTTGGCTTCGACTATGGCAACAACATCGGGATCATTGATTTTTGGATCATTGAGTTTTGATATCGAAACAGTACCGAATAGTTTTCGTATTCGGTGTAATTTCGTCGAAACTGGAACAAAAGTAGGGATTCGTGGTAACCACCGGATCCTGAAAATGATACCGAATAAATTACCGAATCCCAATTATGATACCGAATAATTCTCGACCGATACCTTATTCGGGATTCTGTGTAACTACCGAATCTCCATAAATCTACCGAGTAGTACTGGCATCGAACAATTACCAAATAATTTCCATAAATTCTCCACCCGAATTCGTGATAACTACCGAATACTGGGAATTATACCGAATCCCGATCATTATACCAAATAGATTTGTAGCGATAGTCTATTTGGGATTCTGTATAACTACTTCCGGCCCAAAATTCTACCGAATCTCAAAAAGGTGGGGGGGGGGTGCTGCACCCCCCCCTTGCGACGCCCCTGCGCATGATATGTTCACTTAAATAGGCATGAAGACCCGATAAAAAAAGCGTTACGTCGTTGTTTTGTTTTCCACGAATGTTCAGTTTTAGCTGACGAACATTCTTTTGCAATTGTTGTACCTCTGTACGGACGTACCTCTTTGTTTGAAAAATTTGGCAACTACAGCAGTAAATAATTGCCGAAGTTGCAGAAAAAAATAGTTTGTGTGTTTCATATCAGTGATGTGATCTTTGTTGGCACCTCAGGCGTCTGATGTACGGCTTATTATTACTACTATTTGTGTTTTTTGTTTTCAGAATCTAAGGAGTTGAGAGCTATTTGGGAGGGAGAGTTGGACTGGCAAGAGTCGTTGGTGATCCCTGGCTCCATCCAACGGACAACTAAGACAGTAAGAGGACGAATCTCATCCCTTGTCATAGATGGAGAGGCTGTCGTGTAAGTAGCCTCAACTTGTTCCGGAGTTCCTCGTTTTTTTTTTGTTTTTTTTTTAAGCTTTTATTTTTACCAAAATTTGCATGGCACTGCCAAATTTCTTTGGTATAGTCACATTAAAAAACGGCACAAAGAAAGTACAAAAAAAACACTAATGAATCCTCCCGATTTTCGTTATACATTTTTACAAAACTAGGTATAAAACTCTTCGCTAACCGCTGATGGGCACAGCGTACCGGTTGAAGTTTCTCAACAGGCACTGCAACCCGGCGCGGGAGTCGTTTTGTTGTGGATTGGGGGGGGAAAAGGGATTTGTGGATTGGGTGGATCAGAGATTTTCTTCCGACATCCATGCAGAGTTTCTCTCTTCTTTTTTTCAGAGTTTGCATTTTAAACTTTGTCAGCAGCTCTTCATACGACATTTCTGCCTGCTTCGATACTATCATTAGAGCTCTTTTCTGAACTCTTTCGAGCCTTTTCTGAACTCTTTCGAGCCTGGCGCTTTGCTCAGCCGTCAGATTGATCTCAGCGGGTTGGGGCGGGTCGTGTGTTGGTCGCGAGGGTTGGATGGTCGCGGATTAGAAGTCCTGCCAAGATTTTGTCGGCACTATTCCGAACGGAAAAGTCGAGATTTTTCAACTTTAGGTGAATGATAACGTTTGTTTATTCAGACAAAAGGCCAGACAAGACTGAATACATGTATAACCAAACTAATAAACTATAACACCTGTTACATCCCGATGAAAAATTATTTGACTGTGTAGTGGTATGGTAGTTCTACGAAAAAGTTGCATAGATTGGTATGTAGTAGTATGGATTAGTTTTATTAGTGAGTATGGAATACTTTGATAAACATGGCTCCGACTGGGTTAATCTTATGTAGTTGTATCCGATAACATCCAGTTTGCTATAGTATTAGCTACTAGTAGCATGTAGTAGCAACCGTTACTACTGCATGCTACTTTTTCGTACTACTCCATACGACTAATTTTCGGATATTTTTCATCGAAACTAGGCTAAACTCTGTCCTAAGTCAAAGCCCTTTAACTACATATTTGCAGACTATCACGATGAAGTTCGGGTTCGTTGACTTCAGGACACCGGGAGCCAATACTAACCCACCCAGAACAAATTTTAATCCCAAATGCGAAAGCGCTTTGTACTCTAGGAGGAAGTGGTCCAAAACCCCTGCAACTTGTAAAGGGGACAGAGGTAAAACGTGTGAAAAATTCCTTTCTTTACTCCGTCTATGTGAAAAATGGTGAAAAATTTAAATAGCTATTAGCAGGGACCCATAAATTTCCTTACAGGGGGCCCGTCATTTCCTATGCTTCTATATTGATATGATGACCGAACCAAATCGAATTTCCAAAAATCCCCGCTTGAGTCGATCGGCATTCTTGTTTGCCTCATTGAACGTGCGCGCCAAAGAGACTCCTCCCTCAAGGCGCCAGCAGCCAATCCCAAATTTTGTCTATCTGGTCATGAAGGTTATTGGACCGTGGGTATTTCTCGAACTATATTCCGTGCGCGCAAGATAGCATCAGAAATCTCTTATTGTAAAGGAAATTTATGGGTCCCTGCTATTAGTCAGTTCAGTTTACTTCATTTTTCCAAACATTCTTCGTTAAAGTTTAACTGAAAAGCCAACTTATTTTTGTGTCATTTAGTTGAATGGGTAACTAGATTGTCCTATCCCAGTCCTTTTCGGTTAAACTTTAAGAAAAATAGTGTCGTAAATGTCAACAGAGATAGGCTACACTGATGTGCGAGTACATGAAATATTTATTAAATTACATAATATTTTGTGCGATTTAAATATTTTGGTTTCATAAAAACTTAGTCGAAACAAATTAATACGAACACATACACTATATAGGCCTACAGTTTACTCGTGTTACAAGGTGAATTCGGTCATATGCAATTCAGTTCAATCTGTTTTATTTTCGTAAGAATTCTGTGCGGTAAAAACAATTGTATTATCAGAAATAAGTGCTAGGATTGTCAACCATAAATAAAACAATGCATGAGTTAAAAAGCAATAAAGTAATTATTACTAGTTTGAATATTAGTATTAGTAGCATTGCCTTAGGCCAGGATTTTATTAATATTTTTTACAAACCAATCAGAATTAGTGAAGCGTCGTTTTTTATGCCAATGGCATGTCTGATGCTTTTAAGAAACATCAGGTTTCCTTATATTTGCCATTAAAATTGTACCTTACTTTACCTTAGCTTGTTTTCTTGTGTTTTTTTTGTGTTCCTTACTTATTAATTTGTATTACAGGAAAGCCGACACTTGGCCTAATCGTCTTGAGATGCAACTGATCCCGAAAGCCCTAGTGAGCAGTGTGGGAACTCAATACTTCCGTCACTGCAGGTCTGTGCTTCTGGACCCAGAACCTGGCGAAAATACGGACTCCCTTTCTCGGGTCATGAGCAGTGGATACGCTGGTGAGTAATGCTGCGTTCATACTTAAAAGCAGCCATGCCATTCACTATGCCCATCCAGTCTTTTCCTCCAAATCCGGTTTGTGTATTATCAAATTTATTTTCCGAATAGCTCCAAATAAAGCTAGAAGAGGAAGAAAACAAATATTTAACAAAATACGCAGAAACGAAACAAATTAACTAATACACTTACAATATTTGACCAGAAATAGATGATTGGATGAAACTACGTAAAAACTGGGCAGGAGAATTAGCCGGATATGGAGAAAATTGATTGCCAACGTTCCTCTCGGACCGACGCCCGGAAGACGGGAGGGGAGGGAGGAATAGACGGACCATCCGGGGACAACACATTATCTTTGCTCCATAATTTGTTGGAAGAGTATTTCTGCGGTCAGTTAATTTAGGAACGTCCAGTTTAATGAGTGCTTCTTTAGATGAAATATTATGATCACCCAGATGATTCTCACTGCTCTCTTTTGAACATTTTCCAAGCGATCAGAGAGCCATCATTTTCAGTCACTAAACTCTCGTTTTCACATAATTTGTTTCCTGTTTGAGATCGCACCGGTATTTCCTGTTGCCGTGGTGGTGCACGTTTTTGAGCAAAATGTTTCGTTCTGATCAGGATCGATCGCTCATCTGGAAGCCGATGATGTCAAGAGTGACGTCGAAATTAGGAGAAATTTCAAGTACATTTCATTCCAGCTTGCATTCATTTCGATGAGATGGACCTCCCTGTCCCGTGTAACATCAAGGTTTTGGTGATCATCTACAGTATTGAAAAACGTGCGTATGTTGGAATCATACCAGACGACCAGACTGGTTTCCTTAGCAAGGTCAACGAAGCGATTCGCCTACAGAAAACCAGACAGGTAAGACTGTTGTAGATGTACCTCCAACCTCTCCGACTAACCTAAGACAGGGCGATCTTCCAGCGACCGTTTGCTTACGAGTTTGGCGTGCTAACTATCCGGCAGGGCGGACTTGTGACAGTAGGCATAAGGGTTATCAACTGTCAAAACTGTCAAATCCGACACTCAACGAGGTCAGGTTTCGCTATTAGAAACATCGCTGTTTCAGTGTGGAATAGTCTCCCGGATAGTATTAGAGCGGCCGATAACTTAGTTTTGTTTAAAAGAAAGTTAAAGAAATTTTTAATTGAAAAAGGTGGTTGAATTTTGTGGGTTGTGCGAAGGGGGTGTAGGGAGGCGGTGAGTGAGGAGGTGGGGTGGGGGGAGGTGAGATGGGGGGTGCTGGGTAGGTTGTGACGAGGGAAACATTTTTCTTTCCTATTTTTTTCTTTTTTTCTATCTTTATTTTTTTTTCTCTTACCTCTTTTTCTTTTTTTTTTTAATATATTAGATTGGTTTTTCTGTTCTTATTTATTGAATAATCTTAAGTTAAAAAGTGGTTAGAAGATACAGCCACTCACAGGACTTTAGTCTTTTATGTGGTTGTTGAGTTTTTTTCTATAATGTAGTTGTTAATTTTGTTAAGTAAAAAAATACCTGAATCTGAAATCTGTCAAATCCTGTGAAGGCCGTTGTCGTATGTTAGACCTAGAAGTGTCATATGAGCTTCTGGCTCTTGTATTCTGAAAAGTGCCTTAAGAGATTTCAACTTTTACATTTTACAGGGAGTGGCGTCGTTGGTTGTCGCACCACTGTTAGCTGGCGGCACCGTCTCCATGCCAGGCTCGCACTAACTCTCTGCCACACCGAGCATTTTACTACTAGTTCTATCTCAGTTACCTATTTTAACTTTTAGTGTGAACTCGACCCAGGGAACACGAATTTTTAGTTCCGGGAGACCCATACAACATAACTCATGAGTACCATCTTTTAAACTTGAGTAGTCCTGATTTGGTCGTATGTGATTTAAAGAACAAAAGGTCGTCATTTTGCTGTCCTTGTAGCAAGCGGATCCTTTAAATTATATATGTACACACGACAGGTTGTAGTTTACATTTGTGAAGGTGGGGGGGGGGGGGGGGGGGTATAATGCCGCTGGTGCTGGAATTGATTTCAAGGACTGTGTTCTTACTTATGGTATACCCAACATTTAAAGCATCTTGGCCCAAGATTCGGGATTTGTGTATGACTGCGGTATCAGTTCAGTGCTTTAACTTTTTTTTTCTGGTTTGATAGGTGAGGGGTCTTCAAATGAGGGGGTTATGAGTATATTGAGCAGAGTTATTGTGACACCATTTGATAAGAAGTCGTGTGACTTGCAATCGGTTCGAGGGTCTGGTGGTTAGTACATCTGAGCACTGCATGGGCATGTGCCAGTGTTTGTTTGTCTTGTTAGACTTGTCATTTGAATCTCTAGAAAGTATTACGGTATGTGGGGGAGAGTAGCGAGCACATGTTGAACCTTTAAACTTACGAAACTAGGCGCTTCGGACATGTTTGCGAATCCGCAATTCTGTAGCGATAATGGGTTTTGACGAAAGAAAATGAACTTAGATCGAGTTTTCAGTGCTGATTATTCCAGTTAATTTCAAATATCTCAATTTGTAAGTAAGTACTCGTTATTGCCCATCAAGGTAAAGCAGACGATGAAGTACAAAGAAAGGAAAGGAAAATGGAACGAAAACAAAGATACATAAACCTCATAATAGGCCAACCACTACTTCAGTAGAAGCTACAGTAGACGTATACTTCTTTGAACGGTAGTTAACTTTAAGCAGTTCCGTTTTCTTCCACTGGGTGTGATAGAAGTCAATTACCCGTCAGCCAAAGTTACTGATTAGAGGCTCCTGAGAACAACAGAATGGGTCGTCATTTTACAATTTTAAGAGGGCTACTGTACTGTTTAAAGTTGACTAACGTTCAAAGAAATGTATAACTCTGCTGTACTCACTACTTACTTACTGTGTTTGTTGTGCACTATGCTATAGACAGTTAGATAGTTCAGGTTACTTCTTATGTACTATGTAGATAGACGAACTGTTCTTTTGTTTGGTGTAAGCGTTTCTTGTTTCAAATATGGTACAAAAGGCACAATCCAAATGTGGTAATATGAATCATCTTAAATGATATCTTTTCATTCGCCTTCAAGTTCGTTTTATATTCTTTTATGTGCCGAGCCTACCTGATTAGGCTACTAATGTTGTTGTCTTTTAATCACTGTGGCTGTGACTTCGATACTGTAAAGTTGTTTGCTGATCACTGTTGAATCTGCGTAATAGGCTGCATGAGCATTTTTCGCGTCATAGTTTCTTGACTAGCTAGAGCAACCCAAGCAGGCTGCGATTCGATTAGAGCTGCATAAGAGAAAATAGGATCGATTTCTATCATCCCGTCTTGTCCTGCTCGCGATATGAGATGGCGTGGAGGCTATAGCTCTTATGCAGCATATCACACCAATTTGAACAATGCTTTAAGGGTTCAATGTTATGATATGTCTTGACATTGGGACTAGTTGGTTGAGTTGTTTTTCCAGAAAAGAGCAATCCGTCAGTTTGCATAACCGCGGTAATTAAGCTTCTCAGAATCAAGGATTGGGAGCGTGATACGTGTCGTAAAGAGACCAAACACGGCAACTGTAGGAGGGGGAGGGGTAGAATAATTGTTTGCAATGCAGAATCTCGGATATGAGGATTGATCGGAGTATTACGGAAACACGACGGGTCCTTTAAGCGCGTAGCAGGGGCGTCACGACTAGGGGGGACGCCCCCCCCCCAATGTTGTCGGCCAGTCGGTAAAAAATAACCGACGCGCCGTGATTTTTTGTCAAAACAGTTGATTTTGTTCATGAAAACAGTCGTTTTTTCTGAAGATCAGTCGGTTTTTCGTCAAAATAGTCGTTTTTCTGAAATTCAGTCAGTTTTTTTCAAAACTGTCGTTTTATCTGCAAAAACAGCCGGTAAAAATTACCAGCCCGTCGGTAAATACCTTGTCCACCCCCCCCCCCCCCCCCAAACATTTTGGCTAGTAACGCCTCTGGCGCGTAGCACCAACAAATGGTTTGCTCACACTGAACTTCCGAGGGCTGGGCAGCGAAAGGAGAGGAGAGACCCAACCTCGTGAAAAGTTACTACGGTGACCGTTCCAATCTTCTCGAAATAGTACATATTTGCTTAATAAATAAATATATTCTTTATTTCCATAATAGCACAACATAGTATGGCTAGCAGAGGATCGTCATGACAAATTAGTGACGAACAATATATACAATATATGATAAGAATGAATAGGCCTACGTAATATAATACAGGTCACACGTCAGGGTCGTCAAGAGTTAGAATGGGAAATAACATAAAATCATCAAGAGTAAAAATGGGAAATAAAGTAAGGTACAATTGATGATAAATAGCGGTCAGACGAATTTACTAGGGGCGGGGTAATTTGAAGCCAGTTTTTCTTTTCAGTTTTTAGTCTAGTGATGGGCTGATTGGGGTTGGGCGATTGGTAATCTGGGGGTAATCTCCCAGGCTCGGGAGGGTAGTAAGCGCGGTAACTACGAATTTCTATGACCTGATTGGTCCAGGTTAGCCCGTTGTATGATATTGTGCCGAAAATAGAAAAATGCGGTAAATAGAAAAATGAAATAGAAAAATGAAAATGAAAAACGAAAATAGAAAAATGCTAAAAGCCTACTCCCTGCTGAAATCATAGACCCGATGTGAAGGGATATCAAACCAGTGGGATCCTGGTGTAGGAAGTAGTGTTTCTGATCGTCGCTTACGACTCTCGAGGGGATGTCACTTTTGCATCGATACTACAGGGTTCACACAAATCGGACTCCGGTTTGTGCCGTGGGCACGATTGGCTAGCATATCGACGCGGTCAGGGGATAAGGTACAAGCGACATTTTTCAAATTATTCTGGAGACGAAAAAACGTTTGTAAATTGATTTTGAACGTCGCCTAACTTCCCGTACGGAAATATCCCGCCTGAAATCGACCCAGACAAAGTGAAACAGATTTCGACCCGATTTTAGGCTAGTTTCTTCCTGGGATTCGGCCTCGTCTCTGCCCGAGGCCGAAATTCCGGTTGAAATCGACCCAACAAATCGCCCCAGGCCAAAATTCCGATTGATCCGAGGAGGAAACTAACCTGAAGTCGGGTCGAAATCTGTTTCACTTTGTCTGGGTCGTTTAGCGGGAAATTTCCGTACGGGTTTGAACGGCCACCAGGAAGAAAACCCTAACACCAATACCAGTAGGCTTTCGTAGCAAATTTCTTGCCGAAAATGTATATTTCTTGTCCAGTTTATCGGATGCCAGATGGATTTCAGAGCATTTGCTGTTAATTTCGTTGCGTTTCGTCTTCAAATTGTTCATCTGTTGCCAAGCGGCGCGTAATTTCACCAAGTAGATGGCGTTCAAACTAAACAACAAGAAAAAACATATTTAATAGTCATCAAACTAAAATACAAGTTACTATTTGTGCCAGAAGAAAGCTGAAACGGTTGGCTGTTACCTGATATCAAGTTTTTCTTCCCATTTGATTGTTTTGTAAGCAAGAAACAAAACCAAGGTAGTGAAACATTTAGAGAAGTGTTATAATAAGAATACCTCGCATGTGGAAGGTGGCAAGGGGATCCTGTTAGTGTTAATGGTGCACATTACAGAGAAATTCTTGTAGTGACATCACCTTGAGACTCGCAAACGAATGGCTATTGGTTGAACCAGGATTTCTCTACCTTTAGACGATTGTTTTTTCTTATCTCAGATTTATTGATTACCTGATTGAGGCTGTGTTGTTCATCTTTTGTACCCTGTTATTTGAAGTGAAGTTTTTAAATTTGGATTTGTTATCGTTTTGTTATTTAGGACCGGCTCCATCCTGGTGATAGTGCCGGTCTTGAGGTAAGGCGCACTCTTGCCGTTCTCTGGGGATTGCGCGGGGAGTCTAGGCCTTTACCTTAGATCCTTCTGTGTCACCAGAAGCACCCAGGACATCCACGGAAATGCGCCAGTCTTCCGCCTGGTGGGCTGCTGTCATGACATCTTCCCACTCAGGTTGCAGACTTGCGTTGGAGTTTGCAAGGTTAGGTGCTACGGGCCGTGCATCTCGGTCTTCCCCGTCAACGTCTCCCTCTTGGTTGCCAGTTTAGGATGTTGTTTGGCAACCTGGATTCGTTGATGCGGAGGACGTGGCCCAAGTATCGCCGTCTTGTTCTGATAACGTCATTATCATTAGTTGCATTTTTGCAGATACCATGGTATTTGTTACCACGGTAACTAGATCTGCAATTAGTCGTTTTGCAGATACCGTGGTATCTGATATACGGTTGCTCTGTAAAAACGACATTGCGCTTTTCTAAGTCATCCCAAAAGAAAAACTGATATCCAGCCACACCACTATAAGTACCAAACTTCTTTCTCATCAATTTGACAAAAATTTATGAAAGTGAGATGACTTTTCAGATACCACTATCAGTCATCACGGTAACTGGCCAGATACAACTATAACTGCAAAAACGCCGTTTGACCGTGGTATCAGATACCACGATAACTGCAAGAACGACTTTAGACCGTGGGATCAGATACCATGGTACCTGCAAAAACGCAACTATTGGCTGACCAGTAAGACGGCGTATACCTACTGGTTTGATACTCGCTGCTGCCAGGCCATGATTATATGGGGAGTCGAGGGTAGCCGCGAAGTTAGAGGGAGTCACTTCCTGGAAACTCCTCGGGGAGTGAGGTGAACAGAGAGAAAACGGGGAATTCCTCCGTATAGAGAGATTGCACCATATCCGACGAAAACGGCGGGAGAATAACGAAAAAATTTATATTAGGAAGTATAGGACTTTCGACTTTGAGACTAAATTACCGGCCTTGGATAGCTGCTGTGAGTCAGAGAGTTGTTGGAATTGTTATCTGGCTTCTTCTTGTTGGAATAATACAAGTTTTGCAAATTAATGTTCTTTTTTATGAGAGTTTGAAGGCTTCAAAGTTTGTAAACAAAAAGGAAGTCTCGCGTCCTATTGGTCAGCTATGACAACTTTCTGATCTTCGTGTGGGGTAAAATCTATTATTTTCGGGTGGGGTATGGACTGTTCTGAAAATTCGAAGATTTACGGCCTGATTTATTCCGGTGCCGCAATTGGTCTGTAAAAGTTAGAGCCCAATTTATTTTCACTTCTGCTTGTTTTGAGCATTTCTATACTTTAAACAAATAATTAACTACTTAATCCATAACTTCTTTGATATGTATAAATTGTTGACAGTTCAAACGGATATGTCAGCTGAATGAATTTTCAAATTATGAAAAAAAAATTCAGCTGAAATTTAAATTTTTAATGTTAGACATGACGGAAGAAATTCAGTGTTCAGCTTCGTCCGTGAGCGAAAATTTTGAAAATAAACTGAATTGAATTGAATGATAAAAGAGCCATATTTTGGCCCTTCTTGGCAAGGGTCCTCTTCCTGCTCCAGCTGGAAAATGAATTCGTTGAGAAACTTGCACTTGAACTCAGGGGCGGATCGAGGGGCGCGGAGTGGGGTTGACTCACCCCCAAGGTTGAAAGAATCTTACTCTCAGTCGTATATATTTTGAGCTTGTCTGCATGACTGTCGTATGTTTAAGTTTGCCAGAATAACATAAAGGCAGTTACCAAACGCGAATTTTGTCTGCAAATGAAATTTTCTAGTCACATGGACTTACGAAGCGTCGTATGTTTTGAGCTTTTCAAACTCACAGTTGTGTGCTCTGGGTCTGTCAGAACGACAGTCGTATGTTTGATCGCGCCAGAATGAAACCAGATCGTGAATTGCTAGTATTATTTTGTTCTGCCTTTTCATTTCAGTTGTTTTCCTGGGACATCTACCGATCTGCTTTTGGATAGAATTGCCAAAAACGCTAAAGATGTCGCTAAACCGTCACAGCCCGATTCAGCATTCAGCGCTGTGGCAGCATTTTCAAAAAACATGGCAAACGCGGAAGAGAAACAGTATCTTGATTTAGTAAGAAGAATAATACAGGAAGGGAATGTAAAGCAAGACAGGACAGGAGTAGGAACCAGGTCTATATTTGGTACCCAGTTGAGGTTCAGCTTGGCCAATGGTGAGTTCTGGTACGTGGGTGTCATTAGCTGCAGTTTTGATTGCCGTTCCTTGTTAGGGTAGCCAGTACATTTTTTTTTAATCAAACCTGAGCTGTTGAAGATCAGAATGTGATTCTCCTATCTTTTAGCTTTGATTTGAGGCCAAAATCACCTCTCTATCTTGCCTCTAAGCATCTTAAATCTTCTTTAGAAAACAGTATTTTACATAAAGAAATGCCTATGTTCATCCATTGTGACCATTGACTTTAGGGTTTTGTCCATCTAGTGACCAGCTTGGAACTATGTGCTTCAATGAAATTCTAAGAAACTGGGTATTTTGAGCTGGTTTTGAGTGCATGGGGAGCTCCAGAAAGTGAGTTAGATGAGAAAATATGAATAAGATCATTAAGGTTATAGTCCAATAGACCTATTGCTGCTATAGGCTGCTGACTTTTCCTCCTTAGTATCAACAAATTTTTGTAGGCAAGTTCAGCTCCTTTTTTGTACATCTAAATTTACATTGAATATTAAGAAATAATATTAAATAGCTAGGACATCTTACTGATGGCCTTACAAAACAGACAATTTTGTCCTGAATGCAATGGTATTTTCAAAATATTTTTTGAAGATGTTTTAGACAGGTAAAACTGATCAGGAAAATTCACAGCAATTCCTGCATTCATTACACAAAAATTGCCAATTTTTGCCACTAGGTGTTTTTGTGGCCACCCTATCCTTGTCCCTGATCTCAGTTCTTCTTATTTCTCATTTTCGATCACCTTCCGAGTTCGCAGTTTGCTTAATTGTCATTTTTGCTGAACAGAGACCATGCAAGGTCTCGGTTCTACAACACCTGCGAGTGAAACGGAGAACTGTGTCGCAGATGCAGTTCCCGGTCCGAGTTTGAAATGGATGATTACAACTTGTATGTCCTTGACTACAAGAATCTCCTTTTCACTGTCAAATGGAACTACCCTTTACTGACTTATTTACGCGATTGATGAATGATTTGGCTCAATGCTTATCTTCCGTTTTTAGTTACAGGAGGGGTACCTGACCTCGTTTTTACGCTACCTCGAATTTTTCCGCGAAAATGTTAAAACGAAACTTCCATGCTATCCTGACAGTCAAGAAGCAAAATCCGATTTTTTTGTTCAACAGTTATGTCCGAGAATATTACAATTATTTGTCTTTTCTCTGTTTGTTTCTTTTTTTTAGCTTTATTACCTCTATTTTTTCACCACTTTGCAAGCAATCTGACCTCATGTAAAAATGGGTGAAACTGTTTGCAAATCAAAATATATTCAACTAGAAATATTGAAGTAAAGTTTATTTCCCCAAAACGTAAACCATTCTATTAGCTTAACTCTAGTATTTTTGTCATGTTTTTTGGTTCCTTTTTAAGCCAGATAGATTTCACGAAAAGAAGATTTCTCTGGAAATTTGAAATCTTGTCTGAGGTTGGGTACCTCTCCTGTACCTCCATCTTGAAACGGTGAAGGCGTCAGGGGTCAGGCGAACTGAGTGTAGAATAGAAATTAAGCTGCAACGGGGAACTCATAGGGGAACTTACACAAGTGATTGTCAATGCAACTATTGACTGATGCAATAAAAACTGTTGAAAATAAGTTTTGTGTACAGTAGAGGTATGCTTATGTGAATGTTTGTTGACAATGGACTTTGCCATTTTCACGGACTTGCTGTGTCTAAAGCAAACTAACAGTCAGCCAAAGTAGGTAATTAAGGGCATCTGAAAACACATGTATAGGTATTTTCGATCTTCATTCTACCATTTAGTCCAAAACTGCACTGTTCACATTAAAGTAACTGTTCACATACGCACACCTCTACTGTAGCATAATTGCTGAAAGCTTAATCTTACTTTTTTCAGTCCATCCTTTGTTTAGCTGGTTAGGTTAGGTTAGGTTAATTGGGCTAATGTGCGACTCAGTATGAACCGAAAGCCTAATCGCTTATTCTCCATTCAGAAAAGTTCTACCAATAAAATCTCACATGTGATTGTTATTGCCTCTTTAGCATATCTGGTGGCAGTTTGTATTGGATTTATGAGGGGCGTATACACTAGAATTTATTAGCCTGGTAAGTTGTCTGCAAACTTTTGTGAAGTTTAAATCAGTCAATTACTTTGTATGATTTAAAGCAGGCTATCTGAGAAAATATTTTTTTTTCAGACGTTATGCCTCTCTTGACAACCAAGCGTGTATTCTGGCGAGGTGTATTGGAAGAACTTTTATGGTTTGTCCGAGGATCAACCAATAGTAAGGAGTTACAAGACAAAGATATTCATATCTGGGATGGCCACACTTCTAGAGAGTATTTGGACTCCCTAGGCTTTCAAGAGAGGGATGAAGGTTGGTTATGAAATATTATGCTTCCTAAGAGTTAGAAGTTACATGACAAAGTTAGATGGAGTAAAACGAAATGAAACAGAAAGACAAATATTGAAAAATAAAATTAGGCCTACATGGAACAATTTAAGTCCTTCAGTGCATAGTAAGCATAGTCCACTGCGGCTTGTAGGTACTTTAGTATAATGTAAGTACAAAAAATAGGCCATTGTGTACAGTGCACGTCTAAAACACTTTTCATCTTATTTTTTTTTTCAGCGTACAGGTTATCCAGGAAATTTTTTGAAGGCGTTGGTAGAGTCACACAAAACTACTTCAGACGGGAGGGTGTTCCAGCAGTCCGCCAATCTGTTTAAAGAGGTGTTACTTTAGGATCGTTTTTCTACAAGAAGAGGATAAAATACAGAAATAAAAGATACAACACAGAACTGATCATTAAGCTTGTACAAGGAAGAAGAGGAAACCTTTGTCTACATGGTCTGCACCCATTGGGTAAGAAGCATAGTAGCCTATCACTTTCTATTTGCCATTTCTGTTTCAGGCGATCTGGGTCCTGGTTATGGATTCCAGTGGCGTCACTTTGGTGCAGAATACGGCACCATGAATGATGATTACTCGGGTAAGGGGGTGGATCAGCTTGCACAGATCGTGGACACCCTAAAAAACAACCCTGACGATCGAAGGATTATTCTTAGTGCCTGGAACCCAGCTGCCTTGCCATTGGTGAGTCTTTTTCTAACCGTTGTATTTCTTCAGTTCAATATTCTTTGTAAGTCTAAGAGAAACCTTTTTGTCCATTTTTCCCTTCTTTTTCTAATTCTCCCCCAGAGAGGGTTATGAATAGTTCCTGATGACCTTTTTAAATGTTAGTTTTCCGCCACAGGTGACTTTTCAAACCATGTTTAGTATTGTATTTTACAGAACCCTAACACTTAAAGGCTCATAACACAATTTTTCTGTAACGTCAGCAGAGAGCAGAGAGTGTTATTTCATAACTCTTGAAAGCGCGCATCCTCATGTAACTGTTACGAAAATTTTTGACAACGTAGGCTAATCACTAGGTTCAAGGTTTTAATTTACGCTTCAAGCCGGAGACACTAAGTCGATTGACCAAAACCCATTTTTCCCCTCTTTTTATATTAGTAATCACTAAATTTAAAGTTAAACCGAGGCCTGAGATTCGACACTCTAGTTACCCATCACTTATTCACTGAAATAGTCTTGAAGACCTGATGAAAATGCGTAACTTCGTTTTTCCGCTATTCATATAATCGATTTCATCGAACGATTTGTTTTTCGGATTTGTAGTATTTGTAGTTAGTGCTTGTGCCTCTATGCTTGAAATATTTAGCAACTAAAACGGTAAACAATTATCAGTCATACCAGGGACCCATACATTTCCTGTGATGACTCGCCATTCAGGGGGCTTGTCAATAAGAGATTTCTGATGCGCTCTTGACCGAACGTGTGATAGTTCGAGAAATACCCACGGGGATAGAATACGCGAATATCCAGATAGACAAAATTTGGGATTGGCTGCTGGCGCCTTGAGGGAGGATTCTCTTTGGCCTCACGTCCAATGAGGCAAGCAACAACGCCCAAGTGGAATTTTTGGAAACTAGGAGAGGTTCGGGCAACATAGCAACATAGAAGCATAGGAAATGACAAGCCCCCTGAGTGGCGAGTCATTACAGGAAATTTATGGGTCCCTGGTCATACACAGTAGCGGGCCTCTTCGGCAGTAATCCAACAATCTGGAACTGAACATTCCTGAGAATAGCTTCATTGGAAATGCACGCCTATCTTGAAATTCAAATTCTTCGCGTCTGGATGACTTTTGACTTGTCGTGCTAGCAGCGCGTATTCTGAACGTCGCTACTAAAGCCCAAAGTGAAAAAATTGAAAATTCCTTAGCAGAGTCAAAATAATCCAGTTTATCCAGTGCGTTCAAATCTATGATACAAAATACAAGCTGGGCTTTCAGTTGAACTTTAAAGTTAAAGACTCAATTACACACGTTTGGAAAGCTTGGGTCGTTTTGCAAATTCAAATCCACGGTAATTATCCCGTTCCGCTATAGCAAGTGGTAAAAAAAAAAGTGTTTTCAAAAAATATTGTTCTTCAGCTTTAACCATTGTTTGTGTTAATAGTTCGCCTGCATCCTTTAAGCTATCCACACTCTCCTGTAAATTGATCGCGATATTAAATCTATTTTATTTACTTTTTATACTCCTCTATTGCATTTCGAGAGAGAACAACAACATAGGATAGTTAATTCTTTCCTATTTTGTAGATGGCGCTGCCTCCATGCCATTGTTTGGCTCAGTTTTATGTTGCCAATGGGGAGCTTTCGTGTCAGATGTATCAGAGGTCAGCTGATATGGGACTTGGCGTGCCTTTCAACATTGCCAGCTATTCTTTGCTAACTCACATGCTAGCCAACGTGACTGGATTAAAGGTAAGTCCAGCTACCTAATTTTAGAAGAACCATAGACCATTCTGGAAATTCCGGATTCTTTCAGTTCTTCCGGATTCCATCCGTCTATTTTCGTCGAGGTGGGTCTGGAAGATGAAGCCGTTTCCGGAATTCCGGAGTCTGGGAGAGCGTCGTAAAGCCTAGTAGAGAAAATAAATAAGTGGATGGGTGTTACCTATTGAAAAAAAGTCTTATCTGTTGAAACTGCGCATCCTTGTGTTACCTGTTACGAAACTTCTTACAGTGAAATAAAGAGGCACGCTATTCCTGAAGCTGACGTTGAGATGTATTGTTTGATCGAAAGTACTTTTCGACTTTGCGGTCCAGATGTGCACTTTAAGGGAGCTAGAGAAAAAGGTATTTTATTTTTGAACTTGGCTGTAATGATGCGCGCTTTAAAGGTGCTAGAAATTCATCTGGAAGCAGAACCCATGAGGCAAAAACGATAACAGGCCCTTAGGGATCATTGATATATACAGTTTGGTCAAAAGTATTTTTTTCACTTTTCGGTTAAAATGCGTGAGAGAAATAAATTTTTAAGCAAAACCCTGTGGCATAAATGATCATGTGTTGACATGTAGGCTATCGTTAGACAAAAAATACTTTTCGACCTTGCGGTTAAGATGCGCACTTTAAGGGAGCTAGAACTTCATTAAAAAAAAAAAAAAAAGCGTCACAACGTCTTTGTAGAACCTTTCTCCTGTGAGTCTGAGACTGTGACCTCGTAAATTGTTGTAATTGAAAATGAGGATGTCGTCAGCTTCGGCTCTTTCGTGCATACCGTGGTATAGTTTTTGTGAGGTCTCCCCTGTTGAAACTGTATGCCAGCGTCGGGAGTTTAAGTAAGCAGTCACCGGTGAATCCAAAAACGCCTCAACGAAAAATCAAAGACCTCCAGTGACGAAGAACGCCGCTAAAATTTGTGTATCATGTAACAATAATGTGAGATGGGGTGGCCGCTACCGTCGTAGGGCCGAAATGACGTTTCACTGAAAGTTCAACTGAAAAGCCAACTCATTTGTGTGTCATTTAATTGTATACACTGAATTATTTGGATTCTGCAAAGGGATTTTTTATTTTCCACTATATGCTCTAGTTATGAGGCTCAGAATATCTCCAGCCGTCCCCACAACGTTAATTCTGCTATGACGCGGGAAATTTTAGTCTCAACACAAATGCGGCTTTTCAGTGGGCAGTGGTGAGATTGGTGAAGATTGCTTAGTGCCTGAACAAAAAAAAATCATAAATCTTTCTCGTACGGCATACAGCAAAAATACAAACGAATAGAGGCACCACAAATCACACGGAAATTAAACTATTTGAAAATCGATTATTCGTGAATAGCGGAACAACGAAGTAACTCATTTTCAGCGGGTCTTCAAGCCAATTTAAGTGAATAAGTGGTGGGTAACTAGATTGTCCTATCCTAGCCCTTTTTGGTTAAACTTTAAAGTTTAACTGAAAAGCCAACTTATTTGTGTGTCATTTAATTGGATACACTGAATTATTTGGATTCTGCCAATGGATTTTTTTTTATTTTCCACTATCTGCTCTAGTTATGAGGCTCAGAATATCTCCGGCCGTCCTCACAGCGAAAATTCTACTATGACGCGGGAAATTTTATCTAAAAACAAACAAGCCTTTTCCGTGTGCAGTGGCGATATTGGTGAAGATTGCTTAGTGCCTGAACAAAAAAAAAGTCATAAATCTTTCTTGTAAGGCATACAACAAATTAGAGGTACCACAAATCACACGGAAATTCCACTATTTGAAAATCGATTATTCGTGAATAGCGGAACAACGAAGTAACTCATTTTCAGCGGGTCTTCAGGCGGCTTCACATTGACTTAAGACCCCTTTCACACTGGAGTACTTAGGCCTCTTAAGTGTACTTTATGCGTCCAAAGTCGCACTTAGCGTAAGAAATCTCACTTATCTTTACTATTTTTCAAAGTTGAAAAATTTTCAACTTAACACTCTTTAAGTTAAGTGCATTTAAGGCAACTTAAGGTCATCGCTGATCATCCATCATCACTGATGCTGATGATGAAAAGGGTGAAAATCTCGGAAGAAATGAAGAAAATTTACTTAACTTCAGCCCCTTGGTGTGAAAGGCCTAAGTACAGTGTGAAAGGCTTACTTAACTTAAAGCAACTTTTGTTACTTAACTTTAGTTCTTAAGTGGCAGTGTGAAGCCGCCTTTCAAGCCAATTTAAGTGAATAAGTGATGGGTAACTAGATTGTCCTATCCTAGCCCTTTTCCGTTAAACTTTAAGTATTTGAAATTTCAGCCTGGCGAGTTCATTCACACCCTCGGTGACGCCCATGTTTACCTGAACCATGTGGACGCCCTTAAAGTCC
This sequence comes from Branchinecta lindahli, assembly GCA_023053555.1. Lineage (NCBI taxonomy): Eukaryota > Metazoa > Arthropoda > Branchiopoda > Anostraca > Branchinectidae > Branchinecta > Branchinecta lindahli. The sequence goes on from JAKZAO010000011.1 coordinate 27,438,008, forward strand.
AGCTGGAGCGGGAGCCCCGCCCATTCCCCAGTTTGAAAATCAGACGTCAGGTGACCAGTCTCGAAGATTTTAAAGCGGAGGATTTCGAAATTTTGAATTATAGCCCTCATGGAAAAATTCAAATGGAAATGGCTGTGTGATTCCTCTTTTTGTATTTTATAAACTTTATACTTTCGAATATAATCATGGTTTGATTTTCATTCTTTTTTGATGGTTAATAGTTCTTATTCTTATACGTCGTCACGAAATAAGACTGCACTGCTAGAAGCATTTTGCTAAAGCACGTATCAGCACCTGTCAGGTTGCTTATAATAATAATAATAATTAATAATAATAATTTATGTTTAACCCACTACAACTAACAAGAAAAAGTGGAGTAATGAACTAGCAACAAAAGGAAACCAAAAAGAAAGAAAAATAACTCAACTACGATAAAAACGTAATCACGAATCCGGAAATTACGGGGATGGAATGTTATCTGAGGGTAAAATTTGTTCGGGGAGGGCTGGTATCGCTTCCCGGTATCCTGAAATCTACGAACCCCAACTTCATCGTCCAAGTATGCAAGAAAGTTTAGCTTAGTCTATGTAAAAGTTTTAGTAACAGGTGTAACAGTTTATTTTTGCGGTTATACATTCAATCTTGTATGGCCTTTTGGCTTAATAAACAAATATTATATATATATATATTATAATATATGGTACCGTGACAAATAGACCAAATAATTTATGATAAGTTTAACTGAAAAGCCAATTTATTTTTATGTATTGGATTCAAATACACTGAATTCTTTTGACTCGTCTAAGGGATTTTTATTTTTTCATCTCAGGCCCTAGTAGTGTCGTTCAGAATATGCGCTGCTTGCACGAGAGTCGAAATTCATCCAGCCGTGGCGAATTCGAATGTGAGAAAAAGCGTGGGTTTCGATGGCCAACAAAGCGAAGCCTATTATCACGTCTTAGAGATTACCCTCTCCCTCGATTTCCAGGACGAAAAGTTGCTAGATAGTTGCCAAATATTTTAAGCATAGAGGTACACGCACATCCGTAAGAATAAGTGCATTCGATAAAAATCGATTATTCGGAAACAGCGAAGTAACGAAGTGACGCATTTTCATCGGGCCTTCAAGCCTTTTTAATTCATCCATTCATCATTCATTTATTTCATTCCTTCAAAACTGAAGGGTATATAAAAAAAAGAGAACAACATGTCACAAACACTTCAGAGACAGTACAAAAACAATTAACTGACTGTTAAAAAACGGAATGGAAAATTGAATTATGTGATGGATAACTAGACTGTCGTATTTCAGCCCTTTCAGTTAAACTTTAAGGGTTTAAATGGTTTATTTGTCACGGTCCAAGTCCCTTGTATAACATTCCATCCCCCTAATTTACCCGTAATCCCGTGGCGTAAGGATGTAAACTGCTTAGATGTTTTTGATTTCCTCGGAATCAAAATTCCTATGGCCCTGTTCTGCTGTAGTGGTTTGCGAACTAGAGGCGTATTCTCGCCGTTCCCCGAGGACTCCACTTCAGGAGTCCCCGCGTTTTTGTTTGTCCCGGCGGGGACTCACTCCGCGTATTCTCGCGAGTCCCCACGGACGGGGAATGCTCCGATTATCAAGACCATCATCAAAAAGGACTCCCTTTCAGATTCGGAGGGGAATCAACTTTTGCTGTTGTTGGTGCAGTATAAAATTAATTAAAAACAATCAAAATAAACAAAACCAAAATAAAGTGGATCCATAGACTAATTTCGTCAACTGTGTATTTTTTTTCGTACAAAATCTATTTTGGAAGCATTCCCCCTGTTCTCCCTGTTTTCTGTACGCGGAGTCCGCGTGGATTGACTCCCTCTATTCTCGCCGTTCCCTTCGATTCCCCGAGGAGTCTTCGGGGAACGGCGAGAATACGCCTTAGGTTCACAAGCGCCCCGATAGCTGGGTGATAGAGCATTGGCCTAGAAAGGTCCTTGGTTATAAGACACTTAATCTAGAAATTAAAACAATACAACGAAGAGAAAGTTCAAAAATTTGGTTGGGGATGAGAGATACGACGACGAAATGCTCGATTCAGGTAGATAGGATATGCGCTACCCAGAGATTGGTGAATCCGAATCCGGATTCGAATCTAGGATTCGTCCTTTTGGCCGGATTCGAATCTTTTGCTTGTCAGGCTGGATTCGGACTCGGATTCCAAACCCTGAATCTTACGAAATCCGTTCCAATTTCTAATCTTTTCCCAACTTTTACACACGGTGTTTAAGGTATTGTGCTTGACTAGCCCCAAATTCATTCCTGATTGCCGAGAGGAAGCCCATACTATAACAAGCAGTCATAAAAACCTATAAATATGGTTTACATCGTTTATATCAACCGTCTCATTTGCCATAGACATCAGTGCTTTTTTGTCATCTCTGATTTTTAAACTGTAACATATGCCCATTGCCCAAGATTTGATCTTGTTAAAGCTCAGCATGAAATGGTGGATTCGGAATCGGACTATGTGACATTTCCGATGCTATTTTTCTTAAGGAAGAATTTTTTGGAAAAATAAAGTGAATTGAATTGAATTGAATACCTATAGCCTTGGGTTCGGATTCGAATCCTTCCGTGATGCGAATTCGCCCGTCTCTGGCGCTACATACCAGAAGCCGAGCATTTAGTTCTGACAAAATTCGATTGAAAGGAAAAGCGCTGTTTAACCCTTTCAGTCACGACGTTTTTTTTTCCTTCGATGGAAAAATTCTGAAAATTAGACTGAGTAACAACTTAGCCTACCTGAGCATGGTCATTTTTTTTTTCTTTTCTGAGCAGTCTTGCTACGTTTTATAGCATGTACTCGGGTGAGGACAACGTGATGAAAGTAGATGTAAAATTTAACACTGTTTTCCCCATTCTTAGCAATTAGCAGAGCTGCTGCGAGTCTAGCAGATCTGAGTCCGAGACAAGTCAGAGTCCTTGAAAAAGGCGTCTCGAGAGGAGTCCAGAGTCCGAGTCCACCAGCTCTGGTAAGTAGAACACAGAAAATGTCTACAAGTAAAGTGAAACATTTATAAGTATGTCTTGCCTTTTGTACCTTGAAAAAATGGTGAAAAAAATTTGTTCAGAATCGCTCCCCCCTTGCTCACTTTCACACTGTCCTCCGTCGAGGACACGTAGTTTCTGGAAAATCTCCTGCCCTCTGTTTTTCACAGTAAATCAGTATTTTGCCGAGAGATGGCCTTGCTTGAGACCAGGATTGCCGTTCCTGATCTCAGTTCTTCTTATTTCTCGTTTTCGTCCCGAGTTCGCAGTTTGCTTAATTGTCGTTTTTGCTGAAACGGAGACCGTGTAAGGTCTCGGTTCTACAACAAATGCGAGTGAAACGGCGATCTGTGTCGCAGACGCAGTTCTCGGTCCAAGTTCGCCTGTCCTGATTAAATTAACCTTCCAAACAGTTTGAAGGTCCTGGAAAGTGTGTTTGGAAATGGATGGTTACAACTTGTGTGTCCTTGACTACATGGCCTTTTCACTGCCAAATGTAACTACACTTTACTGATTTATTTAGGCGATTTTATGTATGATGCCGGGATGCTTATTTTCCGTTTTTATCCACCTGTGTCTTGAAACGGTGAAGGCGTCAGGCGAACTGAGTGTAAAAACGGAAATTAAGCTGCAACGGCGAACTCGCAGGGGAACTTATACAGGCGAGCAAAAACGCAACTATAGGTTGAAGCAGGGTTGAAGTAATACCTGGTTCTGGATTATTATGGTCCTCGTAAAATCCTTCGATTCCGAATTTTGTATTAAATACATTTTTAAAGCTAGAGCGGAGGGGTTGCCCACTCTCAAAATCGTGTACACCGGATGGCACGCGTGGCGGAAGAGCGGCGCGCGTGGTGGATGGGTGGCGGATGAGTGGCGCGCGTGGCGGATGGGTGGCGCAACATGGTGTACACCAAGTGGCGGAGAGTGGGCAGCCCCTCGGCTAGAGCTTTGAAGCTTTTTGGAGCTCACTTGCCAACTTAAGACGCTTCTGAAGACCTTATTATAATGTCAATTTCTCGTTACGTATGAAACTAGATGGAATACCGGTGTGTGTCCTGGGGTGAGGACAGAATGACTGAAAGGGTTGAGGGCGATCCTGGCGTTTTCACGGATTTACTTTCCAAAAAGCAGAGCGAGAATCCGCAGAGCGCAAGAACGAACAGAAAGCCGTTACGCCTTTACAACTTCTCGCTGACTTGCCACGTCACTTTCCAAAACCAGCGGAGCGGAGTGCAAGAACAACATCGGACAGGGAAGCGAGTTTTACCCTTGGTTCACACTGCTGCATCGTATGCGACACGATTTTTATTTTTATGTTCCGACGTGCGACATAATCGCATGAACGTTCCCACCACCACGCAGATGCAAAAGGAAAACGAAATTTTTCGTCGAGATTATTCTGCAAAAGGACAAAAGCCCTTGGGGAAACGACCTCTGAAGATGTTGGGAGATTACCGATCTGAATACCCACCCACTTATTCGGAAATTTTCAGTCCAACCCTATATGTCATCTTGCTCAAAACAGGTTAACAAAAGTCTATTCAGAAGATATTTTGCATTCAGCCATCGTAGGATTACAGTAAAAACAAGGTAGAGCAATTTTTAGTCTTGGAAATTAACTAATCTTAGTTTTTCTTTTCTTTCCCGAAAAAAATCGCATGCATTATGTCGGATCAGTTGAAATATTTCAACGCATCCGACACTGCGACAAAACGCAAAGTTCTGCGTTGCTTGTCGTACGGTTTGTGTCGTATGTCGGATGATGCAGAATTTTGCGCGAAATCGCATCAGTGTGAACCATGGGTTAGCCCGCAGTCGCAAGAACACACGGCGTCCACCAAGTCCTCCGAAATCCGTTAGATGGCAGATGCGGTGCGTAATTTCTCGACAACCAAGAAATTAAGATGGCACATGTGCCCGAGCATGTGCCATCTGTCGGATTTGGAGGGACTAGTCGACATAATAAAGTCCTTTGCTCTTTTTCGAAACTTCACTGAGATTTGTTTTATTGTTTATTTATATTATTATTTATTCACATAACTTAAAACTTGGAAAATAGGCACACATATCAATATACCAGTAGTAAGACTATTATATACGATAAGGAACTTACCGATTTGGACTGTCCATTTTTGACTTACCATTTTGGACTTCCATTTTGGACCGACTCGGTTTTTGACGAAATGTGGTTTGGCAGAGTCCCAAAAAATTCGAGTCGGTCCAAAATGGAAAAGTCCAAAAAAGGATGAGTGACAATGCCAGGAAGTGGGAAAGTGACTTCTGCGGTTGGGCAGGATCCGATTACGCTAAAAGCCGGCTTGCACTCTGATTTTGAAGTCAGTAAGTTGCAGCGGCTTTTTTCAACTGCATGACAGAGTACCTCGAAGATAACGGCACACAGTAAAATGCTCAGAGGTGTTGGCAACCGTGAGAAAAGTGACAGTTGATCCTGGGGTGTAGTCTTTTTTTGTGCCCTAAATTCCTTTTTTTCCTCATTTTTAATAAATTTTATTCCAAAACGTAACCAACTGTACAAAACTTTGTCTTGTCACTGCAGAGCAGGGACAATGGTTTTAAACTCTAGTTTCACTCCGTAACGCCGTGCTAGTCGTTTTTCCATCAGATAATCGTTCAACAGGAGGTTGCTCGAATATTTGCCCATAATTTGCCTGTACGATAGTCCACGGGACGAGGCAATTAGGAACCACAGACAGTGCAGTCCACAGCTCATTGTCTGTTTAGATTGCACTTGCTTTCTCACGTGTTCCAAGGATTTTCCGGTGGACCGTACGAATTGCATAAAATGAGGCCCAAAGTATGATATGGCATAATTTAAAGGATCATGATATTTTACTTTTCGCCTCGTAATATGGAAGCAAACCCAGTGACCCATGGGTTCCTTCGAATCTGACGTCAGCGTATTCGCAATGACCAGCGTCGGATAGGCTATAAACTCAATTGATTGTAGCTGGTCGGCGGCAACCACATGCTTATAGAGTCCTTTTGTTATGTGGCAGCGGTTAAGAACTCGTAATAGTTGCATTGAGTCCATTTTACTAAAAGCATTTTCCACTCAAGGAGATAGGTCGGAACTGACAGCTCGATCCGCATGAGTCCTTTTTTATCCAGCATAAGATTTGCTCCAGTTCAGGTCGATAACTAAACGAAAATTGATCCTTTGTGTTTTTGTAGTAAAACCTTCCCTATGACTGAGAGTCAAACAATTTTTTTTTTGGATTTATTTATTTTCACCTCAAAACATCTAAAGACAGCACAATACAGTGACATAGATACTCAATAAGACAGAGACATTTCACTACAAACTTCATTTAAACACTTCATTTTAAGTATATTGAACTTGACGGCATACAAAGTACTTAGAACACTCTCACTGACGTAATCATTGACCAACAGATGGTCCGAAAATAAATTGACAATCGAATGAAATGAACAATTACGCATACGAAGCAACATAAATAATAATGCGTGAAAACCACAGGACTGCGTCATTTCATGCTGAATCTGTCTCCTATTTTGAGTAATATTTTTAAAGCTGGATATGTAGGGGGCTGTAGTTTTCCAATCTCTGAAATCCTTCCCAAACGAGCAAAATACTTCTATCCTTTTGCTGGAGTATAGGATCATCGATATCCAGTGACCGTAAACCTGCTCGGACGTAGCCGTGTTCGCCACAATTAAGGCAGGATAGCTAGAAATCTGTACTCTATGCAGCCAATCAGCGGGTAGGCAGTGGAAGTCGAGAAGCCTCGTGACAGGATCATCTTTTAAGACCTTCAACACTTGCTGTGTATCCATCAAGGAGCAATGGACATGAATGGTATGTTGTCAGGTGTTATTTCTAGAACAGTCTCGTAAAAGCCAAGAACAATCAACGTGGTTGCATCGGCTAAGCCTTCACTGAAAGTGAGATCAAGGCGTAATTGTCCACTTCTAACAAGGCTCATATCAGGGCCACCACTGATGTCAAAGGCCATGACCGCTCGTCCTTTTATCCACTTTTCGTAAGAGATACCATTCTCAAAGAACTGCTCATCTTGACCAAGGCACTTCATTGACATCTCGTACAAAAGTCGGTAGTTGCTTTCAGTAAAGTTCATGGTATAAGCTGGCTGGCCATTAATTTGGAGCTGCAGGCTCTGCAGGTTATTGAGTTGAAATGCAAATGGATTTTCTGTAAAAGCTCCTAGCTGACCAGCCGACTTGACCATCATAACAGCAAGCTTGGATGGCAAGGAGTTTGATGGTGTGACGTCATTTTCGGAGAACGTTAAAGATCCTTTGGACATGTTCCTTGCCATGCTCATGATTTTTGGAAACATTAGTTTAACGTTGTTCCCTTGGCTGCGAAGACGCTCAACGGCTAAGCCAAGGCTTGGGATGACATTCACTTTCTTAACGTGCATGACGCACTGCTGAATGACGACCTCTCCATCAGGTGATGTATCTAACATTTTTCTTAGAAGGAATTTACTAGGCGACGGGAACAGTTTGACTTCTATTCTCACATTAGGTGGCAAGAATTGACCAATCTGGAAGAATTCGTGAGATGGTCTTCCAACCAGGTGAAGTATCTTGGTAGTTGCAGTTTGTAACTCGCTGTCCAAGTTGTTGTCTTCTTTATGATGGTAGCCTACTCCACTTCCTCGAACTTTCTTTGTGCCAAGAGGGGTCATGAGCTCCCAGGACAACATTGAGGTGTATGCAGACAAGTGGTTGCCGTTTGATATCAGTTGATCATTCATGAATACTTGCACGTTTTGGAATAGAGCATTCAATACTCCATTTTCGTAACATAGTCTGTCGTCCTCTTTTGCTTGTTCTTTGTTGACGACAACTTTAAGTTTTACTTCAAGAAGTGTGTTTCTCAGGTCAACAAAATTGGATTCAGTTGCTTGGAACTTGAAGTGTATCGGCGATCCTGGGGTTATAGGAACAATTGGGTAGTTGGGCTCATAACGACTATCCTTAACAGAGACATCTACTGACGGCGACGAGAAAAGAGAGATTGCAGACGAAATGCTTGGAACAGCATCTTCAGAGGGTAGGTAGCTCATTCTAGCTCAAAAAAGTATTTCTTCGTTCTCTTTGCCTTTGCCTTTTTACGTGTTTCCTTGACCTTTGCTGGCATAAGACTAATCAATCGTCGCTTAAGAGGCCTTTTAAATCCTCCAGACCCTTTCTGGATTTTTTCCTTTACATTGCGGATGGTGGATTTTATATTCTCCTGGAACGACTGACCCAGATCTTTGCCTTGCTCATAGTCGTTAAGAGTATTCGACACAAGATCCTTTGCAGTTGGTACAACATACTTTCGAACAAGAGGAAGGGCGAAACGAAAGATTTTACCAAACCACTGAGATAATGCACCATACCCCACCATCTGGTCCTGGCGACCTCCATAATATGAAACACCATTTCCTCTCTGCTTAAGTGTTTGAGCAAAGCAGTCTACAGATGGACAGTTGAAGTGTGTTCGCTTTGTCATTGCTTTTTGAAATGAACAGTAAGAGATATGATGCCTCTATTTATATTCACTAAATTTCCCTTTTCGTCTCGGAGACTAAATGTAACAATTTCGATATCTTTCATGGAAACGTCTACATAAGTTAAGTTCTGGAATGAGTAGTGCAACACTGCATCGGATGTTGTTTTCCTTGGAAGTACACGGAGGACTGGTGCAGTGGTATTCCCAATTCTACTGTTGTGGACCATGTCCGAATAGACAATAAGTGAACTCCAGCTTAACCCTAGACCAGGCGGACTTTTGGCTTCTACACCGTATTTCATTTCAAAGTCAGATTCCGTGTTTACTGAAATGACTGCGCGTTGGTAGCCAAGAATATCCCGGAGTGCCTCCGTCATTTTAATTATCTCACCACCACGAAGACCAATCACAGAAACTCGGTCAAATGTCTTTATGTATACAAATTCAATGTCCTTTATTCCTCGATCTGTTCTCAATCCTTCATTTATGTCTTTTAATACCTCTTCAACCTTAGTATAGCTTTTTGAACTGGATAATGTGATTGACATGCCCTTTCTGTTGGACGGATCCGTTGGGTTTTCATAGGAGATGTGAATTCTGTAAGCTTTGTCAGTTCGGAGAATATCAAAGCTATTTGTCATGTGCATTTCTACCAAACTACATTTCCAGTCGGAACTATCTAGTTTAATTGGTGGTGATAAGCGTGTGATGAAGTGACTTATTTTGTTTTTTCCATTGTAAACCGGATCTTCGACATCAGAAGAAAAGTGGCAGTAAAAGGAATCTTTAGACATCGCGAAAATCGTCTTCGTAAACCCAACTGTCGAACTCAGGACCGTATGACTGCCACCTTACAAGAAACTGACGCCTCCCTCCTCGTGTGCGCTTCTTAAGTATCTTCTCGATGTGATACTGTGATGAAGGAGTAACAGGTTGGATTTCGTGTATGTAAAAGCCACCAAGTATAGGTTGTTCTTTCATGTCTGACAAGCTGTATGTAACAGGCTCAGTTTTGTTCACTTTGGTTATTATGAATAACTCATCGGTAAAGTTGTGTCTCCCTTTCTCAAATCCACCTTTGGCTCTCGATATGCGCACATGTTGTCCAATAAGCAAATTGTCTTTGGTGGGTTTCTTCTCCTTTTTTTTGTACGTGTAATGAAACAACTGTGGTGTGTTGTGTACCCCTACGTCTGCAGGCGCGATTCCTTTAAGGCTCCTGTGACCAGTCTTATTGTACTGACTAACAAGAGACTGGATATCTTTCACGAATGAATAAGTGTTGTTATGCGTACAATAACGTGAGATGTACAATCGCAACGTACGAATAACGCGTTCCGCAATTGCAGCTTTTAAATGCGAGTGGGTGTGGTATTGTTCAGTTTCGTGACTTTCAAGCAATTCTCGCATCTTTTTCCCCTGAAACTCTTTGCCTCTGTCAACATGAAACTTTTCGAATGTTTGTTTCTTAAAAATAATTCCGAGCTTTCTGCTCACTTCACTACTGGTCTTGGAGATAAGGGGTTCGACATACAGATAACGACTGAAAACATCAATGACGATGAGCAAGTACTTGTAAGGGGCGTTGTGCTTAACGTAAGGCCCGTCAAGGACCATAAGGTCGCCCTGTGCTATTTCTCCTTTGTAGAAAGCAATTGTTTTCCTGTACTCCTTTGCTCTCAAGAGTCGGTTCCGATGAAGGGTATATGCTGCCTGCCTCTTGAGAAACTCTTTAACAGTTTTCAGAGGAACGCCGCTCTTTCTAGCCAGAACCTCCGGCGACCCCAATGCCCCCACACTACCGACGTTGGAATAAATACGATTTAAAACTTCATCCATTTGTTGTTGAGAGTGACTGATGGGGAATCTGGTGAAACTGTGTTTTGCAGAGTTTTTACCGGCGACAAAAGGAATGACCTTTTCAAGGTACTAGCCACAGAGGGTCTTTTTGTTGACTGCGGGGTTGAAGAGGCCGTTTGTGTATTATCTATCAGTGAAGAAAAGTGGCTCGTTGAGGCGTCACTTTTGCTCAATTGCACATCATGAAGCAAGAATCTGTTCTTTATGAGTGAAAGTGGAATGGAGGACTGAGCCAAAAAATGAATTGCGTGGTCGTCAATAGCATACCTACTTTTCCTAAAAGAAACAGCATCAGAGACAAAATCGAGTGTATTATAATCCCTGCCATCTATCGTAATCAGTCCACTTTCCGCGGAATATTCAACTCCATCCGCCGTCAATAGATGGTTTAACAGAGCTTCGCCCTGTGGTCTCTGAGAGCGAGGAATGAGCTCTAAATTAACCTGATGGATGTTAGGAGGCTTTTGCGGCGGTGTTTGAGGTGTAGATGGAGCAACGGTTGAGTTCAGTTCAGTTTTATTCGGTATGATATTCACTTTGAGAGGTTTAGTGGTGGTCTCCTTATATTTTTCAAGTCTTTTGACCGCAGACTGAAAAAGTAGCAATTTTTCTTCATCGGAGATTGACTCGTCATTTAACAGTCCAGCCATGTCATTCTCAAACTGCTGTTTCGGCAAGAATGAAGCGTCAAAGGGAGTAAGCTTGTACGCCCGAGCCATGTTATCCCCTACTGAGCAGTCCACCAACAAGACTCGTAACAATAGGTAGCAATATGCCAAAAATACTCCCCCCTTTTTGAATTAATTTATCACGTTTTCGTTTGGAACTAACTTTCTTTTTACTCAAATATTTAATAATGTTTTGATGTTTAAAGCACCGTTGCTTCTGACAGTCTGGCATTTTTACGTTGCAGTTCACGACATTTAAACATATTTCGGAGATAATGTCAATCAGTTGTTTATCAGAATTTTCCAATATTGCCCGCCTCAGTTGTGGTTTAGCTTTGCTTAAAACACTCAAAAGTGCCACATGTTCTTTAATGTGCTGCATTTTTAAGACTAATTGAGCTTTTTCTTCGCACCTTGTAGATATACAGTTACGTTTTTGTCAAACACATTGGAAAGCAACGTCAGGTTATGGTCTGTCGCATTTAAATTTATACACAAATACCCAAAGGGTACACAAGTGGCATGCTTATAGGCTTCAAGAAGGTAGTGAGGATTTGTTGGAAACATTTGTTTTGCCAGAATCATTATGGAAGACTCGTCTCTAGGCTGACGGAACAAAATAAAGTAATTACTGTTAAGGCTAATCGTGCGAACACTTTTTGTGGCTTGAAAGAGATTATGAAGTATAAGAATACAGGAGAGATTTCTATGATGTGACTGAACAGTCCATAATTCGAGCAGAGCCTCGGAATTCTTTTCCATCTGCGTGGCTAAATCATCAAACACCAACAACGAATCTTGAGGGAGATTTTCTAGAATTTCCAACCCCTGAATGAAATGCACGTTTGGGCTGTGCTTCCTTATTTCATCGTAGGTCGATTGCCAAGTACGATAGCAGATGTAGACACTTTTGTGTGAAGGGGTGATAATGTCGCGGGATTCGTGTATAAGACGAGAGACAAAAGTAGATTTGCCGGACATACTTGGCCCTGCAATGATCATGCGGTAGGGACTCTCAAACTGGAAAGCTTTCATGTTGGATGTAGCCAAGGAACTGATGGATAGGTTCGTAGGTATGAGACTTTTATTCTTTCATATCCGAATATCAACATGTCGATTCCAAATAATGCCTATGCTTAGCAACAAATATTAAACAAACCATTCATGATTCACTTGCACTGTGACTTAAAATGTATCTCTATATCAAAACCGAGCAGGAGACTTTTTGCCTGACAGAAAACAGCAAGTAAAAAAATACAAAGGACTGATTTTCAATGTCATATTTTACTGTGAGGGTGAAAAAACGCAAGTACAAAAATCATAAAAGGCAGATTTTTCACTTTTCCCATTGAATTTCCATATAAAAAATAACAGACACAAAAACTTAAAAGGTCAATTATTCACTCACAGATTATTTCAAAAGACGAAAAAGAGCAAGTAAAAAAACGGGGAGGTTGAATTTCGGATTCACTTTTTCTCACAGAGTTTATTTTCCACTTTCAAACTTCTTGATTGTGAACAGAAACGAATTTTCTTCTTCTTCGGAGTCATAGTCGACGAAACTCCCTCTAACACATACTTCATAAGAATGACAATGTTGACATATGGCGTTGAAGCTTGAATGCACGTCACAGACAGCTCTGATACAAAGGAAACACCACTTGTCCATCTGTTCATCTTTGTGAAATTCGCAAGACGCTTTGTAACACAGTTCAACGAGAACAAAACGAGATTTTCGGGGTTTTTTATCGATCAGTGGATTATATCTCTCTAAGATAGTATTCGAGAGATATGAAGAAAAATCGAATATTTCGGCTACACAGTTGTGAACACAGTTCACAATCAGGATCAAGAGGTGGCGGCCTTGTGCACAAGTCACATTTCTCTGAACTCTCCTTTATAACACGATAGCACAGTTGACACAAATAGGCCATTTTAGATCCTTTCCCTTCGACTTTCACAAGGCAAATGACTATAGAAGTCACAGTCCCTGTAGGTGTGGACTGTACTATCTGTGGTTCCTAAGCTGGTCATTGCGAATACGCTGACGTCAGATTCGAAGGAACCCATGGGTCACTGGGTTTGCTTCCATATTACGAGGCGAAAAGTAAAATATCATGATCCTTTAAATTATGCCATATCATACTTTGGGCCTCATTTTATGCAATTCGTACGGTCCACCGGAAAATCCTTGGAACACGTGAGAAAGCAAGTGCAATCTAAACAGACAATGAGCTGTGGACTGCACTGTCTGTGGTTCCTAATTGCCTCGTCCCGTGGACTATCGTACAGGCAAATTATGGGCAAATATTCGAGCAACCTCCTGTTGAACGATTATCTGATGGAAAAACGACTAGCACGGCGTTACGGAGTGAAACTAGAGTTTAAAACCATTGTCCCTGCTCTGCAGTGACAAGACAAAGTTTTGTACAGTTGGTTACGTTTTGGAATAAAATTTATTAAAAATGAGGAAAAAAAGGAATTTAGGGCACAAAAAAAGACTACACCCCAGGATCAACTGTCACTTTTCTCACGGTTGCCAACACCTCTGAGCATTTTACTGTGTGCCGTTATCTTCGAGGTACTCTGTCATGCAGTTGAAAAAAGCCGCTGCAACTTACTGACTTCAAAATCAGAGTGCAAGCCGGCTTTTAGCGTAATCGGATCCTGCCCAACCGCAGAAGTCACTTTCCCACTTCCTGGCATTGTCACTCATCCTTTTTTGGACTTTTCCATTTTGGACCGACTCGAATTTTTTGGGACTCTGCCAAACCACATTTCGTCAAAAACCGAGTCGGTCCAAAATGGAAGTCCAAAATGGTAAGTCAAAAATGGACAGTCCAAATCGGTAAGTTCCTTATCGTATATAATAGTCTTACTACTTATACCGATACTTGTTCAAAAATACATCGAAAGATTAGTCAACTGTACCAAGACAACAACAAAGAGAGAAAAAGTATTCTTAGCCCCTTAACTTTAGCCCGCAGGATTTCTTCATCCTGCTTCTGTGCTCTTCTTTGGGCCACATGTTCTGCCACAGTTTGGGCCACATGTTCGTGGCAGCCGTGGAGGGAGCCACATAACTGGTGGGACGTTCTCTTCACCTTGTCTTTTGGCCACCTGTTCTTCCACGAATTGCCGCTTCTGTGTAGTTAGCTTACAGAGGTTGCAATCACACACCAAGAACGGACAATATCGCTTGTGCCCCCTAAGCTCAACAACCAGGTCATGATTCCGACATAGGGCGCAATTAGGCAGACGATCTCTCAGATTATGATCTCTCATATTCCCGACGAAGTCTATTGACACTAAAAAAAATAAAGTATCTTAGTATTTGTTGATCTACGGGTTGATAGGAAAAAGAAACCTGGCGACCCCCCCCCCCCGGCGAATACCACCCCTGTAAATACTCCTTCAGCCCGAGATGACTTGGAACTAAAATTCAATCAATGGATAAAATGGAAACGTCAGAAACCCAAAGGTGGAATATCGGAGCACTGCAATTCCATGGGAACGCTTGAAATCGTTTTAAAGTTTAACTGAAGAGCCAGTTTATTTTTAAACCATAGATTCGAAGACACATAATTTTTTCGACTGAAAATCGATTATATCGGAACGAAATAACAAAAAACAACAAGTGACCGGTAACCAGGCTGTCATGTCCCAGCCCCATTCCGTTTTCAATTTTGCAGTTACACTTCTATACTTTATTAGTCTTCGATAATGATTGCCGGTTTTAGTATATGTTTCAAATCCTAGAGACGTAACTCTCCTTTCATACTTTGACGAAGTATAATCGATACCAGGTCGACAGCCTAAAACTAGAAATAAAATGCAGTTTTTTGGCAATCAATTTCAAGTTCTTTTAATTTAGTTTAATTTTAGTTCTTTTCGAGGCGCGTCAGGCTACCTATTTAGGTTTTCGAGAAGCTCACTAGTCGGAAATATCTTTTTTTCAGTTTGCCCATGTTAGGGATCAGAGGCAAGGGGGAATTCAGGCGGAGTTTCGAAGGGGTATTTATGATAGAACCGTGACATATACTTCAATTTTCGACAGAATGTCCGAAAACTTGGGAAACCGGCAGCAACCAGTATTTTTCTGTTGCTAACTACAGACTCTCTAACCCCTAGTAATCCTCTGTCCCTCTAAAACGGCGATGACGCAAATCCGAAATTCTTCCCGTGATGAGCGTTCAACGCAGTGGTGCCTCGCGTCGCAGAATTCTGCGGTTTATCCCAGGTTTTCGACTTCTCCCCAGATTCACAGCTGTGAAAAAAATTTGTCACAGGAAATCGCACTTACGCCAAAGCGATTTCACAGAATTTTGGCCAATTTCAACGTAAATCTTTTCGGAAGAAATGATTATTTTGGTTTTTACGACTATTAGCTCCTCTTACTTACATTAGAATCTAAGTTTTTCTTTGTATCTGAAAAAAAAAAATTTTGTGGGCAGTGCAAAACGTATAGGTCAGACGGATTTGATTAAATCGATATTTCGGCCATTGTAGGCTACGGAAACTTGTAGCAACATTATAAGCAAAAAAAAAATATGTGTGTAGGCTAGGGCTATATAACTAAAAAATGAATTGTTGTTATTCAATCTTCACATTTTGTTCCTATTTTGAACAGCCAATACAAAGCGCATTATCCTCGCAGAACATTTACATATCGCTCTGAGTGTCAGGAACTAACTAAAAAAATGAACTCACAATTGTTCTAAGCAAATTAAAAAATTTATTTGCTTGCATTCTGACGAACCTGATATTGTACAACAAATATAAAACGCCATATATCAGCAGCGATCACCTACATGTCACTCTCGTAGAAACAGACTGAGAAAAAACAACCTCACTTTCTAGCAGTTGTTCAAACACGATGATCATCAGCCGACAGTATTCTCTGATTTGAATACATTAAATACAATGTGAAATTTATCTACACTTTCAACCGCTACAAAAATACGGCAAAATTTCCAATGCAATACTTACTTAGTCAAATTAAATCTCCACGTATTCAACTGACTCTTCCTCTCTCTCTCTGCTGAACACTCAGAACCAGTGTTGCCACTTTTCTTTTACCGAACCTGTGACATTTGGCCGCAAAAATCTGTGAAAATCTGTGACAAACGAAAATCGGTCATTTTTCGAAAAAAACTCAAAGATTTTGGGTGTTGAAGGAGTGCGTATATCAATTAACATAGTAAAATGCTATACCGTGTGTGAATCGAGATTTGGTTTCAGTTCAACTTGAAAAACATATTTAGTTTTCGAAAAATACTATATTTTTGCTATCCTTTGCTATTATTAACCTGTTGCGATTTTGCATTCTGCGACATGTGACACAAATCGAGCGATAAGCACAAAATGCAGGCGATGTTTGGGAAAAACATGGATATGTTGATTTTTCTTTTTTTTTACTTTTCATGAAGGAAAACATCAATCCTTGGATGACGGGAAGAACATATCTTCTCAATAAACCTTCATTTAACCTCATTTGAACTTGACGAAAATATTTAGTTAGACTAAGATTCCCATAGTAAGATTGTCCCCAGAGTCCTTAGAGTTTAGTACGTCGCATCTGACGCAGCAGTCTAAACCAGGGGCAAACCAAATTACAAATTTTTAAAACCAATACAAATTTTTTCGCCATTTTAAATTTTGACGCAAAATGATGCGAAATTTTATCGTAATGTGACTGCAGGTAGGTTTAGGGTACCGTATCGTCTTGAACTTATTTTCTTCCTTTACTGAAAAGAACTGACTGAACTGAAGAACTTACTGACTGAAATACGTACAGTCTAAATAAAATTTAGAAATTAAAATAACTTAACAAAAAGAAAACAGGTTCGTTATTCTTGCTTGAGCCTGAAGAGGACCCTCGCCAAGAGTGGTGTTTTATAACTTGATCATTAGTCAGGAAAAGAATGAACGGGTCAGTCCACTAAATTGCACCCAACTATTTTATCTCATGACATTGCGTACGCCACTAAATAAGCATACTGTTAACAAGAAATGTCGCTTTTTCAACTTCGTAATCATATACTTTTTTGTACTTCAACGTTTGGTATTTCGGTACACCGGTATACCATGGCCGAATCAGGTTAGACACATAAACGTTATGTTATCCTTATTTATTCTTGGTATCACCCAGGGCTTCTCGTACCACTCGTCATGTTTCACTCAAATCTGAGCATTCTGGGTTATTTGCTGTACCCTCTTCAACTTCCCCCATCAAGGCCGAATACGAGAGGTAGACCAAAATGGTTCGCCTAGAGCATATTTCAGACACATAAACGTTATGTTATCCTTATTTATTCTTGGTATCACCCAGGGCTTCTCGTACCACTCATCAAGTTTCACTCGAATCTGAGCATCCTGGGATATTTGCTGTATCCCCTTCAACTTCCCTCACCGAGGCCAAATATGGGCGGGACACCAAAATGGTTCACCTAGAGCATATTATGACCTTTACACCTTCCAAGTTTCATCCGAATCGCCCTACTCATTTGATCATGTTCGGTATATTGCTTAGGGTATTTTAGGGTCAAGTTCTCAAGTCTGAGAACTGTTCCGGAAATCCTCGTACCCCCCCCCCCCAAAAAAAAAAAATGGATCATCTAGGGCGTATGAACTTTCTACATTCCGAGTCTCAGTCCAATCGGTCCACTCATTTGACCCCTCGGTGATCCGCACAAATTCCGGGACCCTCCCCCAACAATGACTGAATCCGGTTCGGACACATAATTAGATCATATAGGCGTTTTCTCTTACCACCCATCAAGTTTTACTCAATCGGATAACCCTTCTCAACTCACGCATACGAAAAGGTTCTAGATTGCCCATTCCTCCACACCCGCCGATGACTGAATCCCGAGAGCGAAAAGTTCCATAGAGCAATTTTCTGTGTTTCTTGTCTCGCCAATAGCTGAATTCTGGCAGAATGAAAAAATGTCGCAGAATTCTGCGACATTTTTGGCAAAAGTGCGATTTCCTGTGACAAATGTTGTCACAGCTGTGAATCTGGGGAGAACTCGAAAACCTGTGACAAATCGCAGAATTCTGCGACAAGAGGCAACACTGCTCAGAACACTGGCGTCGAGTCGAAGTCGAAATCCGCATGGAAACAGGCCAACGTGTTGGAGGATTCGCAACGAATCAGAAGAGTTGCGCTCGGTTCCCTGTTGGCTTTGCAGCGTTGCCACCCTCAATAAAATTGTACTACACCTGGTAAACAAAATTAAATCTAGCAGATTTAGAGGGTCTAGTAAATTTCATTTGAATCTAGTTCTAGTAAAAAGAAATAATGTTGAAGCCGGTAATTGTGATAGATATTTCATGACTTCAAGGTAGTCCTCGAAGCCCCGCCGAAAGTTGACGGCCCGCCGGTAAAATTCTGACGCCGAATCTTTTTAGGTGATATGTATCAGATTCTCTTTCCATTGAGCTTTATCTTCCTAGGTTCCAGGTTGTTGTTCTGTTTTTGCTCATCAGCAAGTGCGTTAACAAAAAAGTCTTCGGTTTTGGCGCCAGTGCAGGAATGACGATTTCTACCGAAAATTGTGTGCTGGCTTTAAAGGAACAGAAAACTTGACTCAAACTTGACTCGGGGAGCTAGCTAACATATCAAGAATGTACCCTGAGTCGATATTGAGAAATAGAAAAATTCTCGTTACGACCATTGCAGTTTCCGGGCACTTTCCGAGAATTCGACTTTTGAGTGGGTAGAAAAAAAGCAAAAGGTTTGTGTGCCGTGACTAGGAATCGAACCCAGAGAATTCGACTTTTGAGTGGGTAGAAAAAAAGCAGAAGGTTTGTGTGCCGCGACTTCGAACCCAGGCCGTCTTGTCGGGGAGATCGTTTGTCTGTGGTGTACACGTAAAAAGACGAACTTTTACAGTACATAAGTGCATAATTACAGTGCATAAGGGGCAAGGGCCTGCCAGCTAGCTTTGGGAACACTAAGGAGGTAGTTCGAGACGGTTCGAGATAACAAAGAAGGCCTCTCGACAATAAGACCCTGTATATTTATCTAAGCCCCCATGGGCGATTCGATGGCCGAAAGTTGCGTAGTCAAGTTTACTGTTCCTTTAAACTGTGTAAACAAAGTGCCAAATAGCGTTCGTGCTGCCTGTCGGTTCGTCACTCTCAACTCTGTCCATATTTTGCTGGTTCAGACACTTCTGGACAAGCTAGGACGGTGAAAATTGTCATTCCTTCTGGAGGGTAGCGTACGAGGGGTTGCTCACTCTCCGGCACACTCATTCCCGGCACCTACCCGGCACACCCCGGCACCATCCGACTTTTTTCAGTTTTTAACCTCTCTAGGGTGAATTTTCCTAAATCAAGTAATATGGCGCTGTCTAGCGTCTAAAGAAAGTACTATAACCGATTAACTGCATCATAATAATCAAACTATTCGCCCGAGAGAGGTTAAAAACTGACAAAATTGGGAAGGTGCCGGAAGGTGCCATCCTATTTATTAGTCGGTGTTCCAAACTCACGAAGTTCAACAAAGGTGCATTAATTGGTGCATTAGTTATGTCAGATTATTTACAATAATTATAACATGAACAAATATCGTCTCGATATCGATATTTATGTTTCGATAATCGATATCGATACTTGGTCCAAATTATCGTTATCGCTATCGAATATCGCCCAACACTATTCCCAGTCGCCTTATAACAAGTATTTTTCTCGTGTTAATACACAAGTAGTTTCATGAATCTTTTACAGCAGTTTTTATGGCACTTGCAGCCTCTGGCTCAAGTGCCATATACCGATCGCAATTCCGTCTGTCTGTCAGTCGGTCGGTCGGTCCGAGTTTTTTGTCACATTTCTTCGAGTTAGGGTACTTCCAGATGTGCTAGGACGATGAAACTTGGCAGGCTTGTCAGGGACCCAATCGAACTAACCTGGAAATAATCATTTTCCCGATCCGACCATCGGGGGGGGGGGTGTGGAGGGCGGGGGAGTCCGGAAAATTTAGTAGTGTGTAACTTCCGAACGGGTGATCCGATTGGAAAGAAACTTAATAACTGAATAAATTATATATTTTTGATGTCACATTTGAAGTCCGAACCGGATTCGACAGCTATGGGGGAGTTGGGGGGGGGGACCGGAAATCTCGAGAAACGGTTAGAATGGAGGGATCAGAGTGAAACTTGCTGGGAAGAACAAGCATCTGCTCCAGATAAATCGTTTACATAATTGGACTGGATTCGGACACTTGGGGTGGGGGTGGAGGGGAGTTCCCTGGAATTGCGATGATGGCAGTTTTGGTGATTTTCACGACGAAACTTGGGAGGCGTATCAGGGACCCGATCAAACTGACTTGTAAGTAAAATTTACTCGATCCGATAGTCATGCATGGGGGGAGTGGAGGGAGGGGAATCTGGAATATTGAGTCATGCGTAACTTTGGAGCCAGTGATCGGATTCGAGTGAAATTTGATAACTGAACAGAGGACATATCTGTGGTGATCTTTTTCACGTCCGGACCGGATCCGACAATAGTTGGGGGGGGGGGGGGGTAAAATACATGATCGGCAAGGTTGCGTCTCCCCCACCCACCCCGTTCATGGGCAACTGGGCCGAGATTGCCCAAGAGGGGGCAGACTCGTGACAGGAATCAACAGGTATCTAGTTAAAACTTGGTAGGCTTGTGAGCATTGGGGTCTCCTTTGCTTTTTGGGGGTCCAAACCCCACTCCGACTTGGTTCAGGGGCAATGGGGCCCAGGTTGCCCATTTTTCAAAGTTTTTAACTTGACAATAAGTTGGCAAGTTGGCCCAAGTTGCCCATGAGTCAAGTTTTTGACCCGTAACGCATTTACATCAAACAGATCTTCCGGTTCCGTTTCTCCGATATGTAGAGATTCATCAGAACTGTCATCCATGAATATACATTCTTGTAAGTCATCCTCACTATCTTCACCCCGGTTAGCCGCCCTCGGTTTTCTTGCTTTCTTTGGAAGGGTGGCGACAACTTTCTTCAGAGATCTTTTTCTTTTTTATACCATTCGCTCAAATTCTTCCTTTTCCGGTGTTTCTGTAAGTATTCTAGTTTTCCCTCTTTGTTTTACTCCTCTACCCTCGGTAGTTGTAGGTGGCACACGGGGAAATGGTCTTAGTTGCTCGGGAGTTACGGAAAAGACTACAGAAGGCTCTTGAGTTTCTTCAGTACCTTGGTCTGGCCCATGTGGATCTGGCACAGCAGGGTGAGAATGGCTGTCCAGCAATTGACGATCTGTAACCGAAGCAGCAGAAAAGTCGGCACGGCAGAAAGTGTTGCGGTCGAATGGCCACAGTCCGGGCTTTCTGAAGCCAGCCACAATGTTACTCATGCTGAACTTCTCGAGGTATGGAACACGGCTGAGCTCTGCTACCTCATATATAGAGATACGTTGGCCTGGATGAAGGTTCAACCACTCATTAAAGCTGCTTCTCAACGCTGCTTTGAATGGTCCATAGACCGAAACATCTAAAGGTTGCAAGCGATGCGAGCAGTGAGGTGGGAAGGTAAGTAAGATTACCCCATTTTCTTTGCAGTAGTTGACTACTTTGATGTCCAGGTGACTGTCATGATTGTCCAGTAACAGTAAAGTTTTGGTTTCTTTTGATGATCTGGTATGCTTCACAAAATGTTTCATTGTCTCCAGGAAGGTGTCAGAATTAATCCAACCACTTGAATGAGCTAGTCCCAAAGCACCAGGGGGCCCATCTTTCAGCATCCGTGGTTGGAAATTAACCCTTGGAAAGACAAAAACCGGAGGTACGTGGTTACCTGTCGCACTAACAAAACAGACCATCGTTACATTTTGACCACGTTCTGCTGATGTCGTCTGGGCCACTTGCTTCTGGCCCTTTTTGGCAAGCACTCTAGGAGGCGGTAATACAGTTAGGACACCTGTTTCATCGGTGTTCCAAATACGGTCCGGAGGGATTTGGTATTTAGCATAGACTAAGGCAAGGTTATCGAAGAATCTCCCTACAACCACTTCGTTGAAACCACTTGCTCTAGCTTGACTTGTTGCCTCCGGGGATCTGATAGAAATCTCACTGTTCCGCTTGAGGAATGCAGTCATCCAGTCTGCCGAAGCTTGTGCCTTGATTTCCCAGGATGAAGGGTATCTGATTTTATTAGCTTGAGCAAAACGATAAGCGAGCTTGCGAGCTTCAATGGTGGTTAAGCCGTGATTCATTGCTGAAGCTGTTTGAAAGTAGTCTGAAAGCGCCTTCTCCTCGTTGGGCTTGAAGACTTGCCTGTTATGAACTATCTTCTCTGAAAAGGTGAAGTCGAGATCTGGTGCCCTCTCTGTGGCTGGGGCTTGTGGAGGCTCTGGGGCTTGAGACTCTGCTGCTGCGGGAGTCCCTACTTGGTCTTCTAATGCTGTTTCAGCTGTAGCGTTTGACAAATTCTTTGAACGTTTAACATAATCCAGTAATGTGGATCTCTTAACGCCAAACTCCTCGGCAGCTTTTCGGATTGAAACATTGTCGAGGATAACTGCTGCTGTAGCCCTTTTCATATCCCCCATATTCGGTGGTGGATCGTCGACGCGCTTCCGTTGAAAAATTCTTGGCATCTGAAAAGATAATAGGCTACTACAGTAGCAAAGCCGTAGCCTATATTGTTGCGCTAAACACAAATGCAATGTATCGGATGCTATAAATAGCATTTTTACCTCTCTTTGCGCTTGTCTCTCCTCTCCTGGGGTTAATTTGACAAAACGGGGTTGTTTCGGACACTTTCAAAAAGTCGTCTGAACCAACCCGACAATTGGTGTCCGAATCAACCCCACACAGACCATTTCTACAAAATGGCTTCTAGAAAAAAAAATAGTTAAGCTGAATCCAATTTGTGACTAGCTGTAGTTAGCGACATGATAAGGCTAAGTACCTGCCAACACTCAACTATGTACTCATGTTAATAACACAGCTACAAAGCTTGGCGCATGTTAGTGGAAATAAAAAGAATACCTTAAAAAGTGGTTCACCGGGAATATCTTCGAACCGCGTGTGCAGAAACTTTTGAAACTTTCGCGCAAAGTCGGCCACTCTTCAATACTCAATCCTGATTTTTGGCAGATTTTTCCGTGGAACACTGGATTTTATAATGGCAGTGTCCGAACCAACCCGTGTCCGAAACAACCCCGGTCTCCCCAACCTATGGCACTTGGCCGGAAGGCAAGTGCCATACAAACTTTGAAGATAGGGAATTTACGAGGGGTTACTCACTCTCCAGCACCCGGTGTACAGTCATTCCCGGCACCTACCCGGCACCTCCCGGCACCTACCCGGCACCTACCCGGCACCTACCCGGCACCTACCCGGCACCTACCCGGCACCTACCCGGCACCTACCCGGCACCTACCCGGCACCTACCCGGCACCTGCCCGGCACCTCCCGGCACCTACCCGGCACCTCCCGGCACCTACCCGGCACCTCCCGGCACCTCCCGGCACCTACCCGGCACCTACCCGGCACCTCCCGGACCTCCCGGCACCTACCCGGCACCTCCCGGCACCTCCCGGCACCTCCCGGCACCTCCCGGCACCTCCCGGCACCTACCCGGC
The DNA here is from genome assembly GCA_023053555.1 of Branchinecta lindahli. Classification (NCBI taxonomy): domain Eukaryota; kingdom Metazoa; phylum Arthropoda; class Branchiopoda; order Anostraca; family Branchinectidae; genus Branchinecta; species Branchinecta lindahli. Next base: position 27,461,648 of record JAKZAO010000011.1, read on the forward strand.
ACCTACCCGGCACCCGGTGTACACGGGTTTGGGGAGTGAGCAACCCCTCGGTAGCGTAGTTGCTGAACACTGGTAAACTTTTGAATTCCCTTGAAAATCTCGATTGCTGGAGAATTCCAAATTCTCTAGAAATCCCATCGATTAGTGATCCCCCGTTGAACAAATTTTATTTGTAGAACAATAGCAGGTAGCTTATAGATTGAAGGATTGGTTGCAGGAAAACGCCCAGGGATTTCGAAAAGAAGCCCAAACAAGCCCGACTCAGTTTTACCAAAATCTCTGTTGATCAACTAAAGCTGTTTTCAGGGAGTAATTCGGGGGAAGGGGGCTCTTAATTTAAGCCTTAAAAAAAAAAATTAGATTCTGCATGAAAACCTGGGGTTAAGACTGGGGTCCCGTCACTACCCCCACACGTCATAAGCACCACACGTCAGAACCCCCACAAAATCTGTCACTACGCCCACATTTCCGACAGTTCACCCACACGTCACAAGGCCGACATTTTTCGACAGTTCGCCTACACGTCAGTTCGCCCACACGTCAGTTCACCCACACATCAGTTCCCCTACACGTCAGTTCGCCCACACGTCAGCTCACCCACCGTCAGTTCGCCCACACGTCAGTGTACCCACTCTTAAAACCCGACAGTTCCCCACACGTCAGTTCCCCGACCGTCAGTTCCACCACACGTCATAACCCCCACACTGTCCGACAGTTCGCCCGCAATAGAGACCCACGGCCAATTAATTCAGAAAACCCGACGAGTCAACAATGAAAACCCAGGGGACTAATTAGAAGGGGCTGACTTTTGCGCATTTTAACGAAGGTAAAAAATCATTCAGAATCGCCGCGGAAGCATGCTGTCAGATCTGATAGCTTTGATTTCCTTTACGAAAAGAAAAAAATTTGACGAAAGAAAACACGCAGGGATCAGAGAAGGAAGCTTTCGGAATACTTTCTCGCTCGTTAAAGTACGTATGAGGACCTGGGGGGTTGCAGTTCAATCCATTAAAGGACACGTCGTACTTATTATAGTAATTCATTCTACATCAGCATTGTTTCCATCCATTCTCGTTCCAGGGATGCTCAACTTTAGAAGTGTATCCTATTTCCTCTATTAGCAACACACTGATTATCACGCTTGCCATGTTTCTTCTCTTTGCGTGACGTATTAGGCGCCCGATCATTGTTTCCGAGGAGCTTATTCGTCCGAAGACCGGTTATGCAAATTTTGCCAAGATTGTCGTTCAGGGCAAGGGAGATGGAAAAAGGCTAAAAATAGCCGAAGCCGTGTGTAATTTTCTGTTAGCATAGCTTAGTTGTAAAGTGGTCAACTACATCTGAGCAGAAACACAATGTAGTACGAGGTTCCTTTACATTTACATCTTACTAAAATTTTGCTTCGGTATAGTAGATATGATCTTTCACTGCGTGAAGTCTAGCTTTCCATGCGATAAGGCTGCGCTTCATTTGAGGCCGGTTTGAGGCGGCAAGTCATTCGTTGTGCGCGAGAAAATTAAAAAGGACAATAGGCCGCAAGTGAAGCATAGCCTTATCGTATGGAACGCTCGACTCTATGCAATGAAAAGTCGTAACTCCTATAAAAAAAAAAAAAAAAATTCCCTTGTACTATTTTAGTTTACTGATTAAAGGGGTAGCACATGCAACCCTTCAGGTGCCAATACGAACTTTAAATGTTTGTACATCCCTTTTTCCGTTTCGTGTTCTAAACACAACAGTTGCTGTACTAGAAGCTTAATTGTTCGTGGACGGCACTGAGAGAACCGATAGTTTTTATTCCTTTCCGAACATAACAATTCTGTTAGCAGCGTAATATTTCTGAAACTCATCCTCTTTCTTTAAGAACAAAACAGACAACTTATTGGACCTCTCTTACTTACTCTGTCTTTTCGATTATCCCTAGCTTACTTGTGGAATTACAAGCTTCAGAAATCCCCACCCTTCGCCAATGTTTCCTTTCGCACCTCGGATTTTTAGCACTTTTTCGACTTAGTCGAGTTTGTCAGTGACGGAGCGAAGCCTCAAAGGTCCGCCAATAAACATTTTAAAAATAAGTGAATGATAAGCTCCAAAATGTGATTTTTTTCATTTTCCAGACTCTTTTCTTTTTCTTTGTTTTCCCAGTTTTTAACCACGGCGTGCTGGCGCGGCCCGATACTAAAGTTTCCTGTTGGCGGACGGCACTGAGACTACCTAAAGCTTCTGTTTCTTTCCGGCCCGCAATAATAATATTGAATATAATACTGCGGGTGTTTATCTGGCTCGGTCATTGCACATGCATCGTTTTGTCACATTCTCTATTTAGTGAAACATTGACCAAAAAGGTATTTCTCGTCAGTTTCCCAGACTTGTTGTTGTCTTCTTCTCAGTTTCACTATATGTTTATATGACATTTTCCTTTATGGGCTGGCCTTGATGTTAATGTCCAAAAGTGTAGCCTACCGAGTAATCTAACAACCAAGAAAAACCTGAAGAAAAAAAAGATTTTTCTCGTCAGTTTTCCAGACTTGTTGACACAACCCGAAACGTACCCCCCCCCCCCTAAAGATAAAAGGCTAGTGACGTTGATTTTTCTCCAGCGTAAAACCTTCACTTTGTAACATAGCCTACAAACAGTAGCTAGTCTCCTTTCTAGGTACTGAACAACCCAGAACCGATTAGATTCGTCGCTAAGCAATAATTTCGGTTATTTTCGAAAGACCCTTTCTCTAAGGTTCAGATAGAATATACAATATCTGAAGTCAGGCTAAAAACTATGCATCCTTCTCCATTTCCGGTATCCTGCGGCACTCAATGAGATTTATCAGCTCACTTAGGGCTCCAATGGTAGTTACGCCCCTGACTACATTACGCGTTGTTGAAAAAAGAGTAAGAAAGCTGGCCAACAAAAGTTATAATTCTTATAATTTTCATTTCCAGATGAACTATCCCCAATCGTCACCCTTCGTTTCAACTTGTTACGACGCCTTTCTCTTGCACATATTCCCTCTCATAAAACAAAAGTATCGAATCAATTAGCATTCTTCTGACGATACTTTAATATTCGCCCTCATTAAAACGCGCAGAAGTCGACTTCTTCTTATGAATCCCCTGGGCTATGATGCCTTTCTTTTAATTGCATTCACTCGAGATTATCGAACTGTCGGAAAATGTGGGTCTTCTGAAGTGTGGGGGTTATGACGTGTGGAGCTTATTACGTGTGGGGATTATGACGTGTGGGGTTATGTGTGGGAGAGCTGCTCGAAAGATACTCCAAAAAAGAACTTTAATAGGTTTTACAAGAATTAATAGGTTTGTAAATTGTAACAGTAATGTACCCCCAGTTAATAAGAAAACGCCCAAAACAAACCATTCCCTCTTTCCCACCCCAAGCCCATTGCGAAAATCTCCCGCCCCAACCCTCAGAAACAAGCCTATGGGACGGAAAACAAGCCCATCTAGCAACAGTGTGTAGTGCTATTACAGACCTTGTTACAGAGCTGGGGGCTCTGTAACTGTGTAACAACTACGGACCACCAACTGAGCCTAACTAATTGCTGGCGAAAACAACATTTTCAATTACAGAGTTAAAGACCGCGAAAGCGACATCATCAGTTGTTAGCTACGGACTTTAATAGTCTAAAATAAAAGCTACTGCCCTCTGTTCGCGAAGATAGAATGTCAACATTTATTTACCTATCCCCACGTCTCTCATTCTTATTTTCTGTTCGTTTAAAAAAAAATCTACGAAATGAGAAACAGAGAGGAAGAAGAATTGGCAAATAAGCAAAGAAAAAGAAGACAGAACTAAGAAATTATTAAAGCAAAAACAGAAAGCCTCATCCAAAAAATCCATCGATAGGATTTTTTCTCATCTGATCCACCGTCACAACACAATGCATCCAATCATTGTACCCGAGAGAGAAAATCACCCAGTTTTCTGGCATGAAAATGGACTTACGGTACTTTATCTCGCCCAGCTGTTGCACTTTGTAGTTGTTTACGTTCGTCTGAAATTGCTGTGATGTTATTGTATTGTCGTCCACGCATACCACAACCACGGGCCCGAGGAGGAAACATTCTCTGCTTCTACACGTCGATACAACGTAAACAAACAGCCTCTCAACAATACCTTTTCCCGCCTAAATGTTATACTTACTTATACTCAGGGCTGCCAAATTGACACATTTTGTGTCAAAATGACACATTTTGATGTTGCGTGACACAATGACACATTCAGTCGAAAAGATGACACAATCGACGAAAATGACACATTTTTCAATAGAAATGACACATTTTGGTCATCTAGTCTTGTTTTTTTTAAATCGTATAAAAGAAAAGTAAAATTTCAACTTTCTACCTCTAGAAAAGCTAAAAATTAACGGACGAGAATAGCGCTACCTAACGGTGGCGGAAGTACACAGTGCGGGATACAGGATGCAGATGCCCCTACCGGATTTTATATATCGACGGCTCCGCCACCTAACCTCGTATCTCATTTACACAAAATTGTTCAGGAGAGCAAAAAAACTTCTTATTTTCGTGACTTTTGTGTTCTAAAATTGGCAAAAAATAACAAAGATGTTATTTTAGATTCTGCATCGACTCGTCTGATTTCCATCCTTCCCTTTCTTTCTTTCTAATAGAAAATTAAGATACGAGGATAAGTAAGATCACTTGCTTGAGATACGAGGTAAGTCCTGAAGATACGAGGTGGTAGTTTTTTTCAAAGCATAGAAATGAACCTCGTATCTTTAACTACATGAAGCAGCTAATAGAAAGAATCTTTGTTAGGAGTCCATAATCATATATTTTCCTAACGTCACTACATACAAATTTAAAAAAAAATACTATTGGTTAGGAAGAGAGTCGTAAAATGCATGATAGTCGATTGGCATGACAACTTTCATCGATTGCAAGTCAAGGAATTTTTCCTTTTTTATTGGTAGTCTTTCGCAGTGAAGCTTTGGTAGTCCTGAAAGTGCAACAAGATCACGCTTGAAAAAAAAAAAAACCTTCCCATCCGGAGTGTACTTATAGGCTCTGACATCATTTATAGTTGGTTCTCCTTTTTTCGTTCCGGGCCTAAACTTTTTTCCTTCTGCAACGGACTGGAAGCTGGTGAAAAAGGTATGGTCGAGGTACTTGACGCCATAGGACTCTCCCTCTTTCCTGGCTGTTGATATTTAAGAAACGTACTCGTATGGAACAAAAATATCTCGTTTCCCTATATTTGGCTCAATAGTAGCGTGAACTGAGTCACATTCCGTTTGTGTGTGACCTTTCTCCAAATATTTCTGGTAAACGGTTATTCCAGATTCTGTAGAGTACCGTTGCAAGCTGCTGCTTAGGACGGCGGTGCGGTTTTGATAGCCACAACCGTCACTCCAAAGGATAACGGTCTTCACGGTTTCCGGCAGGCATCTGATCCAGTCCAGTACGCAGCTTGTGAACTTGGAGGCTGAAAGACCTCCTTCGATTTCATTCCAAACGTAGTTGAGTAATTTTTTACTGGCCAACCAGAAAAAGTATAAGCAGATGCAGATGCTTGGAGCTTCGGTGTCAGTTTCACAGCCATGACATCGTGAGTAGAAACAGCTAAGGTTGTGTCAGAAGCAGCCAGCTCCTTGTCTTTCTTTTTTTTCAGCTTGCGCGTCGTCCTTCTTCCTTCGGTTGGTGTCATACCCGTCTCTCGTTAAGTTGTTCGTTGAAAAAGCACAGCAGGTGTCACACTGATCCTTGCTGGGCTTAAATATTGAAACATTCATATCCTTCGGCATTTCACAAAATAGGGTCTTCGATAAGAACTCCTGGTTTTCTTCTTCCTGGGCAACAACGTAGACTTGGTAAATTCCTACAAAAGTTTGGAACGGATGCTCGAAATACAGCCTTGTTGTATCCACCCTCTAATCAGCTTCAGGAACAACTTTTACCTTCCTCCAAATTTCCGGTTTTGGCAGGATTCCGGGTGAACTAATTGTCCGGCGTCAAAAATCGACAATCTCATTAGCATTAAAAACAAATTTTTTTCGTCCCATAATTTGAAACCCCCTCCCTCACCCCTAAACATAGAGCTAGGCCCATCCACGAATTTGACCGGTACTTTGACCAAAAGGATCCTCACACCAAGTTTGACCAGAATATCTCAACCCCTTCGAGAGTTATCGAGCTAACAGAGGGACAGACGGACAAATTTTACGAAGTCATAGGTATCAGTCACTTACGTTTTGGGATCCCAAAAAGGGCACATTCTCCGGTCAAGGAAGTCTCAAGATGGAGGTCAAGCCGTATAACATTAGCGTGAGGCGAATTATTCTGGCTCAAGTGGCGATCTGGCAACACAAGTCTCATATCAGACGATCTTGATGTCGAGTCGTGTTTTCGCGAAAAAGCCAGAACACTTGAGGGAACACGCGAGAGTGCGGCCCTAAGCTCTGGCTTTTTCCATACGACAACATGGTCCAACCATTGAGGGGCGTTTTGTTGTATGAAAAAACGATAGAAAGCTTTAGAAAATGACTTACCAATTGAATGGCATCATTTTCAGTATACCGTATATCATTCCCACCTTTTTCTAAAGCTGCTTGTAACATTAGTTTCCCTCAATTCATTTCAGACTTTACTGACTTCCAGGAGCCTATTGAACTCACATTATATTACCTAGCCAGTATACCTGTTCATAATCTACATTTTTTGTATCAGGTTTGCTTGATTCCTGGCAAAAAAAAAATTCGTTGAAACTGAAATAAATTGACGTAAATAATGATACGAGGTCACCGTATAATCCACTACTTTATGATACGAGGTTTCCTGAATATTTAAAATGTGACGAAAATTAAGATACGAGGTCCTGTCTAAAAAATGTCTCAAGATACGAGGTTAGGAAAACTAGCCTGAGTCAAGAGTAGATACGAGGTTAAATAGTCTCTTTTCTGGCTTCCAAGATACGAGGTTAGTTTTTATCGAATAAGATGTTATCTGTTTCAAATATGCCTAAACAGATGGTACCACTAGACGCGTCGTGCAAATTTGCGTACAATGATATCAAAAACCATTTTTCGACCCGATCTTATATGATACGAGGTTAGGTGGCGAAGCCGTCGATATAAACGCACCTATTGTGGTCTTGTATTTTCTTTTTTCGAAGGTGTCAACTAAACCTTAGCCGATTAAGTAAATTCATGACGTCACACGAGAAGTCTATATTTTCCATTTACTATCGGAATTGATCGCCCCTTAACTTTTTTCCGGCGCCTCGCTGACCGCCCCGACATACAAATACATATTATGCAACATTGAATTTTCCTATTTCTTTCACGACATCACAAAAACGTCACGGGCCCAAGATAATAGGACAAGGTTAAGTTTACTCCTTTTTGAACTGATTTGGAGAAGATTATACATTCAAAACTCTTAATAAAGATTCGAAAAGTAAATATGATACCATTCAGTGTTGCCACCCGACCAAAATTAAGTTTACTAAATTCCGGAGAATTTTTTACTAGATTCTAATAAAATTTACTAACTCAAAATTTTTTTTAGCGGCTGTCGCCGCGACACGTGCATTGCATTTTCTACCTGTTCTACATTTCAATAATAAAGGAATACATCGAAAGACAGTTTATTTTGAGTCACACTGAAAAGAAAGCAGCGAAAATATATCCGATCGCGGACTTGGTCATCAAGAGCAGAAACGTCAAAACTGGGGGCGCCCTCTACCAGCGTTGTCGGCCAATCGACAAAGAACAAATTAGTCGGCGCGAAGCGCCGCAATTTTTCTAAAAGACATTCAATTTTTTCTTAAAACAGGCCAAATTCTTGTAAAAACTGTCGATTTTTCACAAAGCAATTGAATCATTTGTTTCTATCAGGGACAAAAAACAAAATGGACAAAGAGCTCCGATCCTTCGTTAACAGACAAAATTAAGAACTCTGGAGTGATAAGCAAGAGTGGAGTGGATCCTAATATTTTTGTACATTTCCTCTGAATCTATGAAAAATTATACAACTTCTGGGTTGGACCATCTTTTTTACGAGAAATTGAGATTTTTTACTAGATTAAAATGAAATTTACTAGATCCTCTATATTTACTAGATTTAATTTTTTTTACTAGATCTAGTAAAAATTTACTGCCGGTGGCAACACTATTACCATTTGTAGCGAAAAAATATGACACATTTTGTGAAACATTATGGAATCTGAGATGACACAAAAAGCACATTTTCGAAAAAAATAAGACACAATGCTTAAAAAAAATTTGGCAGCCCTGCTTATACTTAGTGTAGTACATCCAATGTGGCGAAACATGTTTTGCTATAGCTTTGGTTTTCAAATAGTGGTACAGTATATTTTTTGATTGCCGAAGCGAGGGAGCTGAAGCTCGTAGGAGGGTGTACGGTAGGGAGAGCGATACTCTGACCATAGCCTAATCGTCTGGCAGTTTTGCAAACTTATTTTTGGGACTCAGTGGGCGGAGCCCGGGAGCCCAACCATGCAACACGCCACGGCGCGAGTTTGAACTTCGCAACAGGAAACTTTGGTGTCGGAGCAAGAGGTGCGACGCATGATATGCAAATCTGTTGGCAAATGTATTGTGGCAGTGTGCTCAAGTAGTGTTGGCCGATATTTGATTTTTTAGACGGATCGATATATTAACTTTCGATAATCGATAATAACTATAACTTTTTCGTTACCGTCTAGAAAATTCGTGACATTTCACGAACATTTAACACCGCAAAAATTGTCACGAGAAATGTCGCAACGATGCAGCACTTGATGCGGAATTTTCAGTTAGAAGCACAGGCTCGGAGTAATGGCTAATACTCATAATGCATTAAAAAAACTACAAAAATATCAGGATTGATGGAGGTAACAAGCTTTTAGTCTTCGCCCAACAGGAATTTACGGATTCGGACTTGACTTTTTATGTTTTAAAAGATTCGCCGGTTCGCCGACGAGACTTCAGTTGCTTTTTTTCTCGTGTAGTTTTACTGTAGTTTTGATGTACTTTTGTTTCATTATGAAAGTACCGCGTACCGTTTTATTTGTCCATTCGACAATTTTTACGTTAGAGTAACGCTTACTCCGAAACAAAATGAGGAAAACAGGTTTGCCAGTGCATTAAAAAAAAAAAAAAAATATCAGGATTGATGAACATAACAAACTTGTAGTCTTCGCCCGGCATAAGTGATTCGGACTTCACTTTTTATGTTTAAAAAGATGCTGGTTCGCAGACAAGATTTAAGTTGCGTTTTTTTCTGGTGTCCTACTTTATTTGTCCATTCGAAACGCTGTACTTTCACAACTAAAAACAAAGTGAGCGCGTAATCTATTTACGTCGGAGAGAGCTAGTGTAATCGAAGGTCGAAGGGGTTGGTATATGGAAAAGAAAAGAGTAGGTGGCTGCGGGCTGTCCCAAAAAAATTTAAACAGCTAATGAGATAGTCGATTATGGGGTAAGAAGACATGCTGAACACGAATCTTAAAACCATTTTCTCGCCGGACAAGTAAGTAAAAGTTTTATTTGAAGTTGATTAGATGTTCAACTAAGAAGACATGCTGAACGGTGAACCCATATGCGGCAATCATTTTCTACCCGGACAAGTACTTCGCCCGGAATCCGTCCCAAACCGGAAAATTTGTTAAAAGCAAAAGTTGTATTTGATAGATGTCCGTTTTAGGGGTAAGAAGAGATGCTGAATCCGTATATGACAATCATTTTTTTGCCGGACTAATAGTTCGTCCGGAATCCGGCTGAAACCGGAAAATTTGTTATAAGTTAAATTTGTATCTGAAGTTGATTAGATGTTGGATATTTGGGTAACCCCTAAATCAACTATCTAAGTAGCTTTCAAAAAATATTTTTGTTTGCCCCTTAATCTGAAACCCCTCCCCCACCCTCAAATATAGGGCTACATAGCCCATCTTCCAACTTGACTTGTGCTTTGACCCAAAGGATCCTCCCACCAAGTTTCATCAAAATATCTCAATCCCTTCGAGAGTTATCGTGCGTACAGACGGACAACTTTTGCGATGTCATAGGTATCCCTCCACTTACGTTTTCGGATCCCAAAAATAGAGCAAGAGCTACACCGATACAAAAACTAAACAGTAAAGATGGAAAGCTGATCATGGATAAGTCGGAAATCCTGACAGAAGTGAGAGATTATTTCCAAAATGTATTCAGAGACAAAGGAACCGAAGATGTGCAGATAAGAATTCAAGCGAAATCTTTCTTAGGCAACCTAAATTTCCCGAAACTTGAACAAGAGCAAAAGGAAACGCTGACACAGGATTTCACGCCGGAAGAGGTAGAGACAGAAGAAAACAAGTCCTCTGGAATTGACGGTTTGACTACTTTGAAATACATAAGAAACACAAGACGGATTTCTTAGACATATTTGCCAATATGTTCAGTCAGAGACTAAACGATGAAGAAATGACAGTTTTAGACTCAACAGGAATTATGAAACCACTACCAACAAGATCAAAGATTTCGATGGGATCCCAAAAATATAATATTTGACTCAGACAACTACGTCCTGACTACGTCTTGTCTACGCGAGATCCAGTCTTCGCCAGGCTAATCATCTGAGAAAATTAATTTCAGATATACCTGTATAAGCCATATTTATTTTGACAATACTGATCGAAACTACCTGCTTTACTTCTGCCGAATTTCCGTTTTCGGCCGAATTCCGAGCGAACTACTTGTCCAGCCAAAAAAAGATAGTTCAGAAACGAATTCAGCGCATCTCCTTATCCCTATAAAGAACGTCTAATCAACTTCAAATAAAACTTTAACTTATAAAAAAAATCCGGTTTCAACCGGATTCCGGACGAAGTATATGTCAGGGTAAACCAGATCCAGTCTTCGCCAGGCTAATCATCTGAGAAAATTAAGTTCAGATATACCTGTATAAGCCATATTTATTTTGACGATACTGATCGAAACTACTTCTGCCGAATTTCCGTTTTCGGCCGAATTCCGAGCGAACTACTTGTCCAGCCAAAAAAAAACAGTTCAGAAACGAATTCAGCGCATCTCCTTATCCCTATAAAGAACGTCTAATCAACTTCAAATAAAACTTTAACTTATAAAAAAAATCCGGTTTCAACCGGATTCCGGACGAACTATATGTCCGGGTAAAAAATGATTGTCATATACAGATTCAGCGTATCTTCTTACCCTTAAATCTATCATCTAATCAACTTCAAATACAAATTTTACTTTTAACAGATTTTCCGGTTTCGGACGGATTCCGGGCGAACTACTTGTCCGGCGAGAAAATGGTTTTCACCATCGCGTTCAGCATGTCTTCTTACCCCTAAATCGAACATCTAATCAACTTCAAATAAAAGTTTTACTTTTAACAAACTTTCCGGTTTTGGCCGGATTCCGGGCTAACTACTTGTCCGGCGAGAAAATGGTTTTCACCATCGTGTTCAGCATGTCTTCTTACCCCTAAATCGAACATCTAATCAACGTCAAATAAAACTTTTGCTTTGAACAAATTTTCCGGTTTGGGCCGGATTCCGGGCTAACTACTTGTCCGGTCAAAAAATGGTTTTCACCATCGTGTTCAGCATGTCTTCTTACCCCTAAATCGAACATCTAATCAACTTCAAATAAAACTTTTACTTTTCACGAACTTTCCGGTTTTGGCCGGATTCCGGGCGAACTATTGGTCGGGCGAGAAAATGGTTTTCACCATCGTGTTCAGCATGTCTTCTTACCCCATAATCGACTATCACATTAGCTGTTTCAAAATATTTTGTTTGCCCCTTAATTTGAAACCCCTCCCCCACCCTTAAATATAGAGCTACAGAGCCCATCTTCGAACTTGACTTGTACTTTGACCCAAAGGATCCTCCCACCAAGTTTCATCAAAATATCTCAATCCCTTCGAGAGTTATCGTGCGTACAGACGGACAGACGGACGGACGGACGGACGGACGGACGGACGGACGGACGGACGGACGGACGGACGGACGGACGGACGGACGGACGGACAACTTTTGCGATGTCATAGGTATCCGTCACTAACGTTTTGGGATCCCAAAAAGCGGTGTCGACTCACATGACCTAAGCAACTGGAGACCTATAACCATTACACCATGTGAGTACCGGATTTTTGCGAAAGTTTTAACAAACAGGTTAAATAGGGTAGGCTACTGTCAGTCTCGAATGGGCCATTGTCGTGTATACATGCAAACGTAATTGCAGTGATCTAGTTCGGGTGAGCGCCAGATTGTTTTCGTAATCTCTTGGTTGGATAGGCTACCTTAGGTTACATGTGAGTAAAAGTGGAAGGACGGGTGTAGGAAATAAAGATACAGGGAAAGAGGTGGAATCGAGAATTGCAGCAATGGAAACTATAATAGGTTGGATCTCACAAGCTTTGCAGACCGATGAAACCAGTACGCAATCCACTCGTGAAATACACTATATGACTATCTCTCCTTGCCGCTGCGAAATCGGCCTCTCCGGGTATCTAGCGGATGAAAGGCAGAAGTCGTGTCACAGCTGCTCCCAAAGATCGTCATGATTGCTTGAGACAGGATGTGAGTCGTTGAGTTTGAGTCGTTACGGACGCGCCTACTCCTTCTTCCTGAGGATCACTGGCGTGTTTTGGACTTAGTCATATAGAGTATTCTACAAGGCCTCACAGAGGCGGCCGATCTCGACTCATCCATCGGTTCACATGAAGAACAAGCGACGAAGAAAACGAGGAATTCAGGAACCCAAGAAAACAAATGCTCAACCAGGAGAAGGATAGATACTAGGATAGGAGAATAGATGAACGTACAGAAACAAGAAAAAACTGATAACCCTAAACTTAAAGCACAACTCTTACTAGAAATAATATTTTCCCTATGAAATGGATCAGAAAAAAACATTTTCGAAAATACCATTACTTCCATAGATGGAAATCTGAAATTAGCGATTTTCTTGTTAGCGCCTGTCGACTGAGACGGTTTATTTAGCAGTCATTGCACTCTCATCACTCAGCTCTACAAAATGATTGATTTTCGTACATGGCCGAGAGTTTTTGAATTTCCGCGCCTTGCAATACCATTGTAATCCAGTGAACGGCATATTCGAGACGATTCGGCTCATACCTAGGAACATAGGCACATAGACCCGTTGTCTTCTGAAGTTCTTGTAATCCAGTGACTGGCATATACGAAACGATTCCGCTCATACATAGGAACATAGGCACATAGACCAGTTGTCTTCTGACGTTCTTGCAATCCGAAGACAGAAACATAAATAACCATTCAGATTATACCTAGGAACAGACGCACATTGGGTATGATCCGCTATGGTTTCAACGATGGAAGATAAAACACATTCAAGGGCGTATAGACCAGCACTCAGGAAATCTGGGGAACCTCAGAAACGATAGGAGTATGGGCTTTTTGGTATGGTTTTCCTATGGTTCTCTATCTTTTTTTTCACTCGGGTATCTCCAGCATTCCTGCTCTCCGACGCGGCTGCTGAGCGCAAAACATTAAAACTGATCGCGCCTTGGTTCAAAAATGTGAAACTAAGCAAATAAAAGAAGTAATAAACAAAAGCCTCTCAGATCCTTATTCGTGAAAGAGTTGTAAGTAGACGTTTGATGATCCCGGCAAACGTTTCGTTGTGTGACAGGCAAAACTCGGCAAGGCCAAAAAAGCGCTAAAATTTCGTAGGCAGAAAACGAAACAATAGAGAAAGGTGGGGATTTTAGAAGCTTATAATTCTGTATGGGAGCTAGATATATTATACAAAGCAATATAAGCAAGAGGGGTCCTTTAAATGGTTTGAAACAAAAGAATAGGCGAAAGATGCTAAAAGAGTTTCTTGGAAAAACAGAAGTCGACGTAGCTTTCTTGCAAGAGGCAGATACCAACGACCTAGAACACGGAGAAAGGAATGGATAGTGTTGCAGTAATCTACAAAAAAAGATCTCAAAATCCAAAACGTTAGAATAGATTTGCAGGGAAGAATAATAAGTTGCAAAATTGGGAATTTATCAGCAGTGGATATCCACGCTCCGTCAGGAAGTAATCGAAATCGAGAGAGGGAAATTTTTTTCGAACAAGACATCGCGACCTACCTGCCTAACGATGGGACAGAGTCTATTATATTAGATGACTTCAACTGCGTAATCGAAAATGAAGATGCTAAACTGGAATCTGTTATACGATCGAAAGCGTTAAAAAACCTAGTACAAGGGTTGGAGCTCGAAGATGCATGGAAAAAAAATACTATCGATTTTGCCCGGATAAATTAGAAAGGAAAAGGTGGAGGATCGAGGATTTACAGAATTTATGTGTCGCAAGGTTTCTAATCATGTTTGCAGAAAGAGGAGACAAGAATTATAAAATTACATTATTTTTTAGTGTATGTATACGTAGTATAGTGTGTAACTTGCGTCTGAGTGAATCGAGTTCATCTCTCTGCTCAGTGCTGTAATCTTTTTTAAGCAATACTGAAAAATTGAACAAGTTTGCCAAATAAATATCTACTTGTAGGCTGTCAACCTGGTGTCGACTATACTTTGCCAGAGTATGAAAGGAGAGTTATGTCTCTGGAACTAAAAGCGACAATTCATTTCAAAGACTACTTAAGTTGATAAGTGTAAGCGGAAAATTGAAAACCGAATAGGGCTGGGCTGGGATATGACAGCCTTGTTACCGATCACTTGTGGTCTTGAATAGGATTCAAGACCCGATGAAAATCTGTTCTTCGTTCCGATTTCTTTCGTCCCAATATAATCGATTTTCAGTCGAAAATCAAACCTTAAAATGATTTCAAGGAAACCCATGGAATTGCAGTGCTTAGGATATGTTAGTTTGGGGACAACATTCGATCTGTTGGTAGCTGACGTAATGTTAGTTAATGGATTGAATTTATGAGCGTGTTCCACCCTACTTACCGTAGTTACTACACTAGTTACCGTAGTTACTACGCTAAGCTGGAACGCTTTTTTAATTTTTTCGGTCAAATATCAGGCCGCGGGCTGATCGGACCAATCACGTTGCAGAGATGCGTAGTTACTACGCTTACTACGCTCCCGAGCGTGGTAAGCAAATAGTTACTGTTAATTATTATTTTGAGAAGGCTGGAACGGTCAGCGTAGTAACTTTTCGTGAGGCTGGAACGGAAATAGTAACCAATAGTTGCTATTGGTAGAGGGGTGGAACACGCTCTATGTTTCCAAGTCATATTGGGCTCAAGGAGTATTTACCGGGGTGTTTCTAGCCGGGGGGAGGGGGTTCGTCACCACATTTCTTTTTCCTATCGAAACGTAAATTTTATTATGTCCCCCAAAAGACGAACAAAATAACAAGATACTTTATTTTTTTCAGTGTCAATGGACAATGCCGGTAATATGCGTATCTCTACATGCGCTCTATGTCGGAATCATGGCCTAGTTATTACACGTAATGGGCACAAGCAATATTGTCCCTTCTCGACGTGTAAGTGCAATCTCTGTAAGCTAACTATACAGAAGTTGAAATTCATGGCCGAACAGGTGGCCCAAAGAAGAGCAGAAGGCCAGAACGTCCCGCTAGCTATCAGGGAAGCCGCAATGTCGCTTCCTCCACGGATGCCACTCATGCAGGAGTTGGTGGCAGAACATGTTGCCCAAAGAAGAGCACAGAAGCAGGACGAAGAAATCCTTCGGGCTAAACTTTAGAGGCTAAGAATACTTTTCCCCTCTTGTTGTCTTGGTACAGTTGACTAATCTTTCGATGTTTTTTGAATAAGTATTTGACATTTTCCATTTATCATTAAAGACCCGACATTAGAAACTCAAAGTTTCTCCCTTTTCGTTGGAAACGTTTCAACCTTCATGAAAATGTTTGAAACTTCAAAATGAAAGTATGAAACTGGAGTTAATTACGTTCGAAATTGAAGCTATAGTATTAAGATTGTGTGAAACTTGGATGAAGTCTGCTGGCGAAAGAGAACCGTTCGTAAGAGTCTTTAAAGTTTAACTGAAAGCCAACTTATTTTTGTGTCATTTAGTTGAATACACTGAATTATTTGGATTCTGCAAAGGGATTTTTTTATTTTCCACTATCTGCTCTAGTTATGACGTTCAGAATAGGCCGTCCCTACAGCGAAAATTCTACTATGACGCGGGAAATTTTTATCTAAACACAAACAAGGCTTTTCAGTGGGCAGTGGCGATATTGGTGAAGATTGCTTAGTGCCTGAACAAAAAAAAAGTCATAAATCTTTCTTGTAAGGCATACAACAAATTAGAGGTACCACAAATCACACGGAAATTCCACTATTTGAAAATCGATTATTCCTGAATAGCGGAACAACCAAGTAACGCGTTTCAGCGGGTCTTCAAGCCAATTTAAGTGGATAAGTGATGGGTAACTAGATTGTCCTTTCCCAGTCCTTTTCGGTTAAACTTTAAAGCTTCGCATCGAAATTACCAAAATATTGTTAAAGTCTTTTTTTTGTTCAGGCACTAAGCAATCTTCCCCAATATCGCCACTGCCCACTGAAAAGCCTTGTTTGTGTTTAGATAAAAATTTCCCGTGTCATAGTAGAATTTTCGCTGTGGGGACAGCCGCAGATATTCTGAACGTCATAACTAGAGCAGATAGTGGAAAACAAAAAAATCCCTTTGCAGAATCCAAATAATTCAGTGTATTCAACTAAATGACACAAAAATAAGTTGGCTTTTCAGTTAAACTTTAACTTAATAACAAACTGCAAAACTCCATCAAACCTGACTGTGGAATTTCTGGAGAAAGTTTGAATTCGAGAAGTATTCATTCACAGTCTGAAATGTTTGTAAAGACAATTTAAGAAATCTTTCAAATTGACCGAATTTCTAAGAAGTTATTTCAAATTTGCGAATTTTTCATAAGTTCTGTCATGTTTAGAATACCTCTTTCAAATTTCAAATGAAGCTCCACGTAATTTAAACATACTGATGAACTTTGGCAAAATTACATCAAATTTCAAGTATGTTCTTTGAATTTAACGAACTTTCTCTTAGAATTTAAACGAAATATTCGAAAATATTGCGAAAACTTTAAAACTAAAATATTTTTAATTTTTCTTACGAGACACTTGAAAAACAGAACACTTCCGAACGAATATAACGAAAATCGACTAAAATTCTGTAGAATACTGAAAAAGAATTTGAAAGTTCAAAGTCCAAAGAACCAATCTGAAAGAGTTCATTTGAAATTTCACTTTAATCCATGATATTCGTTGCGTTTTTGCAGATACCATGGTATCTAATACCACGGTCTAAAGTCTTTTTTGCAGTTACCGTGTTATCTGACACGACGGTCAAAAGGTGTTTATGCACTTATCGTGGTATCTGGCCAGTTATCGTGGTATCTGATATTCAGGTACCTCGGTCTGACTGTGGTAACTCGTCAATCTGAAAAAGTCACCTCACTTTCATCATCACCAATAATTGAGCCTAGGAGTTTGCCAAATCGGTGGGAAAGAAGTTTGGCACTTAGTGATGTGACTGGATATCAGTTTTTATTTTGAGATGACTTCGAAAAGCGTCATTTCGGCAATTATCGTTTTTGCAGAGCTACCGTAGTATCAGATACCCTATTACTGAAAAAAAAACGACTAATTGCAGATCCACAGTGTCAGAAGTTTCACAACAAATAACACGAGGAGGCGGGGTTTCAACAGATAGTGCGTTACAGACAACACTTCAGATGTTATATGTTGTGTTTAAAAACGTTATCCTTGAAATGTTATGCATAAGAAGTCAGGAAGAGCCAAAAAACAGACAAAAAAGCATCTACTGACTTTTTTGTTTGTCGTGAAAACTCTCGTGAAAAATCAGGAAAACTCAGCAGATGCTTT
Organism: Branchinecta lindahli; assembly: GCA_023053555.1. Classification (NCBI taxonomy): domain Eukaryota; kingdom Metazoa; phylum Arthropoda; class Branchiopoda; order Anostraca; family Branchinectidae; genus Branchinecta; species Branchinecta lindahli. The sequence goes on from JAKZAO010000011.1 coordinate 27,479,506, forward strand.
TTTGCTGTTTTTTTTTCACGACTTTTTTAAACACAACCTCTAATTTCCATAAATTGAAACATTATGAATAAACCTGTCAATTTGGGGGCTCGCCCGCAATTAAATCTCATTTCAAATGACACCTCTCATCTTGTTCTGAACTGAGATCGGGCGAGGTGGGGACAAGAATTCCTGGCACTGACAGATTGATCGAGCCTGAAATTGCTCTGAGGCGACACATTAGTGTTTTTCTCGAGTTTAGGCTCTAAACTTGATCAGGCTCTAAAAAAGTTACACAACTAGAATATCACAGAACTTATTGTCTTCGTAACACCGATTCGTCCCGATTCTAAAACTCTGCATTTCGTTATTGCCACTTCGTGAGAGAGCTTCGCTGGGATTTCCCTGAAGATGAACATCTTCAGCCTCGACGAGGTGCAAATGTGATGGCCAATTTTCTTGTCCTTCTTCTATTCAAAAGCTATTCAGCCCCAGCTCCTGGACGGTGGATTTCGCTGAAAAACGACAAAGAGAATCAATCAATCAATTACTAATTTTATTATCCCATATAGAAATGGCACAAAACGTGCCCATACGGAGTATAGGAAAAACAATAAAGGAAAGAAAAAGATCACACTAAACTAAATGACTATACACACGCACTATAAGACGAATATGGCTCCGGTCTAGGGAAGAGTCAAACTCGGCACGGCATTGGGCCACAGCCACAAAGGGATCGGTAACTTGGCAACGGCCTTGGGCCACAGCCACAAAGGGATCGGTAACGCCGTATATTCTGTTTAAATTAAAAGGCTATGTCGGTCCTTTTAAAGTTTAACTGAAAGCCACATTATTCTTGTATATTTTTAAATATTTGAGTTATTTTGACTCTTTTGAGGGAATCAGGAGCTTGCGACCGCGTATAGGCTACGTCGGGCCTTTTAAAGCTTAACTGAAAGCCACAATATTCTTTTATATTCTTTTCAAATACATGAGTTATTTCTTACTCTTTCGAGGGAATTCAAAATTTTCCACAATGGGCTCTGTTAGAATATGGACGGCCTCCCGACAAGACCGGCTCCACATCTGAACCGCTAAATTTAAACAAGAAAACAAACGTGATTTTTTTTATGGCCTTACGCGTAGACAGGTACCATAGATCCAAAAGGAGAACAAGGTGTTCCCGAAATACAGAAGTTGCTTAAAATATCTAACCGCCACGGCAACTTTCAACAAGACCAAAGGTTTCGATGGGATCCCAAAAATTTAATTGACCAGACAACTACGTCTTCTCTACGCCAGATCCAGTCTTCGCCAGGCTAATCATCTGAGAAAATTAAGTTCAGATATACCTGTATAAGCCATATTTATTTTGACGATGCTGTTCGAAACTTCCTGCTTTACTTCTGCCGAATTTCCGTTTTCGGCCGAATTCCGAGCGAACTACTTGTCCAGCCAAAAAAAGATAGTTCAGAAACGAATTCAGCGCATCTCCTTATCCCTATAAAGAACGTCTAATCAACTTCAAATAAAACTTTAACTTATAAAAAAAATCCGGTTTCAACCGGATTCGGGACGAACTATATGTCCGGGTAAAAAATGATTGTCATATACAGATTCAGCGTATCTTCTTACCCTTAAATCTATCATCTAATCAACTTCAAATACAAATTTTACTTTTAACAAATTTTCCGGTTTCGGCCGGATTCCGGGCTAACTACTAGTCCGTCGAGAAAATGGTTTTCACCATCGTGTTCAGCATGTCTTCTTACCCCTAAATCGAACATCTAATCAACTTCAAATAAAACCTTTGCTTTTAACAAATTTTCCGGTTTCGGCCGGATTCCGGGCTAACTACTAGTCCGTCGAGAGATTGGTTTTCACCATCGTGTTCAGCATGTCTTCTTACCCCTAAATCGAACATCTAATCAACTTCAAATAAAACTTTTGCTTTGAACAAATTTTCCGGTTTCGGCCGGATTCCGGGCAAACTACTTGTCCGGTCAAAAAATGGTTTTCACCATCGTGTTCGGCATGTCTTCTTACCCCTAAATCGAACATCTAATTAACTTCAAATAAAACTTTTACTTTTAACAAACTTTCCGGTTTTGGCCGGATTCCGGGCGAACTACTTGTCCGGCGAGAAAATGGTTTTCACTCTCGTGTTCAGCATGTCTTCTTACCCCATAATCGACTATCACATTAGCTGTTTCAAAATATTTTGTTTGTCCCTTAATTTAAACCCCCTCCCCCACCCCTAAAGGTAGGGCTACAGTGCCCATCTACGAACTCGACCTTACTCTTGACCCAAAGAACCCTCACACCAAGTTTCATCAAAATATCTCATTCCCTTCGAGAGTTATCGTGCTTACAGACAGACGGACGGACAGACGGACGGACGGACGGACAGACGGACAACTTTTACGATGTCATAGGTATCCGTCACTAACGTTTTGGGATCCCAAAAAGAAATAAGCGACATAAATATCATCAGCATCGAGAAAAAACAAATGTTATTTTCTTCTATCCAATGTAAAGAAAGATGTTATTCGACATGAAAATCATCAAGATCAGTTGAAAAACAATTTTAAAGCAGTTTTTGCAACTTATGCTAGAAGGTATTCCTTAATCTCAATGAAATCTCAAATTTGACTAACATTCATGTCCTTTGAGTCTGATGTCTTTTGATTTTTTCTAAAATGATCAACAATCCTGAAAACCTATGGTTCAGTCAAAAATCTATTAGCCTATTCACTTTGCGGTTACTATAAAATGAGCATCGGCCATTGGGGATACTGAAAGTGTATCCTTATTTCAGAAATATGCTCTCTTGTCAATTACGGTATCAAGTTTCCTTCGAATTCGACCACCCGTCCGAAAGTCAGCCTATGCATGATACAACAGTCCGGATTCCAATTCCGTCCACTCTCCCAAAGGTGGCCGGATCGGAGGAATGACTACTTCCAAGTCAATCTGATCAGGTCCATAATACAGCTGCCAAGTTTCATCGCCCTAGTGCATCTGGAAGTAGCCTACCTAACTCACGATCACCGGAATTCCCGGAAACACCCTCCAACTCCGCCCACAGCGAGCCGATCCGCTCTGTTTCTATCAAAATTGTATTCTAGAACTTATCCTTGTTCTGCTCACGAAGTTTCATCCCGATCCCTCCACCCTAAGCATGTCCCGAGATTTCCGCCCCCCCCTCTATTCCTTCACCAGAGTTCGGTCATGATCTGGTCCGGACATGAACTGGGACATCAGAGACACTAGCTCTTTTCAACTGCCAAGTTTCATTTAGATCCAATGGCACCCCGTTCGAAAATTATGTTTGTCTCAATATTCCGGATTTCCCGTCCCTCTTCTCCCCCCACGATGGTTGGATCGGGGAAACGACTTTGTTCGTGTCAATATGGTGGGTCCTTAATGCGCCTGGCAAGTTTCATCGTCCAAGCACATCTGGTAATTCCAGACCCCCCCCCCCCTCCCGCTCCCCTCACAGTGCCTGAAATCGGTCCGGTTTTGTCAACGATGTATCCAGGGCTTGTGTTTGTTCCTCCCACCAAGTTTCATCTCGAGTCCCTCCACTCTCAGCGTGTCACAACATTTCCAGTCCCCCCCTCCACCTCCCCCCCCCCCCCCCCCAGAGTCACCAGATCCGGTCCAGACTTGAAGTGGGACATCTGAGACACGATGTCTTTCCAAATATTAAGTTTCATTAACATCCGATCCCCGTTCAAAAGTTGTACATACCTCAAAATTCCAGTTCCCCGACCCTCTACTCTCCCCACGATGGCAAAATCGGGGAAGTGATTATTTCCACTATAGTTTGGTCGTGTCCCTAATACAATACGCATGCAAAGTTTCATCGTCCTAACGCATCTGGAAGTTACCTAACTCTCAATCACCGGACTGACGGAAAAGTGATCGGTAAGGCACTTGAGCTAAAAGTTACAGGTGCCATAAAAAAAAATACTATCATTAAAAATACTACTTTAATCGTTCTCTTTTTTCATTTCTTTCGTCTGTGAACTGTACAGGATACCTTGCTATTTGCGCCACCCATATATTTGCGCCACCCCTAATAAAACTTGTGTAAATAAAGACTAAATCACAAGGATCACATGTGGAACATCAGATACAATCGTCCTGAACAAATTAATTGATATCAAATGTCATCCACTTACTACTATTTCTTCTTTCCAAAAGTGCCTGGCGCAAAACAAAGTCGAAAAGACGCAAACTCATGCGACAGAAAACCGCTGTCGCCAATAATAATGCCCAAGCTATCTGGGTAACGTGGTAGCGCAAAAAAAAAAAAAAATAGAAACAAATAGAAACTTATAGCCAAAATATTGATCACGACTGGAAAACCCTCTTGGTTTAGCTTTAAAGCACAACTCTTACTAGAAATGATCATTTCTCTATGAAATGGATCAGAACAAAACATTTTCGAAAATACCATTGTTTTTCACCTGAAATGAGCGATTTTCTTGTTAGCTCTTGTCGACAATGTCCAGCCTTCCTGCTCTCCGACGCGGCGGCTGGGCGCAAAACATTTGAGAACTGATCGCGTCGTGGTTAAGAAGTGTGAAAACTAAGCAAAGAAAATAAGTAATAAACAAAAGCTTCTCAGATCCTTATGTGTGAAAGATATGTCAGCAGACGTTGAAGATCCGGGCAAACGTTTCGTTGTGTGACGGGCTAAACTCGGCAAGGCCAAAAAAGCGCTAAAATTCCGTTGGCACAAAACGAAACAATGGAGAAAGGTGGTGATTTTAGAAGCTTATATTTCTTTACGGGAGCTAGGTATATTATAAAAGGCAGAATAAGCAAGAGGGGTCCTTTAAGGTAAAAGTTACATTTTGTATTTTGTAAGTTTATTTTCTTTCGTGTTTTCCTTTCTTTCTCTCTTTTTTCTTTATTATATACTCCGTCTTTGTGCCTTGTGCTTATTTTGACGGGTCATAAATAAAATCATCATCATCATCATTATAAACCCGCGAAGGTGCAAAAGAAAACAGGAAACAGAAGCTGGCGCAAAAACAACTTTGACATGGTCAGCAGGTGCATAGAAGAAATGCATTTGGCAACGCTGTGACTTCGTTCAACCAAAACGGACAAATTAGTACGTTGTAAAGAATGATCAGAGCTTTCAATCAAGGCCCAATTTCGCACATTTGGTAAGTGTAGAGGCTGGAAAGGAATCGTGGGAATTGCAAGCATATATTTCATTCACGGGGGTGGTGCAAATAGTAAGGTAGCCCATCCTGTGCTTTTGCCCTAGGGCAGTGCTTATAGTTATTCAATCACTATTTCTTTTCTAAATCTAAGGGATAAGCTGCAGCTGTCGTACTTACCCACGTTGAGCAATTGAAAGAGGGCCTCTTCATTCCAATCCAGGAGGCTATACCCTACATATAGTAGAGACATTGTGTTATCGTTCCTTCCAAGCCCAAGCCTATCCCTGGTCTCAAGCAAGGTCTGTGTTTTTGACGCATCGTCAAATATGATCTGTTGAGCAGTGTGAGGAAAGCTTCTGACAATCTCAGGTGGGTGGATGGTGGTGGCTTGGTGGTGAATGGGTGGCGGTCTTGGAGGAACCTTGATAGGAACTGGTCGGATCACTGGTGGGCCCTTCTCCTCGTTCTGCTTCTGTGCTCGTCTATAAGCAATCTGCTGTGCCATAACCACCTGTGTGCGTACTGTGAGGTTGCAGCGGATGCACACGCACGCTGAGAACTGACAGTATCGCTTGTGCCCCTTGCGTGGAACAACCCGGCCATGGTTCCGGCATCGGGCACATTTAGGGATACGCATGTTACCGGTTTTGTCCATTGCCACTAAAATAAAATTTTTATCGTTACTGTGCTTTACTTTTTTGAGACAAATTAAATTTACCGGTCGAGGCGAAAAGCCACCTGGCGATCCCCCACCCCCAAATGCAATTAATATATAGATATAAAATCTTCTCAAAAACTGCGGTTTTGACTGCATGCACTGAATGATTTTCCCTGGACACGTGAGTTAAATGTAAACGCGTAACGGAGGTTCGCTGGCCGCTTGGCCCATGTGTACTTTTCATAAAGATATATTTTTTATGACTACTGACTGTCTGGGATTCGGTCGGGGGAAGGGTACCGGGGCGGTGTTCACCTGTTTTTTTGTCGGGGGAGTTTGGCGGGGGGTTATGTCCGGGGGGGGGGTTGCCAGGTTGTTTTTGGGATCCCAAAACGTAAGTGGCGGGATACCTATGACATCGCAAAAGTTGTCCGTCCGTCTGTAAGCACGATAACTCTCGAAGGGAATGAGATATTTTGATGAAACTTGGTGTGAGCATTCTTTGGTTCAAGAGTAAAGTCGAGTTCGTAGATCGGCCCTGTAGCTCTACATTTAGGGGTGGGGGAGGGGGTTTAAATTAAGGGGCAAGCAATTTTTTTTTAAACAGCTAATGTGATAGTCGATTATGAGGTAAGAAGACACGCTGAACACGAATATGAAAACCATTTTATCGCCGGACAAGTAGTTCGTCCGTAATCCGGCAAAAACCGGAAAGTTCGTTAAAAGTAGAAGTCTTATTTGAAGTTGATTAGATGTTCGATATAGGGGTAAGAAGGCATGCTGAACAAGAATACGAAAACCGTTTTTATCACCGGACAAGTAGTTCGCCCGGAATCCGGCCAAAACCGGAAAGTTTGTTAAAAGTTAAATTTTTATTTCAAGTTGATTAGATGTTGGATATAAGGGTAAGGAGATACAGTGAATCCGTTTTTGAGCTTTAGTTTTTCGACGGACAAGTAGTTCTTGAATTTCGCCAGAACCGCAAAATTCACAGAAGGAAGCTAGGATCGTTTCGATCGGCTTATAGAGGTAAACGCACATGCTGAATCCATATCTGAGCTTGGATTTCTTAATGATTAGCTGTTTGGCCTGGCGAAGACTGGATCTGGCGAAGACAAAAACTAATTGCCTGGATCAAATACTGAATTTTTGGGATCCCATCGGAACCTTTGGTCTTGTTTTTTATCGGAAGCCCAAATTTGCACACTGACAATAAGAGCTGTACCCTCAGTGGAGTTTTGCCAGTGATTGGTTGTAGGCTAGTCTTAATTCATGAGCTACAGGAAAGAAAACAAGAAACAAACATAAACTAGGCAAAGAAACTAGAAATAACTACCGATAGAAAAAGTTAAGGTCGACTTCAGGGCCGTATCCAGAGTGGGGGGTTAGGGGGTTCGCCCCACCCCCGAACCATACCGAAATATGATCGTTGATACCCAATATAATATTTATTTTATATCATCGGCAAGAAATATAATATCTATGTATGTATATTATTTGTAACCCATTAGATTCAAACTGAACAAGAACGAAGTGAATGAAATAAAAAGTAAAATATATGCATTTTATAAGTCGAAAATCAAGATAATTCTTCACTTACCGTCTGAGCCTTCCCCGGAGTGATTTGTGTCATCAGATGTACAAGAGCTGTCGCCAGAGTGCTGTCTCTTTCGCAAAAGGTCCGCAGGACCGTCTGATTCGCTCGACTGGACCTTGAAAAGAAATCGTTCATTTTTGTAACCCGCGCAGCGTCTTTTCATCTTTATCCTCCCTATTTTTGCTTTTCCATCTGCTACTTCTCTTCGACTCTTGTGACGTTTCTAATATTGTTTTACAATCTAACGTCAGCAGCTCTTTCTAAATAGTAGTAGAAAAGTTTTACTAGCAATAAAAGTTTTAATAGCACACAAAAAGCAATGCTTGCGAGGAGTGCTATTAGTTTATTAGATAATGCCATTAGACAGGTTTGTAGTAAGTAGTGTTAAAGTAAAAGTTGATCGCCCGAGTGAGCTGTTTATTTTAATTATGTAGTGTGATGAAAGATGTTTTTAAAGTTCAACTGAAAAGCCAACTTATTTTCGTGTCATTTTGTTGAATACACTGAATTATTTGGATTCTGCAAAGGGATTTTTTTGTTTTCCACTATCTGCTCTAGTTATGACGTTCAGAATATCTGCGGCCGTCCCCACAGCGAAAATTCTACTATGACGCGGAAAATTTTTTATCTAAACACAAACAAGGCTTTTCAGTGGGCAGTGGCGATATTGGTGAAGATTGCTTAGCGCCTGAACAAAAAAAAATTCATAAATCTTTCTTATAAGACATACAACAAATTAGAGGTACCACAAATCACACGGAAATTCCACTATTTGAAAATCGATTATTCCTGAATAGCGGAACAACCAAGTAACGCATTTTCAGCGGGTCTTCAAGCCAATTTAAGTGAATAAGTGATGGGTAACTAGATTGTCCTATCCCAGTCCTTTTCGGTTAAACTTTAACGAAGATTCATATTTTGTCGGTTGTACATTGCTGGTGACCTTCTACAGGTTAGATTGTACTGGGTAAGATTTATCATAGATTTATAGGGTACCAGGGACCCATAAATTTCCTTTACAGGGGGCCTGTCAATAAGAGATTTCTGATGCGCTCCTGACCGACCGTCCGGTAGTTCGAGAAATACCCACGGTGGTAGAATACACGACTATCCAGATAGACAAAATTTGGAATTGGCTGCTGGCGCCTTGAGGGAGGAGTCTCTTTGGCGCGCACGCCCAATGAGACAAACAAGAATGCCGATCGACTCGAGCGGGGATTTTCGGAAACTGGATTTGGTTCTGTCATCATATCAATATAGAAGCATAGAAAATGACAGGCCCCCTGTAAAGGAAATTTATGGGTCCCTGAGGGTACGTAGTTGTTGTCGTTAAGGTAAAATTATTAACAAACATTGAATGTACGAATTTGAATTCTCAACACTTCTAATGTATTTGTAGATTAGTTAACTAAAAAAAAGTGACTTTATATACATTATTATACAACACCAAAAAGTAAACTGAAAAAGGAATGGAGCCGGGTGAAATCCTGTACCACAACAAAAACTATAAAATTAAAAGGAGGCTGATACGATATACGATCAGCCTCCACAAAACTTGTCATTATATAACTACCCGTGGGACATAGGAAGATATACACTACATGACTGTTCACGAAAAGTTATTTCTGAGTCACTCTACGTCCCTAATCATTCCACCCATTTTATTTTTTTTCGCATTTCGAAAATCCTTTGTAGTTATTATCCACGTAAAGAGTAGCCTACTGCACTAAAATTGCGTCCTAGCACTTAACGATTGTTAACAAATTTTTAACAAGTGCTAACTTTTTGCGTTCCAGGTGTTCGAAATTTAAGCCCGCCCACCCCCAGCTTGACGACTGTTAAAGAACCTGTCGTGCCTATAATGTCAATACAACCTACTTCCATAACGTATTTCATTCGTTCTTAAACCCGGAGACCCAAATTTACTATGTTACATTCTGGACCCGCTAACAACATCTCACTAATCTTTGCACTTGCCGCGATACCCTACACTGTGAAAAAAAATCACCGCATTAGGATTAAAGTTAAACGCAGTATTTACTACTGAGATTACTCTCATCCCAAATAGGATAACATCGTTTTATCGGGAAGAAGTCCCGATAAAGATGAAAACCATCCTTATTCGGTATCATTTCCTCTCGGATGAAAGTAATCCTTATTCGGAGATTACGTGTGGATAAATGTAACCCAGACCAAGACATTCAACGACAGCCGGGCAGACGAACCTTATCTCTGGAGAGATTGAATTGCTCAGGGCTCTCCAACCGTAGGACGAAAGCAGTCCTCGTAAGGTATATTTTTTACAAATGTTAGTCCTAACACGGAAAAGACTAAGCCGTATTAGGACATTCCTTGGCGAAGGGGCGGACTAAAGTAAACCGGTTAAGAGCGGAACGTATACGGATCTGGATCGTCAGTAAAGCAAAAGCGGTCGATAATACTCCTCGTATGGTAAGGAGAATATCATCTCTAATTCGGGTGATTCTTTTGGATGATTAGTGCGAACTAGAAAGGAGGAAATACTACCGCGGTTCCACTGAACGGGCTGTTTTTTGTCGAAACCACACTGTAAAAAGTTTCCGTAAAGTTAACTGCAGTATTTGCTACTCGGATTGCTCTTATCCCTACGGAGATAAGATTAATACCAAATAGAGATAAGATGAATCCGAGTAGCAAATACTGCAGTTAACTTTAATCTTTGTACGGAGAAACTTTTTACAGTGTAGTTTCCGTTTCCATGCGCATTAGGCTCCGGAAGTGTTCGCGTATCATGCGTCGGTGGGCCTGGGAAAAGGCTAAAACAGGCAAGGCCATGGATATATTTTTAAAAGCAGAGCCTATAGCTTTACAGTATTCAGATGGAGCCAGGTGAAATCCTGTAGCAAAACAAATTAAAAGGAGGCTGAAACGATATACGATAAGCCTCCACAAAACTCATTGTCAATATACAACTACCTGTGGGACGTGGGAAGATACCTGTTCAAGAAAAGTTATTACTGAGTCACTCTACGTCCCCGATCATTCCACCCATTTTATTTTTTTGGATGTAAACTGCGCATCCCTGTTGTGATTTTGAAAACATTATGCATGAAATATTTGGTTATGCATAACAAGTATTGCCCAATTAAGAGCCGACAAATGCCGAAAAAGCATCTGCTAACTTTTGTGTTTGTCGTCATGATATCGGAAAATTCATCAGATGCTTTCTTGGCGTTTCTTCGACTCTTCCTGGCAGTACTTGTTTTGCATAACAGTTCGTGCATAAACGTTTTCAACATCACAACAGATTACATCCCAAGTGTTGTCTGTTGAAAACTGCGCATCCTTGTGTTATCGGTTATGAAACTTCTGACAGTGAACGTGTATACACTCAATTCCCGGCACCAGCACCCAGTGTACACGGGTTTGCAGAGTGAATAACCCCTAGGTCGAGCGTTCCATGCGACAAGGCTTCGCTTTATTTGAGACCGATTTGAAGCGGCAAGGTCATTCTTAACTTTGTTACGCATGAAGAAAGACTTTACCTAGTATCTAATTGCCCTCTCTAATCCAGTTCAAAACTTGACCATATAGTTGGACATAAGACGATGAAATTCCTTGTACTTGTAGATCCCAGGGCTGGGAAATTACTTTTAAAGTTGCACCTCCCCCACCCATCCCGTTCATGGGCAACTGGGCCCAGATTGCCCAGGAGTAAAGGTCGTAACCCGTGCCAGGAATCAGCAGGTATCAAGTTCAAACTTGGTACACTTGTGGGTATTGGGGTCTAGTTGTGCCTTTTGGGGGGCCCAACCCCCACACCCACCCGGTTCAGAGTAAATTGGACCCAGATTGCCCATTTCTTTATTTTTAACTTGAAAATATTCCTTTGTGCTTTTGGATCATCGGGTTGGGAATATCTATGTGGAGTTGAATCACCCCCCACCCTTCCCGGTCATGGGCAAGTGGGCCCAATTTGCCCATGAGAAATTTTTTGGACCCGTGATTGGAATCAAACTCCAAGTTGGTATAGTCGAGGATATTTAGGTTTAGATAAGAAATTTGACGCCCCCCTCCCCCCCCCCACCCTCCCGTTCATGGGTAACTGGTTATTCATCGAGCATACTTTTCCTCAAATATTGAAAAGTAAGAGCTGACCTCCAAAAAATAAATTAAAAACAATACTTTCAGGAAAAAAACATAAAAATAATTTAAAATCATACAAGAAATAAAAAAAAAATAAAAAAAAAGTTGAGAAATGCAGAACATCTCATTCTCTTAGACAACCAGTCTATGCCCTAGGTCATACCTTTTCACAATTTGATTTCCACTGAAAATACAAGCCTACTATCCAGAGGCGTCATTTCGCTGAAACCTAAGGGGTGGCAGTGGCGGCGTCCCGCGCCCCCTTCGGGGACCCGTGACGCACGGGCGGTTTGAAGTGCCTGGGCGAGGGGTGAATGCCGCAAAATGCACTTGTTGGAAATCCAGCACGGCTGAAGAGCGGAAAATTAACTGGAACTCGCTGGAGAGCAAGCTTCTAACGACTTTTTGGCCAAAAAAATTTGTTGAATTTGCATGTTTTCTAACAAAATTCAACTACTTCCTGGACAAATTTTAGGTTCTAAAATGGCCCATCCCCCAAACTATAAGTCCAAACCTCAAAGTAAACAGAGCAAACTACAAGCGGCGCCGCAGGCGAAAATTTTGGAATTCTTTATGATCAGAAGGCCTTTTTGAATCACAAATGAAAGCACGGGCCACGACTCATAATGTTTGGTCACGACACATTTCAAACAATGTGAGACATTAAACTGAAAACTGGTACATGATGGCGCTTCAACTCGACCCTTTCCAAATAAAATGACCTTCCGAAACAAAACTGAAACAGGGTAGCCTTTGCTGTGTTTGCTGACCCTCTCCCCTTCCTACTCTTACATTTTGTGCTCCGTCGGGGCGGTGCCCCCACCTGAATTTCCAAGGGGGCCCTCAGCTATCCAGGAACAAATCATAATATGATACTGAAATCCATGTTACAAAATAATGTCTCGCTCTTCATGTCCAGAGTTCAGACCAAAGAGCTCTTTGGTTCAGACACACAACTGATCCAGCCTCAAACGCGCCTTGAAGACATTCGATCCTCGAACAATGGGTCATTATCTCGGATTAAAAAAGGTCCGATTTGAATTAAGATCAACTGGTATGGCGCAACGAGATGTCACAATTGTGATGAAAAACTGACTTTTTCAGGCTATTTTCCTGTTTTTCCTGGGTAGCTCTGGGGGCCAGGGCCCCCCCCCCAAATGACGCCTCTGGTCCAGACTTTAGACCAAAGAGCTCTTTGGTTCAGACACACAACTGATCCAGCCTCAAACGCGCCTTGAAGACATTCGATCCTCGAACAATGGGTCATTATCTCGGATTAAAAAAGGTTCGATTTTCATCAGTGACTTAAGATCAACTGGTATGGCGCAACGAGATGTCACAATTATGAAATACTGACTTTTTCAGGCTATTTTCCTGTTTTTCCTGGGTAGCTCTGGGGGTCAGGGGGTGGCTGCTGCCCCCCCCTGCCCCCCCCAAATGACGCCTCTGCTACTATCCCTTGCTTCCCAAAAGCTAGTTATTCAGCACTGAAAAAATGACAGAACATCTTACTCTCTTAGACAACCAGCCGATGCCCTAGATCATACCTTGTCACAATCAGATTTCCACTGAAAATACAGCTTGTCAACTGAAACAACATCCTACTATCCCTTGCTTTCCAAAAGCTAGTTATTCAGCATTGGTCACTGTGTTTATTCAGTTCAAGAATATCTCTTGAATCGTAACAAAACAAACACTGTTGTTATTGTTTACATTTTACTTCCGCGTCCCTAGAGTAGTCTTTAGTAGATCTATACTAGGCTTTCACGACCGCTAGATGGCATCTGAATCGCCAAAAAAGTACAAGACTGTCTGGTAAATATGATATGAACCGAGATGGAGGTATGTTAACTATTATAACTTTTTCGAACAGAATATTTTTCATAGGTGGGACTTATTCTTCTTTTGTTGTACTTTTTCGCTAACCGGGTAGGGAATTTTATTTTAGTGTAGTAGCAACCCAAGCGTACTGTAGACCTACTAAAATGACTACTGTTGGAACCCAAGCACTTCAGTTTCTACCAATAGTCTCTCCCTGTTTTTGGCTATTCAGATGCCATCTAGCGGTCGTGAAAGCCTACTACAGATCTTCTAAAATGACTCTAGGGGTCGCGATAGTAAAACGTAGACAAACAAAACCACGTGTTGACAAGAAAATTCCAGACAAAGAAAGTGATCAATGCTGAATAACTAGCTTTTGGAAAGCAAAGGATAGTAGGATGTTTTTTCAGTTGAAAAGCTGTATTTTCAGTGGTAATCTGATTGTGACAAGGTATGACCTAGGGCATAGGTTGGTTGTCTAAGAGAGTAGGATTCTCTGTCATTTTTTCAATGCTGAATAACTAGCTTTTGGAAAGCAAGGGATAGTAGGATGTTGTTTTAGTTGACAAGCTGTATTTTCGGTGGAAATCTGATTTGTGACAAGGTATGACCTAGGGCATAGTCTGGTTGTCTAAGAGAGTAAGATGTTCTGTCATTTACCAACTTATATTTTATTTTTCATTTTTTGTATACAATTTTTAATCATTTTTCTCTCTTTTCTCCATCCTCTGTGGAGGCTGATACGATGTCGTGTCAACCTCCCAAAAATGTATTGTCATATTATAACTACCTATGGGACATATACGTCCCATAGGTATACATTACATATCTGTTCGAGAAAAGTTATTATTCAGTAGCACAGTAACACAATTCGATCGATTAATTCTTAGACCTGGATACCCAGATTCCATATGTTAAATCCTGAACCCACTAACGACACCACACCTAATGTTTGCACTTGCCACGATTTTCCATGCGCATTGTGTTCCCGACAAGTGTTTGCGTATCATGCTTCTCATTCGTAAAACCCGTTATCTGAGTTTGACCGAGTTTTGCTAGAAGTTAATTGTCCTGGAAAAAGGCTTAAAACAGTCAAGGCCGTAGGTTTATTTGTTAGAGTTATAATTCGTATTGTTATAATTTGTTTTCAAATAGTTTTGAATCCTGGAACATAAACAGCAATTTTTGCGTGATGTGCTTCAAGGCCAGACGTAGGAGGAATTTTTCGAGGGTGCAGTAGCTCATTCGGTGCTATGTTAATTTCAACTGAAAAGGGCTGAGACCAATCACTTATTCACTTAAAGATGCTCGAAGACCCTATGAAAATGGGTTACTTCGTTGCTCTGCTATTAACGAATAATCTGTCCTTATATAGTGTAATTTCCCTGTCGGATTTTTGGTATCTCTAAGCGCTTGTACCTGTGTTATATGCTTGGCGAAAACAATTTACGACAAATAAATGTTCATGCAGTGAGTTACCTCCTGCATTATATTACTGCGGTTATAGCCGCGTTTGCATTGAGATTCAAGCTTTCCGCGTTGTAGTAAAATTTTGCGTTGTTTGAACGGCCGTGGTTATGTTGTGCATCACTACTGGAGCAGATAGTGAAAAAAATCCTTTGCATAAAATAATTCAGCGCATACAGATGATACAAAAATAAGTTGGCTTTCCAGTTTAGCTTTAAGGATCGGGTCCATAGCGTACCAGCTGCTCAAGGTCTGGCATTGATGGAGGTCGACCCTCTCCTCCGCTTTCATCAGGTCTGTCGAGATGATCACGGCTGCTGCTAGGCTGTGGCGCACTTGGACCAGGGGTCGTCGTCGTCTGACTCGTCGAGTCCAACTGATGTTCGCTGTGGCTTTTTGAAGTCAATGTGGATTTTAATCTTTTTGTAGCTCGTAGTTTAATGGTTTCAATAACCATTGATCCTAAGAATAGATAAAAGAGATTAAGGTCAACGAATATATGTTTTTTTGTGTTTTTTTGAGTTACTGAAAATAAATTTTAAGAAAAGCTGAAGGGTTTAAAAAAAATTAATAAAATGATGGAGAAATTAAATCAAAACTCTAATTGACGTCGTAATGAAATTTCTCGGCAACAAAATTCTCGGCAATGCCGGAATTCGGTCGTTTTTCTTTTCGGACGAGAAAGTAAATTTCAAATATGGATTCAGAACATATTTCTACCTCAAATCTCAATACTATATTTTTAATCGAGCTCCGAAACAAAATTTACTTCATATAGGCCGATTCAGATAGGCTACGGCTTCTCACCCCGAATTAAACATGTATTCGACTTCCCGAGATTATCTTTCACTCTCAAAAAAATTTCCGGTTTTTGCTCTACTCCGAACGAGCTACTTAAAAAAAAAATGTCTACTTCCGATTTTACCGGATTTCGAGTAAAATCTTTGTCTGCTAAGATAATGGAGTTCAGACTACAGATTTAGAACATCCCTCTACCGTGCAATCAACTATCTACATGTTTGCCGTTGAAACCCCCTTCTCCCCCCCCCCCCTCAGTAGAAGGATATGAATTTAACTTGACATGTACTTAGTTCATCGGATTCCTTTTCTTTGTCCTGCTCCTTAGCCCTTCTTGAAGCGATTTGCCTTGCCATGGTACGTCGCCTTTGTTTGGTAAGTTGGCAGAGAGTGCACTCGCAATCCTTAAATAAGCAATAACGCTTGTGCCCTAGGACCAACTTGCTTATTCCATGATTTCGGCATCGCGCGCAGTGGGGGCGTTGCTTCTTACAACCAGGAACCGAGCCTGAAAACAAACGCATAATATTAAGAATTTACTGAAAAAGCCAAATATGGCCATACAACAGACGCCCAAATCGCCAACAAACATTCGTGTCAATTAGATTGAAACGCAAACTAAATTCTCCTTTCAGTTCATTTGAAACGAAAAAACGACCTCCCGAATCCAAACTATACCCAGTGAAGAAAGCTTTTGGCACTATTCTAGAAAATGAACCAGTGGAATCTTACCCGTGCAACAAAGTGTTCAGTTGCAATTCCCCTCAGCGACCTGTTTTTTCCTGTCAAAAACTTTCTTTCTGTATTTTAGTGGAAGAGAGTAAGTCCGGAGTTGGAACCATACCCTAAGTATTGAGAGCCGAAAGTCCTTATTTAAAACATTATTCGGATTCAAATGTACTTTTGGTTTGTCTATAACTATATAGTGTCTCTGATGTCCCCTACTACTTCGCCCTAAGGGGGATAGGCTGGGTTTAAATTGCAGGAGTCGTTCTGGTGTTATGGGATGAGTATGGGTCCCTGCATCATCATAGGCCCCTGCCTCCGTCCCTATCCTCCAAAGGGAAATCCTGCTTGCGCAGCCTCAAAGTGGCGTAGGGGTGGACCTCTCGCGGGATCTCCTAACCAGATCCGTGTCTGCGAACAGCCTTGCAGAGTGCCCATGGCCTGGGTAGCTGTGGGTCAAATATATCCCCAGGAAACATCCAATGAAGAAGTCCACGAAGAAGAATCCAACCTATATTACGGCATCCCTGGCAGGCGATGCGATGGAGGTTTCGACGCCTCCTTCGAAAAAGAAGCGAGTCGACCCCATCTTGACGAACAATGCTCTGGCATTCCCGGTAGGCGATGCGTCGGAAGGTTCGGCACCCCCCTCGATAAGTAAGCAAGCCTATCCCATCATGACGAAACGACAACCTCTCAGTGTGGGGTGCTGGAACATTTGCTCGCTGAAATGCTCGACGACCCAGTCATTTATTGCTGGCGAAGCCTCACGCTATGCACTCGATATGTTATGCCCCTTTGGTATCGGAGCAAGATGCCACCGAGGCTACTACTGAGGCTACCCGTCTACTACTACAGGCTACCCGTCTACTACTACAGTCCGCGGTGCTCAACAACCTATCAATTGTGAAATCCTGGTTTAAACATAAACCATCACACCTAGTCACATGGATGTCCAGAGACGGAAGAGCTAATGCCCAACTTGACTATAGTTGCGTTTTTGCAGATACCATGGTATCTGATATACGGTCTAAAGTTGTTTTTGCAGTTATCGTGGTATCTGATACCACGGTCAAAAGGCGTTTTTGCAGTTGTCGTGGTATCTGGCCAGTTATCGTGGTAACAGATATTCAGATATCACGGTCCGACCGTGGTATCTGGTCGTGGTATCTGAAAAGTCATCTCACTTTCATCAAATTTTGTCAAATTGGTGAGAAAGAAGTTCAGCACTTAGTGATGTAACTGGATATCAGTGTTTGTCCGGTTTCGGCCGGATTCCGGGCGAATTACACGTCCGGTGAGAAAAGGGTTTTCACCGTCGTGTTCAGCATGTCTTCTTACCCCATAATCGACTATCACATTAGCTGTTTAATAATATTTTGTTTGCCCCTTAACTTAAACCCCCAACCCCACCCCTAAATATAGGGCTACAGAGCCAATCTACGAAATTGACCTTACTCTTGACCCAAAGAATCCTCACACCATGTTTCATCAAAATATCTCATTCCCTTCGAGAGTTACAGAGCGTACAGATGGACAGACGGACAGACAGACAACTTTTGCCATGTCATAGGTATCCCTCCACTTACATTTTGGGATCCCAAAAACAGAACCAACCCGACGCCTTTATGTACCCAAGCTCAAGGACCTAGCCGTGAAGGAAGCCTTTAGAGCTGAGCTGTTTAACCGATTCTCTGCACTTAAGGTGGAAGAGCCGACAGCCATAGAAGAGGATTGGCTACGCCTCCGAGATGTCGTTAAATCTTCTACCGAAGCCAAACTTCGGAGAGAATGCCATTGACGAGCACGTAAGGATAAACAGCAGTACTGGGACAACGTTGCTATCGACATGGAAGACGCCGCATCAAGATCCGACACCCGAAAGCTCTTCCAATTGCTTAAGGAAGCGAAAGGTGCTGGGAAAAAAGTCATCACCGCGTCAGTACAGGACGAAGACGGCAATCACGTCACGGTTAAAGACAAAGTGGAAGACCGCTGGAAAGAACACTTCAAGAACCTCATCAACCCCGTGTCACCATCCCCTGCGCTCCCCACATTCCCGCAGCACCCTTCCACGCCACCCGACGCATATCGCTCTGTAATATTGACCCACCTGACCTCCTCATAATCCAGTCAGCTATACAAAAAAAATTCAAAAGGCACAAGGCACCTGGTCCTGACGCCATATCTGGCTGAGCTTTTTAAAGAGGGGGGGTCCTCTGTTAACAGAGAAGTTGCACGGCTTAGTCGTTACAATCTGGAAAGAAGAACAGTTCCCCCAAGAGTGGCCTATCGCCTGTACTCTTCAATTTTGTTACTGACTGGATCATGTCCAAGGCCATGTCGGGTTTTGTTGGAGTACAGGTTAGCTCTGGTCCTGGCCTGAGCTACCTTGGCTACGCAGACAACACTCGCCTCCTGTCTGGAATTGCCACAGAATCCCAGGATATGTTCTCCGAAGTTACATCCACTGCTCAACCAATGGGCCTCAAAATCAGCATTCCGAAGACAAAGATCCTCAGGTCCGACTCGCCCGGGGTCCCGTCAGTACCGCCACACGTCAGTTGAGACAAACGTCAGTTTGCCTAAGAATTCCGTCAGTACGCCCAAATTTTCCGACAGTTCACCTACACGTCAGTTGACCCGCAAAAATCCGTCAGTTGAAACACACGTCAGTTGACCCACACGTCAGTTGACCCACCGTCAGTTCGCCTACCGTCAGTTAACCTACACGTCAGTTCGCCCACACGTCAGTTCACCTAATCCTAAAATCCGACAGTTCGCCTACACGTCAGTTCGTCCACCGTCAGTTCGCCTACCATCACTTCACACAAGCGTCAGTTGACACAAACGTCAGTAGGCATAAACGTCAGTTCCCCCAAATTTTCCGACAGTTCGCCCTAATAGGCGGGTATGAATCTTTGGGCGTAGTGACGGATTTTGCGGATCTGACGTTTGTGTCAACTGACGTTTGTATGAACTGACGGTAGGCGAAGTGACGGGTAGGCGGACTGACGTGTAGGTGAACTGACGTGTAGGTGAACTGACGTGTCGGCGAACTGACGGGTTTCTAAAACAGGCGAACTGACGGTGGTTCAACTGACGGTGAGCGAACCGAGGTTTGGGCCAACTGACGTGTAGGCGAACTGACGTGTAGGGGAACTGACGTGTAGGCGAACTGACGTGTAGACGAATTAACGTGTGGGTGAACTGACGTGTAGGGGAACTGACGTGTGGGCAAACTGTCGGATATTTGGTTTAGGCGAACTGACCTGAAGCGGTAGTGACAGCGACCCACTCGCCAAACCAGATTCAGCATGTCTACCTTCTACAAGAAGTAATCGAGGTGGTGGACGAGTTCAAGTAGCCTACCTCGGATCTCTGGTTGACGCCAACGAAAGCAGCTTGACAGAAATTCAAACGCGAATCGCTTCTGCAGCAAGGGGTCTTCGCTCAGCTTAATGTCTGCCTATGGCGGAAACGCCAAATCCGCTTGCGTACCAAGATCCGAGTCTACCAGACTCTTGTCAGATCGGTTCTCTTATATGGCTGCGAGTCCTGGACACTTAAAGCTTCTGAAGTACACGACCTCAACGTCTTCGACCATTCTTGCCTCCGAAGGATTCTTGGTGTCAGACTAACGGCCGACCGTATGATCAACGTGCATCTCCACCGATCATGCTCCCAACGCCTTGACATCGGGTCGATCATCAAGAGAGATACTTACTCAAACTGTCTCAGCACTATGACTGATTCCGGTTTTTGCCGGATTCCGGGTGAACTATTTGTCCGGCGGGACACCGTGTCCCGTCCACTTCCCTCTTCGCCGCTGCGCATATCAGAGGAAAAGACTGTATCAGGCGGCGCATCACGTGGTCACAAAGGTAGACAATCAATCGGCTGTTACTCTCGAAATATCTTCCCCGGGGGCCTACTACACTATAGCTGTTTGTACAGCTATACCCTCCACTCGTTTGCATCGGAAAGGGCATCGGGAATCTATTCGACTCAGCACGGTCGTATTATGGAGACAATGAGACGGAGGTTCTTGTGCTTATCTGTTCTTGGTAAATGGAATTTCAATGGCGGGGTAGTAAACGAGTCCACTCTAACCGGAATCACGACTTGTTGAACTGCTAAATGCTAATAAACTTAAGGCAGTTTTCTCGAGCGGTTGCCCACTATACCCGACACCTGCTGTACACCCTATCCCGGCACCGACCGAAATGAGCGGTGTCCATAAATTGGGCACTTTCGCTTCTAAACATGCTGATTTTAACATTCTAACACGTGACAACCGGTGCCGGCACCGGCTGGGCACCGAGCACATGCTTTACACTAAAATCGAGAGTGGGCAACCCCTCAGTTTTTCCGTGACAACCCAGATTGACGACCATCGCAATCCGGACTCTCCGAAATGTGTTTACCCCAGTAATCCGGATTATGAAAAATCTTTTCTCTTGACAATCCGGATTCGTTCTTGGATCTTTGACTCGATAATCTCGCAACGGAGTGTGATTCACGATTCACCGTCAGATTGCCGTTTGGAATCCGATATGGCCATTTGCTGTTTCTTTGATGAATTAGTTATGTAGGATTATTATCCGGGACTGTTGCCGGAAAACGCCTTTATATACCTGCGTCTGAGACCTCTCCGGATTCAGCAGCATCTGAAACTTCTCTTTCTCGATCCGAGTGGGTTTCGGAACACTTTCGTTTTCGATTCGTTGTGACATTTGTGAGGTCCATAGGTTCGGCAAAACGTGCGGTGGTGACGGGCTCCTGGAACAAGGTATCTGCTGAAATTTCTCCGAAATGATAATAATTAGGATGGCAGAAAATTCACTCTTTCTGCTTAAAATCAACTCTAGGCTACTTACTCCCATGTCTTGATACCTCTAGCTTTCCTTTTTAAATCAAACTTCATAGATGACAAAACAGAAGAACTGCGCGTTCATTTACTTCCTTTAGATTATAAACTGTGTGGCTTCAACCCACTTGCTCATGACCTGCATATCTTTTTGTCTGATCCCGCTACACCGGGAATCCTAAATTCCTTCTTGAGCATAATGAGTAATCTGTAAAAAATTATAGCAGTTGTGGATTTGTACGTCTAAGATATCTTATTCTAAACACTATGGCATCTAAAACATGATATGTACAACATCACATCTCTGAATGATCAGCACGCACTGGTTTGAGTCTCCGTGGTGCTTGCCCTTTGTTTGGGGTGGTACTAGTGGCGTGGCCCTGCAAGACGAGCTCAAGTCCACCCAGACTCAAATGGATGCATAGAGAAATCTGGAGAAGGTAGCAGAAAAATGTGTGAAAGCACCAGGACTAGGCTTTGACCTGATGGATCCTCACACCAACTTTGAGCAAAATATCTCAACCCTTCGAGAGTTATCGTGGGAAATAGGGAATTAACAGACGGACGGTCAGACAGACGACGGAGCGGAGAGACGGACGGTTAATACTCCTTGAGCCCAAGTTGACTGTGAAACATATATTCATCCATTGATTGAATTTATCCATTGACCGAATGAATAGACGGACGGACGGACCAAACTTTGCGAAGGCATACGTATCCCATCACTAATGTTTTGGGTGATAGCAGGGACCCATAAATTTCCTGTAATGCCTCGCCATTCAGGGGGCTTGTCAATAAGAGGTTTCTGATGCGCTCTTGACCGACCGTCCGGTAGTTCGAGAAATACCCACAGGTAGTTCGAGAAATACCCACTATCCAGATAGACAAAATTTGGGATTGGCTGCTGGCGCCTTGAGGGAGGAGTCTCTTTGGCTCTCACGTCCTATGATGCAAACAAGAACGCCGATTCGACCCAAGCGGAATTTTTGGAAAGTACGAGAGGGTCGGGCAACATAACGACATAGAAGCATAGGAAATGACAAGCCCCATGTAGAGAAAATGTATGGGTCCCTGGTGATAGTAATAGAAGTAAGCATAACCGATAGAGCAGACTGAATGATTTGCGGTAGGAAATGTTGGTGACTGGTGAGAGAATGTAGGACTGAGTGGTTTGTACAAATGCTGAAAGATACGAATTTTGGACCTATCAGATCCCTTGGAAGGTTTCTCCGGATCTCTAGTTTCACAAAGAAAATGATTTGTCTCTTTAGATTAATGAAGCGTGGTTTTGTTCTTATTTTTGTTTTGATCCTTGTATTTATTCTTACTGCGATGGCCGTAGTCGGTTTATTTACCGCAATGAATCTATACATAAAAATAAACAAACTGCACTGTAAGAAGCCTGATAACGGATAACACATGTTTGCTCATCCTTGTGTTAATAGTTATGAGAAAATATCTGTTATGACCCATTTAAGGATTATCATTTCGAAAAACTTGACACCTTAAAGGTCTTTAAAGCACCCCTTAAAGCAGAACTTGCACTATTTACTGTTTATGTTCCACTATTCAGAACTATTTGAATAGCATACTGTAAAGCTAGGCTCTACTTTTAACAAATTATCCACGGTCGGCTGTGTTAGTACCCTTTTCCCAGACCCACTGAATTCCAGCAAAATCTCGGCAAAAATCAGATAACCGGTTTTACGCATGAATAGCGTGAGACGCGAACACTCTTCGGGAGCAAACGGGAAGAGGAGATGTCAGAGATGCGACTTTTATGTTTTCAAGTCGTATTCGACCACAGTAGGGGGATTCCCGGAAATTTCAGTGGCGCCATTTGAGGGGGGCAGGGGGGGCCATGGCCCCCCTCTGAATTTTAAAGGGGCCCAAAATCTGAGGTTTATTTGTATATAGTCCTTGTTGTTTGACGTACTAACATAAATGCGTTTACCGTTACTAAAAGAAGCTACGCGAGAATAAAATAAAAAAAAATAAAAAAAATAAATGCGTTTACACACGAAATCGTGAATTTCGACATACAAGATACAGTTTTTAATCTGATTTTGAACTAAAATCTTGGTATTTTAGCAGAAAACAGGCTGATTTTTTTTAATTTTGCCTGCGGCGCACAGTTTCAGTATAATATGGTGTTGAAGTCTCTGCATCTTAGCGGTACACAGGTTGATTTTTTTTTAAATTGGTCCTGTAAAACAAGGTTTCAACAAAATAAGCGTTCAGAATCACATCTTTTTATACAAATTTATTTTATTCTGGATGACCACCGCCTTTTTGTGTAAAGGGCTGCGTGGAATAGCACAGAGAGGGTCCGAAAAATCTTTCACTCTGTTTGAGACTTATCGTGCAATGCAAGGGGCAATGGCCACAGGGGGAAGCCATTGCTTTCATTAAGGATCCCAAAAAAAAACGCTCTGATTGTGAATGTTTGATGAAATTTTGCCTGCGGCGCCTTTGTTAGTCTTCTCTATACAGGCCTGGTCGAAGGAGCATGTCATTTGGGTGTGGTTTTGAAGCTGAAATTTTGTATGCGAAGTGTTTTAAAGATGTTGGCCCCATATCCAAATTCAAAAGATTTCATGAATCAAAGATATATCTGGATAAAATTTCGATCGAGAGCCTCAGCTCAGAGGGTTGAAAGGAGCTTATTCTATCATAAGGGCAGGCCTCAAACTCTGACTCATAGCATCCTTCAGCATTTTGCTCCTTATGATATATTCGAAAACCACTTTGATTTTACTCCAAAAGAGCAGATAAATTTTACGTCTGATTAAAAAAAAAAAAGTTGGGATAGGGGCCCAAAATGGATTTTTGCCTCTGAGGTTTTCTGAAATGGCGCCGCTGGAAATTTAAGTTGTAAAGGCGAGTGCAGCGATTTAAATGAGACTTGAAGCGTAGATAGGCATATGCCATAGACGACGTATTTTACTGTCCGAACCGGATCTGACCACGGGGGGGGGGGGGAATCTACCGAAAAATGCTCAGATTCGAGTGAAATTTGATAGGTGGTGAGAGAAGATGCTTTAGATGATCCATTCACGAGTCCAAGCCAGACTCGGCCGCGGTAGGGGCAGTTGGAGGGGTACCGGAAACCGTATGGCACGTCTAGGCATCAAATCACAGGGTTTATCTGGCCGAAATTTGAAAGTTTGATGGTCCGAGGCGATACCAGAAATGCACAGACTTCAGTGAAACGGCATATTCTATTTCTAGGCATTTTTATTTATCTATTTCGAACCGCATTTTTGGATGGCGTGTGTAGTTTGTGACGTTCTCATCTACTTTGTTGTACCGCCTACTCGTAACAAGTGCCATATGAGCTCGTAGCTCTTGTTCACTATTTGCGAGAGGAGAGTGGTTCAGGGTTTCATTTTTTGTCTTGCAGAGTCGGCAAGCTGGGGCTAGTACTTTTGTGCCGTCTTGTGTCGGGATCTTGTAGTGGTGGCCTGATGGTTAAAGTTATTTGTGTTCGCACGAATCCGAGAACGAGGTCATGGTACGGCCTTCATGTGGCACGCAAACACGGTATAAAAGACCCAAATGAGTCTGCATTTGAATGTCGTGCTCGATTCCTTGAGTCCCTCTAAGAGCAGTCTCCTGTCCCCTCCAACCCAATAAATGTAAGTAAAACTAAAATAAATACAAGAATATACAGTTCAAATTAACATTGACCTTCTTAGTCGATTCATGGCAGTCCCTCGATTCCCCCATAGCCTTTATAAGACGAAATAAAAAATAACCAACATAATCACCAATCAACGAAATAAAAATAAGAGGGCTAGCGGGTTCAACCCCCCCCCCCCCGAAACATACAAATATAATCGTTTTTATAGGCTTCAACCTCTGATCTATGTCTTCTTGTACTTTTTGGTCCGACCCGCGGGCATCCCCCCCCCCCCGAAATAAATTCCTGGATACGGACCTGAATAGATCCATAACTTACCAGTTGCTCCGGTTCTGACGTGGGTGGGACTCGACCCTCTCCTCCGCCTTCACCAGATCTGTCACGGCTGGTGCAAGGTTGTGGTGCACTTGGACCAGGGGTAGTCGTCATCCGACTCGGCGAATCCAACTGATGTTCGCTGTTGCTTTTTGAAGTCGATGTGGATGTGACTCGATTTTCATTCTGAACACTTTGCTCCATACTTTCAACAGCTCTTATCTTGATGGTTTGGATAACCATTGATACTAAGAATAAATGAAAGAGGTCGACGATTAAAAATAAATTTTAAAACTTGAAGGGTTAAAAAAATGAATAAAACGATGGATTAAAACGAAGGTGTTAATAATAGTAATTAAAATGAAATTTGACAGCTGGAAAGAGCTCGTGTCTCGGATATCTCGGGATAGGCTTAAAGAGGAGGGATCGGAATGAAACTTGGAGAGAAGACCAAGGACAAGTTATAAATATAGTTTTTGATAAGAAACAGGCCTTTGGCGCACTGGGTGGGGGGTTAGAGGGGGTTTCCAGGAATTCTGATGATTTATATGTAAATCATCAGAATTCCCAGAAACCCCCTTCTATAGAATAGAATAGAATAGTAATTTATTCGCTCACACTTTCACAGTAACAAAACCAAAATTGGTGAGTACTGTCATGCACAAATTCGAGTTAAGGTTTCGAGTTAAGGTACTTCCAGATGTACTAGGACGATGAAACTTGCCAAGCGTATCAGGGACCCGACCAGATTGACCTAAGAATAGCCATTCGATGCTTGTTCGAGGTTCTTGTCTTCACACGGTATTGACACAGTAGAATCGAAATTCCCCCAAAACCTTTTCCTCTAGTGTAATTTTCCATCAGGATCTATTTCGTTTGGAAGGCGTTCCCGGCTGTTGCCATATCCGCGAACTTTCGCGAGCATCGATCTGTTTACAACAAAGTCTGAACGACAGTTCCATTCCCTAGGATGAAAGTTTACTGAACATTCAAATTCAAAGTTATGCTAACGAAGCACACAGTTGCAACGACCGAAGACACAGTGAATGTGGAATGTTGTTGACGAGGAAACTGTCGCTTCCTTACTCAACCAGCCCAAATGTTTCGGTGGGATCCCAAAGTTCTTGGAATCCTAGTAACTGCGTCACCGAAAGTTCTTTTGGTTAATTTGTGTAGATAAAGCACCCATTGGCGGTTCAAAGGGGCGCGCGGTGGGGGGGGGGGATTTTCAAAAAAATCATCTTTTATTTGAAATTTCAGCTGACTTATCAGTTTTGTACTGTCAAATATGATTCGCAGTCAGCTTGGGCTGAAGTTTATTCTCGAAGTACAGTAAAATTCAGCTGCCGTGTCCGTTTTGCAGCAAATATGAAAATGTGTGGTTTCGACAAAAATATGCTATACATTTTGCGATTACAATGCCCACTTTTAATCCATTTTATAAGCAAAAGCACTAAGGCAAAACTGATCATGGGACCTTGGGGATCACGAAAGTATACCATTTGCTGGAAAGTATGTGTTTGCACTTTGTGGCTATAGTGCCGCACTTTTAAGGGGGCTACGAATTCAATTGCTTCGGATCCGACCACCCGTCTAGTTCTGCATGACAAAACATTCCGGATTCCAACTCTCTCCACTCCCCGCCAAGATGACCGGATTGGGGAAGTAACTGCTTCAAGTCAATAGGCCTATGATCGGGTCTTTAACACACCTGCCGAGTCGTCCTCGGCATTAATACACCTGTCGTCCTAGTTATACATCTGGAAGTACCTTAACTCGATATCATCGGAATCCTTGAAAACTACCCCAAACCCCCCCACCCAGAGTGCGCCAACGGTCCGTTTCTATAAAAAATATATTTAAGGTCTGGTCCTTCAAATAGTTTATTTCTTCAATGTGGCCTGTTTCAAAATGTTCACAAGTGATTTGTGGGCATGGGACGAACCAATACCTTTACTGAAGCCAAACTGGAATTCGCCAAAATTGCATTTCGATATTATGTGTTCCGTGATGACATTTTCGAAGATTTTGCTCATGATACAAGATACTGTGGTAGGTCGATATGAGCTTTCGTTTGAGTATTTTCCTCTTTTGCGGACAGGACTGGTGTAATTATGCCAGTTGGAAAGCTGTCAGGAACTGTAGAAGTGACAAGTATCATCTGGAAAATCATCTCAGATCGGCGGACATCGGAATCAAAATAACGCTTTTTGGGATCCCAAAACGTTAGTGACGGATACCTATGACATCGCAAAAGTTGTCCGTCCGTCCGTCCGTCCGTCCGTCCGTCCGTCTGTACGCAAGATAACTCTCGAAGGGATTGAGATATTTTGATGAAACTTGGTGGGAGGATCCGTTGGGTCAAAGTACAAGTCAAGTTCGAAGATGGGCTCTGTAGCTCTATATTTAAGGGTGGGGGAGGGGTTTCAAATTAAGGGGCAAACAAAATATTTTGAAACAGCTAATGTGATAGTCGATTATGGGGTAAGAAGACATGCTGAACACGATGGTGAAAACCATTTTCTCGCCGGACCAATAGTTCGCCCGGAATCCGGCCAAAACCGGAAAGTTCGTGAAAAGTAAAAGTTTTATTTGAAGTTGATTAGATGTTCGATTTAGGGGTAAGAAGACATGCTGAACACGATGGTGAAAACCATTTTTTGACCGGACAAGTAGTTAGCCCGGAATCCGGCCCAAACCGGAAAATTTGTTCAAAGCAAAAGTTTTATTTGAAGTTGATTAGATGTTCGATTTAGGGGTAAGAAGACATGCTGAACACGATGATGAAAACCATTTTCTCGCCGGACAAGTAGTTAGCCCGGAATCCGGCCAAAACCGGAAACTTTGTTAAAAGTAAAACTTTTATTTGAAGTTGATTAGATGTTCGATTTAGGGGGTAAGAAGACATGCTGAACACGATGGTGAAAACCATTTTCTCGCCGGACAAGTAGTTCGCCCGGAATCCGTCCGAAACCGGAAAATTTGTTAAAAGTAAAATTTGTATTTGAAGTTGATTAGATGATAGATTTAAGGGTAAGAAGATACGCTGAATCTGTATATGACAATCATTTTTTACCCGGACATATAGTTCGTCCGAAATCCGGTTGAAACCGGATTTTTTTTATAAGTTAAAGTTTTATTTGAAGTTGATTAGACGTTCTTTATAGGGATAAGGAGATGCGCTGAATTCGTTTCTGAACTATCTTTTTTTGGCTGGACAAGTAGTTCGCTCAGAATTCGGCCGAAAACGTAAATTCGGCAGAAGTAAAGCAGGAAGTTTCGATCAGTATCGTCAAAATAAATATGGCTTATACAGGTATATCTGAACTTAATTTTCTCTGATGATTAGCCTGGCGAAGACTGGATCCGGCGTAGAGAAGACGTAGTTGTCTGGGTCAAATATTAAATTTTTGGGATCCCATCGAAACCTTTGGTCTTGTTCTTCATGGTCCGCATTACTCTTTGGAAATCACTTAAACAGATTGTACGAATTTCTGACTGATGCAACCTGGGCTGGAGGAACGTTTGGACAAAGTTCGAAAATCAGCAGTAACCTGATCACTGCATGTACTGAAAATTCTCTGGTAGTGAGAAAACCAACCAGATGTCCTTAGAGTTGACGGGAGCTGAAACTAACGACATCAGACCAGGATTTGGCATCAGATCTTACCACTAATGCGGTGGCTACGCAGAGCCGATTTAAATTCTTTCTTTGTCTTCTGCTTGATCTTGAAAACTAGTCCAGAATCAGGACGGCCGCAAGATATCCAAATGCGGAGCCAGAATTTAGCCATTTGTAGCGATACATCTCTAGTTCTCGTCGCCCAGGATACTCGGCCAAACTTTCATAATAAAGAAAATAATATTTCTCATAAACAGAACAAAAAATGAATTTAAGGGTGACGGATACAACACATAAATATATATTACTGTTTTAAATCAAAACAAAAATAATGACTCTTAAATTAAAACAGTAATAAATGCACGAGGTTTGATTTGCAACGGGTATGGACAAATGAGTAGGCCTACATGAATGGTCAAAGTAAATGTACTGCTTTACTGACTGACGTAGTGAAAACCTACTTCTCTCAGGAACCACCTTAGGACGACGTAAAGAACAAGACCAAAGATTTCGATGCGATCCCAAAACTGAATATTTTTATTGGACTTCTTTTCCAGACAATCGAATCTTGTAATTTCCGGTCTTCGTCAGACCCCTTTAACATTTTACTATTGATCCATAATCAACCGCTTGAATTATGTACAAAGAAAATGTTACCGTTTTGGTGTATTTTAACAACTCATGGCGAAACAACTAATTAAATGAGAAAACCAAGTTCTGATATGGATTCAGCATGCACGTTTACTCCCAATAACTCATTTATGAGCGACTTCAGAAAAGTATTTTACTTTGACCAAATTCCTCGTTTAAAGGACACCTGAACAGTGAAACCATACCTGACCACACCATGGAGAATGCATTTACAGACATGGCCACAGAGAGCATTCTTCTCCTGAGCGTGACCTTTTCAAAATAGGGATGTTCGTTTCTGGAGGTTTGCACATGCAGACTCTAAGACAAAAAGCGCAATTCATTCAAATCTTGCACAGCGCTGGCCGGATCGTATTAGAATTTCTTCTAGATATACGTTTAGGCTTAACTGGTTAAAAAATATTCCAGAAGAAGGGTTGATTGAAGACATTTGTTCATTTCTAAAATTGTTCGGTACTAAAATAAGGACAGATGCAAAATGGATCAAAAATCATAGCTTGGAAACACTATTTCGTATTCCGATTAGGTTTTCTGCAGGCAATGTTAACGGAAGTCATACAGATAGGGATGATACTTGGTACTCTTCATTCAGGTGTCCTTTAAGCAGTAAGCTATACTCCCGGCGAACTGTATTCAGAGCTAAAGAGCTGTTGACATTGAGAGGCGAACCTTTCGATCCTAATTTTCGGCCTTGGCAAATCCTGCCAGCTTATCCGTTAAGAAATTAAAGTTCAAAATTGGATTCAGCATGTCTCCTTACCCCGTTACGGATTATCTTAATCGACTTTAGGAACAACTTTGAGCTTCAGCCAAATTTAGGGTTTTGGCCAGATTCCAGGCGAACTACTTGTCCGGCAAGAAAATGAAGTTTAAAAACCAATTCAGCATGTCTTTTTACCCCTATATCGAACCTCTAATCGACTTCAGATTACACTTTTATTTTTGACAAATGTTCCGGTTTTTGCCGGATTCCGGGTGAGCTAGTTGTCCGGCGAGTAAATAACTTTCATATTCGGATTCACATTTCTCCTTACCTTTAAATGTATCTCGTCAGCTTAAAAAAAAATTCGCCACTTAATTTGACACCCCTCCCTCACCCCTAAATATATGGCTGCAGAGCCTACCTTCGAACTTGACCTGTACTTTTTATT
Organism: Branchinecta lindahli; assembly: GCA_023053555.1. Lineage (NCBI taxonomy): Eukaryota > Metazoa > Arthropoda > Branchiopoda > Anostraca > Branchinectidae > Branchinecta > Branchinecta lindahli. The sequence goes on from JAKZAO010000011.1 coordinate 27,510,112, forward strand.
TATTTATTTATTTATGACCCGCTTTTCGGATAACGGGGGAGTATGAGTATGAGTAAAATTTGACGCAAAGAGTCCTCATGCCAAGTCTGAACCAAATATCTCAACCCCTTCGAGAGTTGTCGTGCAAACAGACCGACAAACGGACAGATGGACAAACGGACAGACAGGCGGGCAACTTTACGAAATTCCAGGGTGTTCCGGATCCCAGAAACAAACGTTGAGGCCCCTTTCGTATGAATGGACTGTAAGTTGGATTAGGTTCAAAGACGAAGAATAATTTGATGTTTGATGGATTATGGGCTCAGTGTTTGTTTCAATAGCATTTTCCGTCGTTTGCTAAAGTTGAGCCGCTTCGCAAGCATGTCACAGTCTCTTGTTCTGAACAGATGCTGTACATACAAAGAGCTTAAAAGAAAAGCTACAGTGTCGCTTCTTAATAGGCTGTGGGATTCTGAGAATCCGCTAATTGTTACTGCTAGCAACCATATCCACCACAGTCTGCCATTGTGGCGACATCTTCTGTCAGTCCACACATTCCCAATGAGGTGAGATGTGGAATTTTGTTGTTTACTTGTCTTGTTTATTTTGTGTGTTTTTCTTTTTGAATGGTCTGTAGACTGAATTAAAAGATATTGATTGATTGATTGCTGACGGTCAACTTTTATTTTGAACAAAATAGAATTTAATATTAAAAGCTTACTTACAGGGACAATATTCCAAATAAATATAAACTGTCTCTGTGGTGATCTTTTAGGAAACGAACTTGGGGATGGCAATGTAATTTTTCACTTACCTCCGTCTGAGCCTTCCCAGGAATTGTGGCTGTTATCACATGTGCTTGAGCTTCCCCCAGATTGCTTTGTCAGGTCTGCGGGACTGTTTGATTCGCTCGACTGGGGCTAGAAAAGATATATCTTTTTGTAACCCGCGCAGCGTCTTTTCCTCTTTATTCTCCTATATTGTTGCTACTCCAGATGCAAATTTTCTCAACTCTGTGAAGTTTCTATATTGTTTCACAATTCAATGTTAGCTGCTCTTTCTAAGTAGTAGTAACATAGTTTTATTAGCCCACACAATTCGGAATTTATAAAATAGCACAGGAAAAGCTGTGCTTGCGAGGAAGTGCTAATTGTCAGATGGTATTACATAGTGCTATTAGTCCAAGAACAAATAATCTAATAGAACCTCTGCTTTTGGTCCCATGCAGCAAATATGGATACCCCGATAAAACTGAGCACATGAAAAACGATAGGATGCCAGTAGGGGTGGAGAACCCGGTCTGCGGCGAGTTAGACGCGACGTCAAAGCGGTAGACAACCAATCAGCTGTAAAGGACGGCTCAGACGGCGTTCTAATTCTTTTGCGGAGTTTTCCCAAGAACAAATTAAATTTTTTTTCGTCAAAACAGTAGATTTTTCGTCAAAACAGTCGTTTTTCTTAAAAACAGTCGGTAAATACCTTGCCCCCCCCCCAAACATTTTGGCCAGTAACGCCTCTTCCTCAATGCACATACTATATTTTGTGATTGAGCAACCCATCGGATTTCCTACATGACCCTTCGTTGGAAACGTCGGAAATCTGCAGTACGTGTCATCTCAACTTTATACTTTATGAAAAAAGGCAAACAACAAGCGTAATCTTTTGGCACTTTTTCAATCCTACAATATACTGTTCTCCCCACTCATGATTTGCGAAGCGAGTGACGTTGCTATGCTGAATTCCTTTCTTTATCTCGGTGCCAAGATTCAGTTTGCAAAAAACACAATGTATGCTGTGCCAGATGAAAACGAAAGAGTGTGTTCTACTGAACATGAGAAACATTGGAAGTATCACGGTAATTGTGAGGATGCTTTGAGGTTTTACAACGGTAAAAATTAACAGGTTTGTCCATAAAAAATAAAAAAAAGCCTCAGAGAATGGGTAATGGATTAGAGAGGCTAATGAGTCTTTCTTCATGCGTAGCAAAGTTAAGAATGACCTTGCTGCCTCAAATCTCGACTAAAGCGCTGGCTTACGAGCTGGCTTATCGAATGGAACGCGTGACTCTACGCAGTAAAAGTTGTAACGATCCGAGGGGTTGACCACTCTCGATTTTAGTTTACAGCAAGTGTCCGGTGCCGGCACCGGTTGCCACAAATCTACACTGCGTTTTGTATTTCTTTTTTTCGGTTGTGTTGCATTGCTTTGTTGTCCTTTTGTAGGCATTCTAAATTTGAAACGAAAATTTTGAACGAAAAAAACAATTTCGAGTAAGAACAGGAATAAAAATGAAAGAAACAGTGTCCCCAATTAGGGCGTTTTTATATGCTGATACTTCATACCCGCTGATATTACGCTAATTAATTAACGATGATTCATTATGTTAATCGATGAAAATTAAGAATCCCGGAGTCCCCGAACCACATCAACGGAGAAGCAAAAGGTTAGCCACTTGCGAGTAGCAACAAGCTTAAAGCAGGCGACGCACCTATACTACCAATGCAACCTACTTCCATAATTGCATTCATTCATTCTTAAGCCCGGAGACCCAATTTGCTTATTTTACATTTAAACCTGCTAACGACACCACACTAGTATTTGCAATTGTCACGATTCACTATTTTCCGTGCGCATTATGCTCCCGACGAAAGTTCGCGTATCATGCTATTAATACGTAAAACTGATCATCTGAATTTTGCCGAGTTTTTGCTATAAGTTGGTGGGCAATGGAAAAGGCTTAAAACAGCCAAAGCCTTGGATAATTTGTTAGAAGCAGAGCCTAGATCTACAGTATTCAAATAGTTCGAAAACTGGAACATAAGCAGTAGTGCTTTGAGGAAAGGCGGTGGATGTACGTGCGTTTTTTGTGTGTCTTCATAAAGTGTGTGTTTTAAGGCTCTCTTTAGCATTCGGCTGAAAAGCATTCGTCTTTCTTCACATATTATCTACCCTTTTCTACTGATAAAGCCGCATATCATCGGCTGGCTATGAACCTATGCTAGGGCACTCGGCTAAACTCCAGCTCTCATATGGCTATCTCCAAGTCCTTTGTCACATTAGCAGGATATTTTAATTGGCGTCAAGAGTTCGCATCGCTCTTGCTTGTGGTCAGGATAGTCCGTAATCAACGGGATTACGGATTTGCTGTGCTCCACCAATGCTTTCGGGTGGGGTTCTTGACAGTAGGATTGACCACTGATTTTTTCAAAAGAGCCAGCGATAGTTAAGGGATTAAAGTTCTCAAAATCTGCACAGACCTGTCATACATTGACATGAACCATTCTTGCTCTGTCGAAATCTTGCCAACAAAATCTTAATTACTATTTTGAGGTTAATCAGTACGTTAATCATTTAGGTTCATAAGAGGTTAAATGGGTTTGCATACCTGTTCTACTGGTGTTACTTTTGCAACAGATGGAGGACTGTCACCATTCCTGACAAACGATAGCGGTTGGCTAGTTGTTGAAGACACTGCAGTGCGCTCTTCTTCCCGACGCTGCTCTTGTTCTATCCTTCTTTTCTTTAGATTGGGCACCAGGGGCGGTTCGAAGGGCTTGGGCATGGGGGGGGTGACGACCTCAAAATATACGACTGGCTAAAAACACAGTACCAAGATATTAACGTTATAAGTTTTAAAACGTTATGGAAAATGCCATTGTAGTTATAAAATAATAAACAAATAAGTAACAGGAATTAGAGGATGCCATTCCTATCAAATTTCGCTGGAGAGAAGACAAGCCGACGTATTTATCAAAACAAACTTAAACTGAGCGCCGCAGGGAAAATTTTTTCAATCCGAGTAAGATTCAACTACTCTTCTACGACTTTTACTTCTAAATATAGCTTAGACCACAAATCTCAAGCTTAAAACCGCACCTAAATTATGGAAACTTCAACTAAATAGAAGTATAGGTAGGACTACGAAAGAGCCGCAGGCACAATTTATTAAATTAATTCTTCAAAATGTGACTATTTCCCACACAAACTCTTCCTTTTAATGTGGCTCAGATCCCAAGCAGCAGCTTTTAACGTATGTACACAAGACAAACTTAAACTGAGCGCCGCAGGCGATTTTTGTGTAATCCGACCTTTTACTGGCAAGATTCAACTACCTCACACACAATTTCTAGCTTTTAAGGTGGCTGAGATATTAGGCATAAGTTACTGGCCATTCAACCAGACAGCGAGTAGGGTACTATGAAAGACGGCGCAGGTAGATCTGTCCGTGCCCCTGATCTCCCAGACGGAGTGGGATATTCTCCCGGAAGCTGGTACGAGCGGTACTTCCACTTTGAATTTTGAGTAAAAAATAAATAAATCGGGAATCATCAGGTCCGTCATACAGTGCTTACAAAAGCCTGTTCATGTGCAAACCTTACTCCGCAAGCCATTTAAAAAGAAAATCAACCTTTTTCTTTTTAACTTAAGGAGATTTTTTGCACAAAACCAGATAGGATAATGTTGAAATGTTGCGCCGCAGGCAAAATTTTTGAAAATCAGCCTGCTTTCTGCGCCACAGAGCGAAAATCACGATTTGGTAACCGCATTTATGACATTCTGACAAGTTCGCAACATACGGCTGTCTTTCTAAAAGCTCAGAACACACGATATTTCGTAACATATGACTTAAAGAAAATCTCTATACAACCATTATACGACCAGAAATGTGTCCTTTGATTTCGAAATTCACCTACTACCTCGTATGGCAAGCTCAAAACTTACGACTAGAAAATCCCTTCAAAAAGTACGGCAAGAAATGGGTAATTTTCGAGGTAATTTTCAGGCGAAATTCTCAGTTGATGTCGTTCTGGCAAGTTCAAACATACGACTGTCATTCTGACAAACTGAGAACACAAAACTGTGGATCTGACAAGCTTAAAACATACTAATACAATCTCTATCTAACCATACCACCAGAAACAGGTCACTTGGAGGAGAAGTTCACGATTAGCTAACTGCCTTATCTGGCAAGCTCAAAACTTACGACTGTTCCTAATTTACGACTAGAAAATCTCTTCGTAAAGTACGACAAGAAACTGGTCTTTTCAGGCGAAATTCACGGTTGATGTCATTCTGGCAAGCTCAAACATACGACTATCATTCTGGCAAACCCAGAACACACAACTTTAAATCTGAAAACTACGACTAGAAATTTCTGCGTACCCATACGACTAAAAAATCTGACTTGTGGGTGAAATTCACGTTTGGTAACCGCTTATATTTCATTATGAAAAGCTCAAAACATACGACTGTCGTACAGACAACCTCAAATCATACGACTGAGAGTAGATTCTCTGGAGCATGGGGGGTGAGTCACCCCCCCCCACGCCCCCCCTCGAACCGCCCCTGTTGGGAACAACCATTTCACAGATACCTAGAAGTCGTGTTGCAGTAAATTTTCCTACAAATATGGTCTGAGCAGCCCTTGGAGAGACTAACGGCTAAAATATAGGCTATATACGATATAGGTTTTGCCACATAAAAAATAATTAAGCCAACACGGGATAAGAAAACAGCTTATTTGGTTAAATATTTCTTTCAGCCCAAAGCTGACTGCGAATGATATTTGACTTATTTGATCTAATTTGGATACGAGAGTTTCCATGACCCAACCTGTGTGCATTTAACATATGATGATTCTGGTGAATTACTTTGTAACTAGAATAAAATTAAACAGAGAGTGTCTAGGACCAGAGAATAAGATAGGGGTGTTTTGTCCATGAGTTGAAATCAAATAAAAAATAAGAACATACTATGCCTACAAAAGGACAACAAAGTAATGCAACACAACCGAACAACTTGAAACGAGAGTTTTAACAGACAGAGCCCTTTAAAAGAAATACAAAAAGCAGTGTAGATTTGTCCCTGAAACCACTTCCACATAAGGATGAAAAATGCAGATGGAATAATTTGCCAAAAATTATTTGGTAATTACTTGAAATGCACTAGTAGCCTATAGTACAAAAGTATTCTAACATCTGCTGATCACCGCAAATTCAAATATTTTCAGATATAGGCTATTTGTGTTCTCCCTCAGGTCTGAACCCAAGAATTTATTTCGGGGGGGGGGGGGGCGCTCGCGGATTGGACCAAAAAGTACAAAAAAGACATCGATCAGGAGTTAAAGCCTATAAAGAACGATTACTTTGTACATTTCGTGGGGTGGCTTGAACCCCCTACCCCATGGATACGGCCCTTTTCTCACTCATCCCATGTTTCGCAACGAATAAATAACGCCATTATAATCATCGATCATCTACATGTAGCTATAAGTGCTGCAAAAAAAAAAAAATAACCTCATATTAGTTGTTCCAAGCAAATTTGTTCCAAGCAATTCAACAACAAACACAAATGCCACTGACATCAGCGACCATGTACGTGTCACGTCTCACTCCAAGTATAGCAACAAACCAAAGGAAAAACCTGACAATCGTTGTTCTAAGTAAATTCAAAAATTTTCACATTCTGTGTATATTCTGACACAACCTATATTTTATAACAAATACAAAGTACCGTTATCATCAGCGATCATCTACATCTGCACATTATTCTAACCGACTCTGTCGTCTCTATCCTACAGCAACATACTAAGAAAAGATTCAACGGTGTTGTTCAACAAGTACAGCGTGCCATTATCATCGGCCGACACTGTTTTTCGCCTTCACTACATTAAATGGAATTTAAGATGTACGTACATTTCGAACCGCTAAAAATACGGTAAACTTCAAACGCAAAAATGCGTTGGTTCAATAGAATCTTCACGTATTGCAACTGCCTATTCCACTCTCTGCCTAACACTGTCGTCGAGTCGATATCCGCATATAAACAGGCTTACGTGTTTGGAGAATTGCAAAGAATCACAAGTCTTGCTCGGTTCCCTGTATACTGTGACAATGTAATACTTGGTAATACATAGTTCTGCGTCAACGCGAGGGAGGAGAATGGTACATTGCTAAAAAATGTAGAGGGCGTTCGGAACCGGATCAGAGATGATGTTTATGATGAAGAAAAGTTCAAGGATCTTTGGTTTCAAGGCTCCATTCCATTTGTGACCAATGTAAAAGGCAGTTAACAATGTAACAACAATGTGAGACAAATTAAAAGAAACAGCGACAAATTGGAATGTGTCCAAAGTGAAGACTTATGAGTTGTTCGGCTTATGGTGGTGTTGTCTCTATCATTTGAGTGTCTCATCGCTTAGCCGAAGATTCAAGGGCGAATATTATATCGAGACGGTGGGTGACAGAGGGAGGGTTTTTCAGCGTCTGGAGCAAATGTAACAGGGTTGCCAGGTGTGACACTGTTGGTGTTTTTATATACATTTGGCCTCTGGGTGGCATCATGATATTTTTTCTGAGATGACGCCTTTTCATAAAAACGACACTTTTTATGTCAGAAAAAGCCCCTTTTCACTTACTTTACTAAAGTCACAGACAGAGCAAAATAACACTAGGTGTTCAAGTGTTCACGCAGTGAGCTACCGTCCGATCCTAGGTTCAAATCCCAGCTGTCTAGGACCCATGGCCGTTTTTGCAATGCACGCAGGTCACACGGTCCCGTATTCCCCCTCCTTTCACCCACACATGGATTGTCGAATCCCCAGAAGAAGGTTTCATTGAGTATCAGTCGGGTCCTTTGTAGTCGTTCATAGCTTTAGCTTATAAGGAAATGCCGGAACTAGCAAAGTTAGACGTGGAGATAGACGAACTGACGGAGATACATCATGGTCACTACATGGCGCTTGAGTCGAAGGCTTTAAGTGCCATAATGTCCTTGAATCTATAATCTACGATCTACCTGCTGTTGTACTATAAATAAAATTTGTTCAACGGGGGAATCTCAAGTAATCAAGGGGATTCCTAGAGAATTTGGAATCCTCCAGAAATCGAGGTTTTCAAGGGAATTTCAAAGTCTAAACTATGGTGTAGTAAAATTTTACTGCGGTTGGCAACGCTGCAAAGCCTATAGGGAACTGAGCACAAGTCTTCTGATTCTTTGCGAATCCTCCAACACGATGGCCTGTTTCTATGCGGATCTCGACGCCAGTGTTCAGCAGAGAGAGGAAGAGGCAGTTGAAATACGTGGAGATTTGCTTAACTAACGTAAGTTTTGCGTTTGAAGTTTTGCCGTATTTTTGTAGCGGTTGAAAGTGTAGGTAAATCTCAGATATTTAATGTATTCGAATCAGAAAATCGTGTCGGCTGATTATCATCGTGCAGTGATTTGTTGAAAACTGCTTAGAAAGTGAGCTTATTTTTGATCAGTTTGTTTCTACGACTTAGAATTACATGCAGATGACCGCTCCTGATAGATGGTGTTCTGTATTTGTTGTACAATATTAGGTGTGTCAGAATGCAAACAAATGTGATTTTTTTTTATTTGCTTAAGAAAATGTGAAGATTGAATAGTAACAGTTCATGTTTTAGTTAGATAGCCTACACACATGTTTTTTTTTTTGGTTTATTGCTACTACAATTTTCCACTTTTCCAAAAATTCATTTTCCTGTTTGAGCGGTTTTAGCCTGAAGAGGACCCTTGACAAGAATGGCCGAAGTATCGCTTTCACATCCATCTGACCTTTACGGTTTTTTTTGCCTTCAAAATTCGTATTTTTTCTGTTTCAAAGAAAAACTCTTAGATTCTAAGGTGCTGTAAGGAAGAGGAGCTAATAATCGTAAAAACTAAAAATAACCATTTTTTCCGAAAAGATTTGCGTTGAAATTGGCCAAAATTCTGTGAAATCGCTTTGGCGTAATTGTGATTTCCTGTGACAAAGTCTTCACAGCTGCGAATCTGGGGAGAAGTCGAAAACCTGGTACAAATTACAGAATTCTGCGTCATCGCCGTTTTAGAGGGACAGAGGATTACTAGGGGTTAGAGAGTCTGTAATTAGCAAGGGAAAAACCCTGATTGCTGCCGGTTTCCCAAATTTTCGGACATTCTGTCGAAAATTGAAGTATATATCACGGTTCTATCATAAATATTCCTTCGAAACTCCGCCGGAATTCCCCCTTGCCTCTGATGCCAAACATGGAAAAACAAAAAAAAGGTATTTCCGACGAGTGAGCTTCTTGAAAACCTAAATAGGGAGCCTGATGCGCCTCGAAAAGAACAAAAATTAAACCAAATTAAAACGACTTGATCAAAGGCTAGACTAAAACCGACAATTATTATCGAAGACTAATATAGAAGTGTAACGGGAAAATTGAAAACGGAATAAGGCTGGGATATGACAGCCTAGTTACCGGTCACTTGTTGTATTAAATAGGATGCAAGACCCGATGAAAATCTATTATTTTATTCCGATATAATCGATTTTCAGTCGAAAAAAATTTGTGTCTTCGAATCCATGGTGTAAAAATAAGCTGGCTTTTCATTTAAACTTTAAAATGATTTCAAGGGTTCCCATGGAATTGCAGTGCTTCGGGTATGTTAGTTTGGTGAAAGCATTTCATCTTTTGGTATCTGACGTTTCCATTTTATCCATTGATTGAATTTTTGTTTCCAAGTCATCTTGGGCTGAAGGAGTATTTACAGGGGTCGTTTTCGCCGGGGGGGGGGGTCGCCAGGTTTCTCTTTCCTGTCGACCCGTAAATTTGATTTTGTCCCCAAAAAGACGAACAACAAAAACTAAAATACTTTATTTTTTTTAGTGTCAATGGACAACGCCGGTAATATGCGTAGGCCTACCCTTAGATGCTCCCGATGCCAGAATCATGGCCTGGATACTCTACTTAAGGGGCACAAGCGATATTGCGCCTTCGCCTCATGCGAGTGCAATCTCTGTCAGCTAACTATACAGAGGCACAGATTCATGGCCCAACAAGTGGTCCAAAGAAGAGTACAAAGGCAAGAAGAGTGGGCCGGCCAGTTGGCCCAAAGAAGAGCACAAAGGCAATATGAAGAGTGGGCCCAACAGTGGGCCGGCCAGTTGGCCCAAAGAAGAGCTGAAGAAACGGTCTTGGTACAGTTGACTGATCTTTCGCTGTGATCTTGAACAAGTATTTTACATTTCCCAGATATCATTAAAGATCCGACAGTAGAAATTCCGAATTTCTCCCTTTTTGTTGGAAACGTTTACACCTTCATGAAACTGTTCGAACCTTCGAAATGAAATCTAGAAACTTGACTAAATTTTGTGCGGAATTGAAGCTATAGTGTTCAGATTGTGTGAAACTTCGATGAAGTAAGTCGGCAAAACATAACCGTTCGTAAGAGTCTTTCAAGGTTCACATCGAAATTACCAAAATTCTGTGAACTTAACAACAAACTGTAAAACCCCGTCAAACCTGACTGTGAAACTTCTGAATACTTCTGAAAATTTGTAAAGACAGTTTAACCGAATTTCCAAGAAGTTATTTCACATTGGCAAACTCTCCACCAAGTTCTATCATGATTTTCAAATCTCAAGTGAAGTTCTACAAAATTTAAACAAACTGATGAACTGTGAATCAAAGTTTTTAAAAACTTGTACGGAATTACATCAAATTTCAACTATGTTCTTTGAGCTAGAAAATTGTCTCTTAAAATTTCAACGAAATATTCGAAATTATTGCGAAATATTTATTACGGCATTTTTCTTACGAGACACGTCGAAAATAGAACACTTCCGAACGAACATAATGATATAATCAAATAAAATTCTGTATATTAGCCTACTGGTAAGTAATTTGAAAGTTATAATTCCAAAGACAAATCTGAAAGAGTTCATTTGAAATTTCACTTTAATCCATGATGTTAGTTGCGTTTTCGCAGATACCATGGTATCTGATTACACTGTCTAGAGTCGTTTCTGCAGTTACCGTGGTAACTGATGGCTTTTTATGGCACTTGCCTTCCGGCCAAGTGCCATATACCGATCACTTTTCCGTCGATCTGTCGGTCTGTCCGTCGATCTGTCGGTCTGTCCGTCGGTCAGTCCGGTGTTTGCGAGTCAGGGTACTTCCAGATGTGCTAGGACGATGAAACTTGGCAGGCGTATTAAGGACCCGACCAAACTAACTTGGAAATTTTGAGTCGTAGGCATTGTGATCGTGGGCATTATGAGTGTTAGCCGAAAATCACGTTTGCTCTCTTGTTCAATTTAGCGGTCGAGTTGTAAATCCGGTCTTGACGGGAGGCCGTCCGGTATTTTCAACATCCCTACTAGAACCTACTGTGGACAAATTGAAAATCCCTTAAAAGAGTTACAATAATTCAATGTGTTGAAAGAGAATAATAATATACAAAAATAAGTTTGCTTTTCCGTTAAAGTTTAACTGAAAAGCCAACTCATTTGTGTGTCATTTAATTGGATACACTAGATTACTTGGATTCTGCAAAGGGATTTTTTGATTTTCCACTATCTACTCTAGTTATGAGGCTCAGAATATCTCCAGCCGTCCCCACAGCGTAAATTCTACTATAACGCGGGAAATTTTAATCTCAACACAAATGCGGTTTTTATGGCACTTGCCTTACGGCCAAGTGCCATATACCGATCACTTTTCCGTCGGTCGGTCGGTCTGTCGGTCGGTCCGCTGATCGCGAGTTAGGGTACTTCCAGATGTGCTAGGACGATGAAACTTGGCAGGCATATTAGGGACCCGACAAAACTAACTTGGAAATAGTCGTTTCCCCGATCCGACCACCGTGGGGGGAGTGGAGGGAGGGGGAATCCGGAATATTGACGTATTTATAACTTTTGAACGGGGAATCGGATCTTAATGAAACTTAATATTTGGAAAGACCTCGTGTCTCAGACGTCACACTCCAAGTCCGGAATGGATCCGGTGACTTTGGGGGAGTTGGAGGGGGGAACCGGAAATCGTGTGACATGTTCAGAGTGGACGGATCGGGATGAAACTTGGTGGGAAGAACAAGCACAAGCCCTAGATACATAGTTGACAAAACCGGACCGGATCCGAGCACTGTGGGGGGAGTTGGAGGGAGGGTTCCGGAATTCCGGTGATCCCGACTTAAGATGCTTACAAATAACTGTTTTGTTATTTTCGCTGTTTATCATTTTGTCTTTCTAAAATACTCCGTATTTTGTGTTTTTCACTTTACGGGTAATAAAATTCATTCATTCATTCATTCATACATGTGCTAGGACGATGAAACTTGGCAGGCGTATTAGGGACCCGACCAAACTAATTTAGAAATAGTCACTTCGCCGATCCGACCACCGTGGGGGAGTGGAGGGAGGGGGAATCCGGAATACTGACGTATTTATAACTTTTGAACGGGTAATCGGATCTTAATGAAACTTGATATTTGGAAAGACCTCGTGTCTCAGATGTCACACTACAAGTCCAGAATGGATCCGGTAACTTTGGGGGGAGTTGGAGGGGGAACCGGAAATTGTGTGACATGTTCAGAGTGGACGGATCGCGATGAACCTTGGTAGGAAGAACAAGCACCAAGCCCTAGATACATAGTTGACAAGACCGGACCGGATCCGAGTACTGGGGGGGGGAGTTGGAGGGAGGTTTCCGGAATCCGGTGATCCCGACTTAAGATGCTTACACATGTGCTAGGACGATGAAACTTGGCAGGCATATCAGGGACTTTACAATTTTAAATTAAGAACAGTCGTTTCTCCGATTCGACCATCGTGGGGGGAGTGGAGGGAGGGGGAATCCGGAGTCTTGAGGTTGTCCAACTTTTGAACGGGTGATCGGATCTTAATGAATCTTGATATTCGGAAAGAACTCATGTTTCAGATATCCCATTCCAAGTGGGGACATGATCCGATCAATGTGGGGGAGTCGGGGGGGGATTTTGTGACACGCTTGGAATACAGCGATTGGGATGACACTTGGTGGGAAGAATAAGCGTAAGCCATAGATACATCAGTGACAGAATCGGACCGTATTCGGTCACTCTTGGGGGAGCTGGAGGGGGGGGGGGTCAGAATTCCGGGGATCGAAATTTAAGTTACTTCAAGATGTGCTAGGACGATGAAACTTGGCTTGAACATTAGAGAGCTTAGAAATAGTCAGTTCCCCGATCCGACCATCCCTTAAAGTACTCCTCTTAACCGCGAAGTACAAAAACTACTTTTGAGCAAAACCTACATTTTCATGATCCCCATGAGCCCATGATCATTTTTGCCTCAAGGGTTTTGCTTAGAAATGGATTTCTGTCACCCTTAAAGTGCACATCTTGACCGAAAAGTAAAAAAAAAATACTTTTCACCAAACCATATATTCATAATCCTAAAGGACCCAAGATCATTTTTGACTCAAGGGTTTTGATTACAGATGAATTTCTAGCGCCCTTAAAGTGCGCATCATCACAGCCAAGTGCCAAAAATTTACTTTTTTCTACCAAACAATATATTCTTGTGATTTTCTTATCGCAAGGGTTTTGCTTACAAATGATGATAACAAACCCACGAATTGGCGAATTCCTACTTTCATACTTTTACCAAGCCTTGCAAGTGCCATATGAGCTTACAGCTCTTGTTTAGTGGGCAGTGGCGAGATCGGTGAAGATTGCTTAGTGCTTGAACAAAAAAAATTGATAAATCTTTCTCGTAAAGGATACAGCAAAAATACAAGCGCATAGAGGCACCACAAACCACACGGAAATTCCACTATTTGAAAATCGATTATTCGTGAATAGCAGAACAACGAAGTAACCCATTTTCAGCGGGTCTTCAAGCCAATTTAAGTGAACAAGTGATGGGTAACTAGATTGTCCTATCCTAGCCCTTTTCGGTTAAACTTTAAACTTTAATTGTTTGCACGCGAAAGTCTGCATTCTTTGTACGATACTAGAAGTTTGAGCTCAGAAGTTTTCACAGCTAAGGAGTTTCGCCATCTCTTTGCTTTCCGAATATGTTCTGATTTGGCCGTTGCGAATTCGTTCCTGGGTGGCCATGGTGCTCACGACAGCTTCGATTCAAGGTTTACTCGAACGTGATAAAGTTTTTGGGATCCCAAAACGTTAGTGACGGATGCCTATGACATCGCAAAAGTTGTCCGTCTGTCCGTCCGTCTGTCTGTCCGTCCGTCCGTCCGTTCGTCTGTGAGCACGATAACTCTCGAAGGAAAGAGATATTTTGATGAAACTTGGTGTGAGGATCCTTGGTGTCAAGAGTAAGGTCGAGTTCGTATATGGGCTCTGTAGCCCTACATTTAGGGGTGGGGAGGGGGTTGAAATTAAAAGGCAAACAGAATATTTTGAAACAGCTAATGTGATAGTCGATTATGCGGTAAGAAGACATGCTGAACACGATGGTGAATACCATTTTCTCGCCGGACAAGTAGTTCGCCCGGAATCCGGCCAAAACCGGAAAGTTTGTTAAAAGTAAAAGTTTTATTTGAAGTTGATTAGATGTTCGATTTAGGGGTAAGGAGACATGCTGAACACGATGGTGAAAACCTTTTTCTCGCCGAACAAGTACTTAGCCCGGAATCCGGCCGAAACCGGAAAATTTGTTAAAAGCAAACGTTTTATTTGAAGTTGATTAGATGTTCGATTCAGGGGTAAGAAGACATGCTGAACACGATGGCGAAAACCATTTTCTCGCTGGACATGTAGTTCGCCCGGAATCCGGCCGAAACCGGAAAATTTGTTAAAAGTAAATTTTTTATTTGAAGTTGATTAGATGACAGATTTAAGAGTAAGAAAAGACGCTGAATCTGTATATGACAATCATTTTTTTACCTGGACACATAGTTCGTCCGGAATCCGGTTGAAACCGGATTTTTTTTATAAGTTAAAGTTTTATTTGAAGTTGATTAGATGTTCTTTATATGGATAAGGAGATACGCTGAATTCGTTTCTGAGCTATCTTTTTTGGGCTGGACAAGTAGTTCGCTCGGAATTCGGCCGAAACCGGAAATTTGGCAGAAGTAAAGCAGGAAGTTTCGATCAGTATCGTCAAAATAGATACGGCTTACACAGGTATATCTAACTTGATTTTCTCAGATGATTCGCCTGGCGAAGACTGGATCTGGCGAAGACAAGACCTAGTTGTCTGGGTCAAATATTAAATTTTTAGGATCCCATCGAAACCTTTGGTCTTGCTAATCAAGAGAAAGAAGCTGTTATTTTTCTTTCCAAGACTTCTCAAAAAGTAAAATTAGTGCTTGTTTGTTGCCTTCACACAGAATGTTGTGTTATTACAGACCTTGCGACAGAGCTGGAAGCTCGGTTACTGTGAAACAACTACGGAGCCCCGATTGAGCGTAACTAATTGCTGGCGAAAACAACATTTTCAGTTACAGAGTTAAAGACCGCGAAAGCGAAAACGACTTCATCAGTTGTTAGCTACGGACTGTAACAGTAAAAATAACGCACCTTTTGTGCATCTAGCCGCACAATAAAGCTACTGCTTGACAATGAAGCTTCAGTTTAAGGTTCGTTCGAATGTGATGGATTTTTTTATGTTTTGTATAATCTGTTCGTCTGACAGCAAATGTAGCTCAACTCTCATTCGTATTTTCTGTTCGTTTAAAACAAATCTACGAAACTAGAAACAGAGAGGAAGGGTTGTCAGCAAAACGTCCCCTGGCGAAAAGTCCCCAGCGAAACGTCCCCGTGACATAATTTCCCAACGATAAAACGTCCCGATGGAAACGTCCCCGGCCATCGAATTTTTTTGTTCATTGCTGAGGGATAGCTAGGCCTATGAAATTACTGATTATTTCTTCAGTTCAGACAAAAAATTTTCTCGGAATATAAACTTTTGAAAACAAACATGGGTTGACTACCTCGGCATTTAACCGATAGTCAATGAACAAACTAAAGTGTTGATCCCGGGTGTAGCCATTTCTAAAGAAAGCGCAAAGAATCGAATCTTTTATTTAATTGGTTTATTTGTGCGTTAGTTTATGCTACGATATAACTCACTGATCTCACTTTTTGATATTTAATTTGGTTATATTTATTATTAAAGGATCAAACCCGTCTAATCTAGGTTTACTATGTCTCTCTACCTAACTAATCGTTCCATCCGCTTTCGTATACTCGCGTCCCATCTCATTTTTATCCAGCAGAACGGCACTACGCTTATTTTTGCATTTTCCTTGCTTGAGTCTCTTTGAGCCATAGCGGGCTTCCTCTTTCTCTGAGGAGCATATTAGGAGCTCCTCAGATTGTGCATTTTGCTTCAAACGACCTGGAACTGATCAGTTACGAGTCAATTGCAAGGCATATTACACTACATATTTTAACTGAAAACAACACATTGACGAAGCAACAGGTCCTATGTCCGATCTTTCCTGCTCATAAGGAATGTTCCCACATTTGTTATGCAAATTCTGATGCTGTTTTTACCTCGATAATGCACCGGAAGATCGAGGCGAACTTAAAAATCTGTGCTTGGGGACGTTTTGCCGTTGGGCCGTTTTGTCATGGGGACGTTTTGACACGGGGACGTTTTGTCACGGGGACGCTTCGCCACGGGGACGTTTCGCCATTGGAAATTTTTTCATGGGGACGTTTCGTCGGGAAGGGCCGGGCTTCACTACCCAGACGCCCCAGAATCTGGGGTCCGGATTATGTGAAGACGGTCCCAAACAGAAATCAAATCAAATGTCTCTTCAAAAATCCACTTTTGGGCATTTTTCAGCACTTCTGTCATTTTCTTAGATTTTACCACCTCAGCACAATAATTTCTCCAAGTCAAATGAAAATTACATTCCAATTCGCGCTTCTTTTCACCCAGAATCCGGGAATCTGGTAGATTTTTCTACCAGATTCCCGGACGCGTCCGGGGTGCTTTCAGACCGTTTCAGACTTGTCTTCACTACCCATACCGGTATCGAAGAAAACGGAACCCAGAATCCGGGCGAAAAATCTGGGTAGTGAAGCCCGATCTTAAGCCACACAGAAGTAAGAAATTATTAAAGCAAACACAGAAAGCCACATGCGAACAATCAATCGACAAGATTTTTTTTCTCATCTGATCCACGCTCACAACACAGTGCATCCAATCATTGTACTCGAGAGAGAAATACCACCCAAACTTTCGGGAAGGAAAACAGACTAACGGTACTTTGTCTCGGCCAGATGTTGCACTTTGTAATTGTTTACGTTCGTCTGAACTTGTTGTGATGTTATTGTATTGCGTCCGCATACCCTGGCCGGAAGGGAAACACATTCTCTGGTTGTATACGACGATACAACATAGACAAACAACCTCTCAACAATACCTTTTCCCGCCCATAATGTTATACTTTGTAAAACATGGCTTGCTATAGCGCTGTGGTTTTCACATATAGGCACCATATCTTTGTTGATTGCCGGAGCGAGGGAGCTGAAGCTCGCAGGAAGGTGTACGACAGGGAGAGCGATCACAGCTTAATCATCTAGCAGTTCTGCGAGCTCGATTTATTTTTGGGACATAGGGCCAGAGCCCCGGAGCCACAACCATGCGACACATCACGGCGCGAGTTTGAACTTCGCAATAGAAAACTTGAAGTCGAAGCAAGCGGTGTGACGTATGATATGCGAATCTGTTGGCAAATGTTTGTGGCAGGGTGCTTAAGTAGTGTTGGGCGATATTTGATTTTTTCGACAGATCGATATTTTAACTTTCGATTATCGATATTTCAGTACCGAGCGTGTCCGAATCCAACTTATGAAAAGAGAATACTACATTAACTCTGCAATTGTTGTAACTTTTTCGTTTCCGTCTAGAATTTTCAGTGACATTTCACGATCAATATTACCGCGAAAAATGTCACGAGAAAAGTCGCAACGATGCAGCATTTTATGTGGAATTTTCAGGTACAAGCGGAAGGCGCGTTGAAGTATAGGCCTAATGATAGATAACAAAAGAATAGTAGGAGTTTTCAAAGGGAAAAACAAAGGCATGGCGTTTGAAGTAAAAAAAAAAAAAAAAAATTCATTTCAAATTTTTAAGTATAATAAGAAAAAACACAATCTTGAAAAAAATATGGTGTTCTTTTCAGTGTGGTGTAAGTGTGACCTTGAAAATTACTTAAATTATAATGTCGGGCATAAATAAAACAAACCTGCAAATTAAAAAATGATTCTACCTATTTCCAAAATCCTGCAGCGTTTTTCTTTTTTATTCTCACAGTTCCCCCTCCTTCGCTAGGACACACTAATATTTCTTAACCGTGTTATGTTTTATGTATTTAGCTCAGTGGCTCCCAACCTTTTCCATACCGCGTGCACCCCTTGAAAGTTTAAAAAGGTTCTGTACCCTTTTTTTAGGAATGTTATTTTACTATTTTTTTTTTATCACAACCAGAACGTCAAGAAGACGATACTGATTGTCATCAATTATAAGGCGTGTCAATCTGAAATTGAGTACGATGGGTATTTGATTTTGAGGACTACTGAAACTGAGTTAGGGAACTCAAACACGACTACGTTGATTTTGGGTCTTTCGTTTCGTCAACCCCTCGCGAGGGTCTCTCATACCCCTTCTGGAAGCGTGCCACCGGTTATAATATATATATAGATATATATATATATATATACAGTAAATTATATTTAACAGTGTAAAATGGATGCGTCAGCCGTAGCTGGATATCCAGCTTAAGCCTGAAGAGGACCCTTGCCAAGAAGGGCCGAAATGGAGCTCTAATCAAATTCGAATGACGCATCCGTTTTGCATTATCAAATATGATTCGCAGCCAGCTTGGACTGAAGGAATATATAGGACTATAAAATGTACTCAAAGGAATACTTATTCCGTACACCGGGTGCCACATACTGAATATCCCCTCGATAATCCTTCGACAACCGTAGTTTAAAATTACATATTAAGAATATGGATAGAACGGCTAGCCTACGGATATCAGATAAATCAGTAAAATATGACTGATCCTTTTAATTCTGTGTTTTGTTTTGACACATGATTCCACCCGGCTCTTATTCCTTTTCCAGTTTATTTGTGGTGCTATAAAATGATTTAGATCTGAGGGCCAGATACACAAACAAAATTAGAATCTTCATAGTAACATCAGACATCACACTGCATACTTAAAACCAAACAGCACTCGGCCGATCAACTTTTACTGTATTACCACTGTTATAAATCTGTCTAATCACAAATAATCAAGAATTCTCCCTATCTCTGTAATACAACCATGCGGATTCGAATATATTCTGATACCCTACCCGATGCAAACGAGCGGAGGAGAGCTATGCAGAACATCATAATTTGTTACCTCTACGAACAGCTATATCGCAGTCAATTTCCGCAGAAGAATAAGAACACCGTCTGATACAGCTGATTGGCTGTCTACCATTGTGATGTCACGTCTAACTCGCCGGAGACTGGTTTCTCCACCCCCTTTGGCATCCTATCGTTTTTAGTGGATTGTTCCAAGGAAGTAAGGAACACTCGCTGAGCGAGTGATGCGAGCGAGTGATAGCGAGCGCTGTAGCAGCTTTCGTCTTTCGGTTTTCGGTTTCCTTTGTGGAGCTCATAACTCGTGAACCAGTGCAAATATCAAGTTCAAACTTGGTACACTTTTGGATATTGGGGTCTAGTTGTGCCTTTTGGGGGTCCCACTCCCCTCACCCACCCGGCTCAGGGGCAAATGGGCCCAGATTGCCCAGTTAATAATGTTCATAATTTGACCAGACCTGGACATAGGACGATGACATTTCTTGTACTTGTAGATCCTAGGGCTGGGAAATTACTTTCAAAGTTGCACCTCCCCCACCCACCCGGTTAAAGGGCAACTGGGCCCAGATTGCCCAAGAGTAAAGTTCGTTACCCGTGAAAGGAATCAACAGGTACCAAGTTGAAACTTGGTAGGTTTGTGAGCATTGGACTCTCTTTTTGCTTTTTGTGGGCCCCAAATCCCACCCCCACATGGTTCAGGGGCAATTGGGCTCAGATTGCCCGTTTTTTTACATTTTTGACTTGACAATAACTGGAGATAGGGAGATGGAATTCCTTTGTGTTTTTGGATCGTCGGGTTGGGAATATATAATATGTGGAGTTGAACCACTCGCCAACCTCCCCGTTGATGGGCACGTGGGCCCAGTTTGCCCATGAGTATAGTTTCTGACCCGTGACTGGAACCAAAGTCTAAGTTGGTATAGTCAAGGATATATAGGTCTAGATATGCAATCTGACGGGTCCGGACCCCCCCCCCCCCCACACACACACATCCTAACTGGGCCCAGATTTCCGATGAGTTAAGTTCGTTTATGACATGTATCAAGTGCAACTCTTGTATACTTGTGGATATATATGTACAGACGCGGATTTTGGTGTCACAGCAAAAAATAGGACCATGGCATACTTTAATCCAATGATCAGTTGGAAACTGGACGGTTTTGTCATATGCTCGATAATATGCCGATCTTAATCGGCATATATAAGATGTGATTAACATTTTACTTCCACACTCCATGTCTGAGCGCTTGCGCACTTGTTAGTGGAGTGTTCCTTGGAACATTCCACTCTTGCGAGCGCTGTAGCAGCTTTCGGTTTTCACCGTTTTTTGTGGAGCTCATAAATCGTGTACCAGTGCAGGTATCAAGTTCAAACTTGGTATATGTGTGGGTATTGGGGTCTAGTTGTGCCTTTTGATGATCCCACTCCCCACACTCACCCGGTTCAGGGGCAATAGGACGATGAAATTCCGTGTACTTGTAGATCCTAGGGCGAAAAAGTTACTTTTAAAGTTGCACCTCCCCCACCAGCCTCGTTCATGGGCAACCGGGCCCAGATTGCCCAAGAGTAAAGTTCGTAATGCGTGACAGGAATCAACAGGTATCGAGTTGAAACTTGGTAGGCTTGTGAGCATTGGGGTCTCATATTGCTTTTTGGAGGGTCCCGAACTCCACTCCAACTTAGTTCAGGGGCAATTGGGCGCAGATTGCCCATTTTTTAATGCTTTTAAGTTTTTTACCTGTGACTGGAATCAAATTCCAAGCTGGTAAACTTGAGGATATATAGGTCTAGATAAGCATTTGATGGGTCCCGACCCCCCACCCACGCTCCCGTTCATGGGCAAATGGGCCCAGATTTCCCATGAGTCAAGTTCGTCTATGACAGGTCTCAAGTTTATCTCTTGTATAGGCTACTTGTGGAACAACATGTATAGATGTGGATTTTCGTGTAGCAGCAACAAATCAGACCACGCGACGGAAACTGGACGGTTTCGTCATATACTCGATGATATATGGCGGCCTTTTGGGGCCAAAAATACGAACACCTTCTGAAGAGCTGTCTTTTCGATAGTTTAACGATTTTTTTTGTGTATTTTAGAAAAACCATTTGACATTTCTGAATTATTCTTGAAGCCGCCACAATAGAAGTTCGGAATTTCTTAGTTTTCGTTGCAAACTTTGAAACTTATTCATGAAACTGTTATGAAACTTACAAACTTGACTGAATTTCGCGAGGAGTTTAAACATGTGTTACGGTTGTGTGAAACTTGAAGAAAATTTGTTTGTAAAATTATGAGAGTTCGTAAGAATCTTCGCGTTCAAATTACAAAATTTCGTGAATTTGTATGAAAGATAAAAATCCCATCAGACCTGACGACGAAATTCAATGAGATAGGTTGAATCTTCAAAACGTTCTTTTGTGTTTCGAACAAGAGCTGTAAGCTCATATGGCACTTGCATGGGTTCAGATGTAGCGTTTAATCAAAAGTACTTTTAAGGTTACCTTTGCGGTTCAGATGCGCACTTTAAGGGAGCTAGAGAAGAAGTATTTTGTTTTAGAACTTGGCTGTAATGATACGCACTTTATAGGCGCTAGAAATTCATCTGTAAGAAAAACTATTGAGACAAAACGATCACAGGCCCTTAGGGATCATTGATATCTACCGTTTGGTAAAAAGTATTTTTTTTTCACTTTTCGGTTAAAATGTGCACTTTAAGGGTGATAAAACAAATTTTTAAGCAAAACCCTTGTGGCACAAATGATCATGGGTTGAGATGTATCGTTTGAAAAAAAAAAAGTAGTTTTCGACCTTGCGGTTCAGATGCGCACTTTAAGGGAGCTAGAACTTCATTTGTAAGCAAAATCCTCGAGGCAAAAATGATAATGGGTTCATGGGGATCATGAAAATGTATAATTTGCTTAAAAGTATATTTCTAAATTTACGGTCAAGATTGGTACTTTAGGAATGTCGGATTTGGAGAGTGGCGATTTCTGAGCCAATCTTGTCGAATCTCTAATATTCCAGCCCAACTCCATCGTCCTAGCACATCTGGAAGTACCTTAAATCGCGATCACGGGAATTCCGGACCCCCCCTCAAACTCCCCCACAGTCGCCGGAGCCAATCCGGTTCTGTAAGTGATTTATCCAGAGCATCTCTTATCATTCCCACAAAGTTCCATCCCGATCTCCCCAGTCTGAGCCGGTCACGTATTTCCCCCCCCCCCTCATTGTTGTCGAATCCGGTCCGGACATGACAAAGATCACCAGAGACATGTCCTCTGATAAATATTCAAATTTCACTCAAATCTGATCAACCGTTCCAAAGTTACGCATGACTCAATAATCCGGATTCCCCCTCCCGCTACTCCCCCCACGACTATCGGATCATGTAAATTTGTATATATAAGTCAGTTTGATCGGGTCCCTGATTCGCCTCCCAAGTTTCGTCGTGAAAATCCCCAAAACCGCCATTACCGGAATTCCGGGAAACTCCACTCCACCCCCCCCCCCCCCCCTAGTGCAAATGTATAAAGTCCAGTCCAAATGTAGTCCAGTCCAAATGTATAAACGATTTATCTGGAGCAGATGCTTTTTCTTCCCAGCAAGTTTCACTCCGATCCCTCCATTCTAACCGTTTCTCGAGATTTCTAGTCTCCCCCCCCCCAACTCACCCATAGCTGTCGAATCCGGTCCGGACTTCAAACGGGACATCAGAGGTATGCCATTTATTCAGTTATTAAGTTTCATTCCAATCCGATCACCCGTTCGAAAGTTACACACTACTCCAGTTTTCCGGATTCCCCAGCCCTCCACTCCCCCCCAGGTGGTCGGATTGGGAAACTGATTATTTCCAGGTTACTTTGGTCGGGTCCCTGATTCGCTTGCCCAGTTTCATCGTCCTAGAACATCTGGAAGTGCCATAACTCGAGCTGAGTGGACCGACCGACCGACCGAAAGGTGATCGGTATATGGCACTTGAGCGAAGCTGCAAGTGCCATAAAAACTGTTTAGACAAACAAAGAAATCCTTAGAAATCAATCGAATTTCGAAGAAACTGTTTTAAACTTCCGAAACAATCCAGAAGTTCTGTCAAGTTTTCGAGAACTTCTGTTCAATTTCAAAATTTACAGCCTTCGACTCAAGCGCCATGTAGAGACCATGATGTCTCTCTTTCGGTTCGTCTATTCCTATGTCTAACTTTGCTAGTTCCAGCATTTCCATATAAACTAGATCTATGAAGGACTATAAAAGGACCCGATTGATACTCAACGAAACCTTCTTTTCCGGATCCGACAATCCGTGTGTGGATGGAAGGAGGGGCAATCCGGGACCGTGTGACCTGCGTGCATCACGAAAACGGTTATGGGTCCTAGACAGCCAGAATTTGAACCTAAGACCTTCAGCTTTCAAGGCCAGTGCTCTACCACTGAAGTACAGAGGGTTTTTTGACCTTAGTTCACAAACCGCTGCAATGGTCACGAAGAAGCAGGCCAAAGGAACAGTTATCCCGCCGAACACAAATATATATACTCCACATCCCCATGTCACGGGATTACACAGCAGATAGTCATGTGACAAATAAACCAGCTGATTCGTCACGGTAATGTCACTTGAGCAGTATTCCGTCTACATAGTATCAGGGACCCATAAATTAGAAAATTTATGGTTCCCTGATAGTATCAAGAACAATAACGAGACATAACTGCTGTCTCCCTATCTCGGTCATACAAACATGCTGAGTCGAGTAAAATACGACCGACTCCCGATGCAAACGAGCGGCTTCGCGCCTTGTCACGTTTCGTTACCTCTACAAATAGCTAGATCGCCGGTAAGTTGCTAAAGAGGAAATATAGAAGTCAACGCTGATTGGTTCTGTGGACGCGCTCCAGATCGGATCAGTGCGCGGAGTACGCCTCCTGCTCGCCTCTTTCGATATTTCTTGTGAGATAGGCAACGGTGAAGACGGAAGAGAAGTAAACGGGTATCAACATCAGCTCAAAGCTAGAGTAAATACCTCCAGAACCGCTCAGATTTGTCGGGGTTTTCATAGTCGCTGCATGCAACTAAAGACAGAAGTTCTTGCTGATTATTTATTTCTTGATAGTATCTGGTCGCGTCCGGTCCGGACCTCAAATGGCACATCCGGGTCCATGGCATGTGTGCCTTCCTAATTTCTCACTCTCTTCTTTTGGTCCCTATGCGCATCAAAAAATTTCCGGAACCTTCCTCAACCACCACCGTGTCCATATACGATTCGGACATGTAAATATCCTATCTAGGAAATTTGCTACTATCACCCACCGGGTCACTGGAATGGAAGCCCTTCCGGATCTTGGACCCGTTACCTTTGCACAATCCAAGTTTCATCCCAATCCCCTCCATCCATCTGGTTCCTACGCATGTTACCGAGTCAAACAAAAATATTTAAATTAAGCCCATCCATATCAGGACGAACTTTTTTTTCTGGCTTGACTGGTACTTCTTTTTATTTAATTTGAGAAAATTGCGGTAGTTTGTGGGGTCTGTAGGCTACTGTATATTTTAGTCCTTCGATTTTCACTTATTCTTGACTCTTGTTGCTCCATGTATGCGATCATACATGGACACCAGCAGCCTCACCGACATGCCGTCACTCAAAAACCCAGCTACTGAAACCCAGCTAGGAAAAATTAAGAGTGAGACGGGTGGTATACCAGTTCAGAGTGTTAGGCCTATCGGTCTCAAACCGAAAAGTTATTGCTTAACTTTTGGTGGGAACAACTTTTGCCGTACATTCCATTCCTTTTGGTCATTGGGAGATTTGTTCTTGTGCCGACCGTACAGACTATCGTTTAGGACGACCCCAGCTTTCTTTTTTGTAACGAGTGAAAAATAAAACCAGTGTGTTAACAGAAAAGAACGTGGAAAAATGCATAGGAAAGTGGGGCGGCCGGAAAAGCGGGGTGGCGTAGGGACTGCCCACCGTCAGCGGCGCGCCGCCACCGCACGCCACCGGGAGGGGTACCCCAAGCCCCAAAGGGCTGTTCATTGGATGTACTATCCAACAAGTAGGCCCGTATCCAGGAATTTATTTCGGGGGGGGGGGGTTGCCCACGGTTTGGACCAAAAAAGACATAGATCAGAGGTTAAAGCCTACAAAAACTATTACTTTTGTGGGTTTCGGGGGGGGGTCGAACCCCCTAACCCCCCCTGGATACGGCCTTGCCAACAACCCTACAATTTGACAGTGCAAAACGGATACGTCAGCTAAATTAAATTTTATTAGAGCTATATTTCGGCCCTTCTTGGCAAGGGTCCTCTTCAGGCTCAAAACCGCTTAAGTTGGAAAAACGAACTTGTGGACAAACCTCTTTGCCAAGAAAGGCCAAAATATAGCTCTAATAGAATTTAGCTGACGTATCCGTTTTGCACTGTCAAAGATGATTCGCAGTCAGCTTGGGCTGAAGGAATATTTAATCCTACAATAAAGTGCACTCGAGCGGGAGGAGGGGGAAGGGGGGTTAGGGTGAACCAGTCACAGGTACTCGGTGTAACGTGTCTTCCAGGGGTTGATCCAAGGTGTACCAACAAGGGGTTGCACATTGGTGTACTCATTAAAGGAGTACTCGAGGGGCTAGACACCAATCCCAGGAGTACTAGGAGTATGCGAGGAGTTAGAAAACCAATCCTAGGTGCTAGGTGTGTGTCAGCCACTCCCAGATGCCCGCGAGGGGTTACTTACTCTGAAAAAAAATCAGGGGTTAGGAATTTGGTGTATCTCGAGGTGGGGTTTAGCTCATTGGGCAGACGCCTATTACCATAAAATTCATCGTGGGTTAGAGCGTTTAATAACTACTTCAAATACTTGTTCAAAAATACAGCGAAAGATTAGTCTACTGTACCAAGACAACAACAACGAGAACAAGTATCTTAGCCCCTAAAGTTTAGCCCGCAGGGTAACTTCATCCAGCTTCTTTGCTCTTTTTTCGGCCACCTTTTCGGCCACGGCCATCCACTTCTGCTTAGTTATCATGCACTGACTGCAGCCACAAGTAGAAAACGGGCAATATCGCTTGTGCCCCACAGCTTTAACAACCTGGCCATGATTTCTACATCGGGCGCATGTACTGAGACGCATTTTCCGTTGACGTTGTCCGTTGTCCATTGACACTAAAAAAAATAAACTATCTTAGTTTTTGTTGTTCGTCTTTTTGGGGACAAAAATCAAATTTACGGGTCGACAGAAAAAGAAACCTGGCGACCCCCCCTCTCTCCGGCGAAAAACTAACTCCTTCTGGTAAAAACCCCTCCTGGTAACTCCTTGAGCCCAAGATCACTTGGAAACATAAATTCAGTCAACAGATAAAACGGAAACGTCAGCTACCAGATGGGACTAACATTACGTCAGCTACCAACAGATCGAATGTTGTCCCCAAACTAACATATTCGAAGCACTGCAATTCAACGGGATCCCTTGAAATAATTTTAAAGTTTGACTGAAAAGCCAGCTTGCTTTTACACCTTAGACACGAAGACACTTAATTTTTTCGACAGAAAATCAATTATACCGGAACGAAGGAAATCGGAACGAAGTAACATATTTTCATCGGGTCTTAAATCCTATTCAAGACCACAAGTGATCGGTAACCAGGGTGTAAAGACCCAGTCCTATTCGGTTTTCAATTTTCCACTTACACTTATAAACTTTATTAGTCTTTGATAATGGTTCAAAGACTTAAAAATTCTAGAGACGCAACTCTCCTTTCGTACTCTGCCGAAGTATAGTCGACACCTGGTCGACTATACTTCAACTAGAAATAACATGCAGTTTATGTCTTTTGCAATCAATTTAAGTTTAAGTTCTTTTAATTTTTCGATATTACTAAAAAAAAAAAAATTACAGCACTGAGCAGAGGTGAACTCGATTCAAAATATGCAAGTTCTACACTATAGGGCAACTCCCATCGTTACCTACGTAACGTTTTGTACGCTTAGAAAGGCTGTAGTGTCATCGATTCTCAACTTGGAGGACTCGTTTTTACTCTATGTCAAAGGTCAAGCCTTCTTCTTTCTTATGTCAAGTGGTCAGCGATTTCCTTTGACGGTTTGTGTGCACGGCTCCAAAAACCATGTTTTCCAACGTAACAAACAAGACCAAAGGTTTCGATGGGATCCCAAAAATTAAATATTTGATCCAGACAATTAGGTTTTGTCTTCGCCAGATCCAGTCTTCGCCAGACTGCTTGAACATTTTTACTCTTAGAATTCAGAAACAAGTTAAGGCCAAATAGCTAATCACCTGAGAAAAACAAGTTCGGATACGGACTCAGCATGTGTGATTACCCCTGTAAGTCATACCTACATTGACGAAACGATCCTGCCAGCTTACATCTGCCAGTTTTCCGGTTTCGGTGAAATTCCGGAACTACTTGTCCGGCGAAAAAATAAAGCTCGAAAACAAATTCAGCGTCTCTTCTTACCCCTATATCCAACATCTTCCAACTTCAAATAAAAATTTAACTTACAGCAAATTTTCCGGTTTCAGCCGGATTCCGGACGAACTATATGTCCGGCTAAAAATGATTGTCATACACGGATTCAGAATTTCTTCTTTTCGACTCCAAATCCGACTCCAAGAAGCCAGGATTCGTGACCTCACGCGTTGTAACTACGGTTAGTAGGGTGGAACTCGCTCTATAACTTAAGATCGCAAACAGTTTTTATGGCACTTGAGCTTACTCAAGTGCCATATAGCGATCGTAATGTCTGTCGGTCTGTCGGTCTGTCCGCATTTTGCTAGTTTGGGCACTTCCACATGAGCTAGGACGATAAAACTTGGCACGCGTATCAGGGACCCGACCGGATTAACTTGAAAATAATCACTTCCCCGATCCCACCATTAGTGGGGGAGTGGCGGGATGGGGAATCCGGAAATTACCAACATCCATAACTTTGGAACGGATAATCGGGCGTGCATTAAACTTGACAGGTATCAAGAACAAGTGTCTTGGATGTTCACTGTCAAATTCGGATCGGATCCGATAATTGGGGAGGGAGCTGGAGGTGGACACCGGAAATCTCTTGAAACGCTTTTTCTAGTTTGTGTCAAACCCCTACCCCACTAGTAAAGCTCTGTGCACGGACGCGTCATTGTTTGTTCAAATCGTTTGGGTGTTCGGAGAGAGCTTGTCTAATAAGATGGGTCGAAGGGGTTGGGATATGTAGTCGAATGTTGGTAGGGGTTGTTATAGATTAGGTGGCGCTAGGAGGATGAAACTTGGCAGGCGTATCAGGGACCCGACCAAACCACCCTGGAAATAATCAGTTTCCCGATCCTACCGGGAATCCGCACAATCTCTTCAAACGCTTTTTCTAGTTCTTGTCAAATCCCTACCCCTTCTCACACAAGTAATAACTCTACGCATGGAACATCGAAGGAGTTGGTACATGTGGTTGAAGCGTAGTAGGAGTTGATATAGATTAGGGGGAGCTAGGATGATGAAACTTGGCAGGCGTATCAGGGACCCGACCGTGTCCTAGACCACTAGGCTAATCGTATTTGTGATTCGACCGACTGCGGGAACAGGTACAGTTTAAGGATTAAAATAAGACCGGCTCTAATAGAGATTATTTGAATTGCAGTTCCGTGAAATTTACTTGTTTTACAGAATCTTTTGGTATAACTAGTTTTTGAATTACGCGTCTTCGACAATTCCACTTATACTTGACTTCTCCGAGGAATAAAAAAAGAGATGGTCGTTACTTTTTAAGTTACTCCCGTTTGAAGATTTCCTCTAGTTGCCGTCTTTTATGACACTTGAGCTTTCAAGTGCCATATAGCGATCGTAATGTCTGTCGGTCTGTCCGGGTTTTGCTACTGTTGTCACATCCACATAAGGTAGGACGATGGAACTTGGCAGGCGTATCAGGGACCCGACCAAATTAGCTTAGCAATAATCACTTCCACGATTCGGCCATCATGGGGGAGCAGAGGGATGCGGAGTCGGGAAACTACTAACATACATAATTCTGGAACGGGTAACCGGACATGCATGGAACTTGACAAGTTGCAAGGACAGGTGTTTCAGATGTTCAGTTTCAAATCCGGACCGGATCCGATAACTGGTGGAGGGGGGGCTGGAGGGGGAACCGAAAATCTCGTGAAATGCTTCCACATAAGCTGGGACGAGGAAAATTGACAGGCGTATCAGGGACCCCACCAGATTGACTTGGATATGATCATTTCAGGGTTGCCACTTTACTAAAATAAATTCACTGGGCAAAAGGAAAAAAGTAATACCAAACAAGAAAAGTACTCAGAACGTGTTGCTGGGTCATAGTCACCTTGGAAATAAAACCTGACAACTACCTTTTTCTTAAAATCTGCTGCCAAAGTAAAAATAAAGTTCTATTGTGGGCACAATTGTACTACCGGTGGCAACCCTTGATCCTTTCCCCGATTCAGCCACTGTGATGGGAGTGGAGGGATGCGGAATCCGGAAACTAGTAACATGAATAACTTTGAAACCGGTAATCGGACATGCATGAAACTTGACAAGTGTCAAGAACAGGTGTCTCAGATGTTCAGTTTAAAATTGGGGGGGGGGACCTAGAGGTTCGAACCTTCCCAGGAAAAAGAGGAGTTGTAGACCTGCCTTTTTAACTTGTTTTTACTTCAACAAGTGTAAAATAAAATGATATTCGGCTCTGTATATAACTCTCAAGCAAAAAACTCCCGCCTACAGTTCGCTTATTCTTACAAGTGCCATATGAGCTTTCAGCTCTTGTTTTTTTCGCACTCGCTTCAGTGAGATATGCTTAACATTCGGACCGTGAATTTGAAATCAGTGACGCAATACTAGTATTTTATATAACGAATATTGTCAGAAGGTTTATCTTTCTTTCCAGGGAGGGGGGGGGGGGGGGGGGGGGTAAATCGAAACTTTAGTAAACCATCAAAGGTCTCTCTTTAGCCACTATTCTATTTAATTCCATAATAACTCCGTCCAATCTTTCAAAGCTTCGTGCGGTCTTTGTTCACGACCACGACCACACTGAAGGGGATCGGGCGAAAATGGTGCTGGCCTTTTAAAGTTTAACCGAAAAGGAATGTAATAGCACAATCTAGGCACCCATGACTTATTCACTTAAAGAGGCTTGAAGACCCGACAAAAATGCGTTACTTCGTTCTTTAGCTATTCACGAATAATCAATTTTCAAATAGCGGAATTTCCTTGTGATTTGAAGTACCTCTATCTGCTTGTGTCTGTGTTGTATGCTTGACGAAAACGATTTACGAAAAATAAGTGTTCACGCAGTGAGCCCCCTTCCTCGAGCTGATCACTGACCAATGAAAAGCCGCGTTTGTACTGAGATTCAGTTTTTCTGCGTCATAGTAGAATTTTGCGTTGTGAGGACGGCCGTAGATGTTCTGAACATCATACTAGAGCAAATAGTCACCGGATCTTGGACCAGATTTAAACTGGGACGTCTAAGCCACGAAGTCTTTCTAAATATCGTGTATCAGTAAGATCCGATTACCCGTTCGAAAGTTAAGAACTCCTAAATTATCCGGGTTCCCCATCCATCCACTACCCCCAGATGGTCGGATCGAAGAAATGACTAGTATCATGTCAATCCGTTTGGGTCCGTGACACGCCTGCCAAGTTTCATCGTCCTACGACATCAGGAAGTACCGAACTCTTGCGATCACAAGAAATCAAGACCACCCCCAACTCCCCCACAGTGCCAGAATCCGGTCCGATAATGTGAATAACATGCCTATGACTTGTGCTTTTTTCTCACTAAGTTTAAGACCTATCCCTCACCTCTAAGTGTTTCCTCAAATTTCCGGTTTCTCCCTCCAACTCCCCCAAATGTCACCGGATCCGGTCCAGGTTTAAAATAGGATGTGTAAGAAAGACCTCGTGTCTCAGACGTCCCGATTTAAATCCGGACCGGATCCGGTGACGTTGAGGCCTTGGCCGAAGGGCAAGTGCCATACAAAAAATGAGGCGGGTTTTACATGAATGGACTGTACAAATAAATGTGAACACACGATCAGTAGTTGCCTTTTTTGTCGCTGTTCTGTTCGCTGTTTTGTTTATGTAATGTACTTTTCCCGTTTTTGCCAAAACACGGAACACGCTGTTTCTCATTTTCCCGTTTTTTCACGCTGTTCCGTGTTCTGTGTTCCGCTGTCTGTTTTGCAAAACATGGAACTTGCTCTCCTAGCATGTTCTATCACTGTTCAGATAGAAAATTGCAGAGAGATTCGCAGATAGAAAAGAAAGAATTGCGGAAGTTAAGAGAGTAAGCGTGGACCCTAAAGTATGGTTATTTTGGAATTTAATTTGCAGTTTAACAGATTTCCCGCCGAAGACATGCTCAGGAACCTAAATTTGCGTTTTCGTCAGAAGAGCGACAAAACACGAAACACGGAACAGCGTAAGCAAAATACCGTTTTTGATCCAAAACAGACAACTGCGAACACAGAACCCGGTACAGGAACCAGGGAAAAAAAACGCAACTAGTGTCTCTCGACTAGATTTCCAGCACTTTCACCACAAAGTTGAAAAAACTTCAACCTTTCCAGTGATAATGGTGTCGAAAATCCGAGGGGTTATCCACTCCCCGGCACCTGCTGTACACAATATCTCGGCACCGGCCGGCACTGACCGAAATTAGCGGTGCCGGCACCGGTGCCGTCCATAAGCTGAGTGACTTCGCTTCTAAACATGCTTATTTTAACTTTCTAGTACGTGGCAACCGATGCCGGCTGATGTCAGTCGGTGCCGGCACCGGCTGGGCACCGGGCACTTGCTGTACGCTAAAATCGAGAGTGGGCAGCCCCTCGCGAAAATCTGGGCTTGAATTCCAGTTATCTTTCGCGTCAGGTCTGCGGGACCAGCTGATTCGCTCGACTGGGGGTAGGAAAAAATCACTAATTTTTGTCCCCCGTGCAGCGTCTTTTCCTCTTTATCGTCCTATTTTGCTTTTCCAGCTGCGACTTCTCTTTAAAGCACAACTCTTACTAGAAATGATCTTTTCCCTATGAAATGGATCAGAAAAAAACATTTTCGAAAATACCATTACTTTCCACCTGAAATTAGCGATTTTCTTGTTAGCGCTTGTCGACTATGTCCAGCCTTCCTGCTCTCCGACGCGGCGGCTGGGAGCAAGACATTTGAAAACTAAACGCACCGTGGTTAAAAAGTCGGAAAACTAAGCAAATAAAATAAGTAATAAACAGAGGCTTCTAAGATCCGCATGTGTGAAGGAGTTGTCTGCGGACGTTGAAGATCCCGGCAAACGTTTCGTTGTGTGACGGGCTAAACTCGGCAAGGCCAAAAATTTCGTAGGCATAAAACAAAACAACGGAGAAAGGTGGGGATTTTAGAAGCTTATAATTCTGTATGGGAGCTAGGTGTATTATGAAAGGCAGAAAAGCAAGAGGGGTACTTTAACTCTGTGACGTTTATATATGGTTTTAAAATTTAAGCTACTTTTTTGTTGAAGTTGAAGTTAAGTTGTGTTAAGTTGAAATGAATGAAAAAACAAAGAGTGTGTAATATTAGGTATGGTTAGAAAAAGTTTAGTATAGAAAATTGGGTAGGTCCGTTACAGAGAAAAATTAAAAAAACTAAGTATTTTAGATCAGATGAGAATGTCTGATGGAAAATTAAAAAGTTTTGAATATAAAAGGTAGTTTTTTATTAGATTTTGTAAAAAAAAACTTTTCTTCAATGTTTCACTTTGTATGGCTCATTGTTTGACATACTCTTTCTTTCAGGTGATTTTTCGACTTGGTGAATCATGTTAAAAAACATGTTAAAAGACAATATTACTTTTGCTGCGTAGAATCAAGCGTTCCATGCGATAAGGCTGTGCTTTATTTGATACCATTTGAGGCAGCATGGTCATTCTTAATTTTGTAACGCATGAAGAACGACTTTAACCCATTCTCTCATTAACCTCTCTAACCCATTAACCATTATCTGATGTCTTTGTATGGACAAACCCCTTGATCTTAACCGCTGTAAAACGTATTGCCATGATACTTCCAATGTTTCTCATGTTCAGTAGAACAAACTCTTTCGTTTTCATCTGGCACGGCATACACTGTGTTTTTTTTGCAAACTGAATCTTGGCACCAAGACAAAGAAAGGAATTCAGCTATTGTCACTCGCTTCGCAAATCGTGAGTTCCCACTCACGATCACGAAAAGATTGCGTTTGTGGTTTGCCATTTTTTGTCCTAAAGTATGAAGTTGAGATGATATGCACTGCAGATTTCCAACGTAAAAAAGAATGGTCATGTATGAAAAGCCGATGGATTGCTCACTCACACAATAGAGGTTCAGTGGAGGCCCATCCGGTGAAAAGCCGATTTGTTGCTCACTCACAAAATAGATGTGCAGTGGGGGCCCATCCGGTGAAAAGCCGATGGGTTGCTCACTCAAAAAACAGATGTGCAGTGGGGGCAAATCCATGTCCTTCCTGAGAAGCGCTAAGGAGAGATTATAACCCAAGTAATGTGATCACGATAGGATTAAGGATTAAGTTAAATAGGTGGACTCCATAGCCACTTGGAGCAGGGTGCCTGCGGGACGGACCAAAAGTACAAGAAAGACATGGATCAGAGGTTAAAGCCTATAAAAAACGAATATTTTGGTATGTTTCGAAGGGGGTCGAACCCCCTAGACCCCTCCGGATACGGCCCTGCATGGAAGTATCGGTATTTTGATGTGCATTTTGTTATATGTATTACCCAGGGCAAAATACCACTAGGGAGTAGTGCCAAGATCCATGCTTTCCATGCTTCACAATCGGACCATTACTTATGGTGACGCCCACTATGCTTGATGCATTTAAAGCGAAACAAAGTTGCGGAAATGTTTAGTAAAGACAAGATGCGATCTGCACACAACGTAGAAACAAAGGAGGTTATATATTTTTTTCTTCAGAATCTGAAGTTATTGGAGTCAGCGTTGGGGCACAACTGATTGATTTTTAGTAGAGACGTTCTCTAACACTAGTGTTGCTAGCGTCGCTGCTATTCGACTGTGTGTCACTTTTTCAAGTCTTGGTTGCTTGCGGCTAAAGTATAGACTATACAATATAGGCTTTTCCACGTATGGTAACAAAACTAAGCCAATGCAGGATAAAAAACAGCTTTTTGGATAGGGAGTTGCCATGACTCAAACTTTGTGCAAGTAAAAAATGATGATTCTGGTGAAAGTATATTAAATTTAAACAATACATAAAATGGATACGTCAGCTACGATACATTGGCAGCGATATTTCGGCCCTTCCTAGCAAGGGTGCTCATCTGGCTGTCGAACTTCATGGTCAGAAGTTGGGGATGGAACGAACCTGCAACCACGATTGCAGCTTTTGCTTCCGGTCATCTTCAATCCACTTCCTTCGTCTCGCTAGGAGAGAGACCGTTTGACCCTGAAGTTCAACAGTCTGACGATGACCCTTGCCAAGAAGGGCCGAAATATCGCGCTGCCAAAGCATTGTATCCGTTATATGCATTAGTTGCGTTTTTGCTGATACCATGGTATCAGATATACGGTCTAAAGTCGTTTTTGCAGTTATCGTGGTATCTGATACCACGGTCAAAAGGCGTTTTTGCAGTTGTCGTGGTATCTGGCCAGTTACCGTGGTAACAGATATTCAGATATCACGGTCCGGCCGTAGTATCTGGTCGTGGTATCTGGAAAACGCATCTCACTTTCACCAAATTTTGTCAAATTGGTGAGAAAGAAGTTCAGCACTTGGCGATGTAACTGGATATCAGTTTTATTTTGGGATGACTTCGAAAAGTGCAATTTCGGTGCAATTTCGGCAATAGTCGTTTTTGTAGTGGACCGTATATCAGATATCACGGTAACTGCAAAAACGACTAATTGCAGATCCAGTTACCGTGGTAACAGATACCATGGTATCCGCAAAAACGCAACTATTGTTTGAAATATTTTTCACAGTGAGGTTGGTGAAAGTATTAAGTTGCGTTTTCAGACACTTGTGTTTTCCCTGAGTTTAGCAAAAAGCGTTTTCAATTGCCCGAGTCAAACACTGTGTTACTGTGTTTATGTTTAAAAGCGTTTTAAGCCTCCGTGTTATGCGCGGGTTTATAACACTGATTACCCAAAACACGAAACTCTCCGGAATAGCCAGTTACAGTTGCGTTTACGTTCCTGAAAAGGAATATGTAAAATAGTTATCACTTATTTGGTTTTTGTTCTTTATTTTTGTTTTGTTTTTTTGTGTGTCCTTTTTTTCCCATGGCCTCTGTGCTTTTAGTGGAATGAATCTTATCTTATCTTATTGGATTCACTTCTGTTTCGTCAAAGTTTGTAGTTTGGCTCTTGTTTCGTCTTACTTGCGTTTTATTGAGTTCTTGTTTCCGAAACTCAAACTACTAGTCAAACTACATATGCGAGGTAGTTTGTAGTTTGAGCTAAGTAGTTTCAGGTTCAAAACTACAGCCCTTGGAATGGGCAAATAAAACGGCATGAAGCAAAACTTTTTAAAAAAAAAACGCTGTTAAGCGAAACTACACCGAAACTACATCCAAAACAACGTGTTTCGGAGTTAACTCAAGAGTAAACACCGAGGGATGAAAATGAAGGTAACTAACCTAAAACAAAGTAGATAGCGTAGAGGACGTAGAGGAGAAAGTCTTATCCGTGAGTTTTGACCAAATACAAATTCTGAATTGCATTTTCAGACACTTGTGTTTTCCCCGAGTTTAGCAAAAAGCGTTTTCATTTGCCAGAGCCAAACACTGTGTTACTGTGTTTATGTTTAAAAGCGTTTTAAGCCTCCGTGTTATGCGCACGTTTAACACCGATTATCCAGAACACGCAACTCTCCCGAATAGCAAGTTACGTTGCGTGTTTAGGCGTTAGATGAAAACGGGTTTTGCACGTTGGTGTTAAACTCCGTGTTAAACTCGTTGTTGTCTGAAAACGCAACTCTGAACTTAAAAACACAGTAGACCTACTGATTGAGACTATCACTAGCCAACAAATATCATTCACTTACGAAAAGGACAAAAAATAAGCAACACAACCAAATAGCTTTAGACCAGATTTGACAGTGCAAAACGTGTAGGTTAGATGGATTTGATTAAAGCGATATTTTGGCCCTTCTTAAATTGGCTAGGGTCCTCTCCAGGCTAAAGCCGCTCAAACAGGAAAATGAACTTCAGAAAAGTGGAAACTTGTAGTAACAATAAACTTAAAAAAAAAATATGTGTGTAGGCTATAGAACTAAAAAAACGCTCAAACAGGTAAATGAACCTGTGGAAAAGTGGAAACTTGTAGTAACAATAAACTAAAAAAAATATGTGTGTAGGC
The DNA here is from genome assembly GCA_023053555.1 of Branchinecta lindahli. Taxonomy (NCBI): domain Eukaryota; kingdom Metazoa; phylum Arthropoda; class Branchiopoda; order Anostraca; family Branchinectidae; genus Branchinecta; species Branchinecta lindahli. Next base: position 27,546,541 of record JAKZAO010000011.1, read on the forward strand.
ACAATTTCGTTTGTATTCTGACGTGTCCTATTTGTACAGCCAACACAAAGTGCCACTATCCTCAGAGAACATCTACATACCACTCTAAGTATCAGCACCTAACTAAAAAAATTAACTCACAATTGTTATAAGCAAATAAAAAAAAACACATTTTGTTTGCATTCTGACGCACCTAATATTGTATGGTACAACAAATACAAAACGCCATTTATCAGCAGCGGTCACCTACATGTCACTAAGTCGTAGAAACAAACTGATAAAAAATAACCTCACTTTCTAATCAGTTGTTCAACAAATGCACTGCACGATGATAATCAGTCGACACTATTTTCTGATTTGAAATCAGAAAATAGCAGAAAATTTGCATCCTTGCATTGGATGCAAATCTTGCATACAATGCAAGATTTACCCACACTTTCAACCGCTGCAAAAATACGGCAAAACTTCAAACGCAAAACTTACGTTAGTTAAATAAAATCTCCACGTATTTCAACTGCCTCTTCTTCTCTCTCCTGAACTCTGAAGTCTGCTGAAAACTGGCGTCGGCCATCGAGATCCGCATGGAAACAGTCCAACGTGTTGGAGGATTCGCAACGAATCAGAAGAGTTGCGCTCGGTTCCCTGCAAGGGTTGCCACCTGTAGTACAATTGTACTCTGTTTAGTACAGTTTTTACAAAGTATCGAGGTGGTAGTACATTTGAAAAAAGTAGTACTTTTTAGTCCATTTTAAGAAAAGCAGTACTTTTCGAGAAAAACGTACCTTTTTGCTTCTCTCTGCAGCTGGCCTAAATCACATGTATGAGCCAGAGCGGCATTCCTTAATTTCGTCTGTCAAGGTTTGGGACTCTTTCATTCATTCATTCATTTATTTGATTCCTTCAAAACTAAAGAGTATATATAAAAAAAAAAAGAACAACATGTCACAAACACTTCAGAGATAGTACACAAACAATTAATTGACCGTTAAAACCATTGTTTAATGTATTTAGTCCCTGACGAAAGCGATTGAATCAACTGCTTCTGGAAAATCGACTGTCGGAATCGCGAAGTCGATTCCCTAGTTGAATTGTGCTGATTTTATCAGAAACATGAGATACAATTGTTTAAATATGAACAACACAAATGAAGCCAATTAGCCTGTAAGAAATTTTTTTAACGTTTCATTACCTTTGAAAAGCAATCTGTTATTCAAACTTCTGAAAGTTGACTGGAGCATCAACACATGAGAGTAAACAGAAATTATACTATGAACTTTGGTCTTAAAAATCTTTTTATTTTTTTTTTAGGGGGGCAAGGTATTTACCGATTGTTGGTCATTTTTTCTGTGTGTTTTTGCAGAAAAACAATTGTTTTCAAGAAAAAAGTGACGGTTTGATGAAAGATTACTGACATCCGAAAAACGACTGCTTTCATGAAAAAAATCAACTATTTTTATGAAAAAACATGGCGCTTCGACTGGGACCGTATTTTTTAGGATTATGCGTGAGTTGTTTACAGTAGCGACAGTTGAAAATAATACGCGTGTTGCGCGAAGCGCAAGACGCGCAAAAATTTTTTTTGGTAGTACTTTTTCTCCTTTGGTAGTACTTTTTTGCTTCTTCGGTAGTGAATTTTATTTTGTTCAAGTGGCAACCCTGGTTCCCTGTAGGCTTTAGGCTTGGCGCGACATGCTAACAGGAGCACAGAAGCAGCAGTATTGCCACTCGTCGTGACCTTGGGAGAAATGGTAACAGGAGCACAGAAGAAGCAGGATTGCCACTCGTGGTGATCTATCACCAAATTTGGTGATTTTTCTACTCCTTCAGCCTGAGCTGACTGCGAATCATATTTGATAGTTCAAGACGGATAAAGCAGCTGAATTTTATATTCAAACAATGCATAAAACGGAGACGTCAGCTAAGATGCTTTGGCAGCGATATTCGGCCCTTCTTGGCACGGGTCCTGCAGTGATTGCAGGTTCGTTTCTTCCCCAACGAGGTTCGTCAGCCTTACTTTCTATGAAGGGCTGCAGAAATTATCGCCAAAATATCGCTGCCAAACAGGCCCGTATCCAGGAATTTATTTCGGGGGGGGGGGGGGGTTTGCCCTTTCGGGTGGGGGTTGTCCGCGGGTCGGACCGAAAAGTACAAAAAAGACATAGATCACATGTTAAAGCGTAAAAAAAAACCATTAAATTTGTGGGTTTCGGGGGGGTTCGAACCCCCTAACCCCCCTGGATACGGCCTTGCTCCAAACCATCCGTTTTATGCATTGTTTGAATCTATGTTTACCAGTCAGCTTGGGGTTGAGGAGTATTCAGCTGAATTTTGTTAGAGCGATATTTCGGCTGACACTAAAAATGCACACAATCATAATGCCCACGACTCAAAATGCCCACTAAAAATGTCAGCAACTCAAAATGCCCACGACTCAAACTGCCCACGACTCATATTGTCCACGACTCAAAATGCCCACTAAAAAGCCAACAACTCAAAATGCCCACGACTCATAATGCCCACGACTCATAATGCCCACGACTCAAAATGCCCACGGTTCAGAATGCCCATGATTGGATTATTTGTGGTGTTCAGAACGTAGTAAACTTGGATTAGGGGCGAGTGCGAGCGACGGGAAGAGTATAATAGTCCCTTCTTGGCAAGGCTCTACCGGCTCAAATTAAATTGCCAGTGAACCAAACAAAAAAGTAAACATAGCTCACATTCTATTGCAACTGAACCAAAAATGAAAAAAAAAAAAATCACATTCACAGACTTAAATTCACACATTCACTGTCAAATATGATTTTTTTTTTTGTCTGTACTCGGGAATTGAGTCAGTTTGGTTCGTTTGGGTGGCGTTTCTTGTTCTTCCCAGTGTTCACTGGCGTGTTTTGGACTTAAGTCATATAGAGTATTAGGGTGAGGCTTTACCTTCCAAATTTTTCTTCCGGATTCCGGACATCCGTTTTCCTCGTGAAGGTGAAGCCAGACCAAAAACGTCTGGACGAGGGGTTGCTCACTCCCAAAATGGTTGTACAGTGGTGCCCCGTGCCCAGGGAGGGTGTACAGTGGTGCCCAGCGAGTGAGCAACCCCTCGCGTCTGGAAGTAGCGGGTGTTTTTGACACCCCAGATTCTGGATGTTTACGTAGACATCGGTAGACATACTGGCCGCGTCTCGTTGTCGTCATAATTGTTTACCTCCCAAGGCTTACCCCAGAAACTCCCGTTACTGTATTGTTCAACAATCTATCACGTCATGTCGGCGACAAAGTAATACAATATACATAGTCCGCCGCAAGGCGTGAGCAGCCAACAAAGAGAACGCACTAATAAAATGATAAAAGAGATGACAACCAGTACTATTTCTAAATAGTGTAGAGGGAGTTCGAATCGGATCAGGGGATGATGCTTATGGTGAAAGAACAGAAATCCAGAGGCCGAGATCGTTTGCGACTAATTTATAGGCAGTCAACAATGTAATAACAATGTGAGACTAAGTACTAGAAACAACAGGAAATTGGTATGTGTTCAACTTGAGACAGATGAGTCGTGCGACTTTGTAGTGGTGCTGTCTCTACGGTGCTACCGTCGTTTAGCCGATGATCCATCGAAAAGGGCGACATTATTTCAAGACGGCGACGGAGGGATGGTTTATCTGCGTCTGGAGTGAATGCAACCTTTCAGTGTCAGAATGCAAAAGGCGATCAGAAAAACAAAAGGGGACAGTGTTGACACTGGTCGCAGAATTCTGCGTTTTGACACAGGTGTTCGACTTCTCCCCAGATTCACAGCTGAGGAAAATTTGTCATAGGAAATAATACTTACGGCAAAAATGTCGCAAATCCTGCGATTCCAAAGCCATATGAACTTTTCCGGGAAATGTTTTTGTTTTGTTTTACGAATAGCTATTAGCTCCCGTTATAGAAGTAAACCGGAACCTCAAAATCCACGAAATTTTTACTAAAAACGAAAAAAGACCGAATTGTGTAGGCGCGAGAATGTCACAGATCTGTGCGGCCTAATGCCAGAGGTTCCGTCAGGTGACAGGTCTTGCTGCTTCAAATGACAAAATAAATAAGCGTGATAACGTAGGCCGATTAGCAACTCCACTAGTTAACTATAAATGACATAAAAATTAACCTTAAAATTTCGGCTTTCATTGTTTTGTAATTTCTGTTCATTATTTGTTTTTCAGGTATGGACAGAATAAAAGAAAGAGCATACGTAGGTTTGAATTTCTTAATATGTAATTTTTTACTATGGTTGTCGAAGGATGATCGAGGGGATACTCACTTACTCTGTCGCACCCGGTGTACACGGGTTTGTGGAATGAGTATTCCTTTGAGTATAATTTGTAGTCCTAGCCTACATATTCCTCCAGTCTAAGCTGGCTGCGAATCATATTTGACAATGCAAATACATCAGTCGAATTTTATTAGAGCTACATTTTGGCCCTTCTTGGCAAGGGTCTTCTTTAGGATCAAGCTGGAAAATCCAGCTTGAGCTGACGCATCCATTTTACAATGGTAAAGATAATTTATATAATATATTGTACATGTATGATATTTGTTAACACTGAAAGCCCTAAAGGGCCATGGTTAATTAATACAAAAAAAAAAACTAACTTCAATGAATAAATTCCAAATTAATCCATCAAATAAAGACCCCTTTCTTCCTAACTCACCTTACAAAAAATGTTCTCTGTGTACCATGCCCAAACTAGCCAGCCTTCCCAAATTCTTTGGGAAGGGTTTTGGTCAATCGACCTTGTGTCTCCGGCTTGACCCTATGTATTATAATTTTATAATGAAGCGTAAATTAAAACCTTGAACCTAAACCTTGAACCTTTATCCCAACAAAATTTCTATCCTTCAAAATAATCTCCGCCCATTCCTCCCTTTCAAAACACCCCGGATAAGTTTCCTGCCTCAACTCTATTAACTGTTTACAAAAACACAGAAATGCAGTAAACCCTCATTTCTACCTCCACACATCGGACAAAAATAAGGACCAACATTCGACCTCACCCTCCCAAAATACCTCCTCCTATCTCCAAGTGGTAAAAAAATTTCCCTTGCCGACATAACCCACTTTAACTCCTCCCTATTAAACTTCGCCTTAAAATAAACTTCCTCCCCCCACCCCTCCTTAAACCGCGCTTACAGATAAAGAGAAGGGGACGAGGATATGTCACATTGCCATTTTTTATTTATTTATTTATTTATTACCCGCTTTTTGGTTATAGCGGAGTACAATATAATAAAGTAAAAGTTACATATTAAAACACTTGACAAAGCAAAATAAAAAAAACATGGCTACATTCTTCAAATAGACTTTTAAAAACATACTTATTACACTTAAAATTTTGACGCTTGCACTAAACGGTTTCAGGGATAAAAAACTGGCTAATGATATCGTGGGCTGGCAGGGCAGGATGTTGGTGGAGGGTGAGCAGATTGGAATGACAATGAAGAAGTGTGTTGATGCTATCCTGAACATTATACTGTGAAACTAATTTACGATTACGGAATGATTTTGGGAGATACATCAAAAATTTGCAATTTGGTTATTTCTGTACCTCCTTACATATAACCGGTGGCACGCTTCCCAAAGGGGTATGAGAGACCCTCAATCAACTTAGTCGTGTTTGAGTTCCCTAACTCAGTTTTAGTACTGTCCTCAAAATCAGATACCCCATCGTACGCAATTTCAGATTGACATGCCTTATCATTGATGACAATCAATATCGTCTTTTTGACGTTCTGATCGTGTTAAAAAAAATGGTCATGTCACACTCACACCACATAAAAAAACACCGTATTTTTTGCTCCGTATTTTTATTTGAAATGAATTTTATGTTGTTTTTCTTTATTTCAAACGATGCAAAATGGATCTCTGTAACAGCCCTCTTCAGGCTCAAGCCGCTCAAGCTGGAAAATAAAACAGTGAAAGATCTTCTTCTTTGAAAATTGGTTGGAGTTAAAGCTGGTGCTGCTTTTGAGTCGTCGAAAGGGTGGAGTTAATTGTCAAAATCAATCGAAAAGCACAAACAGCAGCAGTGTCCAGAATGAAATCACAGCACCAGCTTTAACTCCAACCAATTTTCAAAGAAGAACACACATCAGATATTTAAGGAAGAATCTTTCATTGTTTTTCCACAAGTTCATTACCAGCTTGAGCGGCTTGAGCCTGAAGAGGACCCTTGCCAAGAAGGGCCGAAATATAGCTGTAACAAAATGTAGCTACATATCCGTTTTGCCTCGTCAAATATGACTCGCAGTCAGCTTGGGCTGACGGAATATCTAGCCATCTGTAACAATTTACTTTGGTACTTTGGGGCCGTTTTTGGGATCCGAAAACGTAAGTGGAGGGATACCTATGACATCGCAAAAGTTTTCCGTCTGTCCATCCGTCCGTCCGTCTGTCCGTCCATCGGTCTGTCCGTCTGTCCGCCCGTCCGTCCATCTCTAAGCACGATAACTCTCAAAGGGAATCAGATATTTTGATGAAACTTGGTGGGAGGATCGTTTGGGTCAAGGAAAAGGTCGAGTTCGTAGATGGGCTCAGTAGCCCTACATTTAGGGATGGGGGAGGGGGTTCTAAGGGACAAACAAATTATTTTTAAACAGCTAATAAGATAGTCGATTAAGGGGTAAGAAGACATGCTGAACACGAATATGAAAACTATTTTCTTGCCGGAAAAGTTGTTCGCCCGGAATACGGCAAAAACCGGAAAGTTTGTTAAAATTAAAAGTCTTATTTGAAGTTGATTCGATGTTAGATATAGGGGTAAGGAAATACGCTGAATTCGTTCTTGAGCTTTTATTTTTTCGCTGGAGAAGTAGCTCCGGAATTTCGCTGAAACCGGAAAATTGGTAGAAGTAAGGCAGGATCGTTTCGATCGGTTCCGTCAAAATGGATACGACTTATAGGGGTAAACATACATGCTGAATTCATATCTGAACTTGGTTTTCTCAGATGATTAGCTATTTGGCCTTAATCTGTTTCTAAATTTTAAGAGTAGAAATGTTTCTGGCGAAGACAAGATCTAATTGTCTGGATCAACTATGGAATTTTTGGGATCCCATCGAAACGTTTGGTCTTGTTCTTTTTGAAAACTCCTACTATTCCTTTGTTATCTATCATTACTTCAACGCCCCTTCCGCTTCTTCCTGAAAATTCCGCATAAAAAGCTGCATCGTTGCGACATTTCTCGTGGGTTGTCGGCAAAAAGTCCCCAGCTGAAACGTCCCCTGGCGAAACGTCCCCGGCAGAACGTCCTCGTGACAAAAACGTCCCCACGACAAAACGCCCCGATGGCGATAAGTCCCCACGACAAAACGTTCCCGTGGCGAAACGTCCCCGATCAAAATGTCCCCTGTCAATAGCTATATAGTCCTATGAGATTACTGCATTGCATAATCAGTTCAGACAAAAAATGTTCTTGGAATATAAACTTTTGAAAACCACGATGTGTTGGTTGATGTAGCGGTAGAGAAAAGTAATAACGTAGCGCGGAGGCGGTGTATTGGGGTTCTTTACCTTCGGTGGTAGAACTATATACAACACAGGTTGAGATATAAATGAATGTTTATTTTACCTTAAACGGCGTTACTAATTCCACTCTAAATCCCAAGCCTGATATCGCTTACTAATAATCCTCTAGGGTTGTCGACATCTGCTCTTCAGTTGCACTTTAACTGGTCGTACTAACACTGGATACTGTAGACGAAAACGAAGGCAAACGCTGACGAGTAGATAACACTGACGACGAACTCACTTGAAAGGGACTAACTGTCCAAGAACTAACTGTCGAAGAACTCACGCTTGCCAAGAACTAACTTGTGCGACTCCCAACTCCTGGCTTTTATAACTTTCCGTGATCCCGGTTAGGGAATTAGCGATCTTGCTAAATACCTGCAATCTTGTTAAAACTTGAACCAATATTGCTTACTCTGAGTTTGAATATATTTAGCGATCTTGCTAAATATTTGCAAGATTGCTAACATTTGCAATCTTGCTAAAACTTGTGCCAGTATTGCTTACTCTGAGTCTGAAGATATTTAGCGAGCTTGCTAAATCCGCGAGACCATAAATCTAGCACTCGTCATCTAAATCTTACTCGTGGTGCCGTATGCCGAGGGAGTTGCGACTCGCAGGTTATTAAATATTAGTGTTACGATCATCCGTTACAACTCGGCCCACCTACGGAAAAACAGATCTCCCGATCTGTAATAATTAATTACTCATTACGTACTATATACAAAACACAATAACTATTGATTATATACTTATGGTTAATTACTACTGTCAATATAAATGAATACTGCTACTACTACTGAATGTTAAAATACGAATACTACACTTAATGATTGTTACAATACTAATGACGGGGGGCAAACAACATAAGCATTAACCCTTAGCGCATGAATATCAAATATGGTTAATTACACGATCACTTACATTATGTACAAACCTAACCTAATTATGATGAGTACTCTTTTTTTTTTTAAATTGGCTCCTCGGACACCGTTTACGTTCACTCACTAGCCTTTTGTTACAAACTTCCACTCTTGTCCATTTTGTAGTATTCATCCTTTTCCTTTAGATAGATTTCATCTGATTGGTGAAGATAATTGATTGGTGAAGATAATTTCAGCTCGCGACCATAATGAAGTAGAGGTCCGTTTGGTCGGCCGTTAGATATTGTTCGAATGTAGTAGACAGTTAATAGATCAAGATAATAGATCATTTTCAGCTCGCGACCGTAGAGTGGTAGAGAAGAATGTTCGTTTGGTCGGCCGTTATTTACTGGTTACAGTCTTTAGCAGGAGATAGTTGCTTTTATCCCTTCCATCCGTGGGAGAAATTTACGTCCACGTAATGTTCTTACTGTAGTATTTTTCCTGACGATCAGTCTAAAGGGAAGTTCGGGTGCTGGTGGTCTGTTTCGAGTTGTCCGAGGGTTTTTTCGCCAATTTAACACTTAGAACCTTTTCATAAACTTCTACATTAATTTTCACTTTTCACTTTTCTTTTTTTTTTAAAGGCTTCATTTTTTCACTTTTTAAATATGTGCCTTATTAGATAAAACTTCACTTATCTAATTTTGTTTACTTCACTAGTTAGATTTCTCATCTTTTCATATACTTATATTATTGCACTGTTACCAACATCTATTTACATTATTGACATGGATTATTAACACTAATTACTAAACATTTGGGGCTGGATGTCGTACCACTTGAGGCAGGTGGAGCTTGTCGCAAAGAAAACAAAAGAAACTAAACGTCTTAAACGCGGTCAATACAGGTGGCTCCACCTGCTAGGCGCTTGTATTGACTTTTAGATTCACCGGAATCTCATTTTTCTTCCTCGCTTAAAAGCAGGGGATCCGAATTTGTTGTGGCGATTAATGGGGTTGTCAGTAGTTGGGAGGGTTCTGCGGAAGGGGTTGATCCAATGGAACACGGACCCTCTGTCCTCTCTGCCGAAAAATCCATTGGGAACAACTCCTTCAGCATTTCCTCCCGGTCTAATTCACTAAAAACCAGTGGCCCGAAATCTGGCTCGGTTTGGGTCTCCTCGTCCTGTTTAGGGGGTAGAAACTCTACACAGAACGGAAGAAAATATTCTGATTTCTGGGTGCTCCGGGTCGAGTCCGTCACTGGTCCACGGGTTTGCACCTCCTTTATTTTCTTTTCTAGGAACGTTAAGTATGTTTCCTTCAGTTCTGGCGTATTATAACATCGAACCAGGGGGCCGCTTGGGGACTGTGCTAAAATAAAATCGATGCCAGCCCATAAGGCTGTTCCCTTGCAGTGAGGGTGAGCCACGCTCCAGTCGTCGCCAGCTACACTTGGTGATTGTACAAATGTACCCTTTTCGCTCACGCATACCTTAAACCCCTGAGGCAAAAATCTCATGGCTACTGAAACCGGTACACCCGCTAAGCTGAGGGCGTCTGATATAACCCTTGTTCCAAAATCGCGCTCCCCACCTTCTGGCCAGTTTACATTTATTGTTGTTGCTTGTCTCGCATTCATTAAATTTTGGCAGATTAACCCTGCGTGGTATCCGAAAAGAATCGCGTTAGGAGCGGCGACCAATCCGGATCTTTCCGCAACCTGGTGTAATAAATTGAAAAAGGCCATACATCCTTCACGCTTATAATTTAATGTCGTCCAACCGCGGAGTTTCTTCGTAGACGTGGTCGTTGTGGCTGCTCCCCTCTTGATACCCGACATTTCCGTATCTCTATTAAATATTAACTCTAAAAACGCAAGTTCCAGTCTTATCTCTTCCTTACCTGAGACTCGACTAAATTGAACAAGACATTTGAGTGCTCCGATCTGTTCGTATCCGGTAACCTTCCTCTTAGAGTAAATGCTGACAATGTTTTAGCCATATCATCATAAATTTATTGTTTTTTCTTTTTCCGTCATTGGATCTGGTTCTTCTCTAGCATTTTTTCTTGCTGATCCGAACTGTGGTGAATTACGTGTTTATAACTTCCTTATCCGGTCAGACAGATGAAGTTAATTTATCCAATTCTTCTAACTATAATGGAATTTAATAACGACTTATTATAATAAGTGCGAGCTTATAAAGCCTAGACAAATTAATATTACTTAACAGTAAAACATTCTTTCATAAATAAAATATTCAAAAAGAAGAAAAAGAAAACTACGTTTAGAATGATGATCGACGGGTTCCGGGTTTGATCGGAGTCATTCTTATACCAATTTTCCTTGCGTCGGTTTTCGGTCTCTTTAGATAGGTCCATCGTAAAAGTGTGAACAGGCCTACTAGAATTGCGGGAACAATTGCGAGGGTGTACTGCCAGAGGTGGTTAATGCTCATATGACTGGCATAGTATTCTAGTCTTTCTGATTCTTCGTTAAACATCGGTATGTCTGTTTCCAGTGCATTCTGGATTTTTGTGAGTTCAATGGCTGTTTTGGTGGTGAGAGCTGCTTTCACTAGATCGGATGCTTTTCCTTTATCCTTTACTGGGGTATTCGAGGTTAAAAACAGTGTTGGGATGATTCTGATTCTAGTCTGTTCCTTCCTTGCTAGTGTCAGCGTTTGTTGCGATGAAACCTTGGTCAATTTTGTAGCGAGGAAACATCCCTCGTTGACTGTGGTTATCCCGACTCCATTCAGCTCCAACGACGTCACTGAGTCGGGGGTTATTGACTTCGGTGAGCTGTGGCACACCACTGATGCAACTGTTTTGCTCGGTAGGCTGTAGAACCATTCTGTTGTGCTGATTTTGACGAAGTTCTCTTCCCTGAGCTCCCGTATCTTCGCTTCACATATCGGAGGGAGTGAACTCTCTTGGGGGCTGACGTAAAGTTCCACTAGGCAGTGTGGCCGCAATCTTCCATAAATTGGGAAGTTGGCTGGGCAAACGGGGGTTGCTAAATCCAGGCATTGCTCCATATCCTTGTAGTCCAATAAGGTGTAATGCTGGTGGGCGTAATCCAATAATAACAGGTTTTTCTCCACTGTTGTGGTAAGCGTGTAGCTGTCGTTTACCACCGGGGTTGGCAGCTCCTTTACTTCGATTAATTCGAACCTCTTTGTGGAGTCGGCCAAAGGTATCCTAATCGTCATGAATATCATACTGTCATGTTCAATGACGTGTATTTTCAATATTGAGTAGTACTTCATTAGATTCGAGCTAGATGCCGCGATTGGTAGTTTGTGTCCGTAGGGTGCGTTTTCCGATATTCCGTCCAATATCTCCTGAAACTCCTTAGGGTCCAAAATCTCAGGGCTTAAAGTGCCTGATAATATGCTCAGAACTGCAAGTTCGAGTCTTGTTATGTCAGACGATAGGTACATAATCGATGCGCTAATGACCTGAATCGAGGCGGTACTGGTTCCTTGTACAGCTAAAGCGGTCTGTCTGACCTTTTCCTGTAACTCTTCGATCTGTTTCTGTTGCACGTTTGATATGCTGGCCAGCATTTTTTGGTTGTGCAAAGTTCTGTTCATCATGCTGCGGACATTCACAACGGAGTTCTTTAATGCTTGGAACTCACGGCCGCTCGTTAAACCTATCGCCTGGCTTACTAATTCTCCGAGAAACGGAATCATCCCGTCGGCTCTCTTTCGTCTCGCCTGTGGCAGGCTGAAAAGTTTACTCATCCTTTTCGTGGTTTCTTTCATTCTGGTACACCCAGCCTCGTACAGTGTAAATGTCAGTTGTAGGCGATTTCTAAGTTCTTCCAAATATTTGCCGCCCGTATTTGATTCATTTAGTTCTTTCATTCTCTCCTTCTTCACTTCTAATATCACCCTTTCCAGTTCGTTAATTTCCTGGTTTAATACATGAAATACCTTGGGGTTGAATGGGAAGACTATGTTCCATGCCATGGTAGACATCATTACGCTACCCTTGTTATGGAAGACGACGCCATGCTTAATTGTCTCGCTAGAGAGCGCTCTGATCGTTCCAAGGAGGAGTAGTAACCTGATCTGCTCCGGAAATGCCATGTTTGCACCTACGGAAAATTAAGTCGTTTTTTTTTCTACACGATACTGTGTTTCGTTCGTTTTTCCAGTCAATTCAATTCTCACATCCAACTGAGAAAGTGCGAAAACAAACACTCTGACTTTTATTTTTACGTGTTCTATTATGGTGACTAATTATCTTTATTATGGTGATTATGTCTTTCCCTAACGTACGTTTTGCCGTGGGGTACATAATCATCATCTTTTAATTTCCTGAATTAGTTAACAAATGGATACCGAGCAAACTTCTTCTGGGAGGGGCACGAGGCCCCTTCTGATGGTGCTGCAGGCCACGAAATCTCGCTACGCCCGGGCCCAGGCCCAGCGGGAGAGACTTAAAGAACGGGTCCGGGCGCATCAGCAGGCCTCTGCTGAGCTCGCAAGGGCTCAGCAAGCCTTTGATAAGGCTAATAAGGAATTAGAGGAGGCGCTCACTGAGAACCCTGTCTAGTATTACCCGTGTTATTTTATAATCAAATTCATCCCGTTTAAATTTTCAATAAATACCGTTTTTTTTTTTCTTTTATTCTCAAATTGTCGCGCGCGTCGAAGGTGTAGTACTCCACCGTCGACCCACTCGAGTTTTCCAGAATAATTTCTCCTAATAATCATATTAATTTGTTGATTTTTCGGCATTTCCGTGTAGTCTCCTCCAAGGAGCATAGAACCGCTCGCTTTCTCCGCGCGCTATACTCTTTGAGTTTGTTGTGTCTAGTCTAGTGAATAATGAGTTAGTGACATAGTGTTGCCTGTATTACGGATATTGCGCCGGAGCATTGGATTGGATCATGGATGAAACAATCCGAGTGTCCCTGGATGGACACGGGTAAGTTTGAATTTAGGTTCTTATTAATCCTAATTCCCATTTAGATTCTGTTAGTCCATGCATAACAACTATTATTCCATTCATGCCATTCTTTCATAGTTAGAGTGTGTTTTTCTATTTTTTCTTCAACCATTTACTCGGATCATATCGATCTGGTACTTTTGACGTTCTACCGTACGAGGTTACGACTGGGGGATCGCTTTCGGAGCGAATCTGTTCGGGCAGAGTAGCTCTGTCAAATTCGTCGAGTTGTTGCTGGGCATGCTTCTTCCCCTTCAAAAATAGTTTCCTTGATTCTGCCATTGCCGGTCTTTTAGGAACACCAATTCCTAATGACTGTCTTATCGTGTCTTACTGGCTGTTCTGAGTGTTTGGGGAGTTACGGGAGTGTGTGGGACGGGATTTGGTCGTCTAGTCGCACTGGTCGGCGTGTTACCAGGAATTGATCCAGATCTTGGTCTTGACTCATCCGTGTTTGGTCGTTTAGCCACGTTCGTTGGTGTGTTACCCGGAATAGATCCTAGCCTTGGTCTTGCTTCTTGTGACCTTGTTATTTCTTCCAGGTTATTCGGATGATCCTCTTCGTCGTGACGACTTTCTGATGATGTTGAACCGGATTTTTCTTTCTTGGGGCTTCTTCGTGCCCATGGATTGGAATTCTCAACAATCCCTAAGTCTACCAACGGATCAGGTATGTATTTCAGAAATCTTGTCCATTTCTTCGATTTCGGTAAATATTCTTCTGATACCGTGATATTCGTGAAGTTTTCACGTGGGGTTTTTGCAGATGGGAAGTTAGTGTTTGAGCCTCCTGGGATCGGTTCTTGTCGAGGAACTGGGCTGATTGGAGTTCCAACATCTTCTTTAACTCGTGTAGTAGGGAACGGAGTGGACCAGAGGTTGGGGGAAAAACTGGTTTTCGGTTTCTCTTCTTCGTCATCTGAATTCGGTGAACTACCTGGTTTCCACACACGTGCTTCTGGGTTTAAAGATGGTGCTGTGGTTAAGGGTGGGTGACTCCCTGACGTCTTGCCAGTCTCGAAACTCGGGGTCGTGTCTATTCCAGCTCCCTCGCCAGTGCTGTATAAGTAGTTGTCCAGGTCTTCTTTTTCTTCTTCATCCATTTCCCTGTCTTTCCAGTTTAAAGCCTTGACTCTTGATAATGGGTTTTTCTGAGGGTCCAGGAAACATTCTTCTTCTGATTCATCTGATTCTGTTTCTGAGATAGGGACACTTTCCCATGGGGATGACATCTTTCCTGCCTTAAGTCGGTTTAGATGTGCAATTGTCTCTCTGTTCGTCTCAATGTTTCGGAGTTTGTATGTTAAATTGTTACTGAAACATTCCAGGATCCTCCAGGGTCCTGTGTACTTGTCTGCCAATTTCTTCAGTGCTCCTGAATACTCGTTTCTGAGCCAAACGACGTCTCCAATTTCGTACGTTCTGTAGTTTTTGGCAAACCGCTCGTCATGTTTCTCTTTTTGCTGTTGTTTTGATTTCATCAGCTGTTTTCTGACTTCCGAATATGCTGACTGCAACCGTGTGACAAATTCTTTCTTATAGGTTTCTGGCGAGTTCCAATGCGTTTTGGAATCGACGATTTCTTCTGTGGAGCTTGGGTCTCGTCCGAACATCAAGAAAAACGGTGATTCTCGTCGTGATTCAGACCAAGCGGCGTTTAAAGCGCTACAGACGAAAGGAACTTGCTCATCCCAGGTAAGCCTGTCCTTTTTTACTAGGATGCTCATTATATTTGCCATATCTCGGTGTCGTCTTTCAATTTTTGCATTTGCTTGCGGACGATAGCTTGAAGTGCGGAATCTGGTGACTCTCAGCGTTCTCATTAGCTCGTTGGTGATCTCCGCCAGAAAATTACTTCCTCTGTCAGATAATACTATCTGAGGCGTGGCAAATGTTAGAAATAGGTGTGTCAACGCTTTGCAAATAGAGAGTGCGGTTTCGTCCTTTAAGGGGTATGCGAACAGAAATCCACTGAAATGGCAGCATGCTGTCATAATGGAACGGTTGCCGTTTGTGGTAAGTGGGAAACCTGTTCCGAACACATCAATGCTCACGATCTGCATCACTTCTGATGCGGTGGGGACTTCACCTAGTGGTGCATGCGGATGTGTTGGCGGGCTTTTCCGCCTGGTGCACTCGACGCACTCGGAAACGAACTGCTTGACCTTGAATAACATCGATGGCATGTAGTATAGGTCTCGGATTGTAGCGAACGTCTTCGTTACTCCCAGGTGCGCAGAAACTGTCGCGTGGACGTACCGAAGTGCTTCTCCCTGTAGACCTTCAGGGATAAATGGTACTATCCGAACATCCTTCTTCCTGTAATTTTGTGTTGGACAAACGACCCGACAGATGAGCTTCTTATCTTCATCGTAGACAAAGTTGTCGATTTCCCTCATGTAGTGATTTAGGTCAGGGGGTAGTGGATCGCATTCAACAAAGTAGCGTCTGAGTGCTTCGCATATTCTATCTTGCTGTTGGTATCGTGAGATGTTTTCCAGATCTAGAGTACCGATGGTTACGTGGTTGACTTCGTGGTTCCTAGATAGGAAATCAGCTACGACGTTCGTTTTTCCTTTTACGTATTTAATGTCGAAGTCATATTCCTGAAGTCTCCAAATCCATCTCATCAGCCTAGGTGCTGGTTCCTTTACGGTTTGGATGTATTGAAGGGACCTTGCGTCCGTCCTAAGTTCAAACTTCCGTCCAAGTAGATATGCTCTGAAGTAGTTCGTAAAGTTGATAATTGCGAAGAGTTCGCGTTCCACTGCTGACCAATTTTGTTCTGCTTTAGTTAATGCTTTGCTGGCGTATGCAACGACGCGCTCCTTGCCCTCTACTGACTGAAGAAGGACGCAGCCTATGCCAATGGAACTTGCGTCTGTCTGCAGGATGAACTTCTGTGTTAAATCAGGTAAGGCTAAGATTGGTTGCTTCATTAGTTCGTTCTTTAAGAATTCCAAGGCTTCTCCGGCTTCTGGTGTGAATGTGAACGGCTGGTTGCTCTTCTGCGTAAGTGTTGTGAGTGGTCGACAGTGTGTTGAGAAGTCCTTGATGAACTTTCTGAAGAAGCTGAACAATCCAATGACGCTTCTCAGCTCCTTTAAGTTTCGGGGTTCCTTAATCTCTTGCACCGCTCTTGTTTTATCCGGATCCACTCTTATTTGTCCGTGTTCCACAACAAATCCAAGGAATTTGATGGATTCCTTCATAATGTCACATTTGCTAGCTCGTAGCTTGAGCTTGGCCTTTCGAAATCTTGAGAAGAGTGTGTGTAGGTGCTCAAGGTGCTCCGATTCCGTTTCGCTGTAGGTGATGACGTCGTCTAGGTAGGCTATGATAGACTTGTACATTTTGTCTCCAAAGACCATGTGCATGAGTCGTTGAAACCAGCTTGGTGAATTTGTCATGCCAAAGGGCATAACCGTAAACGCATATTGCTCCCCTTCGCTCGTTACGAAGGCAGTGACACCTTGATCGCTCTTCTTGATGGGGATCTGATGATATGCTGAATTTAAATCAGTGCTCGTGAAGTAACGTGCTTTGCTTGATATGGCATCCAAGCAGTCGTCCAATCTCGGGATCCTGAACTGGCTTTTTCTTGTTACGGCGTTCAACTTACGATAGTCCACGCACATTCTGTATTCTCCGGATTTCTTCTTGACTAGGACCAAGGGTGAAGCAAATGCACTGTCGACAGGTGTTATGACTCCTTTCCTTAGAAGTGACGCAATGTGTTCGCGTAACCATGGCCTCAAATGCCATGGGGTTCTGTATGGGGCGCTAGCAACTGGGCCTCCTTCGGTTTCGATGGTCATTTCGACAAGGTCGGTCCGTCCGAAGTCATCTTCGCTAGTTGAGAATACATCTCTGTAGGACCACAGTATGTCCATAATCTTGCGTTTCAGGCTTTGGTTCTTGATATGATCCAGGTTGAACTGATCAATGAATTCTTGCCAAGTTAGGGGGTAGTCTTCTTGGGATCCCACGTGGTTAATTTCTGTCAGGAGTTCTTCTTTAAATGGCTTTAAATCTTCATCCTGTAGGATTTCTCCGGTTCCGAGGTTAGTCTTCTTCTGTAATGTGATTGCCTCTGTGCCAGGGTTAAAGATGAGCACGTGTGCCGTTCCGTCTGTAAACTCGATAATCTGTTCTTCTATTTCGAGACCTTCAATCACGTCATCTTGATTGCCGAAGATGTGTAGGAGTACGTTTTGATCCAGTAGATTCTCTTCCAGGTTGATAATAACTTGAACTCGTTCGTGCGTGCAGGGTTCAATCCGTGTTTTCCATGCACACGAAACAGTATATTTCTTCTCTTCTTCGCCGTTTCCTTTGGTTGGGGGGCGGTCCTTTCCGAACGTCATGTTGTCGTCTGGTCTGACGTCAGCATCTGTCGTGTTCACCTGGGGTCCTGTACTTCCCATCATATCATGACGTAAAACATCTTTGAGGTTTCCTTGAGTGCACGTGCTATTTCCTCGTCCAAAACGTGGATGTGTGACGTCTGCGTCATCGCTGACGTCATCGTGGGTCTTCATGCGGTATGACGTAGCATTGACGTCTTGCGTGTCCTCGTGGTGACGATGAGTCGGTTGAGTCATGCGGTATGACGTGGCGTTGACGTCTTGCGTGTCCACGTGGTGACGATGCGTAGGTTGAGTCATGCGGTATGACGTGGTGTTGACGTCTTGCGTGTCCTCGTGGTGACGATGAGTCGGTTGAATGCGGTATGACGTGGCGTTGACGTCTTGCGTGTCCACGTGGTGACGATGCGTAGGTTGAGTCATGCGGTATGACGTGGTGTTGACGTCTTGCGTGTCCTCGTGGTGACGATGAGTCGGTTGAGCCATGCGGTATGACGTGGCGTTGACGTCTTGCGTGTCCACGTGGTGACGATGAGTAGGTTGAGTCATGCGGTATGACGTGGCGTTGACGTCTCGTGTGTCCATGAGGTTACAATGTTTGGGCTGTGGGTCTGCTTTGTGTGTCTTCCTGGGTACTTGGTTAACATTGTTCACTGATTCATTGTATCCTTTTTTCCAGGTAATCGTTCTGCTTTGTGCGTCGATCAGAAACCTGTTCTCGCCAAGGAAATCCATGCCAAGGACTGCGTCATAACCAATTCCCTCACACACAGTGAAAGAAGTAACGAAGTCTCTTCCAGCATAACGTACCGGTAGTCGAATTTCAGCAATCGACTTGAGCCTATGCCCTGTTATACTTGACAACGTATTTCGAGTTTCCTTACACTCCTTTTGTACGTTCCTTGGTAACCGATTAAATACTCTCACATTCAACAAAGAAATCATTGCACCCGTGTCAATCAAACATGACAGCCTATTTTTTAAAATACTAAAACCACTAAGCACTGGTAATCGAGAAGAAAAATTTGCGCTATAATTGTGAACTTCGTTTAATTTTACTCTTCGAGGCATGTATCGACGGTCCACACTATAGTCGGTCCTACGCCTCCTTAGGATCGACCCATAGCGTTTAAATTTGCGCCGGAAATTTGATCAGCTTGTGATGACCTCACCGGGAATCTTTCTGCGCTAGGTGTCCGCGATCCAAATCGTGGATTTTCGTACCCTTGTCGGTACGACTGGTTCGTCGGTCGCGCTTCTCCGTACCCAGTCCATTGCCGCCTGGGATCATAGTTCCCATATTGTCTCCCATTATTCCCTCTAACTGCCGGACGTGATCGGCACTCATAGGCTCTGTGGCCTATTTTGTCGCATGAATAGCATCTAAAATTGCCGCCTCGTGCTCCCTGATCGCTCCGATGCGCGTTTTGTGACCGAAACTGATCACGTCTATCCGTACTTGCAAAACTGACTGATTTGAGAGGGGAACGGGGTGAACGTGTTGGGTAAGGTTGTCCGCGACTGGTTGGGGTGTGGTCCCTGTAGCGTGGGAGTGTTCGATCTCTCGGAATACTCTGGTTTATATTACTGATCGGTTCAGGCAGATCACTTTCCTCGCTCGGCTCTGCCATTGCATTAATCGACACCCTTTGTGTTGATTTTACCAATTCATCTATTTTCATTTCATGTTCAATCAAGGAAATTGCTTCTTCTAAGGTATTGCTACGACGACTGAGGACTAGCCTTAGTAGCTTGCCTCCAAGACCCTGTTTAAAATTCTCGAAAACCGACGCTGTGAACTGTTCGTTGTTTGCTTTACCGATTTTTTGAGAAGTGGACACCATGACACGATCGGCAAAATCGCGTACCGATTCATTTGGCCGCAACTGAACATTTTCGTACTTCAACCGTTCTTTTTGTGATGTTTCCGCGAATCTTTGTTTAAATTTCCCCAAAAGTTCCGCTGGCGTAGTTATGTCAGTATCTCCGTCAAGGGTTTCAAGGTAGGTCAGCGCTGCTCCCTTAAGCCGCAGGTATAGGATATTTATCAGCTCGCCAACCGTCCCAATTTCCGCAAATTCTAAGAATCGTGTTGCTGTCGAGATAAAATGGTCGACATCACTCTGGCCGTCAAATGCCGGAACTTGGTTCGCCAGTTCGGCCTGATAAACTCTATATTGACGAGCTCTACATTGCTCATCGGTTACTGCGGGCTTGCTTCCAACTGGATTTGACATATTGAAACCCTTATAAACACCTGAAAATAATATTGTTCAGCCTATGTGTATATAGCTCTAGCCGTTCCGAAGACCGTAGCTGTCACCAGTTGTAGCGGTAGAGAAAAGTAATAACGTAGCGCGGAGGCGGTGTATTGGGGTTCTTTACCTTCGGTGGTAGAACTATATACAACACAGGTTGAGATATAAATGAATGTTTATTTTACCTTAAACGGCGTTACTAATTCCACTCTAAATCCCAAGCCTGATATCGCTTACTAATAATCCTCTAGGGTTGTCGACATCTGCTCTTCAGTTGCACTTTAACTGGTCGTACTAACACTGGATACTGTAGACGAAAACGAAGGCAAACGCTGACGAGTAGATAACACTGACGACGAACTCACTTGAAAGGGACTAACTGTCCAAGAACTAACTGTCGAAGAACTCACGCTTGCCAAGAACTAACTTGTGCGACTCCCAACTCCTGGCTTTTATAACTTTCCGTGATCCCGGTTAGGGAATTAGCGATCTTGCTAAATACCTGCAATCTTGTTAAAACTTGAACCAATATTGCTTACTCTGAGTTTGAATATATTTAGCGATCTTGCTAAATATTTGCAAGATTGCTAACATTTGCAATCTTGCTAAAACTTGTGCCAGTATTGCTTACTCTGAGTCTGAAGATATTTAGCGAGCTTGCTAAATCCGCGAGACCATAAATCTAGCACTCGTCATCTAAATCTTACTCGTGGTGCCGTATGCCGAGGGAGTTGCGACTCGCAGGTTATTAAATATTAGTGTTACGATCATCCGTTACATTGACTACTTTAGCATTTAACCGATAGTCAAGAAATAAACCAAAGTTTTGATCCCGGCTATAACCATTTCTGAAAGAAAGCGTAAATATGTATAGATTTTATTTATAACCCGCCAAGTACGCGAGGTGATAGTGGAGTAAAGAGAAGATCGAAAAAACAACGTAAGATAAATAACAGTATAAACACACAATATTTAGACATAATTTCTGACTGGACCTGAGCAATTCATGAAAAAGATCATGTACTCGATGACCTTGATGACGAGACGTGCATAGTGGTGACGCTGACATTTTCTCAAGGGAACGAATGACATTCTGGACGCCGAACTTTTGAACTAATCTGTGTTTGCTTCAGGAACGAGGAGGGTACACCAAAATTGTACAATGATTATAATAACACGCAAAGGTTTAGTAGTTTTCGTTTCATCTTTTATTTAATTTGTATGTTAGTTTACGCTGCGATATAACTCATTGATCTCGCTTTTGTTATATCGCTTTTCCATATCTGTACCACAGCTTATCTATCTAGTATATAAGATCTATCTTATCTACCTATATTGATTAGCTGTGCTGTACTGTGTACAAAGTAAACAATTTGGGCGGAAAAATTATCTACGTTGTATCGACGTATACAAGCAGAGAATGTGTTTCCCCTCGGCTCCTGGGTATGCAGTAGTCTTTGTTGCAGACGACAATATAACAAACATCACAACAAGTTCAGACCAGGTTCAGACAGACGTAAACAATTACAAAGTGCAACATCTGGGCGAGTCCGGCGAGATAAAGTACCGTAAGTCTATTTTCCTGCCCGAAAATTTGGGTGGTATTTCTCTCTCGGGTACAATGATTGGATGCACTGTGTTATGAGCGTGGATCAGATGAGAAAAACAAATCCTGTCGATGGATTGTTCGCATGCGGCTTTCTGTTTCTTAGTTCTGTGTTCTTTTTCTTTGTTTACTTGCCCTTCTTCTTGCTCTCTATTTCTCGTTTCGTAGATTTGTTTTAAACGAACACAAAATACGAATGAGAGTTGTCGTAGATTTTGTTTTAAACGAATAGAAAATACGAATGAGAATTGAGCCTGACAGTCCGTAGCTAACAACTGATGAAGTCGTTTTCGTTTTCGCGGTCTTTTAGTACAGGAAAATGAGCTCCAAAATGAGGTCGACCCGAAACAACTTGCAACACAAGTGGATTTTATACCATCTCGTAGAGAAAAAAAAGCTGAACAATTCAAAGTTGCATATCCTGGCTCGACGCAAAATAAGCGTTTTTTGGCTTTTGATGCCATTTTTTTGTCCGTGTTTCGAATAAAATATAAACTTTTCGTGGTTGTCCGTTATTCTTGAACTGAAGTACGATTCTAATGCAAAGTGACAAGCTGAAACCGAAAATGGAATTAGCTGGATGACTGGAAACTGGAATCAGCGATGAGTGACAAACGGAAGAAGTGGAATGGCAATAATCGTATGCTGAACTCGTGCTATCTCGACTATAATGTAATAATATAATTCCATAAAACTCTGTTCAATTCTTAAAAAACAAACCGAATCCCAAACAGCGATAATAAAACCGTTATTTTTAATTAAGAACAACGACCTTCATGGTGCAAGATTTGGATCGCCTAGTTTCGCTTTTTGTATCGGAACAATTTTATATGAATATCTTCGTACTTGTATGAAACTGATTCTGATCTGATCAACTAAAGAGAACCCGTCAGTTGGTGCACCCGTCACTTCTCCCACCCGTCACTTCGCCGAAAATTCCACCCGTCACTTCACCCACCCGCCAGTTCACCCACCCGTCACTACGCCCACCCGTTAGTTCACCCACCACTCACTACACCCACCCGTCAGCTCGCCCACCCGTCAGTTGACCAACCCGTCAGTTTCACCAACCCGTCAGTTATCGGGGAAAATTCACAATATAAAATAGAAGTTTTATCGGGTCTTCAAGTCTGTTTGAGTGATGGGTTGTTGAATCTCAGCCCTTTTCAGTTAAACTGTAAACGCTCGGTTAGCGCAGGTGCCGATCTCCTGTTTCTGGTTGTCGACATAACGTCCCTATTCGAAACGTCCCCTGGCGATACGTCCCCGGCGAAATGTCCCCGTGACAAAACGTCCCCATGACAAAACGTCCACACGACAAAACATCCCCGTAGCGAAACGTCCCCGATCAAAACAACGTCCCCATGACGAAACGTCACCGGCTATAGATTTTTTTTCATCGCTGAGGGATAACTAGGTCTATGAGATTACTGATTACGTCATCAGTTCAGACAAAAAATATTCTTGGGGTATAAACTTTTTAATACCACGATGGTTTGACTACTTCAGCATTTAACCGATAGTCAAGAAACAAACCAAAGTGTTGATACTGGCTATATACATTTCTTAAAGAAAGCGTAAAGATTATTTCCTGTCGTGTAATTTCCATCAGGATCTATTTCGTTTGGAAGGTGTTCCCGGCTGTTGCCAACTCCGCGAACTTTCGCGAGCATCGATCTGTTTACAACAAAGTCCCAACGACAGTTCCCTTCCATAGGATGAAAGTTTTACTGAAAATTCAAATTCGAAATTATGCTAACGAGGCACACAGTTGCTGCGACTGAAGACACAATGAATATGGAATGGGGTTGAGGGGGGTGATGACGAAATAGTGAATTCTGTCTTCAGCCAGCCTAAACATTTCCGTGGGATCCCAAAGTTCTTGGTATCCTGTGAATCACCGAGAGTCATTGTTTCTTTTGGTAATTTTTGTAGATCAAGCAATCATGGGTGGTTCGAAGGGGCACGCGGTGGGGGGGGGGGGGGCACAATTTTAAAACAAATATAAAAAAAGATTAATTGTTTTTTTTCAAAATTCAGCTGACGTAGGCTTATTCGTTTTGAACTGTCAAATATGATTGTAGTCAGCTGGGACTGAATTTCATTGACGAATTACAGTCAAATTCAACTGACATGTCCTTTTGCAGTCTCAAAATTTCAAACATCGAGGGACAAGCGGACAAGCACATAGAGGTACCTCAAATCCGAAAAGTTGAAATTAATTGTCTGTGGATAGTGGGCAAACGAATTAACGCATTCTTGTCCTGTTTTCATGCCTAATCAATCAAACTTTAAAAGGTGTATTTTTGTTTTATGTCTAAAAGAAATGCTATTTTGTATTTGTGTCAAATGCACTTTCCATCGCAAAATGGTGGAGATTTTGTAAAATTTGCAATTAAGGAGTGAACTTTTCCTTGCACCTGTCTCGTAGGCATCTACTTCAGGCAAGCAAATAAACTTAAAAGCTTATTTTATGGCGCGAAGCGGTCAAATTCCGTATTTATTGTCAAGAATTGTCATTTTGCCTTTATATTGACAAAGCAAAACGAAATGCTTTGTCAAGTACGATTCGCAGTCAGCTTGGGCTGAAGGAATGCTTTTATATTCTCTGGTTTAAGGCGATTAAAACTAACTAAGAAAAAATTAAAAGGAATATGTAAAAGTTTCAGTATAGGGGAAGTCATCACTTGGCTACTCTAATGAAGAAGCAGATACAGAATTAATGGATAAGCAAATACCGTTTTAAATATTCCTTGAGCCCAAGCTGACTTCAAGTAATATATTCATATAATATACAAAAACGGATTCGTCAGCTGTATTGCTTATGTAGCGATATTTCGGCCCTTCTTGGCAAGGGTCCTCTTCAGGCTGTCAGTCTTCGGGGCAGTCCTCTGTGCCCACGCTGGGGAAGGAACAAACCTGCAATAAACACTCTGAATAATATAACACGCCAATAAACACGCCTAGAGAGGACCCTTGCCAAGAAGGGCCGAAATATCGCTACATAAGCAATACAGCTGCTTGCTCTTCCTATCAAGTTCTCTAAGCGTTTCCTAAGATTTCCGGTTCCTCCTTCCAACTCCCCACGAAGTCACCGGATCGGGTCCGGAGTTTAATTGGTCGTCTGAGACACGAGGTTTTCTTTTCAAATATCAAGTTACATTAAGATCCGATCATCCTTTCAAAAGTAATAAATACCACAAGATTCTGGATTCCCCCTCCCTCCACTCCCCCCACAATGCACGGATCGGGGAAGTGACTCCTTCCAGCTTATTTTTGGGGGGTCCCTGACATGCCAGCCAAGTTTCATCGTCCTAGCTTATGTGGAAGTGCTCGAACTAGCAAAACCCGGACCAACCGAACGACCAACCGACAGACCGACGGAAGGACAGAAATCGCGATCGCTATATGGTACTTGGCCGAAGGGCAAGTGCCATAAAAAGCATACAAAATTAGACAAAAGGTACGCAAAAACCTGAGCGACAACTTAGGCACTTATGTACTTTTATACGAAGTTACAACTTCGCGGTGCCCATTAATTTAAAAGGGGCCCAATTTGAAAGGGTCCGGGAAAAACATATAACTTTCTACATTTTCTAGGGGTTATTAGGAATATAAATTAATATGCTTACGGACTCAAGCGAAGACCGGAAATCCACAAGACCTGATTGTCTGGACTAAAATATTCAATAAATAATTGATTTTTCGGGATCCCGTCGAAACATTTGTTCTTGGTTATTAGTACAAACTAGATAAGGTTAAAGTTTTAAGGTATGGTTGTGATGATTTGCGGATTAGAGGACACGAACAAAAAATGAAGCAAATAATCAATAAAGTAATTAATTTTTGTATTGGCAATTGTAAATAATAGTTTAAACCGTGAAATGGAATGGAAATTAGTTTTGAAATAAATGTTTGCTTTTTTATTTTTTGGGAAAGAGGTGATGACGTTGACGAGTTAAGAATAAAATTAACGTCACCGAGTTTGGGAGTCGTAGTCCCAAAAGTAGAATAAAGACAAGTATAAACCAAGTTTCGAAAAAAAAAAAATATACAACAAAGTAAATATCCAAGCTCTTCAAATTATGGCTGAGGGCAATAGATAAGTAGGCAGTTTTCTTCTCATCTCTTTTTCTGTTCCCCTGTTGAAGTCCCCAACAAGGGAGCAGTTTGCAAACCTCAGCACATAGTTATTTTGTTTTGCAGCTGTCTGCCTCTTTATGATGCCAAAGCCCCCCGATCTTGGAAAAAACAACGAAGGAAGATGCGAACGATGCTTGATGATGATTGATTCTCGGCATCTCGTTAAATCTCTACCAATGAACAAGCAGCGAGGACCGGAACATCCGGATAAGTCGGCGTGTGAAGCCCGACTGAACACTTTCTCATATTATAACTGCTATGATCAACATGCGCGTAGACAGTTAGCTGAAGCGGGATTTTTCTTTCCTGGTAAGTTATATTTCTGTACCTGGTCGGAGGATACTCTATATGACTAAGTCCAAAACACGCCAGTGATCCTCAGGAAGAAGGAGTAGGCGCGTCCGTAACGACTCAAACTCAACGACTCACATCCTGTCTCAAGCAATCACGACGATCTTTGGGAGCAGCTGTGACACGACTTCTGCCTTTCATCCGCTAGATACCCGGAGAGGCCGGAGATTTCGCAGCGGCAAGGAGAGATAGTCATATAGTGTATTCCCGGGCACCCGCTTTACACTTTTCCCGGTACCGGCCGACAGCGACCGATATCAGCGGTAGTGGCTACAGTGCCGTTCCTTATTTTAGGGTTTCGTCTGTCAAACGCTTCTAAACGTGCTTAATTTGATGTTCACACGTGGCAACCGATGCTGCACCGTGGAACCGGGCATTTGCTATACACTCAAATCGAGAGTGGGCAACCCCTCGTCGATTCCAGTTGCTTGAATGACTTTATCCGGTATTTAAAAATTCCTTCAGTTATGCTTAACTTCTCTGCTCGCACATAAGAAATGTCCTGTATAAAAAATTCCGAGTTCCTGGAAAAGTTTTGGAAAAATTTATCTTTACCTTTCCTACACTGCAATATGAGGCACGCAAACTCTTTAACATCGTCATCTGCCAAATTTTTCCTTTTCAGTGGGCTGTTTGCTCAGTGCTTCCTACTGTTTTTTTAGGCCCCCCACTGATTTATTTTTGAGTTTCCTGATTTTTGAGTCTCCTGATTTTATACTCATATTTCACCATTCTACGTAATTTTCTCCTAATTTTTCCGAACGGCTATTTATTCTTAATCCATCTGTAGCCCGTTGCCCGTCTGTTCGTCTGTCCGTCTGTTAGCACGATAACTCTCGAAGGGGTTGAGATGTTTTGATCAAACTTGGCATGAGGACTCTTTAGATCAAGAGGGTTTTCGAATTGAGGGACGAAAAAAAATATTTTTTAAAACTAATGAGATATTCGATTTTGGGGTACGGAAACATGCTGAGTCCGAACATTAATATTATTTTCTCGCCGGACAAGTAGTTCACCCGGAATCCGGCAAGAACCGAAAATTTTGGAAAAGGTAAAAGTTGTATCTGAGTAGTGAAGATACGACTATACCCTTGCTTTATATCTTGGAAGACGTCTTGGCCAACGTCTTGAAGTTCAACATCTTAAGACGTTCAATGTCTTGTCCAACGTCTTAAGACGTTAAAGATCTTGAGAAATTTAAATTTAAATCTGAGATTTGAAGTTTAAATTTTTAATTGGTACTTTAAACATTTTAATTGCTTTTTGGGTGTAGTTGTATGGTTTTGAAGTATGAATCTTGAGTCGTCTTGAGAAGTGCGGCAAGGGTATGGTCGTGTAGTCTCAGGTAAATCTTCTTGAGCTGTCAAACTCTTGACGCGTGTGTACACCATCTGTAGTAACCCCTCGCCTTGTTTCTCGCCCTGGCAACGGCGGGGCCTTGACAAAAGGTTGGCATGTCCCGGGATTGAACCGGGGACCTTTTGATCACGAGTCCAGTGCTCTACCGAAAGCGCCACAGAGGCTCATACTAGTAAGCTGGAGAAAGCACTAGGTGGAGCGTCTGCAAGACACTACTGAGCGCGGGTGACACGTGACGCATTGCGATCAAGCATCTCGAGTGACAGATTGAGCTATGTCACCGCCTGACCGGGTTGACTGTAGTCTGTTGTGGGTAGGGCGAGGGAGGGAGAGCCCATCGATCAAGCCTGCATCCGATCACGAGCCTAGCCAGCATCTCTCGTGATAGTTTGAGCTACGTCAACGCCCGACCGTTCGGCTGTGGTCTGTTGTTGGTGGGGCGCGGGAGGGAGAGCCTATCGATCGAACCTGCACCCGATCACGAGCCTAGCCGCAGTAGTTCATCCATTGTCTGCTTAGCTGTGCTCGCGACGCAGTCTCCGGAGAAACGCGCATTGGGATTCCTGCGAGAAACTGCTGCAACAAGCACGCAATCAATAGTCCTGTCTCTGGATTACACTCATTGACCGCTTGGCTGTGCTCGCGACGCACTCTCCGGAGAGACGAGCATTTGGTTTTCGAGTTGGCGCTACAAACACGCATGAAATCATTAGCCCTAGTATTGTTATGAAGTTCAAGATTAAAATTTAAATCCTACGTTTGAAGTTAACGTCTGTAGACATTTGAAATTTTAAACGCTTTCTGGGTATAACTGTATGGTTCTGAAGTAAGAAATCTTGAGTGATCTTGAAACTTAATTGAGTAATGGCTATAGTCATATAGTTTCATACAAACACGCACGAAATAATTAGTCCTAGTATTGTTGAGAAGTTCAAGATTAAATTTAAATCTGACGTTTGAAGTTTACATCTGTAGACATTTGAAATTTTAATCGCTTTCTGGGTATAACTGTATGGTTTTGATGTAAGAAATCTTGAGTCAAACTTAATTGTGTCATGGCTATAGTCATGTAGTGTCATGGAAATGTCTATGAGACAATACTAAGCACGGGAGACGCGTGACGCACTACTTGCAAGCACCTCTGTAGTTACACTGGTCTCTGTCATCATCCGACCGCTGGACTATAGATAGTTCTGGGTGGGAGGAGGGAGGGGGAGCTTATCGAGCGGAATAGCCTCCATCTGTTCACGAGCCTAGCCACAGTAGTTCACAGTTTGTCCGCTTGGTTGTGCTCACGATGTACTATGGTCTCCGGAGAAACACACATTTAGTT
Organism: Branchinecta lindahli; assembly: GCA_023053555.1. Lineage (NCBI taxonomy): Eukaryota > Metazoa > Arthropoda > Branchiopoda > Anostraca > Branchinectidae > Branchinecta > Branchinecta lindahli. The sequence goes on from JAKZAO010000011.1 coordinate 27,575,307, forward strand.
TCCAGTCGGAAACTGACGAATAAATCACGTGTGCAATCAGTGGTCTACCGAAAGCTCCACAGAGGCCTATACTGGTAGGATGGAAAAAGCACTAGGTGAATCGCTTGAAATGACAGGGTCAGTGTTTGTCAACCCTTGTACACATCTGCAGCAACCCCTCGCACCGGCTTGAGTAGGACCTACCACATGTGCCTCTGTTGATCTGGAAACTGCATTTAGATGAAAATGCGCAAGAGACTGGGGTCAAGGAGAGTGCTTGTTAACCACAGTTTTCCAATGAGTAGGCATATGGATTTGTGTATCATTAGTCACTGATTACATGTTTTGATGAGTTCGCATGTTAATCGTTGTTGGGAACACTTGAACACGCAAGGGACGTGGGGGAATTATCACCGTTTAGAGAAATAAGGAATTCGCTTTATCCATCACAATCATCTGAGGCATTCCAAGTTTGTATTGTTCTGCGATTAGCAAACATTTATGTTTAAAGTTTTAATGAAAAGACAGCTTGTTTGTACATCTGAAATTTGTTTAGTTTGAGTCATCTAAGATTTTTAGTAGTTTTAACCCGGAGCTCCGGTCAAAGTGTGCGCTGTTTGAACGACAACCCGAAATCACCCCATCGCTTCATCCAAAACCTGCATTCACATGTGCTGCTGACGCTAAACTGGAAAACTTACAGGTGGCGTATACATGTTAATAGGTTGCAGCTCCAGAAGATTACTTGATCCTATATAACTATATCCAAGCCGTACTTCACAATCGTAAGAAGTTCAATAACTTAACATGTTGTATGTATATGTAATGTATAATGTATGTATAGATTGAAAAATTCACTCGATGGTAACGGATTCAAATTTTGTACCCAAGTCTGTAAACATAATTATACACGCTGTTTCGCTCTAAATTGTGTTTTTGCAGATGCCTTAGTAACAGGTACCACGGATTAAAGTCGTTTTCGCAGTTACCATTATACTCGGACGGAGTTTCTGCGACTGAACACTCAGACGTTGCGTTTTTTGCAGATACCATGGTAACTGATACCACGGCCTACGTAGAGGCAAAACCAGTTTGCGACTTAACTATCTGTTAATAACACCCAACGGGTGACGTACCAGCTGTTAATTAAACTCAACCAGAGTTTCTGAAACTGAACTCTCATAGTTTTTCTCAAGTATACATCTAATTAACTGTTAGTTACAACTGCTCGATGTTGTGTTTTTGAAACTGAGCTTTCGTAGAGGCAATACAGGTTGGACTTAGGTGTTTGCAGTGAGAATTAAGTTTTTTGCCACAAGTTTACGATTAGCTGTTAATTGCATACGGTCGGTAATGTGAAACTGAGCTCTTGGAAATGTATCGTTAGAAGTTAATGCTTGTTTGGATAATGATTATAGATAGCATGATGATGATATCATGCTTCTAGAAGCTTAACCGTGGAAAGTACTTACTTATCGAACAAAGGGAGTTATAATATGGACGAATACCGTTAGTTGTATGTCTGGATGGTTAATATAAATACTTTTGTTGCTCAAAGACTGCATTCGTATTAATAATAATAATAATAATATTTATTTATTACCCACTTACATCAGACAGATTAATAGTGGAGTATAAACTTGAAGAAAAAGAAAAACGGAAAAAGACATGAAACAAAAACTAAAGTCGACAAAACATTAATCAAACAAACGGATCAAACCGTGGTGAGGCGACAGACGCCGATACGCTGTTTCTGAGAGCTTCTTGTGTAGATCAGTCAGCTTCTCGGTAATATTCGGAAGATAAAACTTTTTTACTATCTTTCGATTCTTGTACCACAGAGGAAGATAGAGAAGAAATTTACAGAACCGGAAATAAGAAGATCGAATATCACTAATATCTTTTTTCTTAAATATAGGGTAAAGCCCAGAAAGGTAAAGAACAGAATGATCGGAGAAAGTAGAATAAAGCTTACCAAGGGCGACACGATTGTATTTCCCTCGATTGGCTACAATTTTAGAGTAACCAATCTGGATTTTCACTCTAGCATCCCGTACAGCACGCTCCCGAAGGGTTTTAAGATTTTGTGTAAGTGTAATACCCAACCACCGGATCGAATCTACGTGTGGGATAGAGAAATTTTGAGAACTTAGAGGTCTAGTAGAGGAAGGAACGTTGAAAGAAAGATACTCGCATTTATCAACATTAAGCGAAAGACCGATTTTAGTAAAAGAAGAAGAAACTTTATGAACCATCTGCGATAGACTGAGTTTAGACCGACTAATTAGAAGAATGTCATCAGCATAAGCAAGGTAGGAGATATCACTCAAACCAACAAAACACATAGAAGAAACATTCTCAAGAATACCAGAAATACAAAATTTGAAAATACTAGGAGATAACACTCCACCCTGCCGTACGCCCCGACGAACAAGAACATTAGAAGATGAAAGGGCACCATTAGTTTTAATTCGAAGATAAGAATTACCATACCAAAACTTTAGAAGAAAAATAAAAGAAAGGTTAATACCATGGCTATAAAGAGAGTAAAGAGCTTGACTATGTACAACACTATCGAAAGCCTTGGAAAGATCAAGAGCACAAATATGAAGACCATAACCTTTAGCCGAAGCATCTTTAAGAAGGGAAGCAAGAGCACGGTGAGCGTGCTGGCAGCCAATGCCAGACTGAAAACCAAACTGATTCTCCCCAAAATTAGCATTAATACTTATGAAAGGGAGTAGGATATATTCAAGGATTTTACTAAAATTACAAGCAACCGTGATAGGCCTGTAAGAAGAACAATCCAGCGGATTTTTACCTCGCTTAAGTACAGAAGTGACAGTTCCACACAAAAAGCTGTCAGGAACAAGGGAACAGCAAAGGCACATTTGGAAAAACAACTGTAAATGGAAAAACAAAGACGGGCAATTTATTTTTAGATGACAAGCACTGATACCGTCAACATCAAAAGAGCTTGATTTCAGTTTCTTAACAGAAGCAATTACAGCATCAATTGAAACGGGAAGAACTTGTGCCTGAGTCAGGGAAGACGGGATAACCGAATCAAGCAATTTCGAGTAAAACGCGTGCACTGCATAATTCACTTTGGAAAATATAGCTGAATAGTGGTCAGACCATGCGGCTGGCGTAATTGGGCAAATACGATTTTCCGAATTATCTAATTTAGCTGAATTAATCACTTTCTCCCATTCTGTCTTACTGGTAGGACAATCTAACCCTTTATATCGGCTTGATCGCAGACATTTCTTAAACGCGCGCTTAGTTTTTTGTTTTATTTCAAACACATTCCCAGACAGTGGTCGACCGTTCGCTATCCATATACGCAGCCACAATTTGGCTTTATTTTTAACAATTTTCAGCTCAGGGTCACACGACCAGATAGGTTTCCTCGTATTTCTCCTCACTCGCTCCTGAGGGACAGCAACCTCCTCAGAGCGTTTCAAACACCACACGATTTGGTTGTAATAATGGTTCAGGTCATATTTACTTTTAGTAGAACTAACACTCCGCTGGAGTAGATGAAAGGGTACACGTAAGGAACCAAGGAGCATGGCCAGGGTTGATATATATAATGGCATATCAACTTTTTTCCAGTTTCTCCGAACAAACCACTTAGAGGCAGGAGCACAAGCCTGGTCTGTACTATCTTTTCTAATCGAAAAGCAAAGCGATAATGGAAGGTGATCAGTATCTTGCTCATCTTCGTGGACCTGCACTGTTGAGGATATGATGTACGGGGAACAAATTACGTGATCAATATCCGATAGGCTGCCGGAATTATGCACATACGAGAAAGATAGATCCTTCGCAACTATTCTGTAATCGGGGAGGCAATCAAGTAGGTTCACAGTACGAACAGAATCACGTTTTACATCAGTGTTCATATCTCCGATAATCATGAATTCATACCCATTTTTGCTTATGCTTTGAAGGAGAGTTTTCAAACTAGAGCATGCTTTGGAGAATTTATTAAGCGAAGTCACTTTTTTCCCATCGTGAGGCAGGTAAGTGTTTATCAGTACGGTTTTTCCGAGTCTTATAGCCAAGAAATGTTCATCAGAATAATAGCAAGACGGGGACAGAAAACTGAGCTTTTGTTTTATAATACAAGCTAAACCCCCGGAAGGCCTTCCAAAAGTAGACCTAGCATTTGTTGTGAAAACCAAATGGGCGGCACTGCAACGCAGGAAATTAACACTCGTTGCGGTCAAAAGATGTTCCTGAAAACATACAATGTCAAACTTACTGCACAGTTCATCAATGGTCAGGTCCTTGTTTTTCGTCCCATTAATATTGAAGGACACGACTGATACTGATTCAGACATTAATTTGTTTTCGGTAACTTCCGACTGACAATTGCTTTCAATTTTGGGCATGTGAGGCTAAACGAAACATGATCGCCTCCACAGTTTGCGCACTTAGGAGACAAATTGCAAGGCGAGTCTCTATCTGAGACATGAGGACCGGCACAGCGCGCACATTTTGGTGTAACACTGGAACAAGACGACTGGAGATGGTCAGGGGATCGGCAATTGTTGCAGCACCGGGGAATCGCCTTGAACTCATAAACACTTAGGATTTCGTATCCTACTTTGAGACCATATCTGAATGCTTCGGATCTTGATGCTGCATCGGAGAATTCAAGTTTTACTGCCAGGGATTTCCCTAGCCTAGAGGCGCCAGAAACACCAGGGCAGGACATCAGATGGGACAATTCAAAATCAGGCGGAATTCCCTTCAGGAGTCCGTAAAACTTCTTGGTTAGAACTTTCGCAGAAGAGCCTGTAATCTTACCAGTTACCGACATGCGGAAATCTTCAGCAACTGACTTATCTATGTTGATAATCAGTTTATCACGTACAGGACGAATGCTAGTGATTGATTCGTGTCCATCAATCTGGTCTATCACATCTTTTCGTTTTATTGGGTCCGAGAGGGTAGAGGGAAGGTTCGACACAATAATAGTAGCGTGCGAGTCAGGAATTGCCGGTTTCGGCAATTGGGGGTAATTCAGATCATAAGCATCCAGCTTAGTGGCAACAACCTTGAGTAGTTGTTCCACACGATTCACCTTTGTTGACAGCCTAGAATAAGCGACTGCGGGCAAAACCGGAACCTCGGTTGGAGACTTGATAACATAGATCGGAGTTGATACCTCCTCAGAGTCCAGTTTCTTAAGAAAATCAAGAATATCTTTCACATGGTTTGCAGATGCTTTCGCACCGATACGCCGGGGGCAATTGTCATTGGGCGCAACCTTCGCCCAAAATTCGTTTTTCGCATCAGCGATAACACCGGGTTCAAAAAAGTCTATTGCGTGCTTCATAATAATATCGTCTTCAATTCCTTCTTCCCAGTTATTCTGCAAAAAGTTCATTACCGGGCAATGCACGAACTCGCTATTATCCATTATCCTTTGCTGGGAAAAACCAGTCAAACTGGTCAAAGCGCACGTAATTCACCAGAGGTCTGATCAGTTCGAGTGACTGAAATTCCAACCTTAAACCTCTAGACCTGCTGTAAACATGGATGCTGAGGATAGTGGTAAGTTACTTCAATAATATATTGTGAAGTTTCTATTTGTGTGTGTGTGTGTGTGTGTGTGTGTGTGTGTGTGTTTGTGTGATGAAGCTCTCTCTAAGTGTTACCTTTAACTGTCAGTAAGTCTCTGCTCAGCGCTGTATTTTGTTTGTTTTTTAGATATGGGTTATTTAAAAATTATAAAAACTTGAATTTCAACTTGAAAATCACTTACCAAATGAAAGCTGTTACTTAAAAAATTCAATTCAGAACCATTTTGTTCTAAAAATCCCTCAAATGAGTTAAAATAATTCAGTGTATTCAGTTAGAAGAATAAAACTGTCTTTTTAATTAAATTTTATGAGCTAAGAAATTCTGTCTTTTGTATCCAAGATGAGTTAATTTAGTATTATTTTACCGTTGTGGCTAATAATACACTCCAATATTCGATCACGCAATCAAAATATAACGGTACAAACATGTGGGTTCGTGACTTTTTCAAAGAATGCATAAAAGAGATGCGTCAACTACCGTGTTTTTGTAGCGTTATAGCAACCATTCTTGACAAGGGTCATCGCCAAGCTATCAATTCTCTTAGACCAATGATTGGGAAGGCTGAAACCCGTTTAATGCATTACTTGAAGATATGTTTCAAAGTCCGCTTGGATTCAAACAATGTTTACGAGTGACAACACAAACGTACTTAGCGTGCCTCAGCTTTTCATACTGTGTTGAACAGATTAGCATCCCTAAGTGTTTCAATCTTATATTAGATCTCAGAACTGAATCTGGACGAGGGCGACTCCTAGCTTCTGTTCTGCTTGATCAGGATCAAGGTAAGGAGATTTGAAATTAATAACAGTCTTGGATTAGGTAGTTGATTTCTTCATTACTGTTTCAGTCTAAATCGTACTATAGTTCAGGTTTTTAAAGTATGACGGATTTGAATCAACTTTTCTGGTCTTTCTTTTTATTGACGATGTTTCTCAGAAAAATTTTCAGTTAGCTATCATCAGTATGATGTTTTTGTTGTTAACGTCAGAAGAGATTACGAGGAGGACATTGTTATTGACTAATATCTTTTATTAATATTCTGAATTCAGTTGATTTCAAATTGGAATATTTCAGTACTTGATTAGTTATTGGGATGTAAAATGTCTTGGTTCTTACGCTGTGTGTATATGAGATGTGCTTAACATTTTGCTTTTTAAGTAAAACCCTGGTAGATTCATCGGACCATGTCCTTGTAATTCATTCCATTGAATGATTCGAATTAAATCTAATTTTTACTTTTAGCCAATGAGGTGGGTCGACTAAACAAAATAATTGAGGATCAGAAGCAGAAGACGAACAAACTAAAATAGACAATGAAGTCCGTTGATGCGCTACAAACCGTTTTACAGATCGAATGGGAACGAATTAATAAAATTTTGAAATAATTTTGCTGCCATTTTATGTAGTAAAATGTTGTGTGGTCCGTCATTCACAGTGCAATTTGTGATAATTGTTTTGGTGACCCCAACTATTTTTTGAAAATCTCTCAAAACTCTACAAGTCACAACCTTGAGAAAAAACTAATTTCTCACTGCAAACACCTGATACCAACCGGTATTGCCTCTATGAAAGCTCAGTTTCGAAAACACAACACCGAGCGGTTGTAGCCAGGAGGGGACTAGTATGAAATCTGATGACACCTAGCCTAAAATCTGGCCTTTTTCGGAAAAAAGACCCACCCACCCCTGTCTGGATGGTATGAAATCTGTAACTGCTGAGGGGTACCCCAGTAATCCTCAAAAAGTCTGTATAAAAAGAAAAAATTACTCAGCCCACCCCCCAAAAAGGGGTGAGTAGCATATCGTTCGATTGCAAATCTTAAGGATAGATGCTTTCTCTACTCTATCTGTCGTTTAGAACGAATGTTATACCAGTATCACATATTTTGAGCAAACTTAACGGGTTTGCATAAGGATTATCACGATTTCTAGTATCAATCCACCATAGCGGCCCCACTTGCCAGTTTTCCGTTTTCACAATTTAGTGTGGTTTCATGTTGAAACTTCGTATACTTGTTGGCATTGGGGTCCAGATGTGTATGTTAGGATCCGGTTCACACACCTACCCGGTCCCGGTTCAGGGGCAAATGCGGCTCATTGAGTGAAGTCAACGGTCCGAAGTGGGTCGGTGAAATTCTAGAAGTTACTTTTCATGTTGCACCTTCCCCACCCTTCTCGTTCATGCGCAACTTGGCCCAGGTAGGCTGCCAGCTTCTAATTTCCTGAATCCATATCCCATTTTAAGTTACGTTTGCAGCAGATGTTTTCTGCAGCCCATGTCTTTTCTATATATAATATCGATTTCCTCGTAACAATCACCTATAGAAACCAATAATCTTGCCTCGACTGGTTTCTAGTGGCCTATATCATATTATCATATCCAAGGCGGATGTCAGTTCTTATAGGACTTGCCCTTCGAGCAAGTGCCATAAATTTCTGCCCGTTCGTCGGTCTGTCGGACGTTTTGCCAGATTGGGCCCTTCCACATAAGCTAGGACGATGAATCTTGGCAGGCTTATCAGGGACCCAAAAAGATTAACTTGGAAATAGTTACTTCTCCGATCCGACCATCTGGGGGGGAGTGGAGGGAGGAGGAATCCGGAAAAGGTATGAATAACTTTCGAAGGGGTTTTCGGGTCTTAATGAAACTGGATATTTGGCAAGACCTCGCGTCTCAGACGACCCACTTCAAATCCGGACCGGATCCGGTGACTTTGGGGGGGGATCCGGAAATTTTTGGAAACGCTTAAAGTGGAGGGATTGAGATGAAACTTGGTAGGAAGAAAAAGCACAAGTCCCAGGTAAATCGGTGACATGCGCGGACCGGATTCGGGCGTTGTGTGGAGAGTTGGGAGGGGAGGGGTCCGGGATTCTGGTGATCCTGCGAGCGCGGTAATTTTTGATCTACTAGGACGATAAGAATTTGGCAGGCATATCAGGTACCCGAACAGACTGACCTTAGAATAGCCTTTTTCCCGTTCCGGGGAGTGGGGAGTGGGGAGTGCAGGAATGGGGAATCCGGAATCTAGTAGCATGCATAGCGTTTGAACGGGTAATCGGATTTGAATGAAACTAATCAAGCGGAAAGAGCCATCGCCTCAGATGTTGCACGTCAGGCCTGGACAGGATCCGAGACCTGTGGGGTTTGAGTGGAGGGGGGCACCATACATCTCATGAAACGCTTAGTGTTGAGGGAACAGGATGGAATTTGGCAGGAAGAACAAGAATAAGCCCCAGATCGTACATGGGCTCTTTGGGGGAGTTGGAGGGGGTTTCCCGGAATTCCAGTGATCGCGAGCTAGGTTACTTCCAGATGTACTATGGACGATGAAACTGGCAGGCATATTAGTGACCCGAGCAAATAGAGTTAAGGACTGAATATTCCTTCAGCCCAAGCTGACTTAGAGTCATATATTCATGTAATATATACAAAAACGGATTCGTAAGCTGTGGTGCTTATGAAGCGATATTTAGGCCCTTCTTGGCAAGGGTCCTCTTCAGGCTGTATTCTTCTGAGCCAACGCTGGGGACGGAAACAAACCTGCAATCATGAAGAGGACCCTTGCCAAGAAGGGCCGAAATATCGCTTCATAAGCATCACAGCTGACGAATCCGTTTTTGTATATATTATATGAATATAAGAATTAAGGACCTGACGCAATGCCCCAGGAAAACTTCCGTTCCTGGATCCGACCATTTTCGGGGTAGTTAAGGGAAGGGAAATCCAGAAATTACTGACTACCGTAGGCTACGAAGGGGTGGTCCGATTCGAGTGAAACTTTATGGGTGATAAGAACTGATGGCCTAGATATGCAAGACATGTGTCCGTGCCAGATTTTGTGAAATGCACAAAAACCAAACAAATGGGCCGAATGGTATGTAAGTCGGAGAGTTTATTCGGCCTAGGTTTGTTATTTGATGTCCGGACCGGACCCGACCACGAAGTAGGAGGATGAAGCGGCACACGGAAGCTTGAAGAAATGCTCCGATTCGAGTCAAAACCGATGGGCGGGAAGAGGAGATGTCAGAGATGCGATTTTTTTTTTATGTTTCCTAGCCGTAGCCATTCAGACACAATGGGGAAGTTGGAGGGGGAGACACGAAAATTTTGCTGCTCGCTTACTAAGATGTTCATTTAAAAGATGACATATTTAGTGTCCGGACTGGGTCCAAGCACGGTGGAGGGGGGGGGTATCGGAATTTCCAGTAAAATACTCAAATTCGAGTGAAACTTGATACGCGGTAAGAAAAGATACTTTAGATCATCCATTTATGTGTCCGAACAAGGCTCGGCCGCGGTAGGGGGGTTGGAGGGGAGGTACCGGAAATAGAGTGGCACCTCCAGGGATCCAAAGAGTTGGGCTAAAATTGGAAGGTAGAAAAGTCATTTCCCCTAGATGATTCGAGGCGATGACGAAAATGCTCAGTCTCGAGTGAAACTAGAAATCCTATTTCCAGGTCCAATCCTAGGGATCCTAGGGGGGCTGAAGGGTGTATTTTGTGACGTCTTCTTATAGTTTCTTGCACCACCTTATCAAAAGTGCCATATGAGCTCAGCTCGTCTGTAAAACTTAAGGCAAGATGGCATACACCAACTCCCGCTCAAACACTTCAAACCCCAGATTCAGCGCCATGTTTCAGGGGCACTTGGGGTTTTAATAGCTTTTGACACAAGAAAATACCGTTATAAAAATCAGGGGCGCTTTGGATGAGGTTGCCTATAGAGTGGGTGAGGATTTAGAAGTCTGATACTGTGAAACGAATGGCAGGCTTGTGTTCGAGTGTTTAGTATAGAAATCAATTGTAACAGCTGTTTCGGCCATGTGATTTCCTGTTGAATGATACGTTACTGGGATCCATGTACAAAATAATCTGCCAAGGGGACCCACCCAAATAAAATCTGCGATTTCTTGGGAAAAACACCCACCCCCACCCAGCTAGGGTCCTCAGATTTCATACCAGTCCCCTCCTGGTTGTAGCTAACAGTTAAACAGTTGCAAACTTGTGAAAAACTATAGTTTTGTTTTTGCAGATACCATGGTATCTGTTATCACAGTAACTGGATCTGCAGTTAGACGTTTTTACAGTTAGCGTGGCATCTGATATACGGCTACACTGTAAAAACAACTATTGCTGAAATTGCATTTTACGAGGTCAACCCAAAAGAAAAACTGATATTCAGTTATACCATTAAGTACTAATGTAACAGTTACCATGGTATCTGCAAAAAACGCAACGTCTGATTGTTCAGTCGCAGAAACTCCATCCGAGTATATCTAACAGCTACTTAGACGTAACACCATGGTAACTGCGAAAACGAGTTTAGACCGTGGTATCAGTTACCATGGTATCTGCAAAAAACACAACGTCTGAGTGTTCAGTCGCAGAAACTCCATCCGAGTATATCTAACAGCTACTTAGTCGTAACACCATGGTAACTGTGAAAACGAGTTTAGACCGTGGTATCAGTTACCATGGTATCTGCAAAAAACGCAACGTCTGAGTGTTCAGTCGCAGAACTGCCATCCGAGTATATTTAACAGCTACTTAAACATAACACCATGGTAACTGCGAAAACGAGTTCAGACCGTAGTATCAGTTACCATGGTATCTGCAAAAAACGCAACGTCTGAGTGTTCAGTCGCAGAAACTCCATCCGAGTATATCTAACAGCTACTTTGACGTCACACCATGGTAACTGCGAAAACGAGTTTAGACCATGGTATCAGTTACCATGGTATCTGCAAAAAACGCAACGTCCGAGTGTTCAGTCGCAGAAACTCGATCCGAGTATATCTAACAGCTACTTTGACGTCACACCATGGTAACTGCGAAAATGAGTTTAGACCGTGGTATCAGTTACCATGGTATCTGCAAAAAACGCAACGTCTGAGTGTTCAGTCGCAGAACTGCCATCCGAGTATATTTAACAGCTACTTAAACGTAACACCATGGTAACTGCGAAAACGAGTTTAGACCATGGTATCAGTTACCATGGTATCTGCAAAAACGCAACGTCTGAGTGTTCAGTCGCAGAAACTCCATCCGAGTATATCTAACAGCTACTTTGACGTCACACCATGGTAACTGCGAAAACGAGTTTAGACCGTGGTATCAGTTACCATGGTATCTGCAAAAAACGCAACGGCTACGTTTTCAGTCGCAGAAACTCCATCGTGGTATATCTAACAGCTACTTAGACGTAACACCATGGTAGCTGCGAAAACTAGTTTAGTCCGTGGTATCAGTTACCATGGTATCTGCAAAAAACGCAACGTCTGAGTGTTCAGTCGCAGAAACTCCGTCCGAGTATAATGGTAACTGCGACGACGACTTTAATCCGTGGTACCTGTTACTATGGCATCTGCAAAAACACAACTTAGAGCGAAACAGCGTGTATAGTTATGTTTACAGACTTGGGTATAAATTTGAATCCGTTACCATCGAGTGAATTTTTCAATCTATACATACATTTGAAATCTTAAGATGTTGAACTTGTTAAGTTGTTGAACTTCTGAAGATTGTGAAGTGCGGTTTGGATATAGTTATGTAGGATCAAGTAATCTTCTGGAGCTGTCAACCTATTAACATGTATACGCCATCTGTAAGTTTTCCAGTTTAGCGTCAGCAGTACATGTGAATGCAGGTTTTGGATAAAGCGATGGCGTGAATTTCGGGTTGTCGTTCAAACAGCGCACACTTTGACAGGAGCTCCGGGTTAAAACTACTAAAAATCTTAGATGACTCAAACTAAACAAATTTCAGATGTACAAACAAGCTGTCTTTTCATTTAAACTTTAAACATAAACGTTGCTAATCGCAGAACAATACAAACTTGGAATGTCCTGGAATTGGTTTTTGGAATGTGGAAGGTCCTACTCAAGCCGGTGCGAGGGGGGTTGCTGCAGATGTGTACATGGGTTGACAAACACTGACCCTGTAATTTCAAGCGATTCACCTAATGCTTTTTCCAGCCTACCAGTATAGGCCTCTGTGGAGCTTTCGGTACAACACTGATTGCACACGTGATGCAATCATCAGTTTCCGACTGGAAACTAAATGTGTGTTTCTCCGGAGACCATAGTACATCGTGAGCACAACCAAGCGGTCAAACTGTGAACTACTATGGCTAGGCTCGTGAAAAGATGGAGGCTATTCCGCTCGATAAGCTCCCCCACCCTTCTCCCGCTCAGAACTATCTATAGTCCAGCGATCGGACGATGACAGAGACCAGTGTAACTACAAAGGTGCTTGCAAGTAGTGCGTCACGCGTCTCCCGTGCTTAGTATTGTCTCATAGACATTTCCATGACACTATATGACTATAGCCATGACACAATTAAGTTTACATCAAAACCATACAGTTATACCCAGAAAGCGATTAAAATTTCAAATGTCTACAGATGTAAACTTCAAACGTCAGATTCAAACGTCAGATTTAACTTCTCAACAATATCAGGACTAATGATTTCGTGCGTGTTTGTATGAAACTATATGACTATAGCCAAGACTCGATTAAGTTTCAAGATGACTCAAGATTTCTTACTTCAGAACCATACAGTTATACCAGGGACCCATAAATTTTCTTACAGGGGGCCTGTCATTTCCTATGCTTCTATATTGATATGATGACCGAACCAATCAATCTTCCAAAAATCCCCGTTTGAGTCGATTGGCATTCTTCTTTGCCTCATTGTACATGCGCGCCAAAGAGACTCCTCCCTCAAGGCGCCAGCAGTCAATCCCAAATTTTGTCTATCTGGATATTCGCGTATTCTATCCCCGTGGGTGTTTCTCGAACTCTCAGACGTTCGGTCAGGAGCGCATCAGAAATGTTTTAATGACAGGCCCCCTGGATTGCGAGTCATTACAGGAAATTTATGGGTCCCTGGTTATACCCAAAAAGCGTTTAAAATTTCAAATGTCTACAGATGTAAACTTCAAACGTAGGATTTAAATTTTTATCTTGGACTTCATAACAATACTAGGGCTAATGATTTCATTCGTGTTTGTAGCGCCAACTCGAAAACCAAATGCTCGTCTCTCCGGAGAGTGCGTCGCGAGCACAGCCAAGCGGTCAAAGAGTGCTATCCGGAGACAGGACTATTGATTACGCGCGTGTTGCAGCAGTTTCTCGCTGGAATCCCAATGCGCGTTTCTCCGGAGACTGTGTCGCGAGCACAGCCAAGCGGAAAATGGATGAACTACTGCGGCTAGGCTCGTGATCGGGTGCAGGCTCGATCGATAGGCTCTCCCTCCCTCGCCCCACCCACAACAGACTACAGCCGAACGTTGGGCGGTGACGTAGCTCAAACCATCACGAGAGATGCTGGATAGGCTCGAGATCGGATGCAGGCTTGATCGATAGGCTCTCCCTCCCTCGCCCCACCCACAATTGACTACAGTCGACCCGGTCGGGTGGTGACGTAGCTCAATCTGTCACTCGTAATGCTTGATCGCAATGCGTCACGTGTCACCCGCGCTCAGTAGTGTCTCGCAGACGCTCCACCTAGTGCTTTCCCCAGCTTACTGGTATGAGCCTCTGTGGCGCTTTCGGTAGAGCACTGGACTCGTAATCAAAAGGTCCGCGGTTCGATCCCGAGACATGCCAGCCTTTTGTCAAGGCCCCGCTGTTGCCAAGGCGAGATCCAAGGCGAGGGGTTACTACAGATGGTGTACAGACGCGTCAAGAGTATGACAGCTTACCTGAGACTGCACGACCATACCCTTGCCGCACTTCTCAAGACTATTCAAGATTCATACTTCAAAACCATACAACTGTACCCATTAAGCAATTAAAATGTTTAAAGTAGCAATTAAAAATTTAAACTTCAAATCTCAGATTTAAATTTAAACTTCTCAAGATCTTGAACGTCTTAGACGTTGGCCAAGACTTTGAAAGTCTTAAGATGTTGAACTTCAAGATGTTTAAACGTCTTAAGACGTTTAAACGTCTTATGACGTTGGCCGGGACGTCTTCCAAGACATGAAGCAAGGGTATAGTCGTATCTTCACTACTTATCTGAAGTTGATTAGATGTTCGTTTCAGGGGTAGGAACACATGCTGAATCCGAATATGAAAATTATTTTCATACCGTGCTAGTAGTTTGCGCAGAATCTGGAAATTTAGCATAATGTTTTTAGAACCAATGACATAGTCGATATAGATTGAGAGACACGCTGTTTTATTTTTCGAAAACACTAATGATAAACAAAAAGTGATAAACGACAGACACTGCCACAAGGTTGAGAGCGACCATAGTGCGATAAATATTAACACCAAGTCTCAAACAACCCTGTAACAAAGGTGCCAGAACAGTGAGGAGGGTGACAGGACGTCAGGGTGTGATGGATTTTATTCCCAGAGACAACTGGTCAACCAATTTCACTTTTCCACAAAGAACACTTTTACTTTAAACTTTAAAAATCAGCAGAAACACTAGAAGAAGTGGGTAAACTGTCTCGACTGCTTGATTTCAGAGTCATTTTGTAATTATCATCTTTATCAAGCGTTGACGGGACATTTTGAATTTTCTGCCACTATATGGCAAGCCTGTTGATGCTGTGTTGCGAATTTTGGCTTCGGTCCCATTACCGCAAGACTACAGCAGCAACATGGCGTTACGGATGAGGGGTCTCATCAAAGGAGCCATTACAATTAGATTTTTTGTGTTATCTCTGACTGGAGTTAGCCCACGAGAATGTTCCATACATCAAAAAATTAAAAAAAAATCAGGCATCGAACTGGATCACCCGGAACCCTTATTTTTTAATTCTGGAGCTCCACTTTAATAGAAAACTGTTTAAAGCCGGCCTACGTATTCTTTGAGTTTTGGATTGTCAGGGAGGTCGAAGGGGTTGAAATGTGTTGTTCAAATTTCGTCTACGGATTCACAGGCATAGTTTGTAGGTGGGTCTTTAAGCGCTATAATTTAGAGGCAGAGGAGGGTTTCAAATTAAGGGTAAAAACAATATGTTTTATAGGCTAATGAGATATTCGTTTAAGGGCTAAGGAGGCTCTGTGAATCCATATCTGAACTTTTTCTTGCCGGACAAATGATTCACCAGGAATTCGGTCAAAGCTGGAAATTTGGTTGAAGCTCAAATTTGTTTCTGAAGTCGATTAGAGAATCGGTATCGGGATAAGGAGACATGCTAAATCGACTTTTGAACTTTATTTCCTTGACGGATAAGGTGGTAAAATTTGCAAAAACCTGGAGATTTGGATTGAAAGGTTCGGCTCTCACTGTCACTAGATCTTTTGCTCTGCATGCAGTTCGCTGGGAATGTCGCTTTTGAAGTCGATTAGAGATGAGATGTTTGAGTAAACATGCTTGATGAATTCAGATCTGAACTTGGTTTCCTCATTTGATTAGTTGTTTGGCCGTAAGCAAAAAACTTCAAAACGATAAAAGGAAATTTGTACATATTCAAGCGGTTGAAATTGAATAAATAGCAAAAATATTACAGGGGCTTGGCGACCAAGAAGTCTGATAAATATTATATTTTGGGATCCCACCGAAAGCTTTGGTCTTATTGTTCAAGCTCTCAAAACTTCTAAACTTGTGTAGGTATCTCATGAAGGAATTTACGTTAAAAAAAAAAAAAATGCGGATAGCATATATTCTTTGATGAGCTCATCAGGGTCTATCGATTGCCGTTGAAAAAAATGTTTATCTTTATTTGTTCAAAAGTTGACTTTTTTTGCCGAAGGTCAACTTTCTAACATCACTTAGAAAGAAGCTACCGATAGGCTCGTGTAATACCATTTATCTAGGCCTACATCAATCCCAATTGCTATAAACTCAGCAGAAATCACGAACAGAAATGTATAGATGGCAGCACTTTCGAACCCGCGGGCAATTGTCACTTTTTGTTTCTGTAAGTTTTTCTATCTATCACTCAAAGAAGTTATATTGGCTGTGCGGCCGGGGACTGTAGCACATGTTTAGCACTTATAGATTTTATCCCACCTTTAATGTCAAACTGGTGTCTGCCTCCTTGCCTGCTACAACATAGCTTTCCATGCGAAAGCATAAGCATGGTTTTCATGGAAGGAAAGCTTGGCTGCACAACTTTAGATAGCCCTCTCTGACATGCTTTGACTCAAGAGCAAGCTCAAACCACTCCACTATTTCTATTTCTGTAGAAGTGGGTAAATAAAGATATTCATTCATTCATTCACTTTTTTGTGGTCCCAGGCAAGATCTCTACAAAGCTTTCCGAAATGTAATGCCATCTTCATCAGTCTGGCCTAAGGTCCACACTTTCCGTAACAACTGCACAGGTGCAACTGCACAACGAAAATACAATTTAGGTCGTGATTTTACTGTATTGTAGTTTCTGTAAATGTGTCCGGTGTAGAGTCTGACTTAGATAGATATTTGTAGAGACAATGTAGCCTACTTAAGCTGATCATCTTATGTTGTCATATTTGTAGAGACAATGTAGCCTACTTAAGCTGATCATCTTATGTTGTCACTTTCTTTTTAGTTTTTCGGAAATGTTCGCAATTTTCAAAAGAATTGAGGTATTGAAATTTTACAGCTATAGGATATATCAGATTATTTTTTTTTTCACTTTCTTTACGTGATTATACTTTTGCTATATGTTCTAATTTGTCCAGGATACTCGGATAGTCTGAAATGTTACCATTGTGGCCTGGTTCTTAGCAACAACTTCGTTGGACCCAGTTTCGATGCGTGGGTCGAGCATGCCAAAAGATCGAGCGAGTGCAAATTCGTCGTGCAGTCCAAAGGACTGGACTTCGTCAGACGTGTTCTACAGGATGAGAAGAAGAAGGTATGACTACTTTCCCCAACTAAAAATAATTGGCACACACATTTTTTCGTACCTTAGCGGCAAACCATTAATTACCTTTTGCGGCAGCTTTCGAAACAGCGGCAAGTTGGTCCCCGCGGGTCGCCGGAGGGTCGAGGAACATGTGTCCGTGTCAGAGTATCCAACTATTTCTGTTTAGTCTTTATTCCGAATTCGTAAAAAATAGTTATCTTAACTAATTAAATTAGGGAAAAGAATTCAGCCTGGATCCTCGACCCTAGAACTGCTCCCTTTAAGCTTTAGACGGACGAAGACCCATGTCAGGAATGGTCAAATGATGGCTGGAGCAAATCTTAGCTGGGCTCTCACATAAGATTTAGTGTCCTTACAGACGGATGCTATAAAAATGTGCTCTTTTTAATTGATCTGTGCTGGAAAGTAGAATCATTTTCATTTCTCAAGTCTGTTTACCCGATGAAAAATATCCGAGAATTAGTCGTATGGAGCAGTACGAAAAAGTAGCATGCAGTAGTAACTGTTGCTACTACATGCTACCACTAGCAAATTGGATGCTATCGGATACTACTACATAAGATTAACCCAGTCGGATGCATGTTTATCAAAGTATTCCACACTACTACACATCACTAATCAAACTACTCCATACTACTATATACCACTCCATGCAACTTTTCCGTACAACTACCATACCAGTACACAGTCAAAGAATTTTTCATCGGGTATGACAAGGCTGTAATACCAAGACGATCTGTGACATGTTTTATTATGTTTCAGGCATCACTGGAAGCGGAAAAAAAAATATCGCAAGACATTCGCGATTTACAGAAACGATACAGATGGCCAGAGGCCTTCGGTATCCGTGTGATGTTAGAAGAAGGACAAGTTACTTCTCTTGCACAGTGGAACGATGTTGCAACGTCTGTCGAAAACTTGCCAAAAGATTGGGGAAATTATATTGTCATCAGTGGCTGGAAACTTCTGGACAAGAAAGGTGACAATGTAACGAACATCCATGTTTCTGCGATCCACCCGGAAAAAGGCATGATAATCATTGAAGTTAGTTCAACAAAGAGGAAGGTTGTCTCAGAAGTCAACAAAGCACAGCCTGTTCGAGCTAGAGACCATCTTGCTGAGATTGCCCGGACATTTTTTTCTCAAGATCCAGGAAAAGCGGAAATGGTGACGGAGATTTTCAACTCCTTCCCATGCTATATTGTTCTATCAAATGTTAGGGTTTCACCACCGTCCAAGTCAGGAATAGTAGTTTTGACGAGAGGTGACTGCAACCAGTTTGTCTTCGATCGTAAAGTCAAATTTCACGAGCTTCGTGGAGAATCTCAGGATTTTTATTCGAAGGAGGTATATCCATTCCTCCTTAGGCAATACACCAACGAGAACATGTGTATAGCCATGTCAGAGGCATTTAGGGTTCGAGAACACACCAAGGAGAAGAGAAAACGCCCTAGCAAAGCAAAGGGAACCTTGCGCATAGCACCCACAGCCAAGGGGATATATCTCTCTCCTGATCAGTACAGTATCTCGGCCTTTCAAGGAAAGAGGCTGATGATCGAGGGGGCTGCTGGCACAGGAAAAACATTAGTCTTGTATCAAAAGATGAAGATGTGTCTTGACCTGGGTGAAAAATGCCTCTTCTTGACCGACGCACAGGAACTAGTTGAGAGAACTAAAAAGGTATTTGAGTACTGGGGGTATGGCACTGAAGGACAACTGGAAATAAAGCTGACCGCTAACTTCAGTAATGAGATGAATAGATCTTTTCCAGTCGGTACGCAGTATATACGCAAACAAGCTGGAGACGAGGGTCAACTAAATGAACCCATTCATATGCTTGCCAATGTATGTGGCTGCAACGGCTTTGGCTTATCACAAATTCAACGTGAGTTCTTGAACAAATGGAGACCGTACAACTTATTTCTTGATGAATATGAACCCTCGAGATATCAATTTGAACTCTTATGGTACGTGTTTCTGTCATGCTTTTGTCTAACAGAATTTCGGTGGATTGCCATCGATCAGGTCCGGGCTCCGAAAACTGCGGAGCTTTTCGTTGATTTTCCTACTGTTGTGCTTACAGAAGTCTATCGTTCCCCTGCCAATTTTTTTCCGTTGTTGAAATGGCTCTACGAACAGGTCGCAGAGAACAATCGTGAAAAACGAGACCCTTCAGTCCCAGGACCGACATCATTTGACGGAATTGTGAGTCA
This sequence comes from Branchinecta lindahli, assembly GCA_023053555.1. Taxonomy (NCBI): domain Eukaryota; kingdom Metazoa; phylum Arthropoda; class Branchiopoda; order Anostraca; family Branchinectidae; genus Branchinecta; species Branchinecta lindahli. The sequence continues at coordinate 27,594,909 of JAKZAO010000011.1, forward strand.
CCTGAGACCGAAGTATGTCCTCGTCTGTATAACAACGGTCTGTCCATCTTGTATACAAGATATTGCCACAGAACTGGTTGAAAAGGAAATGCAGATGTTGCCTGATTACACGCCATCGCAGTTCACAATCCTCGGTGACAAACATTTGAAAACATGTCTAGCCGGAGATGTGGAAGTTGCAGACAATGCGGCATGTTATAAGGGATGCCAGAATGAGATCATCATTATGGCCGATCTGACGTGCGGAGACCCTAAGGAGCACTATATCGCTCTGACGAGAGCTTTCGTCGGCTTTGTAGCTATTGTGCTGAAATCAGCTTTTGATAAGCTCCATCTTCCAACTGAAGTTAAAAATACTTGCAAGGTCGTTTATGTTGATCCTTTTTAAGCCTGCCAAAAGTGACCAGCTGAAAGCTCGGTGGATTCTCGGTGCCTTTGAATATGACTCTGGTGAGGATATGATAATGACATCAGATGAGTGCCCATTTTTATGTCTGTGTGGGGGGGGGGGGCAAATTCCAGTCGCACTTCTCGGTAGTCCATTTAAGACGTTTGTTAGTTAGTTTTGTATGTTTGGTCTTCAGATTGTATATTTGAAAAATGTCAAGATGGAGTTTATTAAATAAGGCACTGTACAGATTCCTGGATACTAAACTAAATAATCTTGAAATACATGATGCTTTGGCTGGAATGCCAAATATGGTTCCCATCATACAGGGGTGCAAGCCGATAACATAAATCCCTAGCTGGAGACATTAGTTGCGTTTTTGCAGATACCATGGTATTTGTTACCACGGTAACTAGATTTACAAGTAGTCGCTTTTGCAGTTACCGTGGTATCTGATACCACGGTTGCTCTGCAAAAACGAAAATTTCTGAATTACGCTTTCCAAAGTCATCACAAAAGAAAAACTGATATCCAGTCACATCACTACGACTAAAGATGCTGAGAGCAGAGAAGATAGGACACTTCCATAAACCCAATGAGTCGCGTAAAAGGCACCATCTAATGATGAGTTCTTCGTTGAAAAAGCTGGCAGTGTCTGTCGTTCCCCTATCTGGGAATCGGTACTACACACTCTATGTTCCCCGTTTGTCGGATTCGATGTTTCAGGGGATAATGTTCCCCGAGAGATCGGGGAATCTACTTGCCTAGGGCTAATCTTTCCTGCGAAGTCGGGGAATCGTTGTACCCTGGGCTCACATTCCCCGAGTATTCGGGGAATTGACCTCGTAATGTAATAATGAATTTTGATATTGGGGAATCGGAGATTCAGGGGCCAATGTTCCCCGACATACAAATGTTGGTGTTGTTGAATTGAGGTGGGGGAATCCAAGTGCCAGGGGCTAATGTTCCCTCATTATCAAATAATCGATTTTCGGATCGGGGAATCGAAGTGTCAGGGGCTAATGTACCCCGACATAGAAATGTTGGTTTTGTTGAGTTGAGATCGGGGAATCCAAGTGCCAGGGGCTAATGTTCCCCGATAAGCAATAATGGATTTTGTGAATAAGAATCTGCAGTCGGAAATTCTGATCGTAAAAATACAATTGAAAACAGTTGTTTTCAATCATAAAATTACGATTGAAAATTTTAATCGTAAAAATACGATCGTAAACAACTGTTTTCAATAGGAAACAACTGTTTGCGATCGGAAAAATACGATTGGAAACAACTGTCTACAATCCTGAACAACTGTTTACAATCGTAAAAAATAATTGTTCACGATAGTTTCCAATAGTTTTCAATTGTTTACGATTGTTTCCAATTGTTTTCAATTGCTTACGATTGGAAAAATTTCCCGTAATCCAATGGAAAAAACGATCGTTTACGACTTGAATTATTTCCATACGGGTTTGAACGTCTGGAACATCCTTAACATACATGGTATGTTTTGCGTTTTTAGTGTTACAGCTGTAACTCTTACTACTTCAAGTCTCCAGTCTCCTAAACTAGTCTCCAGCGACTTGAAGTAGTAAGAGTTTGTGACGGTCAGCCTCAATACTTCCACTTATACTTATTTTGGAAGTAGAATACTTATTTTCAGCCCATTCTACTTACCAAATTTGGTATCTACTTACCGACGGTACTTATTTTCTAGTCACCTGCTTATTATCTCATCGTTTAATCTTTGTGCAAAATCTCTACGTATTTTAGCAAAAAAGAGGCCCTTTTCTGAATTTTCGCTTGCGGTGCATATTTTCAACATTGTCTGGTTTTATCCGTGCGTCTCTCTATTTTTGCAGAAAAGTGGGTTGATTTAAAAAAAACTTCATTAAAAAAAATCTTTGACATCAATCGGCTGTCTAACCACTGAGAGAAGATGGTCGAGTAAAGAACTTGTTTAAAAGACAAATGGAAATCAGAGGTGACAAATAGCACCGATATCTTATTCGATAACGTGATAGATTACTGAGGAAGGTTAGTGGTGGAGTTTAAAAAGTTGTACTGTCTAAGCCCAGTGTGTAAAAATTAGGAAACGGGAACTGGTAGGATATAGACGAGAAAATTGAGCGGATTCGAATCCGGCTAAAAGGACGAATCCTGGATTCGAATCCGGATTCGGATTTGCCCATCTTTGCCTCCTCTGTGGTCGAGTGCTTTTAGCATTTGAGGGATCAATTCTAGGTCCGGGAACAATAGATACTGCCATTTCTTCAACCTTTGCTCTGATTCGGGTGAAACTAGGGAGTAGCGCCAAGACTTGAAAGAAGTGACACAACAGTCGTGAACGTCCCTACTGAATCTCAATCAGCCGTGCACCAGCGATGGCTGGTCTTAAATAACTTCATTTTATGAAAAAAGCAAAAAAAAGGACACAACTTCCTCTGTATCATCAATTTGTGTAGACTGCACCTTAGTTTAGTTTAAATTCTTAGTTTAGTTTAAATGCCACAAGCGTAGTCCGATACAGCCCGTTTGCGAAGCAAGGAAAACATAGGTCTTGACGCTGCTCCCTAGCAGAGGTGTACTGAGAACTTTAATGGTTTGTTTGAGGATCAACTAAAAGTAAGGAGTTACAAGACAAAGATATCCCGAGTGAAAATAAAGATAGAGCCAATTTAGTGCCAATGATCGTACTGTCACGATACAAACCATGTATACGTGATTGGTCGTTGTTTTGTATTGATTATATTTGCGTCTAAAGTTGCTATCGTCTGAGTTTTGTACCGTTCTGAATAGGTTACCTGTCAATCATTACGGAAGCGGCTTTTGTGATCTGGCATGGAAAGAAAAAGGTTCGGGGCTCCGAGGAGGATCGAGCCCTCGCCCATACATAGCTGCTTTTGTTTTGAAGCAAAAGGTTGACGGACCGAAGTGGGATTGAACCGGGGACCTCTGTGTCGAATACCTGAATGTGCGAAGTTATGTGGTTGCGGATCAAAATTATTTGACTTGCAGTCGTCGGAAATCTGTTAAAGCACAGAGGACTCTAATACGCTATTTTACACTCCAATTTTGAATATTTTGGTTTGACGGGAACGTCGATCTCCATCGTACGCCGAGGTACTCAGGTTCTGCAAGAACTCGAAAACCACAAATTCGGCAGCGACGGCGCGTGCCATTTGGAAATTCTTTATTCTTGAGGTATTTACATGAATTAAATCGTAAATACTGTCCTCTGTGCTTTAAGGAAAATCTTGGTACGATTGGTCCTTGAGTTATTACATGTTTGGATAGTCGGCATTATGTCTGACTTCTCCGAGAAATTTAAAACAGATGACCGGTTCTTTTTAAGTTATTCCATCGGTTACTCCCGTTTGAAGATTTCCTCTAGTTTTGCCGTCGGGAGAAAATGCACGAGTCTTATAATTACAATCCTAGTCTTGCCGTTATTTTTTTTCTAGACCAAAATCAAGGTGTTACTGCAAGCCTGCTTTGGCAGAATCTTCTGATGGGCGGCGTCACTTCTGAAATAGAAGTTTTTTGGGGTTTTTGCTTTTCCCTTTTCGGTTGTAGCTTTTACCTTTTTCGGAGGTTTTCACCTTTTTCCAAGTCGTCTTTTCTACTCTAAGTGCTTATCTCTTCTTCCTTGATAAAGATTATATTTGTGACAGGCATTTGAAATTCAAAAATTCTGTTTACATCAATTTGAACAGATGAAATTTTTTTCACCTGTTATTTTTTTTTCTAGACCAAAATCAAGGTGTTACTGCAAGCCTGCTTTGGCAGAATCTTCTGATAGGAGGCGTCACTTCTGAAATATAAGTTTTTTGGGGGTTTTGCTTTTCCCTTTTCAGTTGTAGCTTTTATTTTTTTTTTTGAGGTTTTCACCTTTTTCCAAGTCGTCCTTTCTACTGTAAGTGCTTATCTCTTCTTCCTTGATAAAGATTATATTTGTGACAGGCATTTGAAATTCAAAAATTCTGTTTACATCAATTTAATTGGATTTGGGATTAACTGACAATAACCGTGAGGCCAAAGCAAAAAGGAGAGCGTAACTTAGTCAACTATAGCACGGTGAAACTGTTTAGAAGAGAAATTTGTTTAGAAGAAAAATTTGTTTAGAAGAGAAATTTAGTTTATAATTTGTTGTTCATTTTGTAGAGGCCATGTGCCTTATTTTTGCATTATATTATTATTATTATTATATAGCGAGTTCCTATCCGGACCAAAAGTTTGGAGTTTTTCGTAGGAAATAATTTTGCAGATCGAACACAAAGACATAGGCTATAAGCTAGCGGTTTTCTGCACGCTATCGATTTTCTGTAGTTTTCGAGTGCTCAGTGAGTTGGCACATGCGACACATTTCGGATCGTACCTAGAAAAATAGGCATGTAAAGAATGGTTGGCTCGTGATTTTCCGTAGTTTCGATGTCACGGCAGGTGCATACTCAGTTCTTGTAGGAAACCATTTGAACATGCACCAGTTGTCTTTTGATGTCCTGGCAACTCAGCGACTGACACATGGGTAACAATACCGCTCGTACCTAGGAACATATGCACATTAGCTAGGATTCCCTACAGTTTCACCGTGCACGATAGCACATATTATTCAAAGCTTCTCGAAGGACGGATAGACCAGCACTCGGGACATCTGAAGGACCTCAAAAACAATGCGCGCATGTGCTTTTTGGTATAGTTCATCAATCATTCTCTGTCTTTTTTTTCACTCGGGATTCATATCTGGGAAGGCCACACTTCTACCCGATGAAATATTTGGGGCCTGTAGTAGCACGGTACTACTACCCCCGTGAAGTGTATATAGTATCAATGCAACTTTTTCGCAGACTACTTCATAGTATTCGGATCAGGCGCGTATCCAAGAAATTACTTTGGAGGGGGTTATACTCGCGGGTCGGACCTAGTCACAAAAAAGTACTAAAAAGATGTGGATCAGAGGTAAAAGTCTATGCAAAACGATTGTTTTAGTATATTTCGGAGGGGGTTCGACCCCCCCCCCCTCTGGATACGGCCTTGATTCGGATACTACTGAGTCCGAAGGTAGTATTTCTGGACTCCCTAGGCTTTAAAGAGAGGGATGCAGGTTGGTTATGAAATATTATGCTTCCCAATATTGAGAAGTTACAAAACAAAGATAGGTAGGAGTTCATATCTGGAATGGCTAAAGATATGGAGAGTATCTGGACTCCCTAGGGATGATGCTAGGATGTCAGACTTTAACAGATACAGATACAGACTTTAACATAAAACCGTGCTAGTAAGAACTTGTTCCTGACCCACAAGGGACAGCGAGTGGGGTAAAACGAGACAAAACAGGAAGAAAAAATACTGAACCATACTTGGAACAATTCGTACAAGAGTAGAGGTGTGTCAGGTGTGTGTGGCATAAGTTACAAGAACGATGGTCCCAGTTTCTTGTTCACTAGCAGTAATTAGTCAGAATGTCTAAAATACCGAATTTCTTAGCAATTTTTATTTTCCTGTATCATGGGAGGAAATAAAAAAGAGCTTGCAATTCATTAAAGGCACATAAAGGAATAAAAGGACGAAGGTCGCACCTATATACATATACATATATATCTGTATTTTAAAAGCTATTAAGCCATATACAGAACAATTCAAGTCAAGAAACCATACTAAAAACAATCACACTATTTTCCACATTCATAACTTAATAAACCTCACTATTTCTCGCAACCGCAACTAAATATCACCTACCTACTCTCTACTAAATTAATAATTTTTTCTACTATATTACAAAAACAAACTATAGATCTTGAATAAGTGGTTTTCAGGATACCTGAAATCCAGGATAAATTACTTTACGTAATTTATGATACAGTAGAGGCATGCTTATTTGAAACACTTCTCTAACTGTTTATATAACTAGCCTGGCTTTCTTCCTTGCCTATAAACAGTCAAATGGAAAAGAAAAATAACAAACTGGATATCAGCTAACAGCCAACCACTTCAGGGTATCCTGGCATGAACTTTGAGTAAAAAGTCCTTAAATTTTATTTTTTTTTTAAATTTTACAAATTCTACCTTAATTTGAACACCAACCTTCCACTCCAAACTTCTACTCCTATTTGAGGCGTCTTTTGGTTTGAACCGCCATCTTCTTGGTTGAAGGCGCGTTCCTCTTGGCAAAGTATTCAAATTGTGAAAGGAAAACTAGGTGGCAGTTAAGTCGCTAACAGCAGAATATTCAAAGTGATGAAAACACTAAATTTCGTGATAGACGTGACTAATATGATAGATTACTGAGGATGGTTGGTGGTGGAGATAAAAAGTGGGATTGCCTAAGCCCCTTGTGTAAAAATTGGGAAACGGAAACTGGAAAGATGTAGACTAGAAATTTGAGCGGATTCGTAAGATTGAAGGTTTGGAATCCGAGTCCGAATCCGAAGCAGAAGATGCGAACCCGGAGTCGAATCCGGCCAAAAGGACGAATCCTGGATTCAAATGCGAATCCGGATTCAGAATCACCCATCTCTGCGTTCACTAAAGCATACCTCTACTGTACTTCAAGTTTCGAATTGTTTTTCTTCTCCACCCTAAAGGCACTAGTCTGTACCGATTTTGCGTCTGCCCATGTCTTGGCTCTTTTCGTACCAAATCAGGCTCCCTTAGAAAGACCGGTTATCCAGTTTGTTTGTTTTTAATTTAAAGCTAAGGGGGCCGATCAGTATGTAAGTTTCAGAACAACACGGTGTTCCAAAGGAGGCGGGTACGTTTTGGAACAGAAACCGTGTCTACTGCTGCTTGTGCTTTAATGCCGTTTTTTTTAGAAGAAGATATACAAAAACCTAAAAGATAGAATTGTCAAAGAATTGATCGTTAAGCTTATAGAAGAGGAAAGATTTGTCTACTTAAGCGTGGATGACCGCTTTGTGTACTGCAAATTCTTTCACAGTTTTTTTTATTTCAGGCGACCTGGGTCCTGGTTGATGGTTATGGACTTTTTTTTTATTTCAGGCGATCTGGGTCCTGGTTATGGATTCCAGTGGCGTCATTTTGGTGCAAAATACGGCACCATGAATGATGATTACACGGGTAAGGGTGTAGATCAGCTTGCACAGATCGTGGACACCCTAAAAAACAACCCTGATGATCGAAGGATTATTTTAATTGCCTGAAACCCAGCTGCCTTATCATTAGTAAGTATTATTCTTTCGAGAAATTGTTTCGAAAGATGATTCGAAGTGGATGGAACTCAGCTGCCTTACCATTGAGGTACCGTAAGGCAGCCTTTCCCCAATCATTTTACTTTTTGCTTCAGTATTTTTTTAACAGCCAAGAGAAACCGTTTTACCTCCTTTTTATGGCACTTGCCTTCCGGCCAAGTGCCATATACCGATCACTTTTCCGTCGGTCGGTCTGTCGGTCGGTCGGTCTGTCGGTCGGTCGGTCGGTCGGTCAGTCCGGTGATCGCGAGTTAGGGTACTTCCAGATGTGCTAGGACGATGAAACTTGGCAGGCATACTAGGGACCCGACCAAACTAACATGGAAATAGTCACTTGCCCGATTCGACCATCGTGGGGGGAGGGAGGGGAGCCGGAATCCGGAATTTAGTTGCATGCATAACTTTCGAACGGGTGATCAGATCTTAATGAAACTTGATATTTGGAAAGACATCATGCTTCAGATGTCCCATATCAAGTCCGGACCGAATCCAATGAATGTGGGGGCGGGAGTCGGAGGGGGGAGCCGGAAATCATGTTAAACGCTTAGAGTGGAGCGATCGGGATGAAACTTGGTGGGAGGAACAAGCACAACCCCTAGGTACATCATTGACAGAACCGGACCGGATTCGTGCACTGTGGGGGGAGTTGGGAGGGGAGGTCCGGAATTCCGGTGATACGGAGTTAAGTTACTTCCAGGTGGGCTAGGACAATGAAACTTGGCAGGCAAATCAGGGACGCGACCAGATTAACCTGGAAATAGGCAGCTTCCCGATCCGACCATCGTGGGGGGAGTGGAGGGAGGGGGAATCCGGAATCTTGAGGTCTGTATAACTTCCAAACGGGTGATCGGATCATAATGAAACTTGATATGAACACGAATATGAAAACACGAATCTGAACACGAATATGAAAACCATTTTATCGCCGGACAAGTAGCTCACCCAAAATCCGGCCAAACCCGGAAAGTTTGTTCAAAGTAAAAGTTTTATTTGAAGTTGATTAGATGTTCGATTTAGGGGTAAGAAAAAATGCTGAATCCGTATATGAGAATCATTTTTTAGCCGGATATATTGTTCGTCCGGAATTCGGCTAAAACCGAAAAATTTGTTATAAGTTAAATTTTGATTTAAAGTTGATGTTGAATTCGTTCATGAGCTGTATTTTTTCGCCGGACAAGTAGCTCTGGATTTCTCCGAAACCGCGAAAATTCGCAGAAGTAAGGCAGGATCGTTTCGATCGGCTTATAGGGGTAAACACACATGCTGAATCCATATCTGAACTTGGTTTTCTGAGACGATTAGCTGCTTGGCCTTAATCTGTTTCTAAATTTTACGAGTAAAAATATTCAAGGAGTCTGGCGAAGACTGGATCTAGCGAAGACAAAACCTGATTGTCTGGATCAAATATTGAATTTTTGGGATCCCATCGTTGGTCTTGTTCGTCCTGATATGCGCAGCGGCGAAGAGGGAAGTAGACGGGTATCAACTCAAACCTCACAGCAAGTACTTCTAGCTCCGCTCAGTTTTATCGAGGTGCCTTCGCAATGCTTTGTTTTGAATAGACAGTCGGATTCCCAGGGTTGCCACTCAACCAAGTTGAAAAGTACTAAAAGTCGGCCAAAAAATAATACTGAAAAAGTACTGTTTTCACCAAAAAAATTTCGCGTGTGCGCTTCGCGCACACGCACCCGTCTTTGATGTTGTGATAGCTTAAAGAAAATCGTAATTCTTCTTCCCCTTTGCGTTTTCATTTGCCGTAGTCGGAGACGAGCCAGTGTGCCCAGAGAAGAAGGCGAACTTTTCTGAGTTTTGCAGGTGCCAAATATAATTTCGCCTCCTTCTCCAAAAACAGTAGCGATAACCTGATGGACCATGCCATTCTCTTTTTTCTCCTTTCCTTTTTTCATTTCTTTTCTCCACTAGAGACATGTCGTAACCGATCGTAACATAAGCCTACCTAAAAAAAACAATAGTCGCGTTTTTTGTCGCCTATCTACCAAGGCCTTGGTCCATTTTCCCGTTTTTACACCAAGCCCTTACTCCTCACGTCTATTTTGGTCGTTTTTGGACCAAGCCCTTTGTCCTTTCTGCCCAGGCCTGCGAAGAAAGGAGATTGGCAGCTCGGAGTCGGACGTCAGTTGACGAACGGCGCCAGACTCCTCTCTGCCAAAAACGGTCAAATTAGCAGAAAACAATAAATAACTGTAATAAATACTGAAATCGTCTAACAGTGACAGAAAATACTGAATTCGTCTTCATACTGAGCGAGAGTACTAAACTGGACAAATAATACTGAAACCAGTATTAAAATACTGTCGGTGGCAACCCTGCGGATTCCCCTGGATCGTGCCAGTTCTGAGTTGGTCGTTCGTTGAGGGCCGACTGCCGAGGCGATCGGCAGACGCTCTTGCAAGATCCACCGCCGCAACTGCGAGGGCCATCCACGGCCGGCTGTGTTGGATTATTTGTTCATGGTTTTAGCCGCAGTCGCTAGAACTCACGGCGTCCACCAAATCCTTCAAAATCCGATAGATGGCATATGTGGTGCGGAATTTCTCGACAACCAAGAAATTAAGATGTCGCATGTGACATCTGTTAGATTTGGAGGGACCAGCCGACATAGTAAAGTACTTTGCTCTTTTTCGAAACTTTACTAAGATTCTTTTGGTCCTTTATTATTTACTGACATAACTTAAAACTTGGAAATAGGCACACACATCAATATCCCGACGCGGAAAATTTGAATTTCACCGAAAGCCTGCATTGCAACGGCTATTGAAGCAAATCTCAGGAAATGTTCGATTCTTTTTTATAAGGTCACTTTTGAACAAAGCCTGCTATTGCGTGTGACCCCCAAAAATTATTTCGGCAATCGTTATCCGTTTTAGTTGCTAAATATTTCAAGAATAGAGGTATCACAAAGCCAAAAAAATATTCGATGAAAATCGACTAAATGAATAGCAGAGCAACGAAGTAACGCATTTTCGTCGGGTATTCAAGTCTATTTAAGTGGACAAGTGATGGGTAAGTAGACGGTCGTATCCCAGCCAAGTTCGGTTGAGAACCTCTTTATCTAAGTGCAAGGCCTAACCCTTAAACACTGTTTATTGTTTTTCGGAAGGGTGGTAAGGTAGGTACAGGCGATAGTGTTTATTTTGAAGGAAAAGAAATAGCATTAAAGGAGGAATTTCTTTATTTAGGTGTCAAGTTTTCATCATAAACAAATATATTTTGTCTTCGGTAAAGGGAAATACATCAGTAAAAATGATTTTAAGGAGTGATCTGAAGGAAATTCATAACCTAAAGACTCATAAACAGTTATTTCGGTCTAAAATATTGCCTGGTCTCCATTACGGTCCAGAAGTTAGTTAATAGGTTCAGGGTTCTATGGAAGGGATGGATTAGGATCAGATAGCTCTATGAATAGTAAGGTTCTTAAGGTTTCTTTTTACGTTACAGTCGTTAATAGTTCAGATGGTCAGGTATCGGGAAAAATTTATAGCCCTCCCTCGTAGGCGGTTGGTTAAAGCTTAACTGAAAAATCTAGTTACCCATTACCTATTCATTTAAAGCGGCTTGAAGACCCGATGAAGATGCATTTCTTCGTTGCTTCTCTGTCCACGAATAATCGATTTTCATATGGTGGAAAAATCCCTTAGCACAATCCAAAATAATTCAGTGTATTCAATTAAATGATACAAAAATAAGTTGGCTCTTTAGTTAAACTTTGAAAGGCGTACCTATAGAGGCACTGAGATGGAATGTCGGATTCTTGGCCGGAGCGTGTGAAGGGTATCCTTGATCAATGTGGCATAGAAGGATACTGGAACGAAGGGAAACCAATCATAAGGTTGGTTCAATTGGTAGAGAAGTCGAAGTGGTATCTAGTACCAGGAGATTCAGAGATGGCCCGTTGAGATGGCAGCTTCTGGGTCCCTGACTTTGTACGCGATTGTCAAAGAGAGTTGGGGGAGGAGTTTATTTTAAGGTGGGGCTAAAAAGGGAGGAATTAAAGTTGTTATTAAGTTGCAAACGGATACGTCAGCTACATTTCATTTTCCAACTTGAGCCTGAAGAGGACACTTGCCTAGAAGGGCCGAAATATAGCTCTAATAAAATGTAGCTGACGTATCCGTTTGCATTGTCAAATTATGATTCGCAGTCAGCTTGGGCTGAAGGAATACCTATGTTATTAAGTTTTGGGGGGAGATTGTTTACCGTTTGGAGAAAAGAGAAAATAGGAAAGACTGGTCCTTTCTTTTGCCCAATGTTTGGGAGTGCGAATGGTGATTTGATTTGAGTCATGTTATGTGCGAGTTTAGGAGTTGAATGAATTAAGCCGAGGTATTCAGTCAAAGAGCGTTTGGGAAAGAGTAGATAATTAGGATATTGAAAAGTAGACAATTTAGTAATGTGAGAATGCTTGGAAAATTCCTTCGGATTGGTTTGCACCACCACGAACTGTTTACTGATAGAGTCATATTTTATTGATTTTGTTATTATGTTTATTCAAACTAGTGTTAAAATATTTTTTGTCCATGGCAATCGGGGTTTTGTGTAGATATATCCTATTCTGCTCTATGTATGTTCATAATAGAATCTTCGGCACGAGTACCACGATCCATGTTACCCCACATAGGCCTACGTGACATTCTCACTACACCTCGTCTTTTTATTTCGCCGACTTCGACTTTTTGTCAGCTGGGTTTCTAAATCAGCTTAAAAATTACAGATGTCTTCCTTGTATCTTTCTCTACCGTTGACGCTCTTATCAATCCCTACAAAGTCCAAAATGACAAATTCTTTGAAGCTTTTGCAAGTCTTCGCAACCTGCTAAATATTTTGCCAATATTTGTAATCCAATAAGTCCGAAATTTTAATTTGGTTGCCAACATCAAATCAAAGGCCGCCAGCCGTACTATAGATAGGTCCTTTAAAGTCCGTATTAGAACTTAGACTTATAAATAAATAAATAATGATTTAATCAATAATATCTGTTTGTATAATAATATATAGTGTGTAAAAATATCTTTGGATGTGTCAATGTTTAAATAATGGCAGTCAGCTCATGAATAAAATACATCAATCAACAAAGAAAAATCAGATTTACGTATAGCTAAGAACAATTAATTTTTTAAAATAAAAGCATACTAGTTCAAATGCGATGTTCAAGTTCTGCTTGAAAAACAAACTACCGTATCTTGTAGTTTTAAGTAGTGAACTGAAATACTATAATGCTCGTCAGCCGTGGTTTGAGGGAGAGGAAGCTTGTGACCATCGTTCGTAATCCACTACTTGATCAGAGAATATTCACTCTGAGTATTGCAATGGAGTTTAAGGTTCATCTACCTTAGATCTTTTCGGGATTACGACGATACTGTCGAAAATGCCGTTCATTTAGAACTTGGCTCTTTGGCCGGTTCAGCCTTCAAGGGTCAATGATGATATTTATGCCGGGAAAATCCCTGCAGCCGCAGCATTAGAAATCACAAATCATTTTGTAATTACCACATAACCACCTTTTATTTCACGCCAACCGACCTTCTCTGTTGACGTCAAAATAACAAGGAATTTCTAGCAAGTAAGACAATAAAGATGAAAGAAGATGTTCGTAAATCTTCTTTAGAAATGTTCGTAAAGATGAAATGTTTACAAAATGACATCGAGAACTCATAGGTGGCCTTCACTTATGTTTTTTTTACACTAATGGAAGGAGTTTTTGAATTTTGGCCTTGCGGAGCTACGGAATAGAGCGGTGAGCGATGAGCAAAGGGGTTACAGACTCTGCAAAGTAGGAACCTGGTGAAAGTGAATGTTGTGCAGTTGTTTAATTGTTTATGACACTTTCATGAAAGAACAAGCTTGCACATATCCCAAAACACAGAGCAACTTTGTTTAGAGTAACGGCGTTTGTGTCCGTCTTTAAATAATAATCAGGCGATATTCTTATTTACTGTTTGCGAAGTTGAAGGATCTTAGCAACTGCTTCACATAGTCAGCTTTTACCGCGATACACTTCGAAATCAATCAGTCAATCAAATTTACTTCCAAATAGCTTAAAGCTACACTGTCAGAAGTTTCATAACTTATCGAGCATAACACTTTCAAGAATAACACCTTTTCACTTAGAAATAAAGTGTTATGACCAATTAAGTTTACACTATTTCGTGCCTAGATCTCCAACAACACCTTCAATTGGTAAAAATACTACACTGTCAGAAGTTACATAACGACAACAGAAGGATGCCCGGTTTCAACAGATAACACTTTGGGATGTTATCTGTTATGTTTCTTTCGTTCCCGTTAGTATTTTTACCAATTGAAGGTGTTGTTGGAGATCTAGGCACGAAATAGTGTAAACTTAATTGGTCATAACACTTTCTAAGTGAAAAGGGGTTCTTCTTGAAAGTGTTTTTCGCTATCTGTGATGAAACTTATGACAGTGTAGAAGAGGAATAAAATATTTACGAAATACACAAAAACGACAACAAATTAACTAATACACTTACAAGATATGACCAGAAATAAATGTGGGAATGAAACTGTGTAGAAATTGGGCTGAAGAATTGGCAGGATACGGACAAGACTGATTGCCAATGTTCCTCTCGACAAGAAAAATGATTTACGTATGAGCACACTCTCATAAAGCGCCTGTCGAATTGTTTACTGTTTATGTCCCAGTATTTAAAAAAAAGTTGAATATTTTAAAACTAGGCTCTTCTTTTAAAGTTTAACTGAAAAGCCAACTTATTTGTTTGTCATTTAATTGGATACACTGAATTATTCGGGTTCTGCAAAGGGATTTTTTTATTTTCTACTATCTGCTCTAGTTATGAGGCTCAGAATATCTCCGGCCGTCCCAACAGCGTAAATTCTACTATGACGTGGGAAATTTTAATCTCAACTCAAATGCGGCTTTTCAGTGGGCCGTGGGGAGATTGGTGAAGATTGCTTAGTGCCTGAACAAAAAAAATGATAATTTTTCTCGTAAGGCATACAACAAAATTACAACCGCATTGAGGCACCACAAATCACACGAAAATTCCACTATTTGAAAATCTATTATTCGTGAATAGCTGAACAACGAAGTAACTCATTTTCAGCGGGCCTTCAAGCCAATTTAAGTGAATAAGTGATGCATAACCTTACTGTCCTATCCTAGCCCTTTTGGTTGAACTTTAAAGTTTAACTGAAAACCAGCTTATCTTTCTGCCTTGGATTTGAATACACTGAGTTATTTGGATTTTTCCATGTTGGACTGATGTAGTGACGTTCCGAATATTACACAAATGGTCGTTTACCCTTGTGTTGCTGAATACTTCAAGCATAGAGGTGCAAGCACATAGAGGTTCCACAAACCCAAATGAAAGAGTTTATTCGATTGAAATCGATCTGCGAATAGCGGGGCAACGAACTAACACATTTTCACCGGGTCTTTAGGCCTGTTTAAGGTTTAAGGTTTAATAAAAAAATTGCCACAATATCAGAAGCTAAATAATAGGCAACAAAGAGAAAATAAATAAAAACACATTAATAACCAACAACATCTAAATAGTATACCATCAACAACAAAACTTAAGACAAAATACAGAAACAAATCATGAACCGAACAGGCACAAATGAACAACAAACGTGAAATTTTATTGGTTGTTAAAATAATTAGTAACAAGGGGGAGAATGAGTGGAGCCGACGTGCGGTACTTGATGCTGGAAACAGCTTGAGTAAATTTGAATGTCTCGTTGAGTAAAGCTAAGTTCCCACTGCCCAGTTTGCTGTTCCCACTGCCCAGTTAATGGCCAGTTTTTTTTGCTGGCCAGCTTTTTCTCCCAGTTTTTCGTTTTGCTGGCCAGTTTTTCTGATCAAACTGAGTTTGATATTTACTGGCCAGCGAAAGACGCTGGCCAGTTTTCTTCAGATCGCAGGCGTTTTGAGTAAATTTCAGTTCACTGAATTGGATAGCCCTGAGAATAAATTTGAATTCATTGGTTTGTAGTGACCTGCGAATAAAATTAACCCAGTTTTAAATTTATTCACAGGTCACGGAGTAGAAGGCTCCAAGCAAATAAGGTCTCAATTGACTTATGACTTTGGTTCAAGAGGTTGATTGTGACTTATTTTTTACCTATAAATTTAATAGTGTCGTAAAACTACATGTTTCGAAGGCAAGCAGTATTTTTATGAGTATCTAGTACCTGGGGAGTTCAATGCAAAATGGATCGAACATTTTCTAATTAGGCAATGATATGTATATAGGTTCATAGAGTGAAACCAGAGTAGGAATGTAGGAACCGTATGTAGGCCTACCATGAATAATTCGGTATTTCGGGCAATATAAATAGAACGCATATATAAATAAGAGTGTCGCTATTGCATATTTTGTGAACCAAAGATCAACGGAAGAAACTGCACATTTGAAGCTATTTGCCTAGTTTTCCTTTTCTCCAAGCTCAATAAGCTGTCGGCTCATATCAAGAATCAACATATACAATATTCATTATTTAAAAAAAACAGAGACTTTTCCGTTCAGCATGTTTTGCAGCAATGGCAAGCGGGTCTATCTTAAAAACATAAGAACTTACTCAAAAATAGTTAGAGAAATCAATTTAGAAATTTACTATAGCCTTCCGGGAAAAACCACATATTTTGCAAACCAAAAGTCAGAAGTGAACCAACAAAATATCAATCGGTCCATCATAGCAAGCTTATCCGACCCTCAAAACTTCACAAGAACTGGCCCCCAACTATAGTCGCTGTTGCTAGAACACTAGAACCGTGACTCCGAAAATTGCTAGAACTTTTGAATAAATTTACTATAGCCTGCCCGGAAAAACCATTTATTTTGCAAGCCAAAACCCATAACATTTACTACGTAACTACTCTACTTTTTGTAAGTAAACACAACAATAGTAATGCTTCATTGTCATCCTTGACCGACTTCAAGATTAAACTCTTTGGCAGAATCTTCAGTTCTTAAACTCTATCCTGGCAGAATCTACAGTTTTGCTGTTCACACCAGATTATGCAGTGAGAACAAAAAAAAAACGGCAGCTTTTAAAACTGGCCAGATTTTAAATCTGGCCAGCAAAAATAACTGGGCAGTGGGAACTTAGCTTAAGTCGGTTCAAGGAGTTGTTCGGGAAGGAGGTGGCGGAATCTGTTCGACTGCAAAATTTTCTTACCAAAATCTGTTGTTAAGGCTCGAAATCGTGATCCGGGACGCTCTCTACCACATCTGCAACCGAGGATCCGTCAAGAAAAGACTTAACGTCGTGAAAACTAATCGTATACCAATGTTTAAAATTTAGGCAAAGTGGATAAATGATGGATAACTAGACTGTTGGGTCTCAGTCCTGTTCGGTTCGACTTTAACAAATTACACCACACCTTTGGCTGTTTTAAGCTTTTGTCGAGACAGCTTCTAGCAACAGAAGTCAAAGTTCCATAAACAAAATTCGAAATAATCGCCGAGAGCATTACGTTACGGATCGAAAACGCCTAAACCAGCAAGTTCGGGGGGGTTGTCGCACAAAATTCTGGTCTCCCGGCTTTAAAATTGTTGGGGCGATTCTAGGAGTGGGCTGCATTTGCCTGCATAGGTACAAGGGGTCCTTTACGATTACACTCTCTTCAGATAGTCGCCCAAGACTTTTGAAAAGCTGATGTCGCCAAGTCCGTAAACTTGGTCTCTAGGCACGCATAGTCATCAAATTAGTGAACCTGAGCTTACAGCTTCATGTAATCTCTGGTCTTCAGGGATAAACAGACATCAAAGGATCGAGAGTCTCAGGTTTAGTCTCGCTTTCAAGTTTCCAGAAATTGGAATATTTGGCAAACATGTTGATCTCTAGGAACCCTTCAACAACTAAGATTGTTAGCTCAGCAGCGATATATCCCGTCGGTGTCCTGTGGTCGTTTGGGGGGGGGGGTCCAAATTTTATGGTCCTTTAAAACACCCTTCTCCTTGTTCTTGTCAAAAGAAGATCTTTCCGTAGCCAAATCATTCCAAGTCACGAAATTCAAGGGGGATCCATCGATTCACCTACCCGTCGTTCCGCCCGAAAAATCCGTCACTTCGTCCAATTTTTCCGGCAGTTCGCCCACCCGCCAGTTGACCCGAAAATCCGTCGATTCGCCCACCCGTTATTTCACCCAGCCGCTGATTCGCTCAACCGGTGATTCACCTACCCGTCGTTTCGCCCAACATTCATTACTGAAGCGTCGATTCGCCCACTCCTAAAATCCGTCGATTCACCCACTTCTAAAATCCGTCGATTTGCCCACTTCTAAGGCGTATTCTCGCCGTTTCCCTAGGACATCAGGTGCTTAAAGGACATGAGGTACTTATAATGTTAATTCATCCTAGTTCAGTAGTATTTCCATCCATTCTCGCTCCCGAGATTCTTCACTTCATAAGTATATCTTGTCTCCGCGATTGGCAATACACTGATTATCGTGCTTGCCACGTTTGTTCTCTTTGCGTGACGTATCCATCGGATCATTGTCTCTAAGGAGCTTATTCGTTCGGAGCAAATTTTGCCAGGATTGTCATCCAAGGCAAGGGGCATGGAAAGAGGCTCACGTCAACCGAAGCTGTGTGTAATTCTGTAGGCATATATTAATTGTGACGTCGTCAACTATCTCAGGGCATCTGAGCAGAACCACTATGCAATGCGAGGTGACCTTTAAGCGTATTCCAAGGAAGGTTTGGTTCATATTTTTTTTTTTTTTTTTTATATTAGACCGAGTTTGGAGTAAGGAGCTTTTGTGTTAAATTTTGGCCTTACAGTTGTACAGTCTGCTCGACTTAAAATTCAAAAATGAGATGACGACAAAACAAACTCTCATAGAAAAATGCCGAACTTCGTGTCTAAGCTAATACACACATTTAAATGTAAAGAAACCCAACTGGGTTTGTCATTGAAACTTGACGTAGAAATAAATAAAAACATAACCAAAAATGGACGGAAGTACTTTTGCTCACTAAGTCAGAGTGTTTTTTGTTTTTATATCTTTCTGTTTTAACGAGTTTAGAGGTGAGATTCGGGACTTTTCTGGCACACACAGTCAGACAAGATTTTACATGGGAAATAGGCTACGTATGCGAAAATCGCGTCACTAGGGGAAACCTGCGGATGCGATTCGCTTACGGTTTACAGCGCGAAGGATGAAATTCACATCCGGACTGCGGAAATTGAACTTTGTGTGTGTATACCTTTAGCTATATATAAGGGACCCTGCTTTGACAGTAGATTATCTCAAGAGCTTTCTTCTGAATGGATTCGAGCCTTTCCCAATGATCCACTGTCAAGTCAAAGTGTTCGGTGAGGATTCTTATAAAAGTGTAAAAGGAGGCCAAGAGAACGAAGAGCTACTTGGCAAATTTGTATATACCTCATAAGATAGTCAGCTGAATCTCTGCAAGGAGTTTGATGTTAAGACCGTGAATAATTCATATTTTCTAATCTTTTTTTTTTCAGTAACGTTAGCCCCATTGACCAACAAGGTTCCGACTAATCAATCAATTTATCGTCAATCAATCGATCAATCAATTTATTGTCGTTCGGTGGCTTGGGGCAATAGCACAGTCGACGAAAAATGCGGTAGAAATGGCCGAAACGCCATTCTACATTCTCGTGAATGGCATTTAAAAATGGACTTTCGGGGACTACGCCCAATCAATTTATTTACTTCGTGATATTACGCATCACATATTAGAATTACACTTAACAGGACTATTTTTTAATAAATATATACAAATATTTCACAAATTCGGTGGCTTGGGGTAGTAGATCAGTCGACGGAAAAAGCGGTAGAAATGGCCGGAATGTCATTCTGCAATCTCGTGAATGAACTGTAAATTTGATTTTCCGAGACTTCTATCGTTGCAACTTGCAACAAAACTAACTGTCACTTTCTGTCCCGTTACATCAAAAGATTCGTTATCATTCTCTAAAACATTTGATCGATAACATAACTTGACCTGAGCTGTGATCCAAAGGATCCTCGCGACAAGTTTCGGCAAGAGTTACCGTGCTAGACGGACGGACGGATTCACGAGGTCAAGGTATGAGGTACGAGGTCGAGGTATCCCATCACTTATATTTTGGGATCCCAAAAATTGGAGAAGTACCAAGCCAAATCAGTGACATGCAAAAATAGACCGAAAATCAGCGACGGTTAAAACGGATACGTTAGCTGAGGGTTCACAGGTTTCGTTTTTCATGCTTAAGCCTGAAGAGGACCCTTACCAAGAAGGGCCGAGACATCGCTAAAATAAAACTTGGTTGACGAATCCGTTTATTGCAGCGCAGTCAGATACCGTTCGCAGTAAACTCCTCCCATAAGGCGGAGACTTGGCTCCAGCAGCCAATCACAGGCCTCCTTTGACTTTGTTAAATTTGTCAACAAACCGGGATCCTGCCGGGAACCCGGATCCTGCTCGGAACCTGGATCCTGGCTTTGAATTTTGACCATTCGCAGTCAGCTTGGGCTGAAGGAATATTTATCTTCTAGTGTCCCTTCAGCTTATGCCACAACCTAGTGTTATTTTTTCTTCTTTTTTATCGTGTGGAGAGTTAGGTATGGCGTTTGGTATACGTCATAGAACGAGTATTTCTTTCTTTTTCTTATTTTGTGCCATTTATCTTTTCTTTCTGTAGTCATTGTAAATGTGGCTAACGAGCTTCTGTCCCTGCCGGCCTTCAGTGGTTGGTTTAAGTTAAAAGAACCTGAACCTTCTAAATTCGAAAAAAAATTCCTGTTTTTTATTCGTCATTGTTGAAGTCCTTTAAATAGCATTCTATCTCTACATAAATAGTAGGCTGTCAGAAGTAATTTGACCCGTTTTCAATCGTCAGACCGATACCAGAAAAGTTTTCTATTTGATCCTAGTAGCTACTGAGGTGGAGCATGAAAAAAATGAGCTTCGATTTACATAATCTGATTCATAAAAAAAAACAGATCGTATCAAGTTTTCGGATTATTGAGATGCAACAAAATTCCAACTTGTAATCTTGTTACTTTGAAAGTAATTTTAGCGGCTTTTTAAAGAGTATTAGATGACGTCGCGCTCTGTAACTGTGTAAACAGACACCAGAAGGAAAACGAGGAAAACCTTTTTATAAGCGACTAGTATCAGTTAGCCGATTAGTACAGTGTCATGAAGTGTTAGGCTCCTGTTTCAATACATGTCATGTACCTAGTGTCGGGGGGTTGGCTATTTATCACAGTGTAGGAGATGAGACGATCATACGAAAATACAAATTATATTTAGTACACTGTCAGAAGTTTCATAACAGACCGCACATAACACTTTCAAGAATAACACCTTTTCACTTAGAAATAAAGTGTTATGACCAGGTTATGACCAATTAAGTTTACACTATTTCGTGCCTAGATCTCCAACAATACCTTCAATAGGTAAAAATATTACACTGTCAGAAGTTACACAACGACAACAGAAGGATGCCCGGTTTCAACAGATGACACTTTTGGATGTTATCTGTTATGTTTCTTTCGTTCCCGTTAGTATTTCTACCAATTGAAGGTGTTGTTGGAGATCTAGGCACGAAGTAGTGTAAACTTAATTGGTCATAACACTTTATTTCTAAGTGAAAAGGTGTTATTCTTGAAAGTGTTATGCGCTATCTGTTATGAAACTACTGACAGTGTAAAAGGTTCCTTCTAGAAAAAAAAACAATTGGAAAAAAGAACTATGAGCCGGATAACATAAATGGGAGGAGGGTATATAAGGGGACAATGAGAAAGATGAGGGAGACAATTACTAAATATTTTTGCGTGTTTGATATTAGTAAAGCTTGTTTTGCAACATCATCCATATGTGTATGTGGAAAACATTGCCGAATAAGGTGTCTATACATTACATGAGAGTAGTCTATAAAACGTCTAATGAATTGTCTTATATGTGTAATGTATTAAATCTCGTATATAGGCTACCCATAAAAGACGAAAAAGAAGGAAACCGAGGATTTCTTAAGAGATCAGTATCACTTGTTAGGCTCCCGTTTTAACATATGTCATGGACTAAGTGTCGGTTATCACAGACAGAGTTCTCGTATCTTAGATTGGACTAGTTATCACAACGGAGAAGACAACCGTGCTTAACGTTTCATAACACCTGTCGTGATGATGATAATTTAATTCCTCCACTTAACTGCATGGGTACTAGTGAATTATAATGAAAGAAACTAGGGAAAAGAAAAAGGAAAACTGATGAAACACAAATAATATTCAAACAATAACTTTTATCGCAATACTAAGATCGGTCATGCACCATTACAGTTACATCACAGTGACCTGTGCAGTGACTAAGCGTTCAGGAATGGCTGCACAAAATAATAGAGAAGTATCGTAACACTATCGTAACAGTATAGTTCACGTATCGTAACACCGAAATTGTGGTTTGTTTTTTAGCGAAAGACAGCAAAAAAAAATGTAATTCTAGTGTAACAAATTTGCATAAATCCCTAACAAATGATAATAATTAGTAGGTAACTGACGGGTTAAGGACCCAAGCATGAAGTTTTCCCCTGCGTTCACGGCTCTAATTCTCTCAAAGCGCACCGATTTACTGTTTATGTTCCAATATTCAAAACTATTTAAACACACTAAAACTGTCTCTGCTTTTAAGAAATTGTACGCGGCTTCGCCTGTTTTAAACTCTACCCAGGCTCATTGACTTCTAGTAAAAACTCGGCAAAATTCAGACAGCCGGTTGTACGCATCAGTAGCATGAGGCGCGAACACTCGTCGGGAGCATAATGCGCATGGAAAATGGTGAATCGTGGCGTGTGCAAAGGCTAGTGAGGTGTCGTTACCGGTTTTAAAATACAACATATCAAATTTGGGCCTTCGAGTTTAAGAATGAATGGACGCAATTTCGGGAGTACGTTGCATCGACATTAAACGACGGGTCGTTTAAGTTCTTCCGCGTCAACAGTTTTATATAGAGCTTTTATTTTATGTACTTACTTTTCGAAGTCCGACAATCTTAATTAGCATAAGTCATAGTGGGAAACAGGTGGGTTAAAATTACCGCCCGAAATTGATATAGTTGACCAATCAACTACAGGATGTGACTACTTGTAACTGTGGGATCAAACTGACACAAGTGCTCGCAAAATACCACTTTCATTCATTTGAACTAAAGAACCTGAAGAGGACCCTTGCCAAGAAGGGCCGAAATATTGCTACATAAGCATCACAGCTGACGTTTTCCGTTCTTGTATATATTATATGAATATACAAATAGTAATTAGTAACAAAAAAATCAAACAATAAAAATAAAAATGAAATACTGTTGATAAATCTTCTTTCAGCCCAAGCTGACTGCGAGTCATGTTTGACGGTGCAAAACGGATACGTCAGCCGAATTTTATTAGGGCTATATTTCAGCCCTTCTTGGCAAGGGTCCTCTTTAGACTCAAGCTGGAAAGTGAAACAAAATTCAGCTGACGTATCCGTTTTGTACTTTGGACATTCAGCGATATCGATACAAGAAAATTGATTAAATAATCGAATCTCTTAAATTAAATATGGAATATTTTTAAAAGCTATGTGACTTGAATATTTAAAAGTGGGTAAAAATAGATATAAATTAACGTCACTGAGTGATGGTGGAGTAAAATATACAAAAAGTGAAAAATGTAATCTCTTGGCTTTGTTTAAAAAAAAAAAAAAAGTTGAAATACAAACGGTGATACAAAATTAGAAAAAAAATGTGCCACACAAACGTATGGGTGATACTGACATAAGAGACACAGCCAGTACCTACTTCTTTCCATCAATATATAGTACCACTGCAAGCTTTTGAATTAGCCATTTGAAATCTTCCCCTCAGGTATATAGTAACATTGCAAGCTTTTGAATTTGTCACATTTGTAACTGAACCGGATCGTCTTGTGTGAACCTTTACTGTAAGGAAATTGATTTTTGAGGAGAAAAGTCATTCTTAAAAAAGTCTATCAACAGTTATTTTGTCATTTACCGGTCCTTTTGAAAACCTATTAAAATATGTAATTAGACTTCCAGTTTTTTTTTTGCAACTACAATGAAATCGCCGAGATATTTGATTTATAGATCGCACCAGTCGATGTCGGCACACAAGGAGTTTTTAAACTGAAGGCTGAGTAGACAGACGTTAGAGTTCACAACAATGGAGATGGATCTGAAATCAACGCCTTTAATCTTACATCCTGTATAACCCTGTTTTTTGTTTGCTTTCTCAGATCCCTCCTCTTCCTCTCGATGGCTCCTACTGTTCAGTATACAGATAGCTGATGAACAAACGCTAAAAAACCCGGGCCATACAAAAGTACTACCTTCCAGTGAATGTTTCAGATAAATCCAGTAAATAAATAAGTAAACTTATAATAATATATATAATCCAAGAGACAACTCTTGTTTCTTAACTCACCTTAACATAGTAAAAAAAAAATCACAGTAGAAAAATTCTCTCTGTGCAGTACCAAGCTAACCAACAATCCCAATTTCTTTATCCCAAAGAATTTGCTATCCCTCGAAATAGTTGCACTCATTCATCCCTTTCCAAACATCCCGAATATATTCCCTGCCTCAACTGTCAACCCTGCCAAACAGGGAAGATGCAGTAAATCGTCATTACTTTCTCCACATTGGACAAAATAGGGACCAACATTCGACCTCTAATAATACATACCTCTAATAATCTTTATTCTTTACTAATTCTTGTTTAAATTTAACTGTTTCTTAAAAAAAAAAATTCTTTACTTGTTAAGATACAGTACAATAACTGATTACCAGAGGATAACTGCAACACGTGTAGGCTTTTTTTTTTAAATTTATTAGAAGCTCATGTAATTAAAATGTAAAACGATCCGATAGATGAGATCCAGTGTGTTTCCGCAACAGTGGCGAAACTGGGGGGGGGGGCTAAGCTTGCTAAAAGTAAAAATAAATGATAAGCATTCAAAACAGACAAAAAAGAGTAAAAATTAAACACACAA
The DNA here is from genome assembly GCA_023053555.1 of Branchinecta lindahli. Classification (NCBI taxonomy): domain Eukaryota; kingdom Metazoa; phylum Arthropoda; class Branchiopoda; order Anostraca; family Branchinectidae; genus Branchinecta; species Branchinecta lindahli. The sequence continues at coordinate 27,619,506 of JAKZAO010000011.1, forward strand.
CAAAAATGAACAAAAAAGCTCAGCCCACTCGCAAGAGGATTTAGGTTAGGCTATCTCTCTATCTCTTAGCTACAAGAAAAAAAGACTCGAGTTCCCTAACAATAGATCTTTGCGCACTCTACATTTGTTTGGTACAGTTCGACATCAATAGAGTACAATAATGTTTATTAGTCAAATCGGTACAAAAGAGTAGCATACTCTAAAAAATATCTCTCCACACCACTTGTTTTACTCGCATGCTTGAACTATAGCAAGTTAAACTGTCCTGATTATTCTTGTTTTGTTATTAGTCTCCGCAAAATCGGGGAATCCCAGCTTGTGCCGACTAAGAAAAATCCACCTGGTATCCAAAATTTTCTGGCAAGTTCTCAAAAGTTCTACATATCACAACAGTTTTGGACAAAGTTCATGCTGGGGTTGTTTTTCATATACATATAATCGATACATGAAGAGCCGATTTAGCAGATATTAGACTTGACTCCAAATGAGAGACATTTAAATATATTTAATAGACTTAATATAAGGAGATGTGTATAGGGCTTCTAAAGATGGCCTGTTTATAATTCGATTTATTTCGCACGAAAAAATACAAGGAGCAAAGAAGGACCTGTTCGATCGCAGTCGGAGTAAGTGACTACAAGAATGAACTGAACTGCTGGATAGGGACGTCACGTATGGGGTGGGAGGGGGTCGGACGCCCCCCCCAATGTTGTCGGGCAGTCGATAAGAAATAACCGAGTCGGCGCGAAGCTCCACAACTTTTCGTAAAAGCAGTCGATTTTTTTCTTGGAAACAGCCGATCTTTCTTAAAAACAGTCGGTTTTTTCTGAAAATCAGTCGATTTTTCGTCAAAACAGTCGTTTTTCTTTAAAAACAGTCGGTAAATATGACTAGCCAGTCGGGAAATACCTTGCCCCCCCCCAATTATTTTGGATAATAACGCCTCTGCTGCTGGAACAGGGATCCTGTCCTTCCTGTCCCTGTGATGCACGGCATGATCTAGACCTCGTGATCAACAAAGAGGAAGATGACGGCGCAGCGTTTCTCTTCTTAGTACTCGTACCACCACTACCATGCCTTTCCGTTCCATTCCCTATTTTACCTGCAAATTACCTGAAAATTTGCAATTGCAGGCGAGTAGGATTTCTCCCAATATGTGTTATATATATATGCCTTCATGTGTGCTGTCTTGTTTAGATTTGCAATAAAAAGTTCACGGTTTGTCTCACCACTCCAGCTGTTTTATGAAACTGTTTGTCGTTTGGCGTGTAATAGTTGAGTCTGTTAGTACAGTTAGTTCCACAGGTTGATTCACCTACTTGTGAAGAAGGTCTGTGCATGGCCGCTTGACTCAAGCTGTTTGAGTCCCGGCCTCTTCATCAGCTATTCCAAATCTCCACGGCTTGCCTGACCATCCATGATCCAATTGTTTTTGAAACTGTTTGTTTTTAGAAGGTAACAGTGGAGTCTGTTAGTGAGTTCCACATGTTGATTGATCTACTTGTGAAGAAGGTCTGTGCGTGCCGCTTGAGTACTGGCTTCTTCACCAGCTTTTACGAGTGACCCCTGGTGTTTCTTGCTGTGTTTGGAACGAGTATGCTGGGTGGGATGATGTGCAATCATGTCACCACGAATTCTTCTATAGGTCGCTGTGGGGATTAAGTGTATTCTTTCTGGGTACGGGGTGTTTTGCATTCCTTTGAGCATTTGTGTGGTACGTCGGACACCTTCGATAAGGCAGTCCATTACGTATTGCGGTTATGCTAGTGTAAAGTCTGTTTTGTTTCTTGTTTTTAATTTGTTGAAGTTCTGGAGTAATAGTGTTTTTTTTTATTGGCCGACAGACTAATTTGCCCTGTTCCGGCCAATGTCTGGGGTAGAGCAGTAGGCTCGAATGGCTGGACCCGACTGTGGGAATCGTTCGTTTGCCTTTTTTTCAGTTAGTCCAGTATCTACGTTTACCCAGGGACCCATACATTTCCTTTATATAAGAGATTGTATAAAGTCAATAAGAGATTTCTGGTGCTATCTTGAGCACACGGAATGTAGTTCGAGAAATACCCACGGTCCAATGACGTTCAAGACCAGATAGACAAAATTTGGGATTGGCTGCTGGCGCCTTGAGGGAGGAGTCTCTTTGGCGCGAACTTACAATGAGGCAAACAAGAATGCCGATCGACTCAAGCGGGGATTTTTGGAAACTGGATGGTTCGGTCATCATATCAATATAGAAGCATAGGAAATGACAGGCCCCCTGTAAGGAAATTTATCGGTCCCTGGCTTACCACAGATACTTGTATTTAGTTTTAGAAGCGTCATAGAATAATTATCTTTACTAGTTTTGTGTACTGCAACTGTTAAATGACTGTGAACCCCTGCACGGAGAAAATTAAATTAACACAGTGTTCGTACTAGTGAGACTTCAGCAGTTCAACCTCCAGCTTTCGTCGGACAAGTGATGTGTACAGTACTGCACATCCAGGTGGTCCCTTAAAGGACACCTGCACAATGAAACCATACTTGAACACACCATGGAGAATGCATTTACAGACATGGCCACGGAGAGCATTCTTCTCCTGAGCCTGACGTTTTCAAAATAGGGATGTTCGTGTCTGGAGGTTTGCAGACTCCACGACAAAAAGCGCAATTCATTCAAAGCTTGTACAGCGCTGGCCGGATCGTATTGGAATTTCTTCTAGATATACGTTTGGGCTTAACTGGTTAAAAAACATTCCAGAAGAAGGGTTGATTGACAACAAATGTCTCCGACATTTGTCCATTTCTAAAACTGTTCGGTGCTGAAATAAGGACAGATGCAAAATGGAGCAAAAATCATAGCTTGGAAACACTATTTCGTATTTGGATTGGGTTTTCTGCAGGCAATGTTAACGGAAGTCATACAGATAGGGATGATACTTGGTACTCTCCATTCAGGTGTCCTTTAATGTAATACCACACTAAGGGGATATAATTACAAACAATCACCAGTATTCATCCAGGGACCACCAAACTGAGTTGGGATTTCCCTCTCGTAATATCGTCAATCTGTGGTTTGGTTGCTTGCTGCGATGACTGCAGTTCGGTGCTTTGCCAATAATTTCCACTTGGTATCTTTGCCAATATTTTCCGCTTGCTGTGCGGGCAAAAAAATTGCAAAACATGTTTTGAAGGCGCCTCTGTGTTTGCATCATATGGCCTCTGCCTTTCAGCTAAATTGCAATGAATTGCAAATAACGACAATCAAATTGTCATACACGGTTGAAATAATATGTTTGAGATGCCAAAACTGTTGCTCAGTTCAAGTTAGTCGTCAAATGTTATGGTTTATGTTGGTTGTAAAATTGCATAGTAACGTAGAGCGATATTTCTTATAACAAAAACTGACTGGCAATGTTGCCCTCTGATTATCGTGTACATACGGTCTCATTAAAATACTTTCGCGTCAGTCGATAGAAACCGAGTGCATTTTTTTAAATAGAGTATAAAATCTGTAGATAGATATTCAATCTAGGCTACCTGTTTTCAGTTTCAGACATGTGGTGAAGAAAGCCGATATTTTTTTTTCTTGTCATAAATAAACAAGACCTAAGAGCTTGAAAGATGATGAGATCTTCGATCTTGATAGATGTCCCTACTAACATCCATTTTGCGGTAGTATGGATGAGAACTTGACACCTCTGACTGCAGGAAAGCCTGAATGAACCTGTGGAGGCAGTAAAAGAAAATCTTCATTATAAACGAATCTGTGCATATTTTGTCAAAAAAAGAAAAGGAAACTAAAAGAGGAAAAACAAATAGAAAAGAAGGAAGAAGGAAAAAAGGAAAAAATGAAAAAATAATAACTGGGAAACCATGCCGTCGTTCCCAAATCATCCAATCAATGACACAAATGAAATAAACTCAGTTAATGGTGGTCTGTCAATTTTTATTTTTATTCTCTGTTTCTGTTTATTTTTAATTTATTTTCCATGGCCTTTAGCTCTTTGTGTAAATAAATCGTATCTCGTTATTTCTATAGCATTTGCAAGCTTCTATATCAGATTAGGTTCGTGCTGTCAATGTCGGGATGCCCTTCCGAGACCCCCCCCCCCCCTCCAGCCCCCTTACACAAATATGATAGTCTTGTGCCAAGTTCCGTCCGGATCTCCTCACGCTAAGCGTCACACGATTTTTGGGACGCCCCTCTAACTCCCCCCAGAGTGGCTGATTACGGTTCGGGCGTTGTATTCACTAAAAAAAAATCGGCAAGCCCTCGGGCAAGCCTATGACCTTCTTATTACATTAAATTATAAGTTTGTAGAAGCATTCTAGGTAAAGTGTATAATGCGTTCAGTATTCCTCACGTCCTTGCATTTCCACCATTTGTGTGTATATTTAACAGATGTTAAAGAATTGTGTAATTGTTTCAAGAAGTTTGCGAATATCTGTCGAGACTTCCGCCTTGGTCAAGTAACAGCAGCGTATCGAGGAAGTATGGAGTAGCCCAGCCCGTAATTGCTGTGCAGAAGCTTTTAAGGCTGTATAGGCAAGATCTCCACCCGATATGTGTAGATTAGTTGAAGATATTTCGTTGTAGATACATAGTGGTGTGTACTATCTTCGTTCTCCCTTATCTTTCCTACTCCATTTTTTGTACTTGTAAATTATGTTGGGTAACAAAATTGATATTAGTGTTAATCAGAGCAAAAGAACATTAGGAAGTAGCGCCAAGACTTACAAAAAGTGACACACACTCGAATAGCAACGACACTAGCACCACTAGCGATAGTGAACGTCCCTACTGAAACTCAATCAGTCGTGCACCAGCGCTGAATCCAATAACTTCATATTGTGGACACAGCAAAAAAAAAGATGAAACCTTCACTTTTTCCTCCATGGGTGCAGATCTCACCTTAGCTTTACTAGAAATTCCTAAACACGCAAGTTTGTCTCGGTTTAAATGCCGCAAGCGCAGCGGTATGAGTATGGCCCGTTTGCAAAGCACAGGTCTTGACGCTACTCCTTAGTGTTATTTTGCTCTGGTATTAGTAGAGGATTTGATCTTGCCAACTGAGGAGTTCCATCCGAATCGGATCATTCGTTCAAGAGATTTGGATCTGACAAATTTCCGGGGCTCCTCCAATATCCCCACAGTGCCCGTCTCCGGCCCTATGTTATAAATGATAATATCTAGGGCGTGGACCTGCCCTTCCCACCAAGTCCCGTTCCGATCACTCAACTCTACGCTTGCCCCGAGCACCAAAGAGGTGTTTCCTTCTAGGTATTGACAAATTCTTGGGTTTCGGTGTTTGATTTCATTCTTGATTCTCCTGCTCTAGTTTCTGTTTTTCATTTGAGATATTATTATTTTATCACGGGACACTCGATCGGTCATGTAGCCTTCAGCCATTTAGGCCGTATGTTCGTGATATATGTTTAACGGTTTGGTATTGAGGTGGATTGATTAAGACTGGGGATCTAGGCCGTGTAATAATATTGTTTTGGAAATAGGAGGGCGAGAGTCGAAGGCAAAGTTTCGTCTTTTGGGACGAAGTTTCGTCTTTATGTCAGTATCTTATTCTTTATTCTATGGGGGTAGGCCAAAAACTCTAGCCGAATTGGCCCAATCCCCTAATACACAACTGATGGTACAGCACCGCTATAAATGCAACTGATGAAAACATCCCTCCTTTATTGGGGATTTTCCCTAATAAATCTTCATTGCTTTATTCGCGGGATGTTAGTAAATCTTTAGTAACATTTTCTTGGCCTTTTGCTATGGTCCAGTCAAATATCATCAATAAACCCAGTCGAATTGACAACATCTAGACTTAGCCTACCTATACAGAATTCATGGCTGGCGCAAGACCATCAGCACCAGCGTATGATTATGATAATAAACAATGGTCTTTTGAAAACCCTAACAAAGGCCGTATTTGGTACGACATGATGCCATCGGGGCCATGGTCGTAGTCTAAAGAGTTTTTATCCCTGCCGGTCCCAGTGATCGATTTATATTGTTATTCAATTGTTTTAAATTATAGAACTTGAACATAAATGATTATGAAGCGCCAAAATGAAGGTTCCGAGCCGATGGGTCACTTTGCGTTTCAGGTTGCGACATAGAAACTAGGCTAAAAGTGCGAACACACGATCAGGGTCATGCGCTCCCGGACTGAAATTCCTGACCGGATTTTTTGCACCATCTCACTTCCATATGCAAAAGTTGGGGGTTTTCAACTCCATGATGAAAGTGAAGAAACTTCGGCCGGGAATTCATTATCGTGTGTTCGCAATATAAGCCAGATATTCCTCGACATAAAATGCACGGTTCATTTTTTCAACCATTTTGCTTATCTCTTATGGGTTTGCGAAAGATCTAGACGGCGTTTTTTTTTTTTTTTTAATGTGTGGTGGTCCTTTTTTCTTGGACGGAGTTTTGGAATCGTCAAGTTACTCCTGTAGCAACATCCTTTGATCTGAATTTCGTTTTCTGAAAATGGAATGGAGTCAAAATTCCGCATTCGGACTAGGTTTCTCCGTTACCAACTGGATTCCTCCAGAATGGAATTCAGCAGACAAACACTCGGTGCTGGAGTGAGCAGAAATCTTGTGACAAGCGCAGTGTAGTTGATCCACAATAAGTAGGAAATCTGCCACGGGGACGTTTTGTTATGAGGTCATTTCGCCGTGGACGTTCGATTGGGGACATTTCGCCGACAACCCAAAAATCTGCTATCTTCTTCCCGAGCATTCCCGAGCAATCGAGCATGCCCGAGCGTTGTCTTTGGAGTAGAAAGTGAAAGCTATTATTTCCTGCTAATCCATATTTTACTAGCTCTTCGTCACAAGTTTTGTTAGTGACAATGAGAATAGGACGATGACTTGCAGAAACTAGTCCGCTTGTAGCGCTGAACTGGAATAGGGCCATTCCTTTTTTTATTCCTTCATATTACAGTATTTTAATTTTTTTTCCAATGCGTATTAAAACTTGCCCGGGTTGTCCTCTTTTGATTTTGGTGCGGAGCCACGGTGACCGGCCGGTACCGGCACCAGTTGCTACGTGTTCGAATATTTAAATCTTCATATTTAAAAAATCTCTTAATTCACCAGCCCCAGCACCGCTGGTTTGAGCTGATTTGCTGGTTTGAGCTGATTTTCGCTGGTGTGGGGTCGGTGCCGTCCGGAGCCGTCCGGTGCCGTGAAAGGATGTCCATCAAATGCCAGGGAGTTGGCAACCCCTCGCATCTTCACTACGTCATCAAGTGAAAACATTGCAAAGAGAGCAATTAGGTTCCTCAATTCAGTCACTACTGGCATGTACTTCTGCTACTGGGGACTCCCCGGGATTCTCCGAGCTTTAGAACTTAGCAACAAAGTATATTTTCCATTCGCCAATATCTAAAATGTTTCCAGGAATAGCTTGTCGGTTCCCGGCTCTTTAGAACTGCGACGAAAAGGACAATAGAGTAGAAATGAAAGATTTCCGAGGAATATCTGCAAAGTCAGCTAGAAGGAGCAGGGTTGAGAAAAAAGCAAAAAGCGAGGTGAGGAACAATTGGTTTTCAGAATTAATAACAAAACCAGTGAGTCGTAGTGATACTGAGTTTATATGCCGCAACCAAGGGAGGAATTAAAGTTGTTACTAAGTTTTCGGGGGATTATCTACAGTTTGGAGAAAAGAGGAAATATATTGGAAAATGTCGCGCAAAGACCGGTCCTTTCTTCTGCCAATGTGTGGGGGTGCGAACGATGATTAATGTGCGAGTCTAGGGAGTTGAATGAATTAAGATCCGAGGTATTCCGTCAAAGAATGTTCGGGAAAAAGTAGATGTTTACGATATGAATGAACGATTAAAGAAGATAATAAATATGACGCAATGCCAAAGGGCATAAGTGCAATAAACAATGATATAGATATTGAAAACTAGACAATTTGGTGATGTGGGAATGTTGGGAAATTCCTCCGGATTAATTTGGGTCGCCGCGAACTTTATGTTGTTTTTTAGTTTTTAACACTGATTTTTGTTCAAATCAGTGTTAAAGTTGTTCTTTTTCGATGGCGTTCGGGTGTTAATATTCTATTCTGCTCTATTCCAAGGAGACATAGGGGGAGGAAGTTCATTTTAAGGTTGAGATTTCCTTAGACCAATCATCTTACTTTCTATTTAATGGATGAGAGTTTTGAATTAAATGACAGATAAATTATCAGGAGAAATGGTGTAGAGGCGGAATGGCTTGGAAAATACTGGCAAGTCAAAATTGTAGGAATTAAAAACAAATTCGAATGTTTTCATGAATCATCTGTGATAATAACAATGGCATATCCTTGGGTTTTCTTATGTCTACTTGTTTTGAATATTTCTTTCATTTTATTTTCTTCATTGCTTGAAGTTAAGTTGCTGTGTAGCAAAATAGTCTTTGATATTTGAAATCTGCCTTGTCTCAAAAGTTGGCCATAGTAGATAATGGGTTTGTATTTACTTTAAAACGGACTTAAAAAGAAGCAACGGACATTTAAGTGTACGGACTTCATAAAGAAACAAACTTATCTTCAAACAATGGCTAAAACGGAAAGTCAGCTACGATGTTTGACAGCGATACTTCGGCCCTTCTTCCAGCCCAACAACAAGCTTGACGAGGCCCCTTGCTAAGAAGGGTGAAATATCGCTGTCAAACATCGTAGCTGACTTTACGCTTTTACCCCTTGTTTTAATATATGTCTCCCAGTCAGCTTCGGGTTATTTTAGAAACAAACTTGACGCTTGCAAGTGGCTGACCCCTGTGCTTACCACCCGGATGCGGTTTGACGACTCGCGACTTCTAATTTCCTTCCACGAACTTAGCAATGTAACAGATGTGAGTTTGAAATATCAGCATGTAATCAGTTCATCCTTGCAAATATTTTTCCATTTTGATTAATAGTAGTACTAAATATGGCTCTAAGCTTAGGTGATCGCCATTACTGTAAATAATAACACATATTAGCTAGCATTAGTCCACCACAAAAGAAAGAAAAACATACAGATTACCAAACTAAAAAAGTTTCTAAAGAAAAAAGAAGTGTCTACAATAGCACACGCTATTTGATTCAACTACTTCAACTGGTAAATTATTTCAAGGTCCAGTGACCCTGTTGACGAAAGAACACTTACCTACTTTTTTACGTGGTTTCGGACTGTGGTGACCAGCATAAGTCTCGAACGCATAGCAGTCTCCGATCGGGATGGAAGTTGATAGCTGGCGGAAGCACATGTCTTAGATGCTCCATCTGTACGTCCAGACCGTCTGCGATCTTTAGCTAAATTATAAATACCGTTGCAAATACCATATGAGCTTTCAGCTCTTTTCTCCTATTCTGCATTTTGCACTCGTTCGAACGACAGAGTTTGACGTTGAAACAAGCAAGTTGTATAGCGCAGACAGATGCAAATAGGTCGTGTGAGCTGCATCAGTTAATAAGATCTACAAGCTCATATGGCACTTGTTCCGAGTAGGTGGTAAAAGTAAGTGAATGATAATGTTACAAAATACCCTCATTCCAACACCCCCGCCGTTGAGGTTAGGACCTAGAAATGGGATATCTAGGGCATCTGCTCGTACAACCCATTAAGTTGTAGGCTACCCGAACTTGGGCATTTCCTGTACCCTCCCCAACTACCCCCATCGATCCGGCTGGACCAAAAAGTGGAGCATGCGGCCTCCTGTACCTTCCAAGTTTCATCCGAATCACTCTACTCGTTTATACATAGGTGCCATGTATTTTCCGGAATCCCCCCCTCCAACTCCTACCACTCTTTTCGAACCCATGGTCGTATACAGAAAAAGGATGGTTTCTTTTACCGCTCAAAAATTTCGCTCAAATCTCATCAGTTTTCGAGAAATCCGCCCCCCCCCCCCCCCCACCGTGGTCGGTTCCGGTCCGAGCCCCAAAATAGGTCATCGAGGTGATCTACGGCACATGAACTTGAACATATGAACATGAACCACATTCAGAGCTTCAGTCCGTTTGACCCTTAGGCGAACGACCAGCCTCTTGCCAGTCATCACGTTTCGCTCAAGTCATATCACCTTTCTAACGCATGCCACGAGGTTCCGGATTCCCCATCCCTCCACCCATCTCCCGCCGATGGTTGAATCCCAATACCATGGCCGAATCCGGTTCAGAAACAGAAATGCATCATCTAGGGCATCTTCTCTTACCACTCATCAAGTTTCACTCGAATATGAGCATTTTTGGTACCCCCACCAACTCCCCAAACCGAGGTCAAAGACGGCCCGGACACCAAAATGTTTCATCTAGGTCATGTGACCTTTACAGCTTCCAAGGTTTATCCGAATCGCTCCACTCGTTTGATCCCTAGGCTCAAACGAGTGGCTCACCCGTTCACAACTTACGCGTGCCATAAGGTTCCAGAGTCCCCATCCCTCCACCCCCCCCCCCCCGATGGTTAGTCCCGAGAAGGGAAAATTATATACAGAATTTGATCGGGTCCTTTGCAGGGCCATCACTACTAGGGGGGAGGGGGGACGCCCCCCCCCCAATGTTGTCGGCCAGTCGGTAAAAAATAGCCGAGTCGGCGCGAATAGCCGAGTCGGCGCGAAGCGAGGCTATTTTTCTTAAAAACAGTCGATTTTTTTCTTGGAAACAGTCGATTTTTCTTAAAAACAGTCGGTTTTTCGTAAAAATTGTCGATTTTTCTTAAAATTAGCCGATTTTTCGTCAACACAGTCGTTTTAATCTGCAAAACCAGTCAGTAAAAATGACCAGCCAGTCGGTAAATACCTCGTCCCCCCCCCCAAACATTTTGGCTAGTAACGCCTCTGGTCCTTTGTACGTTTGCCAAGTTTTATCGTCCTAGCTTATGTGGAAGTGCCGGAACTAGCAAAACCCGGACCGAAAGACGGACAGAAATTGCAATCGCTATGGCACTTGGCCGAAGGCCAAATGCCATGAAAATCACGGTCACATAAGTAATATTGGATCATTGGCACAAAAGCCTGACACCATGACAACAATCACAACAAAAAGCAACACAAACGAAAAGAACAAGCTAAACTAATTAAAGAAAGAAAACCCTGCCTTTTGGGAAAACGCCACCTGCAGCATTCACAGTCCTATAACATCATGGAGGCCACTGTAAAAAAAAAATACAGCACTAGACATCACTTAGCGCATATCTTGAAAGGAGTGCTGGCACTTGGCACGATCTCGAAATACGTTGTTTCTGCTTAAAACCAACTTTAAGCTAGAAATACAACTATACATACATATTGCCACTGATGACAGAATTCTGGGATCTGTCATAGGTTTTCATCTTCTTCGGCAAAGTGAGCCAGAATTCTGCGTTATGGTCACTTACCGGTCGATCTAAACTGGAATGAAAAAGCTAAGCATATGATTATGAAGCTGAAAAGTGAGATTTCTTGTCAATAATTGGTAAAAAGGACCGAGTTTTGTCGGCGCCAGAATACCTTAGATTTTTGCGGCCAAATGTCACAGGTCTGTCAGAGAAAAGTGGCAACATTGCACGCGTCAAAGAAATACCACTTTGTTCCCAAAATGGGAGGTCCTATGGGCGGAGTTTTCACCGTGACGACAACATCTCTATGCCTTCGCCGGACATTGTAGATACAAAGTATCTCTTTGGCATAGATTTGTCAGTGTCAGTGTAACCGTGAGAGCCTCGAGGTGAAAGGATTGAATTCCTGACGAGATGAGACTCTTCAGTTTTGTCCATGTTCCTCTGAAAAACATCCCTAAAGAGCCACGGTATATCCATGATGCTGTTTGTGGCCCTGTCGGTCACGCTAAACTCACACTTTACTACAAGCATCCCCAAGGACCACCGTTAGCCTACTACATGATCTTGTGTAATACAGTTCAGAAAAGTGAAAGCCTCTCTGAGAGCCTTTTCTGTCGAAGGAATGAAATCCTGGCGAGAATTGTTGGATTAAGGCCCTGTTGGTCAAGCTGACGTCACTATATAGTGGTAACATTCCCAAAGGGCCAAGCTAAATACATCTGATGTTTGATACCGGCCCGAAAAATGAAATCTTCGTGTGTGGAAGGAGTGAATTCTTGTTGATATTCATTGGGTTATGGCCCTGTCGGCCAAGCTAAGCTCACACTTTACTGTAAACATCCCCAAAGGGCTACGGTAAATACATGCGAGGTTCGATACCGGCCAGAAAAATGAAATTCTCGTGTGAGGAGTGATTCCTGGCGAGATTTATTGGATTATGGCCTTGTCGGCCAAGCTAACCTCACACTTTACTGTAACATCTCCCAAGGGCCACGGTACATACATATGATGTTTGATACCGGCCAGAAAAATGAAAATCCTCGTGTGTGGAAGGAGCGAATTCCTGTCGAGGTCCATTGGATTATGGCCCTGTCGGCTAACCTAGCCTCACACTTCACTGTAAATATCACCCAAGGGCCACGGTACATACATATTATGCTTGATACCAGCCAGAAAAATGAAATCCTCGTGTGTGGAATGAGCGAGTTCCTGGCGAGATCCATTGATTATGGCCCTGTCGGCCAAGTTAACCTCATACCTTTACCGCAAACATCCCTCAAGGGCCACGGTAAAAACATGTGATGTTTGATACTGGCCAGAAAAATGAAATCCTCGTCTGAGGAGTGAATTCCTGGCGAGATTCATTTGATATAGTCCTGTCGGCCAAGCTAACGTCACACCTTTACCGTAAACGTCCCCCAAGGGCCACGGTAAATACATGTCATGTTTGAAACTGGCCAGAAAAAATGAAATCCTCGTGGGAAGAGTGAATTCCTGACGAGATTTATTGGATTATGGCCCTGTCGGCCAAGCTACTCTCGCACTTTACCGTAAACATCCCCCAAGGGCCACGTTACATACATATGATGTTTGACACCTGCTAGAAAAAACG